>CM052897.1:22743040-22783026 GCA_028534135.1 Potos flavus
AAGCAGTGGCTGCCCTGGGAACGGGGGGGGGGGGGACGCTGGGCTCTGGCCGGCTGGGCACAACACAAGGGTGGTGCCCCTGAGCCCCACAGCCGAGTCCGGCAATGTGGAACCCTGAAACTGTGCGGCATCCCAACCTCTTATCTCGCTCTCCCCTCCAGGCTGAAGCTTTTATCCACAAAGCGACCTCAGCCTCCCCTGCCTCTCCCCCGGGAGACCACAGCGCACTCACAGCAGAGCCGCAGCCCCGCCCCCTCACACCGGGTCACGCCGAGGGTTCTGTTCCCCCAAGCGGGAGCCCCTTTTCTAGGCTAGCACTGACCCATGCTGAGCAGGCTAGCAACTCTTCTGACCACATCACGTGTGTTGGTTTGGGGGGGGGGGAGCAAAGGCTGGGGTGTGGCAGCGCGCCCTTTAGGTTCACCGCCTTCTCTGCCCAGGGCGCCGTGTTTGGTAATCATGTAGAGAAGGGTCAAACCCACACGCCTGCTAAGACCATACACATGGGAAGCGGTTGGGGCAGGGAGGGGGCTAGGCTGCATGCGGAGGCTCAGCCCCAAACAAGCGTCGTTTGGACAGAGAAGGATGGCACTGGGATGCAGTCACTAGAGTTTGGAGCCAAACTCCTACCCTCTCCACCTCCCTTTTTCCACTCCCTTTGGGGGACCTCCGGGTGTGCTTTAGGGCAGCCCGAGGTCTCGAAGACCCTAAGAGAACGGCTCTTCGGCAGCCACCGGGCTGTGGGAATCCGGGACCTGGTAAATGGCAACCCAGTCTCCCTCCCGCTCCGCCTCGGCGGCGGCCCCCCAGCACCAGCACTCCCCCGGCGCCCCGGGGGCAGGACTTACGCAGTTCTGCTCGGTCTGGAAGTCCCAGGAGCAGCTCTTGGCGCGCTCTTGGATCTCACTCATCCTGAAGAGGCAGAGTGCGGTGGTGGCGGGGGAGCGCCTCTCCTGGCCCTCCCCGGTGGCCGCGCTGAACACGCCCGCCCAGACGCCCAGGGCCTCCACCAGGCTGGAGGAGAGGAGCAGGCGCCGGCCGTCGGGGTGGCCGTGGCCACAGTCGAGGGCCGCCTGGCCCTGGAACTGCAGCACCTTGGCGCTCTGCGCGATGCGCACCATGCTGGGCCAGCCGGTGGCGGCGCCGCTCGTGTAGTTGTAGGGATAGTAGGGGAAGTAGACGCTGCCGTTCCAGAGAAAGGCGTCCACGAAGTGCAGGCTGCCCGCGTCCCCGCTCAGCTTGAGGCGGCCCAGCTCCTCCGTGGCCAGGCTGCGTCCCTCCGTGTCCTTGAGGGCGATGGCGGTGTCGCGGTCGGACGCCGCCGGGTTGCAGCGGCTCGCCGTCTCGGGCTCCGGCAGCACGTAGGTGGCGGCCACCGCCAGGTACCAGCGGTTCTGGTCCCCCGCGCGGTACACCACACCGGCCGTCGAGCCCTGCGGGTGACACGACACCACCTCGGTGCCGTTGCGCAGGGAGCCGTGGCTCAGGTTGCCCAGCAGCCGCACCTCGCAGGCGCCCCGGTCGAAGGTCCAGCCGGTGAGCAGCAGCCCCTGGAGGTCGCCCGCCCCCTCGCTGTAGGGCAGCAGCAGCTTGCTGAAGCTGCTCCCCGGCCGGGGCCGCGCGGGGGGCGCCAGCGAGACGGGCTCCGTGCAGTTGCCCGCTTGGTCCCGGTACAGGCGCGAGAGCCTGTGCTCCAGGCTGTAGTCCAGCTGATCCAGGCAGCTGCCGCTCGCCACGAACACGCCGTCCTCCCGGCTCGCCGCGATGGCTCCGATGGCTTGCTCCGACCGCCACACGGGCTGGTCCGCGCCCCGGCTCGGCGCCGCCAGCGCCAGCAGATAGGCGAGCAGGGGCAGCGGCGCGGCGGGGCGCGGGGGGCGCGGCGGTGCCTTTCTCCCGGAGACCTCCATGGGGCTGGGGGGGCCGCCCCCGGGCAGGGCGCGCGGCGGCGACGGCGGCTCAGGCGCGCGGCGACGGAGACGCGGGCGGCGGCGGCGGCGGCTCCTGCGCGCGCTCGGGCTCCCGCGGCCGCCCCATCCCCGCGGCTCGCCCGGGAAGGAGAGCAGGGAGGGCGGCACGCGGCGGGGCCGCTCCGGCAGCCTGCGCCGCGGCTGTGGCGGCGGCGGCGGCAAGCCCTGCGCGCTCTGGCGCCGCTTCCTCCTCGCTCTGCTTCTCCGGAGAGTTCCTCTGTGCAGCGCTGGCGCTCGCGGGGAGGCGCGGAGGGTAAGGGAGGGGACGGGCGGAGGGGAGCGAGGCAGGCGGGGAGGGCTGGAGAGGTTGGGTGCGCTTGTGCGTTTCACTTTCCCATTGTGAAAGTGGGATGCAACTGGCCCCCTTCCTCATCCTCTTCCTCCTCCGCCCTCCGCCTCCTGCCCGCGCGCCCTCCCTCCCTCCACGCCCATCTCCCCTCCCCTCTTGATTCGGTGAGATAGGGAGGAGGAAGGTCTCGTAATTTGGGTTACTGTGTAGGTGGCCTCTTTCATCTATTCATAACAAAGCTGAGCCGCCTGCTGTTGCCGCCGCGGCAGCCACCATCGCCCTTGGCTCTCCCGGGGCTCCCGGGGCGCGCTAGCAGTCTGCGGAGCGGGCTCCCGCGCCCGTGGGGCTGCTCCAACGCTCGGGTTTTGTTTATGAGAGCAGCCCGGGGATGCGCCAGGCACGGGGGAGCGAGGACCCAGGGCGCCAAGGGTTTGCAGCTGAGGCCCAGGGCTCAGGCCACAGGGCGGCTGCAGGGCGGCTGACAGGTGTGGAGCGGCGGGAGGGAGGCCCTGGGGAGGCGCGCGGGAGACGTGCACGAGCCGGAGGCTCAAGGGACAGAGGCGTCGCTGCCACAGGGGTTGGGTTTCCCCGGGTCAGAGGAGTGAGGTGGGGGAAAGGCAGGCGCCGAGACTCTGGTTCTGGACAATCCCCGGGGCGAGAGCTCCCATGTTTGAAAAGGTTCTCTGATCTCCCTTGGCAACGGAGTCCCAGGCTCCCAGACCTGGCGCTTAGAAAGTTCTACTCACCATCTAGCCTTAATGATCCTTATTGAGCACTTACTACGTGCCGGCTGCTGTTCCAAATTTACCCCATGGATTAAGACTCATTTATTACCCTAACAACCCTTTTAATTAGTGACTGTTATTATCATCATCTCCACTTAGTAGTGAGAATGATCATGGTGAGGTTATGGAACTCGCCGGCGCCCCACCTCTGGTTAACAGTAGAGGTGGTTCTCAAATTCCTATCTAGCTCCAGGGCCGCTTACACATCCTGCTCTAGCCAGGTGCCACCTGTGGCCGATCCAAGAAGGCTGCCAGATCATTTTCAGCAAGGGGGCCTGCAAAGTTCCCCAAGTTAAATGCTCCAACCTGCCCTCCCCAGCCCAACCTTCTAATTTTAGAGCAAGGTACCCTTCATTCCCTGGGGGTTCTCCCTCTGTCTCATCCTTTCCCACTTCTTTTCTTTGGACCCTCTGAGGTCTCACCAGCTCACCCAGGGGTGCCCCCAAAGCCACCAAGAATTTCTGGAGCCCAGTGAATTTCTGAATCATTGCACACGTGGGGGTAGGTTCATGATTTCTCAGAGGAAGCACCAATGCGTCCCAGCTTCCTGAGGCAGCCGATGGCACCACCAGCATACTTCGAGTCTGGTAGGTGACCCAGAGGGTGTAACAGGGGCTCCCCAGGACCCCAATGCATCTTTGCAAAAAGATCTCTGTCCCTTCCCCGGCTGCTTCCAGGCCACGGGGCCCTGGGAGAGTAGCTGGATGCATCGCCTTTCTTCCTTCCCCTTATGGCTCCCCAACTCTAGATGGACTCTATTTTGGGGGGGGAATGGGGTGAGTGGGCTTCCTCCAGATGCTGAACTCCCTTGAAGGAGCAGCTGCTGCAGGTTTCCAGCTTCTAAAATAGCGCTTCAAGTTCTCCCCGGTGCTGAGGGATGAGGCAGAAGAAGGAGATCGGGGAGGCTGGAGGAGCAGAGGGTGGGGTGAGGCAGGAAGGAGAAGAGAAACAGAAGTTCCTGCCCTTGCCATGCATTAAAGGATCCCACCATCCCAGCCGTGGCTCCCGTATTCTCAATTTAGAGTGGTCATCGTCCCATTCGTAATTTCCTAGTCTGAAATTGGATGACATTATCTCCGCCTGCCAGAGGGCAGGAAATACTTTGCCCTGAGCTGTGGCGGGGGCAGCCAGGGCACTGGGGAGAGTGGGGGGAGTAAGGGAGAAGGCCTGGGACCGCAGGCTGACGTTAGTCCGCAGACTGTCCGTAAAGCCCATCCAGATGCTCTCTCTGCTCCAAGATAATCAGGCCCCACGACCCCACTCCCTGCCCACCTGAAATGTTTTAAGCAGTTTCTCACCCTGCTGGAAACGGGAAAAGTAGTACCTAAGAAACACCTGCAGAAACTCACCGAGGCCCTCCCAGCATAGGAGGGGATTCCTGTTGTGGGCACGGTGACACTTTTCCCTGTGAATGATGAGGAACACAGCGATCGTCACTGCCGCTGCGAACCCGCCGTGGCGAGGCTGTCGCTGTGCTGAGAAGCAACAGTCCAATTCCATCCTGGAGATAGTTTTACTTCACTGGTAACCACGTAATTTCTCTAAGTCCTGCAGAGCTGCGACCATCAGGAGCAGACCATCTTGGGAGCTATTTGGATTAAACATACTCTATGGTTGGCATTTTGATCACCACTCAATTCACTGCCGCCTCGTTCTGAGAAAGAAACATCTGAAAAATACTACCAGCAAGGAGCATAAATGGCTCTGGTGGCTACAGTTCCTCGCCATTCTAGAATCCGGGACCACAAGCCCCACTCCTGAAAGCACGCCTCCTTTTCTTCCCGTTTGATTGTCTGCAGGCGCCTATGGGGAAGGAAGTCAGAAGCTGTGCCTACTTTTTGGCATGAGAAAGGCAGGAGACTAGGAAGCATGTAAATGTATTCCTTGCTGCGTCTACCCCATTTTGTACAAACATGTTTGCCCCTTTCCAATTTTCCTGTGTACTAAAGCTCCACCTTGAGGACACAAGCTCACATTTGAAAAGTGTGGGAAATACGAACAACAGAAATCAATATCTGGGCATGTGGATTCCGTCTGGCTCAGCTCGCTTCCCCCTGGACCCTGGCGCCCAGCCAGGGGTGTGAGTCCCGCTGGAGACGAGGCTTCCCTCCCCCCCCCCCCCCGATGGAGCCCATGCAGGTGTGTCACTCGTTGCACATTCGGAACTCCTTGTCACACCACTGGCTGAAACCCAAAGAAAAAGAAGACGGTGCAGATTTATCCTCCAGACAGAGAGGCCTGCTACCACGGAAACAGGCAGTTCAGACTGATTCCGAGCAGTTTTATTTGTAGCATTCACTAGATGGGAAAGTCTTTATAATGAGAAAATATCAACTCCCCCCGGCAGCTACGGCAATCTGGGTTAACCAGACCATCCACAGTCAGACTCATTGCTGCCGGACGGGATTTTTATAGATTCAGTGGTTTCCTGCTGAGGCTCAGGACATTAAGAACTGTTCGGTAGACCATTGGTCACCGTCACAAGATAGCCGTCGTTGGTGTTTTACGTTTTCTTTCTGACTTTAAAAAAAAAAAAAAATCTGACAGTGATCTGAAGGATGACCGGGCTGGCAGAGATCGAAAGCAACAAAGATATCAGTTCCAGTGGTCAACGAATTCTCTGCTTCGTCCAAGGAGTTACAACCCCTCAGGCAGCATTTGGGAAATGCTGGCGGGTCAAATCCTAAGTGTCGTCCTCTTAGGACTTTAGACAGGCTGCTTCCTCCTGCGCAGCTTTGCTCAAATCTACGTGGTCTTCCACATCCAGGCCCTTATCAAAGCTCCCGGCCCCTTTTGGTGACTGACAGGAAAAAAGAAATGAGCCAGCCTCCTTTCTAGTCTGCTGATGAGTAGATGGTTGAAAGCAGATAAGATGAAGAGCCATTTAATAAGTTTGAATTGATGCCGAGAGACGAGTTGAATGCAATTCAATCAACATGAAAAGTCAGTCAAACGCGGCGCAGTTAAGATGTGGCTGAAGGAACACAATGCTTCGTCTTCTTGCCCACCCAACATGGCCCCAGATGATTGTTGAGCGTTCTTATGCTCGGTGATACTGCCCCAGGCCTTTGGTTGAAGCGATGAAGGCCCACAGGTGTTCCCTCAGTTGGGAGAATTCCAATTTACCCCAAGCATTACTTTCGTCCTCTTTCAGAGCTTGATGGCTTGTGGTCGTTCACCAGCAGAGTTGCAATTGTAGATGGGAGAATGGGCCGGAGGTACAAATAAACAATTCTTGACTCAAGGTCCAAAGACTTCCTTTAAGCTAGATAAGAGCCTTTGGTCAGCTTTAGGGACCAAGGAGTTATTTCCTATAGAGGGGATGTCAACCGTTGGTTGATTTTGAGAGACTGGTGGCTAGGACATGGTCCTGGAGCCCTAGTGCCTCTCTTCTCAGGTAATACACTGGTGTCATGAAGTTTCTCTTGAACCCTTTCTCCAAAACATTCGCCAAAACCATCGGTGGTTAAGAGTCTGAGACCCTTGCTGGTTGAGAGCAAAATATGGTAAATCATCAGTATTTTTCCAGACCAGCTGGCGTTCACCCTGCAGGACGTACACAAAATCAATGGTTAATTATTTCTTCCGATCTGGGGAATCTCTGTCTCTCGCTGAGCAGTCTCTTGGTCACCAGCCTTTGTCTGATTTTCACAAGACTCAAGTCTGCCCCTGCTCATATTTTTCTTGCTGTTCTTTTGAAATATGGAGCCAAGAGGGCATCAAGGACTAGACACAAAATGCGGATCCCCCTTTAACACGGTGGGTTTTCCCGCGTCTCTGTTCTGCCAGCCCAGCTCCGGGGCTCCCTGCCACCATAATCCTAGGCCCCGAATCCTTTGCTAACTGGCAGCTTGGCATAAACCCATTTATAGAGAAGAGCTGCCAGAAACAGGCCATCATATTAATAATAACTCAAACTCTTGAAATGAATAGCAGAAGATAAGATAAACACACAGATAACTTCACAGTCACTCATATTTCTATTTCCTTGAGATCTTGACAGGGGGAGAAGCTCTGAGCTGACAATGAAGTTTCTAGACTTGGTGGTGAGTGGCCTGCTGCTCGGCCCCCAACTGGTACCCCTACTGATTCTCGTGCCCTTGCCACTCTCCGCCATCCTGCTTTATGCCCGGCGGTTTGACCTGCATGGACATTGCCTTTTGGCTTCTGGTTGGATTCAGCCAATGGAACGTGCCAGCAGTTCTCCCAGCTCCTTCCCTGCTGCTGTTTATGGGCTGTGGCTGCGTCCTTTGAAGACCACAGATTCTGTGGGCAGCCTTCTCCCAGAACCTTCTCTGGCTTACCACCACTCCCTCACCCTCAGGCCTGGGGCAGCCAATCCCTTCCTCGGTCACTAGCCCTTGCTGTTCTCCCTTCATCCCGTGCACACGTCTGCCATAGGCCCTTCATTAATGTATCTGTTTGCATGTGTCCCCTCTTTCCTGTCAGAACCTTCCCACAACCTCCCTCCAAACATGGATAGAGAAGTGACTTAGCGTGATGTCTAAACCCAGACATTCTGCTTGTCCATCGATGGAAAGCACGAGAGACCGCCAGGCACAATGGAACTCCTCGTCTTCCCGAATGTTTGGTTCTCCCAAAATCTGGCGAAGGAAAAGCTCTACTTTTCTTCTCTTGGTACAGACTTTCCTACACTCCGTTCGACCTGGTGATACAGAGAAACAGAAACTCGACTGGGTAGGATTATATTTTTTTTCCAGCTAAATCATAAAACTGAAAGCTTTCCCTTAAAAGTCAACCAGGAACTACTGGGAGCTAAGGGTTCAGAAGGTGACGTGGGGACGGGGGTGGCTATGATCTCTAAAACACTGCTAAACGTTTGAAGTATATTTTCAAATAAGACACGAAACTGAACATACTGCTTTTTCCTTTGTAGACATTTCTCCTTAAGAGTGAGCTTCAGCCGTCCCTTCAATTCAGTCGAGAAATTCCATTGTTATGCATTATTACCAACACAGGATTATTAAGAGATTGCCAAATTTCCTCATTTCCAGACCTTGCCCCATCCCACCCCCCACTAACCTTTAAAGATAAATTGGATATTCTTGGTTCCCTCATAGCTCAAGGACGGGTGACCCACACAGCTCTCTGTGGAGTAGAAATAGAAATCATCTTGAGTTCTAAAGACCGTACTTTTTTTGAGGGTACTTTATTTTTACCCTGCTATGATTTTTGTGCTTTAATCATCTGAACCAGCCAATTTGAAACCCAACTCCCTTCATTTATTGGACATTCTTAATGGTGAGTAAATATTTACACTGTTAGAGGCCTTCCCCCCCTCCCCCACCATGAAAGCTGCACATTTGGAACATTCAGGAGCTTTAATTGTCAAGAAAGGCACACTTACATTGGTAGTCAAAATAATCAAAGACGCATTTGTTGGTCTCTTGGATTGGGAGTTGGGGGGGAGATGTTGGGGACGGGGGAGGATCAAGACCCCCCTCGTGGCCGTAGGATCCCAGGAAGCCCACACTCTAGGACCGAAATCCAGCCTGCCTTCTGCTCGCCACGCCCTGCTCCCTGGAATGGGGTTGGGCATGTCCAAAGGAAGAGATGCTTTTTCTAGATGCTTTTTTCTTTGCATGTCCAAAGGAAGAGATGCTTTTTTTTTTTTTGACTCTGTAGGCCAGCTGTGGCCCTAGTCAGGCCTAGGTTCCAGACCCAGAGCCGCCACTCGATGACAATGTAGCCTTGGGCTCTCTGAGCTTCTATCTCATGGGGTTTCCAAGCATGTTAAATGAGATAATATGTGTGCCGAGAGAATATGTGCAATTTAGTACCATGCCTGGGGCACAGGAAATGCTTAATAAGTAATAACGTCATTATTATTATTACCATTATTAGATACCAGGGGGCTCCAGGGCTACGTTAGCCCATTGTAGGAGTTTGCTGGGGCTGCCAAAACCAAACACCACACATGGCGTGGCTGGTACAACAAGAATCGATTTCCTCCCAGTTCTGGGGCCTCCAAGTCTGAGACCAAGGTGTCTGCAGAGTTTCTTCGGAGGCCTCTCTCCTTGGCTCGTTGGTGGCCTTTCTTCTCCCGTGTCTTCACATGGTCTTCCCTCTGTACACATCTGTGTCCAAATCTCCTCTTCTACGGGCATCAGTCCTACTGGATTGAGACCCACCCTGATGGAATTCAGTTTACTTCTTCAAAGACCCCATCTCCAAATACAGTCACATTTTGAGATACTGGGCGCTAGGACTTCAACATGTGAATAGCGGGAGGGAGAGACACACGGTAGCCCAGAATACCCGTTTCAAATCCCACCCTTAGGAAGGAATTTTAACGAGCATTTCTGGGGCACATGCCTAGTCCTAAGCATATTACTTGCGTCTGACCAGCACTTATGACTTACGATCACCTTTTGGGTCTTACCATCACTATTATCAAAAACAAGTAGTTATGAAGGGACTCCCATTTATAGAGCTTTCTGCTAAGAGCTAGGGATATACTAGGTACTGTCTTTCATTCTTAGCAGCAGGATAGTCTTTCAACAAGCAAGCCCTTCCATGCCTCCATGCTCTTGCATATGTTATACGTTTTACCCAACACATCCTTCCCCTCTTTTCCACCTTGCAAACTCCTTTTCATTCCTCAAGGCTTAGTTTAAAAGCCACTTTCTCCTGGGAGTCTTTCTTGAAAATATACTAGAAGCTCTCTACCGGACTATGAGTTCCTTGAAAGATTAAATTAAAAGAGAAATCAAGTTCTCATTCATCTTTGTGCCACCAGGAATGAGCACAGCGCCTGGTGTATAGTAAATGTTCATTCATTTATTCCAGAATGATAAGGAGTATCTCTTGCTTGTCAGGCTCCATTCTAGTACTGTACTCAAACTTGCCTGTTGAATTTGTTTAACTGAACTGATTCCTCCAGCTGGTTACAAATTCCCTCCTCCGACCTTGAATAGCACCTTATTTACCAGTCTATGATAGCATTTACATCTTGCAATTTCCATAACACATCATACATTAATTGTGTATCTATCTTTTACTCGATTGTAGATTCCTGGAGGTCAGGGGATGGTGTCTCAGGCAGTTTCCCTCCATGATTTCTTGTAGGCGTCAAACTCTTGGTTCATTTACCTTCTCATTTCTTTAACAGATACCTTCGTAAAACCTACCGTGCACTAAACACCTGCTCAGAGCTGGGGATAGGGCAGTGAGCTAGACCGATGGTTCTCTCTCCACACGGCTTGCTGGGCCTCCTACAGACTCGATGTTCAAGAGACATCAGTTGCATTGTACTCTAAAGACTAAATTCCTTAGGGATGGGGCTCATTCTTTGGGGGTATCCACAGCCCCAAATACAATGACTTCACCCGGCAAATGCACAACACATATGTATCAATTGGTGAATTGATTATCTCTGTTAGAGACAGTGAAGACAAAAAAGTCTTTTTGAAGACAAAAAGACAGTGAAGACAAAAAAAGTGAAGACAAAAAAAAGACAAAAGCAATATCCCACAGAATCATTATTGACAACATGGAGGGAAAAAAAAGCACTGACTCCAAGTCTAAGCCTTGCGTTTGGATTATTTGTTAATTTACAGCACCTTTCAAACTTTGTTTGAAAATGGCTTTGTGTTGAAAAGAGAAGAGTCTTATACTGTAATTATGTTAGACAGGCTTATAATAATTATAATAATTATCAACTGAGTGCCAATAATACTTTAAGAATTCTACTGAGCATTAAGATCACACTAGTGTCTAACAGGTATTTAAAATTAAGCTCTTTCAAATTGAAAGGGCACGGATTCAACATTTTCTATTTTTTGATAAGCAAAGATTCTAACAAACAAAAACCCTCCTTTAGAAATGTCTGCTTATAAGAAAGACTTTCATCTAAGATGGTTAGTGGATCCCCTCTAAATCCAGTAAGAATTTAAACAATTGATTTTCTTGAACATACCTTGAGTGATATTCTCTCACCTGTTGGAAAAATATGACAACATGCCAGACCTCTGAACCCTGTCGAGGACACACCCATCCACAGACAAGCAAGTTTTCATGGAGATATCATTCCATATACACACTGAAACAGTCAACTTTTGATGTGCAATAGGGCTCCCCCTAGTGGATATAAAAGGTACTTGATAAAATGAAGACCAGTTCATCAGTACCTGAGGGGAGTTTTGGGTACTATGGTTCCCAGCTTCCATTCTTTCCTAGCATCTGTTCCCCCAAAGTGGAAGTATGTCACCAATTAATAAAGGTTTGATTAGCCCTTCTCTTTCACTGTGGCATCTGCAGTAATTAAGGCGCCTGCCTCCAGGCTTGCAAATGCAGCATGAAATTACAGTCAGCCCTAGAACAGAGCAATGAAATGAACGCTCTTTAAAACAACGCCACCCGATTTCCATAAGACACTCCCCAAATCATATCCTCAACTGTAACTATGTATGGAACCTCCATCCAAATCATGAAAAAAGTCAGCTCTTTCCAGAGAATCTGGCAATAACTATGTCAGTGGTGGCCAGCCACTTTTTAAAAATGTGCTTTTGTATATTGTCCAAATCCAATTTCTGGATGTTAGTCTTTGTTATGTCTTTTGACAAATCCCTGCTACTTATCATGGGGAGTGTTTGTAAATTCAGTCTATACACGCTTGTTGATTACAGGCATAGCCCTAGGTACCAGAGGATGGGTGGAAGGAGGAAATAGATATGAGGAAGACACAGTTCTTGGTCTTTGTAAAGCTGATAATCTACCGTGACATGTCAATTTTCTGTCTCCTTTACTGGTTCCTCTTCTTCTACCTACCTCTTTATGTGGAAGGGATCCTTTGTGGAAGGGATCATGGTAACTCTAGTTATCTGAAGATAAGAAAGATAAGAAAGCTTTACCACCCCCATCTGGCTGCTAATGGAACCTGCCCCTATGCCCCACCTCCAGCCAGATGTGGGCACATGACCCAGTCTGGCCAATCCAAGTGCTCCTTATCTGTCAATTGTGTTTGGTCTAAGCATAGGTCATGTTATCCATCCAATCAGAGTTCTTTCTAGGGATTGTTGTATGGATGGTAGGAGGAAAAATGTCGCTCACTGAGGTGGCTAATCTGGGGCTACCAGTGACTTTGTTCTCTGCCCAGTAGGAAAGTCCCGTCTGTAATAGCAGACAACGAGGCCAACACTCCAAGAGAAGCAGAGGTGAAGACAGTCACAGAGAGAGAGACAGAGACAGAGGCAGAGACTGAGGCCCACAAGGACTGGCCCTTTGACTAGCTGGTTAGGGCTTTTATCACCAGCTCTGTCTTTGGCACTCTCCTGCCACTGCTCTTTTCTCCCTGGTCAATATCACCAATGCTCATGGGCTTCTGCTATTACTTAGATGCTGAAAACTCTAAAATCTCTACAGCAGTGTGATCTCTTGAGTGTTAGATCCATGTGTCTAAGTGTCTACTGGTCATCTCTCTTGACATTCCACATGCATCTCAAACCAGCTTTCTTCTACACGCCCCCCCCCCCACCATGTTCCCAATATTGATGATACCATTGTCCACCCATGTTCTCAGTCCAAAAGCTGGAAAGTCATCTTGGACACCTCCCTCCCTCCCTCTTTATATCTAATCAGCTAGCAAGTCCGTTGATTTTTATCTCCTTAAGATTTCTCATATCCCAGATCCCTCCTGTATTCTCATTTCTACTCCATAATTTGTCTGTCCTCACTTCAGACCTGGGCTGTTTTCGGTGAGATCAGTATTCCCGGTCCCAGGCTCCCTGTCCACTCTTTCTATCCATTGCCCTCTCGTTTTCTTCCAAAATGGTAAGTTTATCAGATTGATTCTTTTTAAAAAATCTTTCAATGACTCCTCATTGTTTTATAGTCTTTTTTATGTCATGGCCCCATCAGGCTCCGCTCTGCCTCGCCCCACCCTCCTGGACCCACACAAGGCCACTTGCTGCTGGAGGTAACTGGACTAGGGGCTCTGGCTGCCAGGCTCTGCCCCGCAGTCCCAGGGGCTGAGAGAGTAGCACACCAGATAGCATACTTGTTGGGAATCTCTGGTTTAGAAATTACAGCTTACACTTCTTAGCTTGATATACAAACTGCCTATCTTTGGAATATTATGTTGTTACTCTTTCACAGACACATGTAACCACACTCTGGGCTGAGCTTATTGGAGAGTAATCATGCAGGGCCAGTGAACCTGAACTCCGAGGCATCTGTTGGTATGGATTGATATGCCTGGGGCTGTGTTGCTTTGTTCTGTCTAAAGGAGGAGGTTGATGCCAGGCTTCTGTGGAAACACACAAAGAAAAGTAGATATTCCCCCAACAGAGAGCAGGGGTAGGCGGGAGCTGGAAGGTGTACCTTGACCAAGGCTTACGATATTCAAAGCATCCACACCATCAGGGGGTCAGTGACATAGTGAACACAGAGGCAGAGAGTAGGGCTTCCTTTATGCCTTTGCATAGAACACTGCTTTAGTGTGGGGGGGAGGGGTTGGTGATACAGAGTAACAGGGAGGAAGCCACATTCTCAAAGATGTTTGGCTGTGGTCTCCCTACAATGACTGGAGAGATTGAAGAAGGAAGGCTTTGAGTCCTAGAGCTATGCAGGTGGGGGATAATCAGCCAATAAAAACTCAGGAGAATTAGTCATGCGATCTCATTGTTCCCCATCAGGGAGACCTGTGAAAAGTAGCGAAGGGGAGCTGTGTAAATCAGTTATGATGTGTTTTGCTAGAAGGGGGAAAAACTCTAGCTACTTGTAGCATAGACAAATAGGGGTTAAATTTTTGCACACAAGGAGCCCAGTTGACAGTATTGGTTGCTATTCAATGTTAAAATCAAAGAGCCCCTAAGCTCTTATTATCTTTTTGCTGTCACAAGACAGCTGCCACATTTGCAAATATCAAGCCAAGAAGGGGAAGGCTAGCTTTCTCCTAGCATGACTCTGTCTTTTTATATCCAAAGCAAGGACCTGAGTTGACTTCCCCTTATTTCTCATTGACCCTAATGTGGTCACATGCCTGCTCTAGACCACCCACTGGCAAAGTGGAAAGGAATGGCCATGACTGATTCCTGACTGGCTCAGGAGCCTAGGTCGGGGGGTGGGGGGTGAGCAGCTTACCTCCTTGAGGTCATCCCAGATCATTCCAGATACAAAACTAAAGTTCCGTTAGCAGGGAAGAAGGATGGAAGGGGAGGAAATGGGTGATGGATAGGCAAAGAATGATGTCTGTTCCTCTAGTAAGGACAGATGTGTGGTTCTCCATTCCAGAAAGGTCTCCAGTCCCCTCTTCCTAGCAGCTAAGTCCTACTCACAGGATTCCCAAGTCTAGCACGTTCTCTGACTTTCATTCTCCAGAACTCACCACTCCCCCCTTGGTGCCACCGACACTCCCAGGTTCCCACCCTTCTCTCCGCCATCATTACACTCCATTGCAATGGAGTTTCCCTGTGGTGGTAGCCTCCTTGGAGGAAGTGGTTAGATCGCATTCGTCTTTGTCTCTTATGTCTAGCATGATGCCTGGCACATAGTTAGTGTTCAGTATTTGCGGAATAGATGTTGCATAAACAAATCCAAGGTAGAAAATAATCATCTCAGCACTGGCATCTTCAAGCCTGAAGGCCTACTCGGGGTGCGCGGTAGACAGCCATTCAAGTCAGCCACACCCATTTCCGGTGCGTCTATTGTCTGCCAAGCGTCAGGGCAACCCAAGAGGATAACAGGGGCTCGGTGAACTCGGAGAGCATGTGCGCTGCAAAGATAACTAACAATACAAAACAGCATCTCATAAGTGTCTCATTAGAGCTACGGGAGTGCAGTGGCAGGGGGAGACAGAGGACACTGGGACGGGAATGGCATAGTAATTAAAATCCGCAGGTAATCCCAAATCTTAATTTAACCAACACTTGCAATCTCCACCCATCCACGACTTCTTAGGGATGTAGGAACATTGTCACATTTGAATGTCACTTCCCCCGGGGTGCTGCGTCTTTCTGTCAGGGCACCTGTGACCCGTTGTAAAAAGCACATGGTAAACAGCCAGAGAGGAAACCAGGGAGAAAAGGGCCAGTCACAGCTCAGCCAGCCAGCTCTGGGACAGCTGAAAGCTGATGCAGTTTTAACCAGTGATTTGAAGATCAAACGGTTCTGTATTTCACGGTGCTGCTGCATTTGAGGTCTTTGTGGAGGTGCGTTATTGGAAAAGTGGGAGCCAAAACCATGGGAAAGGCACAGTGAAATGCACTAAATGATTGACTTTACAGGCCCCTCTCTGCGTGGAAGCCGAGTTTTCGCAATGGCGCCCTGTCGAAGTCACCCAAAGCAATGAGGCCGATACTGAGAGTCTCTTAAGTGGTTCTTAACTTTCTTTTTTTTTTTTTTTTTTTTTTTTTTGGTGGGAGCGGGATGGGGGCATGACTTCTTTGACAGTCTGCTGAAATCTATAGATAGATCTCAGAATGTTTTTCAATTATTAAACATTTTTTTTAGAGAGAGAGAGACCACATGTGTGTTGGGTGTGGGGGGCGGGGGGCAGACAGAGAGGGAGAGAGAGAATCTTAATTAGGCTCCACACCCAGTGCAGCGCTCAGTGCGGGGCTCGATCTCATGACCCAGGAGACCATGACCTGAGCTGAAATCAAGAGTCAGAGACTTAACCAACTGAGCCACCCAGGCACCCCAAGTTTTAAACACCTTTTTTTTAGAAAGTTGGAAGAAAGAAAATACATAGAATTACAAAGGAAGCCGACTATGTCGAAATAGTGTTACAAAATAATAACATGACATGGTAAAAGATGTGCTTCTTTAGTAATATTGTAAATAACAAGACCTAACAGCATCTCTCATATTTAATCATGACCTGAAGTAGGGATAAGTCTAAATCCAGAGATCTGCAACAGTTGTCATGGGATTTGAAGAAAATCTGTGGTTTCTCTTGGTGACAAAGTCATAGGTGCTCCTATTACTATTCTAATTTGTTGCCTACATTCATAATGGAAGGAAATGTTACATTGCAGTTAGGGAAAATGAAGATGTAATTTCGTTTTACCATCCAAGTTCACAGACCCGGATTAAAAACTATTGTCCCCAGGTCCCTCTATCACAGAGGGACCAAGCTGAAAACCAGGGTCAGTATGTGTTTCCCTGCTGTCTCGGACATGGGTCTAGATGGGTTTCCCACCTATTTGAGGCATTACATTATAATCTGTTTTCTGCTGCTTAAAAAAAATTAGGTTCTTAGATAGAGAGATTCAACCACAGAAAGGGGGATAGGGCCCTATCAGCTTGCTAGTTGGAAAAGACCTTTTTAAAATCCACCTCCATGAACCGTCCTTGGAATGTGGTTCTTTAATGTGGGTGTTACTGTGTTTTCCACTGATTTAGTAGCTGTTGGTATTCTTGCCTCATCAGATGTGGACATTTCAGAGGTAGGAAATGTCTCAGGGAGCGGACATCAGGCTCTCCCCCTAGAGAAGCAGTTTGCCCATTGCATGAAGTCGCTCTGAAAATGGATCAAGAGGGAGCCCAGGTCAAAAAAAAAAAAAAAAAAAAAAAAAAAAAGGGAGCCCAGGTCCCCCTGCAAGGGGAATTTTCTGAGCATTAAAAAAAACAAAACAAAACAAAACAAAAACAAATGAGAAACTCCTGTAATTTTTCTTTTTTTTTGCAAATAAAAAGTTGTAATAATTGGGCTGATTCATAGTTCCCCTTTGCTGTTTATTTTAGGACTTACCTAAATGAGAGGGGAGGGGAGCACAAGGGGAAGTGTCCCAACACAGTTGGGAAGGGCAGATCACTATTTTATTGTTGCAAAAATGAAGTTCCTTCTCAACTTAGAAATAAGCACACCAGGCACCAATTCTTCAACGGTTACTATTTCACTTATTAGGGGTGTCTTCAAAGTTTAGCTTCCGTACATGTAATTTTTTTTTTTTTTAAGGTAAAACTCTATTTGACTAAATCTACATCTACACAGTAGGGAATGAGGAGAAAACGAGGTGGCTTGGGTGGGTGGAGAAGCAATTCCCAGACAAATCAGATTAAGAAGGGCAACACATTCCAAAATATGGAGCTGTTACCTCCTAATGTCGAAAAGGGTTTTGGCCAGCTACACATTTAGTATTCGTACAACAAGAAAGTGAACTAAGGTTGAGAACACACCTGCTGGGCAGTTGTCTACTTGATCATCAGTCATATTTTTCCCAATCAGCAGCCACGGACTGGCTTCCTCATTTGTATTTGGTTTTCAATGATAAGACAAGGAGGGCATAGATCTTATTCTATTACAGCTGTGTGTGTGTGTTTCTTTCCTTGGTTTTAAATTTCTAGATCTGATCCTGGCATCCAGGGTCACGCAGGACAATTAGTAGGTTCTCAAAAAGCATTTACAGAATTGGCTAGAACTCAAAGAGGTACGCCAGCTAGGGAGGACACAGCAAATGATTTTTCCGTAAAGCCTGATCAGCAGTGTGTAAAAAGATTTCCCACCAACGACTTGAACAATGGATTTTAAAAACAAGCTTGAAATTTGCAAGTCACACAGAAGAGCACCCAAGAGGGAGGATCTGACTGGGTAGCGAAAAGGTCAAAAATGAATAAAATGAAGTCTTCCAGGAACCTGACAACGCTCAATATGTCACGGTTGCATAAATTACTAATTTTAATATTAATACTGACGATTCTCGCATACTGCTTCGTGTAGTTTCCTCATCTGTAAAGTGGGGACATGCACGGTACCTCCATCTTGGGGTTGTTAAGAGGATCCACTGAGTTAAATGCACGGAACACGCTTAGAATCGCCACGGGCGCAGAACAGAGGTGTTTGTTATTATATAAGCCGGGAATGGCGCTTTCATGCTTTCCTAGGAGAGATCACAAAGGAGCCAGGATGGAGAAACCTGAGGAGGGAAATGAGAAGGACAGAAACTTATATCCTGCGGGTTCTCCATTCTCGGTCTCTGTACTACTGTCCTTGCTTCTGGAACAAGCTTCCTGGTTCTCTCTCACCCTTCAGATCTCACAGCATCCGCTCGGCTCAGTCTAAAGCAGGTCCCCTCCTAGTATTCCCTCTTCCAGCACGGGGTTTGCTCCCTTTAGAGCATTTAATGCAGTGGGTAATTGCATGTGGCATTCTTTGTTTACCCATCTACGGAGTGTCTCCTCTTCTAGACTGTCTGCTCCCTGCAGGCAAGGGGCTGGTTGTGCTACTGATTTAGCTTCAGCTCCTCGCAGAGGGCTCAGCACATAGAGACGCCCGGTGAATGACCGATCAGTGTACTTGCGGTGCACATGGAGTAAATGAATGCATCAGGGTTCCTGCTGCAGGCAAGGTTCCCTCCAGCCGGCATGGCACCCACGTGGATCCTAGGAGCTGTGTGTCCTTCCTTCAGAGAATTTTAAACTAGTCCTCCCAGCACGTAACTTCCTCATTCTGCTCCGGCTTACAGAGAGAGGTGTGAAGACGAGACGGAAAGGGAGGTTACCCTGACAGCAGCTGGTGTGTGAAAGTGGAGGGGCAGGGGCACGATAGAATTTGAGGGTTCATCAACACTAAGAAATACTTCCCTTTTGGGGCACCTGGGTGGCTCAGTCACTTAAGTGCCTGACCTTTGGTTTTGGCTCAGGTCATGATCACAAGGATCATGAGATGGAGCCCCACGTGGGGCTCCTTGCTCAGCGGGGAGTCTGCTCAAAGAGCCTCCCCCTTCCTCTTTCCCCCACCCACGTGAGTGTGCGCATGCTCTCTCTCTAAAATAAATAAATAAATCTTAAAAAACCAAAAACCAAAAAAACTTCCTTTTTGATACTTCCTTGGGAGGAAGGACATATAAGCCCAAACCTCAAAGTTTTGGGGTAATCAACAGTACCCTAAAATCCCTGAACAGGGACGGTTCGGACTCCCAGTAAGATATAGGAATGGCTTGGCTGTCTTGAAGGTAAAGGCCAGAAGCGATGGAAAGGAAAAACTGAAAAATGGTCCAAGAGTGGGTCTTTTTGTAGCACAGGGATAATCCAAGCAGAACTCGGGGAAGGAAGAAAAGAAAGGAGGTGAGGTCTTCTGCTCTTGCAGGGTAGCTCGAGAAAAACTGGCCCCACCAGGAAACTGACCAGTAAGAAGCCAGACTGCTTGCTTCGCTTTTATGCTCCAGCTGGCAGTGCACAGGGAGCCTGCCCTGGGAGCGGGCGGAGGGGCTCCTGGGCTGTGAAAGCCAGGCTGCTGCTCACTTAGCCCTGCCAGAGGCAGAAGCAGCCTTCCCCACCCCAGGCCAGGGATGATCAGGGAAGAAGCCAGTGGACAGGAACTAGAACTGAGCTGGGGCTAGCCCAAACTGCACCTATGTATGAATTACAAAAGCACAACTCTCCTCTTCTTCAAGACACTTTGCTTACATCTGTTGAAAAATTGTTATGGTATAGACTGGTTCATTGGAACAGGACACATAGCACCATCTGCCAGAAAAAGTGTAGTAATAAATATACAAATCAAATGCCTTTGCTATAAATGGTGGTCCTTAGACATGGTCCTCTTGTGCAGTGCTCAACTTGAACAACTGTATTGGGCAATCCTGTCAGAAATACAAAGTTCTAATGTGCTTCAGTGGTACCCAACTTATGATCTATCAGGAAGACAGAGAGATGATCTCCAGGGTCCCTCTCATGCAAGCAGTCTTTAGCATAAAGTGTTCCAGGGGTGCTCAGATGGAGATTGTGATCTCTCTCGGTTTATTTACCCTATCGTACTTTGATACTCCTGAACAGCTCCCTGCAGGCATACTGGGTGGGCTGGGTTTTACCACTTGTTTAAAATGCAGATGACTCAGCTCCCATCCAATAGTTTCTGGTTCTCTAGGTCTGAGATAGGATCCTGACAATTATTTCTCACAGTAATTTTGGTACAAGCTATAGTTTGAAAATGTCTGTCTTCACAGAAAGAATTTGAATTTGCTACATAAGAAGTTTGAGAGTTGCGTCCGGGCCCATCAAAAGCTTGACTTCGTCTCCCCAGTATCTTTATCAATGTAAAATCCTTAATGCATTTCTTTTCCTGCTATGGCTAATTTGTGATATACTGAATACACAAAATGTAATTAATGGAAATGACACAGATCTGTTTGGCATAGAGGTAAAACCATGAAGTTTCAAAAGAAAGTACTGTCCGCATCTTTGAGTATTACGTAATCTGTGATTTGTATATAGCTAGGGTTTAATAGCAGCCTAAATCTGGGCATTTAATGTGTGTGTTTCTGGAAATGAAGAGTAAGGGGGTAGTATCTTTCCTGCATTTGATTTCTCAGATTAAAATGTTCCCACATCAAATGGCCATGGGTTTACCCTGAGTATTAGCTCTGAGGTTGGGCATAAATAATTGTGTATTTCTGCCTTCTGATTCATTCCCAGAGCTTTCTAATCCCATGGCCTGAAGGTCTCAAAACAGATAAAACCGAAATGTGTGTCTAACATTCCTGGGGGCTCTCACCAGCTATTTGGAAAATAAATATAGCTTCCTGAAGGCGAGCTTCCATTTGTCCAGAATTACCTAGCTAAAGTGGAAGCTGCCCACACAATTACACTCTAGTTAAAGTATTTTGAGCTCCACCCACCCTCTGCCCATTTTTAGCATGGTGTGATGGAGGCAAGCAGGCCATGAGAACCCATGGGGAAATGTCACCAATCCACTGAGCACCGGGCCCGTTTGCAGGTGGAGTCTGACTGCTGGCCACAAGCTCCTAATCAGCGTAAATACACAGATTACTTTTCAAAATGCTTTCGCACAAGCTCGCATGCTTAAAACTAATCAAAGTAGGACAGACCTCATCTCTCTCCATTTTACAGAATGGGAAACAGGCTCGGGGAGGCTAGCGTGTGGGAAATGGGAGTGTCCTGATTACTGGGCCAGTGTTCTAGGAGTCTCAGTTCTCAGCAGTGGGATCATCTGGGGAAACCTGGAGAAAAAGCAGAGGCCCAGCCCAACCCCAGCTTCTCGAGGGGTGAAACTTCATGTGTTTTTTTTTAAAGCACCACCAATTCAGATAAACAGCCAAGGTGGTGAACCCTGAGCCTAATACGTGCTTTGTGGAAACACCCAAGGAAAATAATGGGAAAATCAACTGAAGTGGAAGGAAAGGAACCTAGTTTGTCCAATGCAGGAATAAAGTCCATTAGAGCAATACGACTGTGTTGTGTATTGTATCATATATGAAGGCACCCTCTGGAGTTGTGCGAAGGGCAGACAACCTGCTAGGAAGAGATTCGTTAAGAAGATCCCTAAGAAAACCGTAAGAAAGCAAGAGGGATCGAGATGACTCACTGGGAGCTCTGGAAAGCAGATTCCCCACCCGAACTGTCAGAACTCATTTGGGCTTCTTTTTTTTTTTTAAGATTTTATTTATTTATTTGACAGAGAGAGAGAGATCACAAGTAGGCAGAGAGGCAGGCAGAGAGAGAGGGAGAAGCAGGCTCCTTGCTGAGCAGAGAGCCCGATGCGAGGCTCGATCCCAGGACCCTGAGATCATGACCTGAGCCGAAGGCAGAGGCTTTAACCCACTGAGGCACCCTCATTTGGGCTTCTATAGTGCTAGAGAATGAAACAATATACAGGGTATCCAGTGTGGCTCTTTGTGGGTGTAAAACAAGAGAGCCCTCATTTAAGACACTGTCAAATTGTTGGGGTGATCTTGTCCTCTCTTCTCCCCTCCATGTTCCCTCTCTAAGCAGGGCTGATTCAGACACCCCAGGGGTGAGAAGTTAGGAGTTGGAAGAGCTGGTTCTGGTCACAGCTCTGTCATTACCTGCTGTGGGATCCCCTCAGCTGAACTGACCTTCAGTTTTCTTATCCTTGAAACGGGGAGTCTAATTCTTGCTCTCCTTGCCTTGCATGAAGGATGCACTGTGATGATGTCCTCACGCGTATATACAAGTGGGGGGCAATGGTGACCACCATTACTATAATAGGACCCACCACGAGATTCGTCAGCGCCAAATAGCGCATTCTATCAGTCTCGTATATCTTTAACTCTTCCATTTCCTGGAGGCCTCATCTCTTGTCTGTCCCTGTTGTGAGAATGTTTGGAAAGCACTGGGTTCCTTCCCTTTAGCCACCCAAGCCAGAACACTCTGGAGAGTTGAAGTACAGAGAGAGAGCCGGGTGACTCAGCTCATGACAAGAGATTGGGAGGAAGAGGCTGGCAGTAGATCAGACCAATGCAGGCTTGACACAAGGTCCTAAGGGCTGGGGACAGTGGCCAGGCTCCAGGCTCGTGCTGTCCAATACAGCAGCCATTGGCCACATGTAGCTATTTAAGTTAATTACAATGAAATAAAATTTGAAATTCAGTTCCTCGGCCACACTAGTCATGTTTCTAATGCTCAGCGGCTCTGGGTAGTGAGTGGCTGCCATACTGGACAGCACTGATAGACAACGTGCTCATCACTGTAGAAAGTTCTCTTGGGCAGCTCTGCTCTAGACCTTCTGAGCGGTCGACAGAGGTTGACCTTTTCCACGCTGTGGCCAGATTTCAGTCTGAGAACAGCATTCTAATGTGCATGCACACCCCAGGAGGCCCGGGAAGGCTAGGATCTGTCTGTAGTCTTTCTGGCCTGCCCTACCCCCTCCCTCAGATTCAGCCTGGAGATCAGGAAACACTGATGGGAGTCACTCTCTAGGTAAAGCTGGAGTAGGGAACTGCTGGGACTTACTCGTGGTAGCAAGGAGCATGAGGCCCTTCCTTGGACCCTTGGGATCAGCCAGAAGGAAATGGAAAGCATATGTGAGCCAGATGAAAACCACTGAGCGCTTTCCTTCACCACCAGCCTTCTAGAGACACCAGCTATGGCTGCCAGGTGCTAACACACCCATCGGCCTTTCAGGACCCAGCCACCAAGGCTGGGTGGGAAGAGAAGCCCCAGAAAATCAAAGAGGTCATCCAGGCAGGGCCCTGGAGCCCACGTAGTGCCTCCCCCTGCTTCCCGGGAGCAGACCCAGGCCGGTTTGGTCAGGCACAGCACTTGCCTCTTCTCTGGATGGTGAACAGCAGCCCCAAGAGAGAGCCCCAGGTGGTGATGTTGGCTCTTCCCCCAAACCCCACGTCCTGGCTGCACGGAGGCAAGCTTCAAGCCAAATTCTGCCACGCTTCCACTTTTAGACAGCATTTCTTTAGCCACCCAGGCAGAAAACCTTGATGACATAATCCTGATGAAGTTCCAGCTCTCCATCCTTTTTGGTTCCTAAGGCACAATGCTGGGCGCCGGCAGGCTTGGTACCATCAGAAATCCCCTCTGCCGATGGCCGGAAACTGACTCGGGTGTCAAGCCTCAGGGGCTGTCCCAAATGGTATAGGTCTTAGAGCCTGGCTGGATTCACGTTCCCTCATTGTTCCAGGTGGGGGATGGGGGGGTGGGGCTGTCTCTGAGCCATTTTAGCCCCATCACACGTCTTGACTGTCTTTGATGAGAGTTGTTTCTAACATGCACTATGCAAATTAACAAGACACTGATTTCAGCAATAAAAAACAAATTCTGATATTCAATATGCTAATTAACACAGCACTGGTGGTTGACGGAGATATCGGTCTGCGGAAGGATTTGCAGCTGCCCCTGGAGTTGGCCAGCCCTACCATAATGCTAGTAGACACCGCCCCCCCCCCCCCCATTTGGCATTCTAGCAGCGTGACCACCTAACAGGTGCCGCATACCCTGATCATTACAAAGCACTTCAATACCAATGAGAAAAGGCACAGCATGCTTCCATTGGGAAACTGAGGCACAGTGAATTCAATTAACTTTAAGTCTCACAAAGAAACAGAGCTGAATAGATCCCAGCTGCTCTGAATCCAGGATCTATTTCCCCTCCCACCCCCAGTCCCAAGGCCCGCCCCCACCCTCTGCCCCAGTCCCAAGGCCCGCCCCCACCCTCTGCCCCAGTCCCAATGCCAGCCCACGTTCCCTCAAACAGGGTTGGGGGGAGGTGTGTACATGACCCACGTCCTCTTGGTCACCTTCTTGTGATAGCCTCTGCTAGTCTCCACTGCCTCCCCTTCTTTGGGTGGTAAGTTCAGGCAGTAGGGGTACCTTTCAAGATACCAATTTGTCTCGAACTCTTTGGGGGACTGAATCTTGTGGACTGAATC
The DNA here is from genome assembly GCA_028534135.1 of Potos flavus. Taxonomy (NCBI): domain Eukaryota; kingdom Metazoa; phylum Chordata; class Mammalia; order Carnivora; family Procyonidae; genus Potos; species Potos flavus. Next base: position 22,767,192 of record CM052897.1, read on the forward strand.
TCAAATAATGCGATGCTTTGTTCGCCATTAGCCTCCTGCTTATTTAAACAATTATCATATGATGTTTGCTTAATTTAACCTTGTAATTATTTAAACAACTGTCATATGATATTTATTTAACCTAAACCTTACATTCCAAATCAACCAGGGATAGGAAGCTTTTTGAAGGGCAAAGACACTTTCTTATTTCTTGTGTGTTTCTAAGGCTCAGTATAGTGCCCGGCACTTACGTGACAGTAATAAGGAATGGATAAAAGGAATAGGACTAGTATTATCATATCCGGGGTACGGAGTTAGAACTTATCCCAATGGCAGCTCATAGGAGGGAAGACTATTCATCACTCATAGAATAGGCCCACATTTTTGCAAACCTTACTGTGTGCCTGGTTCTATTCTAAGCACTGTATATATATATTCATTTCCTCTTTATTCAAATCCTGTGCTACGATCCCCATTTTACAGATAAGGAAACAGAGGAGCAGAGAAGTTAAATGACTTTCCCAAGATCACATAGCCCACGAAGGAAGGAATCAGGATTGGAACTCAGACACCCTGACTCCAAATCATGCGTCCTCTCCCTTACAATATGGTAGTAGGAGGAAAATGGAATTTTTACACCCACCACACATCCTACCCAAAAACAACCTATAAGCAGTTTCAGATGATTCTGTGCCAATCATGAGGCTAAAAGGCAATCAGTCCTCATGCGGGGAGCCATCGGTGAATCTGGACCACCTTTGAGGCAAGGAGAGCCATAGGCATCAGACGAAGAAGAGAGAAGTTTCACTCTCACAGCCATTTCCTGGAGATGTATTTATGAGTGTGTGGGTGGGGAGGGATTGCCAGGGAAGAGAGGTGAGGGAAGAAAGAGAAGGATGAGAAGCAGGGGAAGAGAAACCTCACAGAAGAGGAAGACTTTACCCTTAATCCCGGGGTGGCCCCAGGACCTTATGTCAGAAAAGACCTACGCCCAGGGCTTGTGGTCACCTGATTGTCACCGTGCAGGCAGGGGTTAGGCCCAGGGCGCCAGAACTTCCAGTTTTTAAAGAGGACCACGAACCTGCGTTTTTGTGTGAGAGTGCCTGATTTTTAAAACAAAACCCCTCTCCCCTGATGGAGATGAAGCCTCCCAGCTTGAGAAGTCAGCTCTTAGAGCTCAGGAGGTCCTGCGATTCAGAACTGGAAAGGCTTCTGGGGGATCCAGGATGAATGCAAATGTTTGCATCTGAGTTACCCTAAGGAACCAGGAGAGTTTTCTGGCCCTTCCCCAGGAGGCGCCTTGGATTTGCGGCAGAAATCCCCTTCGTATTTCCCCTGTATCCCATGCCCCACGTCACCCATTTTACCACCTTTGCATACCGTGCGTATCACAATGTATTTAATAGTTTTTCTCTTTATTGGCTCTCTCTCTATTAATTCACTTTTTAAAGCGTAGGCTGCCAGAGCCTATCATGAAATCATAGGTTGGACATGCTAGACGCAGATTTTCCTAAGTGCGTTAAAATAGACAACGAGTAGTAGAATTAATATTGCCCATTCCGTCTACCACTTAAGCTCATTCTCGGGAGGTACACTCTTCATCATTAGGAAGCCCTGCCATTCTGAAACGGACTCTTCCAGACAAGACAAAGATGGAATATTGGAGAAGCAGGAAGAGACAAGACAGCTGGGCTGGAAGAGGAGGAAGGGAATCACGGAAGAGAGAAATATGGAACTTGATAGTTTACCGGTTCATACACGTGCTGGGCTTTCATTAAAGAATTCCTCACCCCTAAAGAACGCTTCAGTGGTTCAGGAAAGTTGTCCATCTCTCATATCTCATTTGCCTGTTATCTCCCTTCTACTGAAAACAGACTCTTAGTTTACAGGAGTCCAAGGTCAGCTGGCTTCTTGCTCACCCTGGCCGGTGACTTCGCTGTGGTCTGATCTCGAGCCCCTGCTTTGGGCATGGTTAGGAACAGCAGGTAGGGGGAGCCTGGCTTCAGACGTGGGAGGAGGCTTCTCGAATCTTCGAGGCAATGGAAGAAAATCCCTGGACAGGTCCCCGAGGGAGGGCTGGAATGAAGTGACTGCAGGCATCCGGGGAAGGGGGACTAAATCCTATAAGGCAGTGGTACAGAGTTTTCCACTCCAGAGTAATAGGTGCTGAAGGAGGGAGTCCTTGTTCCCAGCATCTTGTCTCAGGCACAAATGACAAATGGACGGTCATCAAGGTTCAGTCCTTGGCACACCTTAGCTGGCAACGTCGACATGCTGCTGGATAGTTTCCCCACTGTCATCCGTGGGAGGAAGCACTTTTGAGTGGTTTTCTCAGAGTGATATTTTTAAGTCACCTTTTTTCTAAAAACACTTTAAAAAAAAAAAAATTTATAAAAGCAATTCTTTACGACAGACATGTTTGTGTTCTGTCCGTCATTGAATTGGTAGTGATGCCCGGCATGTAGTAAGTGCTTAAGTATTAGTTCAGTTAAATTAACTAATTTAAATGATTTATGAATTAAATTAGTTAACCCATTGAAGGGGAAGATGGAGCAGTATAAAAAAGGAAATTAAAACCACGAATAATTCTACCCACAGAGATATCCTATCAGCACGTTGATGAATTTGTTTCCGGTCTTCTTTTCCACATTGAGATTACACTTTAGGATGAATTTTACTTTCTGCTTTTAAGTTCACATTATATCATGAGAAATGTCCAAGATCATTTGTTTATCTAAAACATCACTTTTAATGACTGTGTGACCCTCCAGTGTATGGGTGTGACAGTATACCCACTCCCAGGTTGGGTATTCCGGATGCTTTCCAGGTCTCAGTTGGGGTTCAGAACAATAAAGGGTCATTGCATTCTTTGGGATCCTTCTAACCTACAGGCACTGCACCTGACACCAGGGGCCAGGGGCGTCGGAAAGTTCTAAGTTAATGCCTGCAGTTTAAAAGGCAATGGTGGATGCATCTGGAAGGGTAGGGACAGCCAGGAAGGGGGAGGAGAGCCAGAACTGAGCAATTCTTGGACTCCAAGGGAGGCGGACACTGTCAGAAAGGAGAAAGTGGGTGAGTGGATAAGATGTCAAAGGGGGCGGAAAAGTGCTGGCTCTTATTTACAAATTATCCTGTGGCCCCTGGGTCATGCTCTACTTCCTCTAATGGGAGCCCGGCCCCCCTCCTGCCACAGGGACTTTGCACACGCTGTCCTCGCTGCCTGGACGACATCCCTGTCTTTCAGCTCTTAACTCAGTCTCACTTCCCTTCACTGCCTTCCCTGACTCGGCCTCTTCCCTCTATTATACACCCACAATGGATGCTCTTTTTTGTACACATTTTTTTTTGGTACACATTTTCTATTCATTTCTAGAATCCTTGATTAGTGCATGCCTCCTCCACCAGAAGCCTCACGGATAATAAAAATACATTGAATGAATGAGTGAAGGGGCAGGGCTGAAAGATGTGCCTTTTCTTTGTAAAGATATGATAGATGCGAGCGCAGAGAAATAGAAAACAAAAGAAAAGGCAAAGAGGTTATCGTTCCCAGTCCTCACCCATGCCCACGGAGAAGCGCTTTCTCCAAAGGCACCTGGATACTGACAGAGCAGGGTGGGCTGGCCCACGGCGGGCAGGGCTGAGAATCAAACCCATGAACTTGGCAATCAGTAGCCCCCTGCACCGCTACTCTGACATGGAGCAAAAACAAAAAGGCAGGAAGGTGCTGGGCACCTCTTCTTGTCTCCCTGCCGCCTGTTTCCTCACTATTGAGATTAGAGGGGGAGACAGGGCGCCTTCGGAAGGCTCTCCAAGCATGGCACGCAGCCCCCGGGGGTAGTGTGCCGAAGAACAAGATCTATTCATGCTCCAGATAAAATGACTGAGGATTCAGGGACCTGTCTGGTGGCGATACCGTCAGCCATGGAAGAATCCATTTCTAACAGCTCCTTCTTATACATTATTCATGAAAACAGGAAGACAGAGCCGATAACATCAGAATGATGCCGCTGTCCAGCAAATCTAATGACTGTAGCTTAGGGCATTTTAACTAGCTTGGAAAAAAATTATTGTTGCCAATTTGAGGTCCGGGAGGCTCTAGCAGAGCAGAGCAAACTCAAGCTGGAAGAGCTGGTGTGAGTTTCCTATTTGGAAAAAGGCGTGGCCTTCCACTGGCAACATCTGTTTCTTTGAGGTTGTCTGGGAGCTCCCCACCCTCTCATTTCTTAGTTTCTAATGGAGAAATTAATGCTGCTCGAGCCAAATAGCCTTAGGTTTTCAAATCAGTCTCTATTTTCATATCCGTCAGTCAAAAGGCGGGGACCAGCAACAGGACTTTGTAGAGGGCTTTGCGGGATTTCAACATAAATTATTAGCCTCTAATCTGTTCAAGCCTAAGGGACCAGAGCTTTTTAAACAGTGAGAGGATTCTGCTGTTGCTGAGATCTGATTTTTGTGCCCAGTTTCTGATTCATTACAACTGCAAGATTCATTCCATCCCAAACCCGGTCCAACTTGCTGTCAAATAAGCCAGGAGGTTGGTTTTTTTAAAAGGGAGAAAGAAAATGGAGAGGACAGGGCAGGTCAGTTATCCGAGAGGCAGAGACTGGGAGAAGCAGAAGGCAGCTCGCTGCGATTCTTAATTTGCCTCTTATTTTGTCATTCGCCTAGAATGTTCTGGCTTCCTGAACATCGGCTGATGTGTTTGTTCAATTACATCCATCCATTCATTCATTCCCCGCAAACAATTATGAGGGCGTACTGCTTGTCCAGGGTACTTGCAAATGATGTGCAACACTAAAAAATAAACCAGGCTTTGATGCCTGCCTTCATGCAGTTTAACTTCCGCAGGCGGATGGAAAGAGACTTAAACAGCCTTTCTCCTGGTGTGCTGGGAGAGGAAATTACTGTGGCAGGTCTTCAGAGGACCAGGTTTTATCTGAACAATTGCAGATTTTATTTTCACGCGTATCACAGAAACATAACTAGCCTTTCCGACTTGTCATTTCATAGACACTTGCTCGGGGGACTGGGGAAGCTGATTTTAAGAAATAATTATTAATAGACCAAGTGGTATGGTGATATGCAGAATCACAAAGTTGGTTCATAATAGTAGTAGTAGCGATAGTACTAGCCACCAAGAGTTCAGAGTGCTTAGTATGGGCCAGGTACTTTCGGTCAACGTTTTACAAATATTTTTCTTGTATAATCCCCACTCCTGATTCCTGGAGAAAAGCTGCAGGGGTTTGACCCCATGTCCCTCTGCAGGCGAGATTATAAACTGCATGAAGGCAGGCACCAAAGCCTGGATCATTATTTAGTTTGCAAATAGTTTGCAAATACCCTTGACAAGTCGTATACCCTCTATAATTACTTGTGGGATAAATAAATAAGTGGATGTAATTGAATGCACCAACCAGTGTTTAAGAAGCCAGAACATACGACACGAAGGACAGAAAATAGCAGGGCTCTCCCTGGCTGCTCTCTTTCCTGCTTCCCAAAGGATGTGGGGCAGCCTGACATCCTCCCTGGGGCTGCCTGGTATCACCCAGAGTCAGGTCCCGGGGTGGGGAGGGCGGAGGCAGGGAGCCCAATTTCTGCCTTATTAACCAGTCCAGCTGTATTGATAACAAGCCAGTTGCTGCATTTCAATCTCCATCTGGTTCCTGGTGTGGTTTGGTTAAGATTCTGGAGGGGAGGAGGCACATGATTAATTCACAGCAATACCCATTCACCTTCACCACAACCTCATGCATCATTACCATCTCCATTTGCATAGAGGGAGCAGGCACAAAGAGCTCAAAGAACTTGCCGGAGGTCACAGCTAGTGAATGGCAAAGCCAGGATTCAAACAGACGTCTTCCCTCACATCTTTAAAAAAATTCATATTTTAGGTAGCTGAGCTGGCCTTCTTCAAAAACCTCTAACAGGCTCATATAATAGAACCGTTAGAAATCACAAAGTTTAAAGAAATAGTCTCTCTGCACAGATTTTGATGCGTAACTAAAGTCTCATGAAATGAAACAATCATGTGGATGATTAAATTATAATTATGACAGACAGTGGCTGCCCATTTGAAAAGACTTAAACATTTTATAGAAACTCAGTGTTCACACTGGCCAATTTTTTCCCTTGATTCTTCTCTTGAGTTCCAATGAATTTTTCATCAGCTTATTAATTAGCACAAATCATGGATTGTGCTATGTAATTAAGGTCTTATGTGTTCCTCCAGATCTTATATTTGAGTTAAATGTTAATTTTTCACAGAGAAAAATTAGGAATTTGACAACCGCCTTCCTTCCTGGCAATAGACTCTACATGCTGCCTGTCAAAAAAGATTGAGTGCCTGAGTTTCCAAGATACGGAGTGATAGATTATTCAGCATGAAATTGCAAACTCATTTGCCCAAGATCACAATCAATTGCTGACAGCAGTTTTCTTCCCCCCAGAAACCCATTTGTGAAGAGCATTTGGTAGTCTAGTCACTGAATGTTAACTCATACGCCATGACTTGCCATTAGTCTTTGTAACTTTTCTTTAGTCTCTGTCTCGGTTTGCTTTATTTTAATTTCTTTCCAACTCAGAGTCACCGAAAGAAATGAAGTTCCATCGTATGGGTCCATTTTTCGTAGTAGTCTTACTGTTTATAGTAATAGTAGTTCTTACCACATGCTCTTGGGAGACAATGCCCAGGGATCTCTTATATTTCCAGACTTCCCATAAGCAGGGGTCCCGACTCTTTGTTCCAGATGATCTTTTTGGGAGATGTGGGTTAGCAAAGAGCCTTGGAAGATAGAGATAGTGTCTCCCACGGAAGCAAAGAGCAGTGCTTACTGCCCATGATAAAATATTTGGCTCCCCAAGCTCAGAGCTCCACTCCTACACTACAACCCACTCTACATGTGGGCATCGTCTTTGCCTGGCTCCGTGAGACTTGGGCTCAGGAACCTGGCACAAATGCTGACACTCTGGCCGTTGCTAGTGATGCAAGCAATAAAGTCCTTCATCTTTTGCCCCTGACCAGAGTCTTGGGTCATCTGCCAACATTTATGAGAGGGTGGTAGGGTAACCTAGGAGCTTATAGCTAGGGTGAACTCTCAAACCTTTCGTAGCTCTTGGCATATACCAGGAACTGTTAAAAAATGTGTGTGTGCGTATACACATACACACAAATATTTATCTATTATATGTGTGTTAAATATATGCATATATTATATATCTGCTCACATAACAACCTTATGAGGTATTACAGTTATCCTTATTTTACAGATGAGGAAACTGAGGCATAGAGGTTATCCGAGTAGGCAGTGGGTCTAGGGTTTGGACCAGGCGATGTGACTCTGGTGTCTGCTCTCTGCTTCCTTGCTCTCCTCTCTTGGGTGGGAAGACCCCAGAGCTGGCCTCAGCAGCTGAGATCCATGTTGAAAATGAAGTGCCGTTGGTACATGTCCGGGAACAGACGGACCGGATGTTGGTGTTACTGACGCTCCTTCAAAAGTTCCAGAAGTTCCCGCACATTCACTTCCCAAGTGTTTATAGAGCACCAGTGTGTGCTGTCGCAGGGACTCCAGGAGGAGAAAAAAGATAACTCTCTGGGCCACTGCTTGTGTTGAAATCCATGCTTTTGGTGCCCAGAGTGAGTAGTCCAGGCTGCGGGTGGGGGGGGTGAGGATCCCTGCTCCCTCTTGTAGTTTCCACTGGAAATGCATTTAGGGTGTCCTGCCTGACCACCTTCCTCCTGCCCTTGTCCACTTTTCACAGGGCATTTGCTCCTTACCTTCTGCTTTCCAACATACCGCTATTAATAATGACGTAAACAATGATGATAACACGGTGATTCAGTAAATAGGTATCGTGTGATTACCTTGTGCCTGGCGCCATTATGGGCATTTGGGATACGCAGTGATCTAACCCACACCCTTGCCCTCCTGGAGCTGACGTCTAGCTGGGAGGTAAACGGTAAGCAAGTAGACAAATACATCCACCGGCTGTGGATAAGTTTGTTGAAGAAAAGCAAAGCAGGGCGAGGCTAGGGCTCCCTGCTCCGTGGGGAATCTGCTTCTCCCTCTCCCCCTTGCCCTGTTCGTGCTTGTTCTCTCTCTCTACTAAATAAATAAAAATCTTAAAAAAAAAAAAAAAAGGCAGCGTGAGGATAGAGAGGGGGAGCAGGAGGGCTATTTTAGGTGGTGGCAGTGGGGCTCCCTGAAGAGGTGTCATGTGAGCCAAGACCTTAGTGAAGGGATCAAGGCAGGTCTTACTGAGAGTGACAGGGGAGCCAAGTTCTGAAGGAGGGACGGAACAAACCACGGGGAGGACCGGAACAAGATGTCGCAGGGAGAAGGGACATCAGGGCCTAAGGCGTGGACGAACATCGAGACCGTGTGGTTGGAGCGGCGAGGACTGGGAGCGCGGGGAGGACAGAGGAAGGCTCAGCTCCTCGTTTAGGAGCTCGGCTCTTACTCTGTGTGAGGTGGGAAGCCATCAGAAGGTTCTGGGCAGAGAGGGGCCATTACCTGGCTTATAGAATAACAACAACGGTAACCCCGGGAGAGCTGCTGCTTATTAGTGCCTCCGAGGCCGGTCCCCACGGCGGGCCATCCCGGAGAACCCTAGCACCGACCCTCCCACGTAAGCGTCACTAGAGCGGGACTCCTGTTCTTGAATCCCAGCTGGGCCTTCCACAGAGCTCAGCGACCCTTTGGCCTAGGGGCCCTCATCTTTTCCCTGCTTTCTTCTCCACAGGGTGAAGCCTGTCTCGACCCCACTCCTCTTCCCTGCCTCATGGGCCCAGCCCCACACCTATAAACCTATCTGCACCCTCAACCTTGGGCACCTAGGCACCCCACCTTTGAGAACTTCGGTCCGGTGCGGCGGGTACAGGGGGGCCCGGCTAGAGCCACGATGCTGTTGGCCTGTGTCTAGGTTCACTCCAACAGATATGAGGGGAAGGCTGTGGACTCCTCAAAGCCCCCCTGATATCTCTCTTTCCCCTCAAGCCACGGTTCTAAAGAAGAGTCCCTACTTCCTGCCTGAGGCGGTCTGGCCTCCTTCGTCCTCACCCCTCCGAAACGGGCCTCACCGATCCTGCCAATAAGCGGCTGGTAGCTAGGTCTTGGGGTGCGTTCACACGTTCTCCATCTGGCCTGCTCCAAGGCCAGCCACACTGTCATGGCCACCTCCCTGGACCCTCCCTCCCCTACAACACGCAGCCAGCCTTTCTGACGGGTCCGTTTGAAATTCTGTCCCTGAGCACCTTCTCACCCTGTGGGTGCCGTCCTCGCAGACAACCAAAATTCTACTTCCAGCCCCAACTCACCTCCTGAATTTTAGTCCTTCCAACTGTCTGTACGACTTTCCAGCAGGATGTCCCACAGATGCCCGGACTCTCAGGACCCAACCTGAGTCGATGTCACCGCCTCCACCGACCCCCCCAAATGTCCCTAGCTAACCCTCTGCCTGGCCCCTTTCACCATCCCTCCTGCTCGGTTACCCGGTTCTGCAGGTCTTACCTGCCTTGGAGTCTGCCACCCTCCTCCCACTGTCGCTGCCAACGTCCCGCTTGATTCTATTAGTCTCTTGCTCTCATCCACGCTCTTACCCAGGCCTAGTTATCTCGCAAAGGTCACCCGGGAAGTTTCTGAAAGTGCAGATTCTCGCCACCCCCCACCTCCCCCAAGAGTCTGATTTAGTCTGGACTCAAGGTAGGATTAAGGCGTCTGCATTTTTAATAAGGTCCCCAGGCCATCCCACTAAGGGGGTCTCCAACCGCGCTGTAGGAAACCACAAAACTTAGCCTCTCCTTAGTCTGGTCCATTCTGCACATGATTAATTGCTACAGCTAGGACTACCCCCTATTTTTTGAACACTTATCATATCTCAAGATTGTGTTGAACCCTCCAAAGGCATACTCCCCACTAAACAACGCTTTGTTTTAACTACTAGTATGAGCCCCATTTTACCTTTGAGAAAACTGAGGCACAGAGAGCTAAGTTAACTAGCCCAAGGGCACAGTCCCTCTGACCCAAAGCCAAGTTCTCCGAATTACATTTTGCCCCCTCCCTTGCTTCCCACACTCCCCACTCACCTATCCCGAGTGACTTCAGTTTTCCGAATGCACCTTGCTGCTTTATTCCTCTGAGCCTTTGTCCATGTTGTTCCTCTCTTTCAGATGACCATCTGTATTAGTTTTCTACGGCTGTGTAACAAATTACCACAAAGTTAGCAGCTGGGCACAATACGGCTGCTTCTTTGCTCAGGTTCCCACAAAGCTAAAATTATTGTGTTAGCTGGAGCTGTGTTCTCATACAGAGCTCAGGGCTCTCTTCCAAGCTCATTGATTGTTGGCAGAACTCAGTTTCTCCTCTTTCTTTGCTGGCCAGGGCTTGTCCTCAGCTCCTAAAGGCTGCCCTCATTCTTTGCTGTGTGTCCCCCTTCATCTCTAGAGCCGGCAGATGAGAATCTCGCCTAGGACACATTCTTTACGTGCTCTAAATCTCCTTTGCCAGGACAAGCCTAGTCTCTTATCGAAGTGGCCCGATTAGGTCAGGCCGCCAAGGATAATTTCCAGATTTTAAGGTCAGCTGATTTGCGAGTCTTCATGGCGTCTGCAAAATGTCTTACAGCTGAACCTAAATCCGTGTTTGGAATAACTGGAAGAAGGTGTGCCTATGCCGGGGGCTGGGATCCTTGGGGGCAGAGACTTCTGCCTACCACACCAGCGGTACACAACTGATGAATCACTGAATTCTATCCCTGAACCTAATAACACACTAGATGTTAACTAAGTCGAATTTAAATAAAATGGGGGGACGAGACCACTTAGCCCAAGGATGATTGCCTTCCTCCATGCCTCTAGGCAGAGTTGAAGTCCCTCCCCCTCTGTTACCTGGACAGCATCCAACAAACACTCGACATCTGTCCAATGTAATGTCATATTTGTTTACAGCTCCGGTCCCCCCAAGCTGGGCTGTGAGTTACTAGAGGGCAGGGCCCAAGCTTTAGCCATTCTTTGTCGCCCCAGCCCCTAGAACAGCAGCCCGCTCCCTACCTACTTGCTGCCCGAGAGTGAGGGATGTGCCCAAGCCAGCTCGACAGAAAAGGAGAGCATTTAACTTAGAGTCACACACATGGCAGGAAAAAGGCCGTGGGCGGAGGCCCGGAAGTCCCAGGAAACGCCAGTGTAGCCAGGGGCGGCTTCTGAGACGCGAGAGAACCAGCACCGCCGGGACGGTGAGGCGGATGAGCCACTAGGTGTCACTCCCGATTCAGTAAAGAGCGACCGGGTCCTTAAGGAGGGCCCTTCGAGCCTTCCTGGTGAAGGGAGCTGGTGACTTGGTCCCACCCATTGTTTTCTTCTGGGTCACACTCCAGACCTTCCTCGCTGTTCTTCAGCTCCCCCCACGGACACAGTCTGGGTCTAAAATAGGACAAACAACAGGTCAGGGGCTCAGGATCGGGGCCACCTGACCATCTCATTCAGCCTCCCGATTCTGCAGATGAGCAACCAGAGTGGGGCTGGCGAGGCGGGGGACAGAGCCCGGCTTCGGCCCCCACGTGGGTCGGGCGCGCCTCTCCCTACCTCCGGGCACCCCTGGAGGTGCAGGGGTCCCGACTGTCGGCCTCAGGGGTGTCCTGGACGGTCCCGGAGGGCTGCCCCACGGTGTTCCCCCAAGGACCGGTTCCAGGCGCTCAGGCTCCACTCAGTCCCCTTTCCCACGTGGAGATCTCTCAGCCCCGGGGGCCTCCGGCCCCTGCGCTTCACAACTCGGGGAGGGGAAGGTGACGTGGTCCAAAGGGGGTCCTGCGGGTCCTTTAAGACCTGCCATTTCTGATCCTTTCAAGCAATCTCTTCTTTCTTTGGACTTCAGGGATGGGAAGTGGGGAGCACCCCCGCTTTCTGGGAGCAGGGCGATCAGTATCTGCAATGAACCGCAGTCCTTCCCCTTGAGCAGGAGGAAGTTTGGGGCTGTAAGGGCGGGGGTCGAAAAAGACGTGTGACGAACACCTCTCCTGGAAGAAGTTGGTGTTCCCTCCCCAGGTCCCGGACAGACGGCGGGCTGGCGCGCCGCGCGTGCAGGCGCCTCTTCCTTCACCCCCGGCAGAGGGCGCCCTCCCCGCGCACCCGCTCCCCGCCGGACACACCCGCTGCGCTCCCCAGCCGGCTCCGCCCCCAGCCCTGCCGCCTCCAGGCCCGGCTCCCAAGCCAGGGCGCGGGGATAACCTCACACTCATTTCCGTCTGACTTTGGGCACAGCCTTTGATTGTCCTGTTCCTTTGGCTCCCAGCTAGCTTACTGTTCATTTTTATTTTAAGTGAATATTGAAAATCATTCTCCTTTCCTGGAGTGCTGGGTAAGAAAGGTTACGTGGCTGGATAGGAACCTGACTCAGGATCCAACCTCCTACCAGGGCTCACCCATCGAGTGACTAATCTTATGTATCAATACCACAATTTCCTTAAAACTTGCAAAGGGGTTTTCCTATGGACAGCCTGACTGATTCTATCGGTTAATCTCTTTCCCCTTTGCCTGAAAATGTTGATTCATTTATTTCTCAGTCAGGATTTTACTGAGCACAGAGGTGCTTCAGGCCCCAGGGGGAAGAAGGCAGGCTTGGTTCCTGATTTAGTAGAGGAGACCTATTGAACAAAGAAGTGCAGGAAACATGAATTTGTTGTAAATGGGATGTATGCTACAAGGAAGAAGCAGAGGCTGCTGGGAGAGGGGCCAGCCTGGAGTCAGCCGAAGTCCTCACCTGAATCTTAGCCACAGCTTTCCTCCAAGCTCCCCCTGAGGCTTAATTCCCTGCTCTTCCTGCTGTTAATGGATGCAAATCAGGGCCCCCCAGGAGCACTTGAGTCAGTGTTTTCAAGGCTGCCAGTCCCCAGGTGAGGTGACCTGAGTCAGAGTCTTCCTGGAGTCTCCTCCCTACTCATTTACACTCCTGGGATAAAGGCCCTTGGCAAGGCTTTAACTATTTTGCACGATGAAATTCACATTGCAAATTTCTTCTGTGACCTGGTGATTAACAAGGTCTGAAAACAAGAAAACAGTTCTGGGGACTGCATCCTTCCCCGCCTCTCCAGTGTTTATTGAGCGCGTACTAGGTACCAGGCATGTGTTCCATGCGAAGGAGCCAAAAAGACACTAGAGACCAAAGGAGGAATATGCTAAAAGCTGAGGGGTAGTACAGAATAAAGGCTCCCAGAGTTTGGGATTTTTACGAACATCTAAAAATGAGAGCTGTGGGGCGCCTGGGTGGCTCAGTGGGTTAAAGCCTCTGCCTTCGGCTCAGGTCATGATCTCAGGGTCCTGGGATTGAGCCCTGCATCGGGCTCTCTGCTCAGCAGGGAGCCTGCTTCTCCCTCTCTCTCTGCCTGCCTCTCTGCCTATTTGTGATCTCTCTCTCTGTGTCAAATAAATAAATAAAATCTTTAAAAAAAAATGAGAGCCGTATTAGTTAAAAGGTTAAAAGAGGTCTAATATAACAGTGTCTTAAACGAGATAGAAGTTTATCTCTACCATAAAAGGTACCTTCTGTTTTATTTCTCTGCTATGTTTGACCTCTATTCTTAAGGTCATGGTTCTCTCACGGTCTAAGATGGTTGCCCCAGTTCTGGTCATCACTTCCCATAGGAAGGAGGAAATGATAAGGAAGGGGGCAGAGGGTAGGGAGCGGGTAATTCACAAAGAAGTCTCCCAGATTAAGACTCGTGCCGTTCCAGGTTCTTGGACGGAACCCAGTCACATGGCCCTTACAGTTGCAAGGAAGGTGGGATACGCAGTTCTTATTTTGGGGAGCTGTGTGCCCAGCTAATAATTGGAAATTCGGTTACTGGCAGCCTTTGCTGTCAAGCCTGACTTAGGGTGTCAACATCTAATTTTGCCAGTAAATATAAAATGCCCTGACAATTCTTTCTCACTATATCACAATTCTACCCTCACTGCCACAGGCTTTTGTAATTTCTCACCTTGCATTAATACAACAGCCTCTCTCTGTTGCCAGGGTGATCAGTCCAAGATGTAAATTTAATCACACCAGCCCTCGGCTTCAAATGTCTTGGTGGATCCCTTTGCCTTGAAAGAAAATATAAACTCTTAAAAAGACCAAAAGTCCTATTGTCCCCCTGGTGTCTTCGGGAGGCTGATCTCTCCTGACTCTGCCACGTGCACCCAACAGTTCGGGCCTCCTAGACGACAGGCTGTGGCCCGGATGTTCCCTTGCTACCCCCTCTGCCTAGAATAGGTTCTCCTCCAAGCTTGGCAACTTGGTCAATTTCTACAGAACTTTGCTGAGGTTAATCCTCATTGGGAAACCATTGCCTATTCTGTGTCCGACACGTCTGACATCTCCTTCTCCTTCCTCCTCCACCTCTACCTCCAGGCACAAAGCCAGACCGAGTCAAAGAACCAGACACCATTGCCTGGGTCACAGTGAGTACCAGCCAATGGTCGAAGCACCAGCCACATTTGCAGGGGGGCTTTCTGGCCATGGATTTCTGGTTGGTACTGTTGGCCACACCCTTGCTTGAAAGACTCTCCCTCTCCTTGCTCATGCCTCTCCCTTGGCCCTCTCTGCCATTTCTGTTTCCTCTGACTTTGCTCACCCCGAAATGTTGATGTCTCTGGAGATAGGGTTTTGGTCTTCTCTTCTTATTCCACGGACATTCCCTAAGATTCTTCATGCCTTTTTATGACTTCACATGCCACCCGTTGAGTTCTAAATCTCGATTTCCGGATTAGATTTCTCTTTGGAGCTTTGGACATGAATGTCTAACTATCTACTGAACACGTGGGATAGGGAGAGGCATTTCCCAAAAAGGAAGCGATGCAGCTTCACCCTCCCACTCCTAACCCTACGCCCACCCCAAAGTATTGTTGCCGACTGCAGGCCAGGAGCCTGGAAAATGACCCTCTGCCTTTGCTTGCTCCTTGGCACAGGGTGTGCACCCCATCTAGAAAGGGCCACAGGCCAAGATTTTCCCTTCCTCCATCATCGTGTTCTGCCACAGTTGTCTGCCTTCTTTCCACTCCTTGAACACACCGAGCTCTTTCGAGATGTAGAACCTGCCCATTCGCAGTTTCCTCTTCCTGGAAGGCCCTCCCTGCAGCTCCTTCTGTGGCTAGCTCCTGTTAGCCATGGGGCTCCACTCCAGGCTCTCCTACGAGCAGCCTTCCCTGATGGCCTGGCCAACAGGGACTCTCCCACTCCTGCCCCCCTAGCCACTCCCTGTCACCTCTCCTCAATTATGTCCCTGGGAAGACTTGCACGCTCTGAAGTCATCTTGTCTATTTGCTTGTTTATTATTTGTAAGTGTATAACCTCCTTCCCCACCTTGCTCGCTTTCATAATGACTGTACGGTGCGTGCTCTTCGAATCTGTGATAAATGAAGGGAAATAGGAAAGAAGGAGAACTCTCACTAAACTCCACCAGGCCCTGTTATTCAAAGGATCGTTGTTTGGGTTATTGAGGCCTTTCACTGACTCGGGTAACTCTGATACGGTAACCAGGTTGGCACGTTCCATAATGGTAGGTCTTAGATACAAGTATTTACACCAACTCTTGGAACCCACACCTCATCCCACACACGCCACAAGCTCTGGGAATGAAAAGACAACTTTCCTTGAGAGAGGCTCCATATCTCGCTTGCCTGAGTCAGCTTCAAGGCAAACCCAATGCCGTGATTTGGGGCTCATTTGGGTGATGTGGAAATTATCTCTGGGGTGGAAAACTATGGACGGGTGCATCTGTGTCCTTTTTATAAGGCTCGTGTTCCTGCCGGGCATGTGAGTATTTAGTGGATGTTTCTGAAACACTGCTGATAAACACAGGTTTGACCAAAGGTTTACCTCCGGAGAGG
>CM052897.1:22783126-22846455 GCA_028534135.1 Potos flavus
GGGCTCTCTGCTCGGCAGGGAGCCTGCTTCCCCCTCTCTCTCTGCCTGCCTCTCTGCCTTCCTGTGATCTCTCTGTCAAATAAATAAATAAAATCTTAAAAATATATATATATTTATATATTTAAGTATTTTTATATTTATATATTTAAATATTTTTATATTTATATATTTTATATTTATATATTTGTTAAAATAAATAAAATATGTTTTAAATAAAAATAAATATATTAAAAAGTTTAAAATTAAGTATACATATAAATAGATATTTCTTTTAAAAATATATCTGAAACAACTGAAACGTCCATTGACAGATGAATGAATAGACAAAATGTGGCTTGTGCTCCTAGATTACTATTACTCAGCCTCTAAGAAGAACAGAGTTCTGACGCACGCTATGGCATGGGTAAACTTGAAAGATATTACACTAGGTACAATGAGACAGATAGAGAAGAACGAATATTGCACAATTCTACTTATGTGAGGTGTTCAGAATGGCCGAGTTCATAGAGACAGAAAGTAGAGAGCGGTTTCCAGGGGCTGGGGGGACAGTGGGGAATGGGAGCTTATTGTTGGATATTGAGTTGGGGCTGATGGGAAGGCCTGGAGACGGACGGTGGTGCTGGGAGCCTAACAGCGTGAATGGACTTAATGCTACAAAGCTGTAACTTTAAAATGGTTAAAATGGTAAATTTTATGTCTATTTTAGTATCACGAAAAAAAAATGTATGTCAGAATGTGTTTTCCTATGTGTCTTTGACTTGTCCACTGTTACCGCAACGGATTTCAGAAGTTGTACTTGAATTGCTTTTTATTTTATTATTTTTTAAAGATTTTATTTATTTATTTTACAGAGAGAGTGAGAGACAGAGCGTGAGCTGGGAGGAGGAGGGAGAAGCAGACCCCTGCCGATGGGGCTCGATCCCAGGATGGTGGGATCATGACCTGAGCCAAAGGCAGACACTTAACTGACTGAGCCGCCCAGATGCGCCTTGAATTGCTTTTTAAATCCATGCTATGCAAACAATGAATCATGGAACACTGCATCAAACGCTAATGATGTACTGTATGGTGCCTAACATAACATAATAAAAAAAATATGTGCTATGAATTTGTTTACTTCAGAGGGCCCATCGGTCCCAAAACAAGCTCAGGAAAAGGTGTGTGTGTGCACACGAATGTGTGTGTGTGCGTTGGGCGTGAGGGGATCTAGGTCATAACCATCGGTATAAAAAGAGCCGAGGCATTAGAAACCGAGGTGGGGAAGTCCCCCAGCTGCTGGCTTCTCTCTTTGCTTCCCCTGCATGGAGATTTTGTAGAAAAGGGTAAATGTCCTATTTCACAAACTTCAAGGTCTAAGGCACAGAAGTACCTAACTTTATAAGCTTCAAGTCTAAAACTTTGGGTAAAAGCGGAGGTATGAGCATTCGTCACCCATACGACTGTGGAAGTGAACTTCAATCATTTCAGAAATATTTATGAGCACATGCTGTGTCAGACTCTGGGGACAGAAAATGGATTCGGCATAACCCCTCCAATTCCTATAAGCACTCCTGGCTCCGTAATTTGTGGGGCCCAGCACAAAGTGCAAAGGCAGAGCCTGTTAGGACAGTAGGAAGAATTTCAAGGTGATGACAGCAGCGCACTGAGCCAAGCTCCGGGCTCTTTCCAAGTGCGGGAGTGGGGGTGGGGCAGGGCTAGCCACCTGCAGAGGGGGCCCGAGCGGCCACGGGGTAACAGAGACGCTCCGGTCAGCCTGTGGACAGCATCAGCAAAGCCCTGAGAACAGGGGCTTCTCATTGCTACGTTCCACTGCCCCTCACTTTGGTTTCAGTAAATCTCCTTTACCTTTTAACATGCACTTGAACATCTGTCCATAGTGCAGGTCAATAAACATTCTTACGCTGTGATCGTCCATTCAAACAGATGAGAATCTTGTCCTATTGATGTTTGGTTCCCCATCTTACTCACCCCCCCCCAGTCGGTAGCATGCTGGGTAAATATATAGGTACTCAATATATACTCATTAAAAGATGCAGTGATTGATTCTGGAGTAAAATATGGGTAGCATAGAATGATTACAGAAGCTGATTTTCTTCTGGGATAAGGACGATTATGACAATTATGATTTATACCGCCTATACACGAGCCACTGAACTAATGCTTAATAGAAACTTCCTAATTTAATATTCTCACAAATAAACTTATAAAATAAGTAGTTTTCCCTCGATGTAGAGATGAGAAACTGAGGTTCAGAGAGATGAGGAACTTCCTCAAGGTCACACAAGTGGTCCGTGATGAAACAAGGACTCAAACCTAACTTCAAAGCCCTCGATGTCCACTAAGTCACTAAGTTCCATTCCCCACCCCCAGCCTCCACATGCCTCCACGCTGCCTAAAATCTGATGAAGAAACCAGAAACTGTTCTAAAAGTCGAAGAGCAGAAGTTCTCTCCCTTGATGTCATTTGGAATGGATAATTTAATTTCTGAACATAGGATAGAAAATATCTGGGGAGGGGCGTCTGGGTGGGTTAGTGGGTTAAACATCTCCCTTTGGCCCAGGTCATGATCTCGGGGTCCTGGGATCAAGCCCTGGCGCCATCGGGCTCCCTGCTCAGTGGGGAGCCTGCTACTCCCTCTCCTTCTGCCGCTCCCCTCCACTCAATCTCTCTCTCTCTCTTAAATAAATAAATAAAATCTTTAGAAAATAAATTAAAAGAGACGCCTGGGTAGCTCAGCTGGTTAAGCGACTGCGTTCGGCAAAGGTCATGATCCCAGAGTCCTGGGATGGAGTTCCCCATCAGGCTCCTTGCTCGGCAGGGAGCCTGCTTCTCCCTCTGCCTCTGCGTGCCTCTCTGCCTGCTTGTGCTCTCTCTCTGACAAATAAATAAATAAAATCTTAAAAAAAAATTAAAAAAAGAAAATATTTTGGGAAGATAGTGTATCAGTGCACATGATTAGTAAAATACTTCAACTCCAAGTCAATTCAATTTATTGAGCCGTTCCTAAGTGTAAGACGCTGGGCTACACGTGGAGGGGAATACAAGAGAAACAGAGAAACTGCCTGCAGAGAGAAGGGTAAGACACGCACACAGATGGAGAGAGAACAGAACGGGAAATGATGTTTCCATGTGAATACCCCAAAAAAGTGTGTCTGCCTAGAAGGACGGGGGAGGTTTTAGAAGAAGGTAGCATTTGGGGCGTGGCCTAGAATGGTGGGGAGGATTCTGCGGGGAGAAGGAGCTGGGGGCTGTCCCCCAAGAGGAGAGAGGGGAACAGACACAGCCTGACCTCCGCGCAGAGGGTAAGTGCTGGGGGGCAGGTGAGGTGCAGAAAGTTAAGTCAGTACTGCTTCACGGGCGGGGGGGGGGGGGCGCCTCGGACCAACACTGGGGCCCTTGTACTCCCTTCAGTCACAAGAACCTCCGACAAGTTTCAACCAAGAGAAAAACAAGATTAAAACTGGGCACTGGGAGACTGAAGCCGGCCGTGGAACAGAGAGCTGGAGGTCAAGAGCCGGGAAGGAAGACCTTAGGCCAATCCAGAGAACAGACGGCAATTGCCTGAACTTGGGTAGGCGAAGGCGGTGTTTTAGAGACTCTTTACAGGATTGTTTTTTCATCACAATGAAGACAAAAGAAAAAACCGCCGCGAAGCCATGATCACGTATATGAAAATCCTCCCTCGGTTTTTATGGAGTCTCTGGAAGCGAGACGAATTCAAGATACCATCGAGGTTATTCAGCCTGAGGATATTTGCCTACAATTCTTGTTGGCTCCTGTGGGATCTGGCTCTCCGTGACCCCGGGGCAGCATCCTGGCCCTTCGGGGAGACAGAGTTGCACAACCGGGCAGAACCCACTGTGTTAACCCTCTGCACTCATGGGGCCCCTTCTGGCACCTTCCACCCTGCCTGGGCAGCTGGACAGTTTGAAATGCACAAGTATTTTAAGTGAAAGATCATTTATGGTGGGTAGAACATCACATCGACCAAACCTGGGAGTCATGCCTGTTTTAGAAATCTTTGACGCTTCAGGCACCCAAACCAACCCACCCCCGCGCAAACCTGGGCCGGAACCAGTCCCTTAAGATCCCGAGGTCCTGGGAGAGGCACCAGAAGGGCTCTCTCCTTGGCCTTCCCTGGAAGCGTGTCGTTGCAGGAGACGGCGCAGTGAGGAGCCTTAGGGGTTTGGGGCCAAGGAGGAGAAAAGGCAGAACAAAATACGACCCACCCGTATAGCCAAAAGTAATTAAAATAATGTTTTGTTCGTGAAATGCTAGCAGATTGGAAAACACCACACCAATCAGAAAAACATGTGGAGCCGAGGATGCTGTAATTTTCACCCCGCCTAATCCGATAATGTATTCTACGGCGACCACAGAGTCGTGTCTGCAGCCCATCTCTTACCCCGAGAAGGGAAAATGCAGCAAATTCAGGAAGAGCAATCCTTCAAAATGTCAACCTCTACTTTGGGCTGCATAATGCTTTCGGGAGAAGGGACACGGAAAAACAGCCCCTGGGCACTGGCTGCAGAGCTCTGACATAGGCGATTTGGATCCACAGACGCTGATGTGTCCCAGCTATTTCAGCCCAGAGTTACAAAGCGGGTCAGCTTCTTGGTGTAAAAAAGGAGACCTGGGACCGCTGACAGATGGAGATGGTGTGGTTGCTGCAGAGGTCCGGATTGGGCTTCCCTCCTCAAAATCGTCCACACAGCCTCCAGAATTAGAGGATCCTTTCTCTTTGTCTTCAGCAGTCTGGTGAGAGGGAAGCTTGTGTGCTCCACTCCTCGTGATTCCTACAGAATAGGGGCCCCTTCCCCGAAGGGCTGAGACCCTTCTTTCTTGTTTTCCTAGGGAAGACGGGAGAGTGCATGAAGCTGATCTTGCTGAGACCTTCTGCCTGCCCGAGGGCTCCCCCCGCTGTCCTCCCCGCCACTCTGCCACGGGAGTCCTGCGTGTGACTGCCCCATTGCTGTGCCTTCTGGGACCGGCCCACGATTTCAATCCCGGTGGAAGGGAAGCCAGTCCTGTTGCCCTTGGATCCCAGCCAAGTCTTCAAACCAGCCTTCTCGGCAGGAACACCATTCACGCGATCTTTGATTCTCCTGGATTATTTCTCCATTGGTTCTGAATCCAGAGGGGAGGAGAAAAGTGATTCCCTCACACCCTCAAATCCCCAGTGCTGTGGAGAAATCCGTGATGTGAAATGCCAAGCGTGAGTGTCAATAACATCTTCCTGGTTTCCCGTGCCTTGAGTGGCTATTAAAGAGCAAGCTCAGAATGTAGCATCTAGCTACAACGTCGTACAGCGTAGCAGGCTGGGAAGGCTTACCACGGAATAAGCCTCGGAATAAGAAAGTCTGGAGGACTTAAGGCAAGTCCAGTCGGCTCTGGAGAGCACAGTGCCCCCTCATTCTTTAGGAAGAGACAGTGCTTTAGCCTCCTACCCCCACCCCCATCACATACCATTAGCAGTGGTCACCCCGCGCCAGGTGCACCCGTGGTCTGAGAGGGCTTTTCCTTTCCCAGAGTGACGCAGAGCATTGTCCTTGCCTGGTTCATCGGGCTGGGCCAAGGGCCCAGGTGGGTCACCCTCCTGTGTGGGGATGTCTGGCAGTCAGATCCCCCAGCTCTGAAGGCTTATCCTGAAAATCACAGACGACAAGAGCTCACATGGGAAGTCAGAGGGAACCTCTGAGGGCAGCATCTTTAATCTGGGGGCAAAAATCATTCACCCCTCCTAGTTCTCCATTATAAATTTTCTGGTCCTTTTTTTCCATGATGTGCCAATTTGTGTGGGGAGGGGCTGAAATTAAGACAAGACTGAAAAATGTCACAGTGAGATGACCTATATAAATTGTGGCTTACTTTCTGTCTTGGGCGGCCATTGACTTTAGGGAGATTAAAAAAAAAAATCTACCACGGGACAGGGATCTGGCTATGGCTTTGTGGTGATTATTACCCCCCAGTGACTGGAGCCCTTAGCTTTGAGGGGCAGCTTTGGAACGAGTTATGTCATAGAGAGGAAAGGACACAGGCTGTGGGGCTGAATAGACTTGGATTCAAGTCCGGGTTTACGGCTTATTAACTCAGCAAATTCCTTAAACTTTTTGAACCTCAGTTTTCTTGTCTGCAAAATGGGGATAATATCCGTACCTTAATTGGTTTATGATTAGAATCAAATGACTAACATATCCAAGTTCTTAGTACAGTGTCTATTACACGACAAGCATTCAGTTAACTATTTATTATTGTTTCCATAAAAATTATATCCCTTGTCCGTTAATACTCATAACTGACAATTGTTAAGTGTTGATTAGCTGCCGGGTTGCTAAGCAACAGTGACTCCAGAGTTTCCATATATCAGATTTTAAGAGGGGCTAGGGAATTTGTCTTTCAGCCCCATTTGCGTATTCTTTAGCCAAATACTGAGGAACATCGGGACACTGCCCTTACCCAGACTCTATGCTCATTCTTGGGTACTTTGTGGGAGAAGATGGTGGAGATTATTGAGGGACCTAAAATTCTTTACAGAGATCATCTCCATCACTGTGCTTTAACATAATGAGAAGCTGATTTCTCCCCCACTTTAGTCTATTCTGAGTAATCCTGGGCGGGCAGCCGTCTGTGTAACATAGGATCCGAGGTTCCCTTTACCTAAGCCTCGACCCTCCTCTAAGGGCTTCAGAATTCTGTCCTTTCAGCTGTTGGTTGGGGAAGGAGTTGGTGGAGGAGTCACCTACTCTTTCCTTGCTCTGATCAGCGGCATTCACCCCCACTCACATTCCGCTGGTGAGCATGAGACACAGGTGGCCACGAGGGGGACCGGAAACGTAGTTCCCCATGGACGGGGCAGTGGGGTGCCTCGACTGTGGCTGGGTGCCCAGCCAGCTGCCTCTGCCACAAGAATTGTGCCTATTTACAGCTGGAGAAACTGAGGCTTCGGGAGCTTAACTGACTAGTCCCAGGGCAGAACCAACTGGGGGTTAACTGCAGGGCTTGCCATTTTAATCATCATTCCAAAGTGCTTCAGACAGCAGGCGCTGACTGCCGGGGGGCAGGGGAGGGGAAGGCAGAAGAGAAGGAATTAGGAGAAAATGTCCCTCTGGCTCATCTCCCTCCCGTTTGTGGGCGCTTGTCGGATGGAGCTCTTGAGGGCCACGCATTCTCATTTCTGTCGGGTTTGCAGTTGAATTCCCGGGATGCAGAAAAACACACCTGCAGCACTCCATAGTCTATCGTGGAGGCGTCTCATCCACCTGTCTCTTCACGGCAAGACCATTTATTTTGACTCTGCCAGACAGGTGAGTGGTTCTATTTATTTTTTTTAAAGATTTATTTATTTATTTGAGAGGGCAGGGAGAGGCAGAGGGAGAGGGAGAGAGAGAATCCAAGCAGACACCCCGCTGAGTGGGGAGCCCAACATGGGGCTTCATCCACAACCCCGAGAATGTGACCTGAGCCAAAATCAAGATTCTGATGCTTAACCTACCGAGCCACCCAGGCGCCCCAAGTTGGTTCTATTTTCCAGGGTCCCTAGAGAGGTGGTCAGACACTTCCTCCATGACCCCCGTACTGTTTCAGCGTTGTGTTCCTAAAGTAGACGCTGGGGTACACTGCCAGCTCCCCTTCATTGGGCCGGCGCCTCTAACCCCCAGCAGCTGTGTGGGCTGCCATCCAGCGTCAGCTGCACCCTTTCTCAAGAATCGTCCTTGCCCAGCAAGAGCCTTCTCACTCAGAATCACACGGGAGATTGTATTTTCCTCTCCTATCAGGGGTGGTCTACACCAGTGACTGATAACAAGCGTGTTCCCCTGACCTTGAAGTGCCCTATTCCTTGGTGCTAGTCGGGCTCCAGAGCTCCCCCTGGGGCCAGGCTGAGGCTGGGTTGCTCTGAGCCCACATCTTTGCTCCCCCGGCTCTCACCTGCTTCCCTAACTTCCTTACATCCTTCTCCTGAAATCTCTCACATAAGAATACCAATCTCTGCTTCTCCGGAACCAGCTCCAAAACAGTACCCAACTAGGAAATTCTTATTCTTCTAATCACAGGCTATCCTTGGGGGTTATAGAGAACCGCTGCTCACTCTTTGCAACTCTCTCTCCTTCTCAAGACTTTGCCAATGCCTGCTTCTCTCCCACCTTCTGTCCCCCAGTTAAACAATTCTAGCTCTGTTAACCACCATGGTATCATCTTAATGTCAACACCACTGGCCAGGACATGGGAGTCTAGAATTGGACCCATTTGGCAGGGAGAACGGGGGGATCATTCCATAGTGCATCGTTACTGCAACTAACCAGAATAAAGATGAATGGTTTCACCATCTCAAAGGACTTTCCCATGGGCATATCATAATTCTGTGGGAGGGAGTTCTATATCTTTTTTGGAAAAGAGGAAACGAGGAAACGTAAGTAAATAGAGATTAAGTGGGTTACTTAAATTCAGGAAGCAAACTAAAGGCATGACTATCAGAGCAAGGACCAGAAAGAAGGTTTCTGAGCTCCAGCCCTGGCCTCATTTGATGACCTTCATCCCTGCCCTGATCTATTTCATGATGCTGTATCAGTGAGGAACTACATCTGGCTGACAGTAGGAGAGACCACAGGACGGCGGTTTGAACACCCAAGGCTTTATGCTTTCACACACACAGAGAAAGAGGTCTGGGAGGGAAGCAGCCTAGAGTTATAGGCAGCTTCACAAAGTCACCAGAGACCTAGATTCTTTCAACTTTGTTTCCCACTCTCTGAACTCTGACCTTCATTTTCTTGGTCCAAGATGGTTGATGGAGCCCAAGCCATCTCGGGTGAGTTCCAGGCAGCAGAATGGAGGAAGGCAAGAAGACAGGCCTTCTTTTTCCCTTTAAGGAGATTTCTGGGAGTTGTCCCACAGTATTTCTGTTCTCTTCTCATCAGCTAGAACAGAAACCGCACATGATCCCACCCAGAGGCTAATAAAGCTTAAACCTCAGAGCCATTCATTGATAGGGTCTCTTCCCAATGTTGATGCTCAAGTTTGTATCCCTAACTTTGTATTATTTTCAATCATCTTCAGGTACAATTTATGAGGCCATTACTGTGTGTACATCACTATCCCGGGCATAGAAAGATGACCAAACGCAGGGACGGGGATAGGTTAGAATCACAAGGGGCTCTTGGCACAGCCCTCAGGGACTCGGATGTGCTTCTCTAGGCAGATGCGTCGCGTTTCCTCTTCCCTCGACCCTCCTGCTGGTTCGCTGTAAGTCATGAGGTGGTATTGTAAGAGGGTCTCACGCGTGTAGATGCAAAACCAAAGATCGAGAATCCCAGATCTAAGAGGGCATTTCCGTCCTAGCTTGTGTATCTTCGGAAATCTGCATATTCTATTTGGCGAGTTGTGCCCTACTTTTGAAAAAGAACAAAGAAGACCCTTCTTCACTGTGATCAAACAGGGGGTAAAGATGGTAAATGGAAGTTCAGAGGAGAGAACCTAGGTTGAAGAAGACTATTGCAACTTAGCACAGAACTTAGCTCTGAGTTTCTTGGCTGTCTTCATCAAAAAGAAAGGTTACAAGGTTCCAGGCCCATGGCTGTCCAGCAAGAGCGGCATGGCAGTTTGGCAAGAGGCACAAGGGCTTTCCTCAGTGTGGAACTCTGAGATTAATTGTGGCAGAGTTGTGTTAGAGACATCAAATCCTAAAACATGTGACGCATAATAATAGTTCTGTAGAAAGTGCGGAGGTGGTATTCAGATAGTTATTTTTTATATCAGGCCTGGAAAAGTCTAGAGTTAGGTTTTTAAATACCATATTTTGTTGGCTTTAAGACACCATTGTTAATAGCTACGCCATTATTTTATGTATCACTAAGAAAGGGAAAACGCTGCCAAATAATGACTTCCCATAGACTATAAGATGCATTCTAATTTACAAGACGTTAAAATGTGAAAAAAGTACATCTTAATACCAGTGATATATGGTACCCATTTAATGACTACATTTCTTCAAGGAGATAAAGTATATAATAAAGAATGTAGGCTCTCTCAAGCCATAATTTAACACTGAGGTAGAATTTAAAGAATGTTCTTTTGAGACATTCAGCCAACTAGGAAGAGATATTTAGCACCACAGAGAAAGAAAAACAAAAAAACAACAAAAAAAAACCACCTGGGGATACTCTACCTAGCTCTGGATCAAACTATCTGCAGAAGCTTCTACAGGTCTGAGTTGACATGATTTCACCAGCTATGATTCTTGGGCCCAGAGGATTCAGGGAAGGCCCCTATTAGACTCGAGTTGGCTGCAGGACTAGGTATGGGGCCCTAAATCATGCTGGGGGATGTTGTCATTCCCCCCTAATTTGTGTGGGATCTTAGGTTACTTAACCTAGTTCTCTGGAAAAATACCTATTATATCTCATAGGGTATTGAAAAGATCAAATAAATTAGTTACCTAGAAAAACTTGCCACAAGGAGGAAGTAGGAAGGAAAATCAAACTGCTCGTGTACAATATAATACTTGTCACGACAACATCCAACATCAAGGAGTGTTTTTCTCTGGGCCAAGCATGCTTTATATCTCTAGTGAACATACAGATCCAACAAAGCATATATATATGCTTTCAAGACGTTATTCGCCTTTTCCCCACGTCATCTTTTGCACCGATGTTGCAAAAGCAATGGTGGGTAAAGACTGCTGGCGGCTTAGCATGAATCATGGCACCAAAAGTACTCGCTGTTTTCTTTACCACCACACAGAGTAATACAAAAGCATTTTACTTAAGAATGTCCCCGAGGCGGTAAAAGTTATTAATTTTATTGCTTCTCTACCCTTGACTTGGGAAGTACGCAAGAAACGTTTCTACTGCATAGCAAATGCCGGTTGTCCCAAGAGAAAACATTTGTGCAACTGTTTGAGTTGCAAGCTGAACTAGCTGGGGTTTTTTTTGTGCAACACCACTGCTACTTAAAGCAACAAGCAATGAAAGAACTATAATTATCCAGCCTTAGAGATTTGATAGAAATATTTTCAAAAAATGAAGTGAGTTAAGCATATCTAAGAAAACAACTGACCGTATTTGCTGCCAATAATAAAATTTAAGCTTTCAAAGGAAATTAGAATGAGATGGATAGGGATGTTAATAAATATGATATTTTTATATTGTACAATGAAATGTGTCAACATGGGAAAGATCTGCATAACTCAGTGAACTCATATTTTCCAAATGACTAATGCATAGGTTACCAAGTTTGAAGTACAAGATTTTAATGTAGTCAAGTATGGAAAATTCCTCGGTTATGTTTTCAGATTCCACATTGCAACTAACCTTTAAGAAACTACTACTTGTCAAAAAAAAAAAAAAAAGAAGAAGAAGAAAAAGAAAAAAAAAGAAACTACTACTCGTCAAGTTTTGGTGCAATATCAAAGAGAATATTCACTATTATCTGAAAAAGCTGTCAACATAATTTTCCCTTTCCAAACTATATATCTGTATGAGCTGGATTTTCTCTATATTCTTCAGCTAAAAGAACATGTCACAAGAGACTGAGTATAGAAGCAGAAAAAAGAATATAGCTTTCTTCTATTAGTTTTCTTAAGCTAGACATTGAAGAGATTTGCAAAATGGAAAAGAATACCATTCTTCCCACTAAATTTTTCTTTGGCAACTATAATTATTTTTCATAAAAAATATTTCTTTTCACCTGTAATGAATTTACTACTGACCTTTTTATTTTTTATTTATTTTTTATTTTTTTTAAAGATTTTATTTATTTATTTGACAGAGAGAGAGATCACAAGTAGGCAGAGAGGCAGGCAGAGAGGGAGGGGGAAGCAGGCTCCCCGCTGAGCAGAGAGCCCGATGCCGGGCTCGATCCCAGGACCCTGAGATCATGACCTGAGCCGAAGGCAGAGGCTTTAACCCACTGAGCCACCCAGGTGCCCCATACTACTGTCCTTTTTAAATGAATGTTTTTTAAAATGTCATAGTCTTAATTTCTAATATGGTAAGTATTGGTAGATACAACACAAAAACTAAAGGCCTTTAGGGTCTTTGATATTTTTCAATAGTGTAAAGGGGTCCTGAGACAAAAAAGCCTGAGAACCCTGAGCTAGGACATTGTCGTGTGATTCTGTCTGGGCCAGTAGGACCTGAGACTAGATGGACTGGTTGGACTGGAGTGGACTTCTTGTAGCTGAGACAGGTGTCTTACAACCACGGGGAGGCAAGCTGAGCATTAAAGCCAAATAGCGGGTGACTCGGGTCCCACCCAACACCAGAGCCCCAGCGCTGACCATTACACGCTATCATTGCTCACTGTGACAGTGGCAGGGAAAGTCCTCAAGAACCTGAAAGGTAACAAAGGTTCGTAGAGACTGTGTCTACCAGCTAGCATTGCGATGGCCTACAGAGCGGTATTAGAGTATGTAGGAGCCATGGGATCATCAGCCTCAGTGGACGGGCCTCCAATTTTAGGAACATTTGGAGAGGGGCTATAGTGGCTTGACTAGTGTCCCCTCCCCTTTCCCCCTCTCCCACCAACCAACTCAGGTCCATCTGGAAACTAGCATGTGACCTTGCTTGGGACTAAGATCTTTGCGGATGTAATTAATTACCTAAAATGAAGTACTGAATGGGGGGTGGGGGGGAGCCTTAGATCTGATGACTGGTGTCCTAAAGATACGGGGAGGAGAAGGAGGCGGAGAGGACAGCAGCGCTGCTCCAAGCCAAGGAATGCAAGGATTTCCAGGGGACACCAGAACCTAGGAAGGGGCAAGGAAAGACTTCCCAGGGAGCCCTGCCCTGTTGGCCTCTTGAGGTCACAATTAGGGCCCTTAGCACAGTGAGAGGACGGATTTCTGTTGTATGAAAGCCACCTGACCTATGGCATTGGGTGATGGCAACCCTAGGAAATGAGTCCGAGATTCAAAAGAGAATCTTCATGGTCATTAAGATTAGGAAAACAAGCTTTCTGAGACTCTGAAGCCTAGAACCAGAGGAAAAAACCCACTTCTTGTCCCTGAGTTCAAGCCTGACATGCTTTTCATAAAGGAAAGTAAGCAGCTGCTTTCCGCGCCTACCCTGGAAGAATGGGAGGCGGCCGCCTGGCGAGCTTTCCATTGGGAGGCTGGTTCTGCTTTTAGTTCTGTGTCTGGTTTCAGGTCTGTTGGGCCGTTGGGCTGTAAGCAGGCATCTTCGCCATCTGGAACTTTAGTTTTCTCATCTGTTACATAAGGGGGGTTGGGCCAGATAGGCTATACGGTGTCATCTAGCTCTAGATGGTATATTTATGGTGAGGAAAAATTTCTGGATGGAAGAGAGAGGTTGTAATGTTCTAGTGGCTTATGGAGTAATATGGATTTTCTCTTTGGATGTATGTGAATAGGGTCAATCAAGCTGCAGCTTAAGGAGTCAACTACAGGCCGTGTAATATCCCTTCAAAACGGGAATTGCCCAATTCAAATGCCTTCAGGAACCAGGGGGTAACAGAAGTAAGTCAAACACACTGGGTGTAATAAAAGAGGAGTGGTGTGCACTACGGCAAAGACTGGGTGTGTTAACTTGTGGGGGGAGCTGTGGGAATTGAGAGGG
Organism: Potos flavus; assembly: GCA_028534135.1. Taxonomy (NCBI): domain Eukaryota; kingdom Metazoa; phylum Chordata; class Mammalia; order Carnivora; family Procyonidae; genus Potos; species Potos flavus. The sequence goes on from CM052897.1 coordinate 22,796,695, forward strand.
CCCCTTTGTCCTTACAGGGAGGCAATCACTGCTCAGCTCTGACCATTGTTGCGGAATGGCAATGGGCCTGGAGCACCAAATCCCCAGATTTTTCAAAGGAAGCCAGGATTTTAATGTGAAGTCTCCCAAAGTCTAAACATTTTAGTGACTGAATTACAATTTAAAAAACAACACTGCTGGACCAACAAAACACTTCTTTGACTCAATATATTCCCTCGAGCTACCCGTTTGTAATCTTTGCTTTAGGACCTTGGATTCAGTGTTTACTAAAACTAATAAAGAGCTAATGAAATACCCAAGCATTTTAACATCCCTTGTTTGCTCATTTATATGGGAAAAAAATTATTTTAGGGGGTGTCTTAAGAACACATGATATTATCTCCCTCGTGTGGTTAAGGAACTAAAAGGAAACAAGTTTCCATTACTTGAAAGAGCTGCAAACACAATTTAGGTTTAGGACTTAGATTTCCTGACTCTTTATCTGGTGTTCCTTCCATTACCTCCTCCTGCCATTCATACTGAGGAGAAGGTAAGAGGCAAAAGCTATTTTCATCGACACGTCCACACTCACGTGGATTTCAGTACTGGAGGCCACCCAAGGTATAAATATCTTAAGAGCAGTGGTAGGTTGTATCTGAACCTTGTTATGTAGCAGGAAAAGAAAACAATTGGGAAATTTGGTATTTGTTCAAGTTATCTTTTAATTATAGGATGTGGTTGAAATGGTGAGGACCAAAATATCAGAAGAAGTAGAAAAGGTCAAATGAAATAGTAATGGGAAAGTGACCCGAAAAGCAAAAGGGAAGATATCAAAAGGGATTCCAGAAGCGATTATGTATGGTTATTATTACTCACAGATGACAATATGCAAATGGGTTCATCCTACGTGTCCACTCGACTGGGCTAAGGGATGCCCAGAGAGCTGGTAACACTACTTCTGGGCATGTCTGGAAGGGTGCTTCTGGAGAAGGCAAGCGTTTGAATCAGTAGACTCAGTAAAGAAGATTGCCCCCCCCCCCCCAGTTGGGCAGGTACCTTCCACTGGCTGAGGACCTGAACAGAACCAAAAGGCAGAGGAAGCACAAATCCGCTGTCCGCCTGAGCTGAGACGTCCATCTTCTCCTGCCCTCACACCTGATTCTCAGGCCTTTGGACTTGATCTGGGACTTACGCCATTGGTTCCCCTGGTTCTCTGGCATTTCAGGCATGAGCTAGAACTATACCACCCGCTTTCCTGGGCCTCCAGCTTCAGAGAGCAGATTGTGGGACCTCTCACCCTCCACGATTATGTGGGTTAATTCCTCGTATCATAATAGATCAATCTCTCTCTCTCTCTCTCTGTGTATATAATATATACACACACGTACATATTAATATACCAATCTTCCATTCATTTGCTAATAACTGCTGTTTGGATGCTATTACGATCCAAGCATTATATAACCACAGAGACACAACAGTAAGCAAGACACACATGGTTCCTTTTCTCCCAAAGCTTCCTGTATGGTGGAGGAAACAGATATAAATTAGCAGAAGTATAGACCCAAATACTGAAGTCCAAAAGATGAGTTAGCACTTACACGCGCTCACCTGCCAAGTGTTTGACTAAGTAGCATCTTGCTCACTTTGTCACAATTTGCTTCTCAATGGAAATACTAGCCTGTGAGCATTATAATCCTCTGCTTAGAAATGTAAACTTGGCTTTGAGGAATGAGGCTAAGTGTGGCATCTTACAAATTAGCATTAGCGTAACTGAAAAAGAAGTAAGAAGACCTAGGTTCTTGTCTCTCCTACTTAATAACTATGTGAACTTCGACAGGTCACTTGACTCTTGGAACCTCAGCTCCTTTTCTTTAAGCCAGAGTCGCAGCCTGTCTTTCAAGACTGTTTGGACGTATCCAAGAGCGCCCGAGAAATGCCTCTCTATATGGTTAGCTTTATTATTATGACCTCCACGCTTCTAAAACATATTAAAAGGATATTTTGGATACAAAGAGTGAATTGATGTAAACTATAGACCAGAGTTAATAATAATGTGTCAATATTAGTTTGTCAGTTGTAACAAAAGTACTGCGTTTGGATATGCAAGATCCTAATAACAGGGGAAACTGTGTGAAGAGGGGGAGAGGAAAATATGGGAATTCTGAGTACTATCTGCTCCAGTTTTCTGTAAACCTAGAAATGCTCTAAAAAAAACAAAGTGCATGCATTAAGAAAAGATCAAAAAGTTCTTTAGTATCACCAGTCTGTTAAATTTATAACCTGCGTAGGAAAGGTGTATTTTGTTAAAGACTAAACTGAACTTGTTTACCCTGTCAGTCTGCTAAGAGAAGATTTTTTTTCAGGTAGAACAAAAGCGAGCTTTGGTCCAGGCTCCCGATAAATCATAGATCACACATCGCTGGGGTCAGGTAAGTGTGATCTCACAGAAGGCACCCACCTTTTGTGACCTGACATGTAAATATGTAGTTGTCAGTTTCTCCCACTCTCAGAACTTCCTGGTAACTTCACCTAGACTAGCAAGGGTGGTCAATATCTGAGAGTTTCCTTTTCCTCCTGTCTGAAATCCTGCTACTCTCTCCAGAACGTGCACAGGACCACTTAAACCAAAGTAGTTTTTCCCCTTTATTTGAACTCACTTTGGGAGTAGAGAAGCTTTGCTTTTCTAATATAGGAAAAAGGCAGCGGGAAGGAAAAGTTCTTAAGTGTTTCCCACAGGATACATGCTTGGTTACAAAGTTCTTTTTGGTTTTTGTTTGCAATGTTTTACAGCGTTTTCCAATGCTTTCAACTGCTGAGATGAGTTAATAAAAAGGAGATTACTATGTAATGCCAAGTCTCAGTTGTCTGGAATTAACTTCCTCCTCCATCCAGGTATGAACAAAGTAAAGATTAAACTGCATTGTTTTAGAGTAGGGGTCAAAACAAAGTTTGGCACCGCCAGAAGAGGCAGGAAAGTCAAATCTGAGACTCCCTGGGAGGTCCCCCAAAAGGCCCCACCTTTAACTTGAGAAATTGCACAATGTAGAGAGAACACAGCAAAATGAGACCTCTCTTTTCCCCCACATCTTAGTTTCAATGTCCTCTTGTTGGTATCACTTCCCTGCCGCTACCCGTCCTCCACTCATCATATCCCAGGGCGACTTGTTCAGAGCAAAGCCCAGTGACAGCTATGTCCCTGTGTTTTTATTTGAAAGGAATAGTTGGTCTAGCAAACTTACTGGATGACAAAATCAGGGACTCTAGATGACCCATTAGCCAAAAGCATGTCCCCTAAGTTCATTTCTGAGACCTCTTTCTGACTCTCTTCTCTTGTCCAGTCCACTCCTGTTACTCACAAGAGTTATGTTCTATAAAGTCACTGCGAACACTGAATTAGTGAATCCTGAACCACTCCTTCTGGGGGAAACACAGGGTGAGGTTCCCAGGAGCCTCTGGACACATCAATACATAATTAATACATAATCAGTCAATATATAACCTAGTCTCACCTGGGTTTCTGTTCAAAGACACCTTGTTTAAAATATACCGTTGATTCATTAACATTGAACTCCTGGCCGACAGCACCGTAATTCAAGTCCGAATGAAGCGTATCTAACACGTGTTCTCTCCCTAAGGCGCATCGCAGCCTTCTTGCACTCAAGAACCCTAGACATCACTTTAGCATCACACGTGGGGCAATTTTAAACAGTGACATAACCAATAAAAAACACACAAATGCAAGCCCCTTAGCAGTCTGAGAACAGAAGCAAGAAGGCTCAGCACTGCCCTGCTCGACCTCAGCTGGGAGTACGTGCATTAGGGAACTCAAATGTTTCGCCTTTCGGAGCATGTGCATGTTCAGGAATGACCAGGACAGCCTTGCAAGGATTGCTTCTGGAATTACAAATAAATCTGGTGAAGAAGGAGAATTTATAAATCTGGAATCGAAGAATAACAGAGCCCCACTTTCAAGTCTTCCTTTCTCCCCTTCTTCCAGCTCAGCAGCATCTCAATATTCTCATTTTTTATATGTTAAAAAAAAAAAAAACCTTCTGCCGCCTGCCTCCTTCTAATTATTGCCTTCTCTCTCTGTTCTTCTTCTCAAAGTTCTCGCGAGAATGTCAAGTCCTCATCTCGAGAGAGAGGTCTCCATTTGCCCTCTCCACCTGGCATATCCTGCTTCTTGCCACATCCCTCGGGCTTTTTCACCCCCCACACTCTACTGAAACTGCTCTTAGCAAAGTTGGTAATGACCTCCATTTTGTCAGGTCTATGTCCTCGTCTCTTTCAACCTCAACCAAGCATTCAGGACCATGAGCCAGTCTTGTCCTTGAAACGCTCACTTCCTGGATTCTTGGCGCCATGCTCCCTGGTTCTTCTCCTCTTGGGGTGGTTAGCCTCAGTCTCCCTTTTTTGACTGTCCTCTCTTCCTCTGCCTGACCTTAGGTCATCGACCATCTTCTCCTCCTGCCATTTACTCTCCCTAGGTGATCTCATCACTTCCATAGTTTCCAAGGAGACCACCCATGGGCTGATGATTCTCAAATCTTGTCTGCACCCCAAATCTCTCTCCTGAACTCTGGACACACATTGAACTGCCAACTGTACATTACCACTTGAAGATCCCATAGGACTTCAACGTGTTCAGGTCAATGTCTAAAGAGCGGAGCACGTCACTGCCTGCTCAGACTGCTGGTTTCTGTATTTACTAGAAGGCAAACCTGGAAGACAGGTTTTCTCTCCCCTTCCCTTACCCTACAACTCAGCCTGCAGCTCTGTTGTTCCGATATCTCTAAATCTATCCACCCGATCATGCCATTGCCAGTACCTTGGCTCCATCATCCATGATCGTCCATGAGAATTACTGCAGACGCCTCCCAGTTTGTCTTTTGATTTTTATCTTGTCCCTCTTCAACTGTTCCCCTGAGAGTGATCTTTCTAAAGTTCAAATCCTATTACAAAATTGTCCTGCTAAAAGTCTTTCAACAGCTCCTCATTGTCCCAGTCCAAAATTCTAACTCCTTATCATGGTTCTTAAGCTGCTCGTGATCTGAATGGCACTTAGATCTCCAGCCAAACCTCTCACCATCTCACCCTCCCAGGCCTGGTCCTATGTACCATGCTTGTATGGAGTCTCTCCGGTTCCCTAAAAACACTACTTGCCCTTGACTTCAAACCTTCAGTAGAGCTGGTGCCCCCTAAAACCATCCACATCTCTATCCCTTCCTCTGGGAGACAACCACTCAGCCATCTTAGAGATTGCTTTCTCCAGGAAGCCCTCCCTGATACCCCCTCCCCTAGATCTACATTTAGGTCTCTCCAATGTACATCTTCATCACACCCTAAATACCCTAATTGTAGTATGTATCCTGCTGTCTTTAATGGAAATCTACCATGTCTCTTTACACCACAAGACTGAACATTCCCCGAGGACAGGAAGGAGATCTTGTTTATCATTAGGTTCCTTGTTCCTAGAAAAGGGCCTGGTATGTAATAGGCACTCAATAATTGTTGGCTGAGTGAATCGGTGACTGTATTTGGCTCTTATTTTAGGCTACTTTCTCTTGCAGCTCCTTAAAAGAAACTGAATAAGACATGGAGAGCCTGGGTAGTTCAGTTGGTTAAGTAGCTGACTCTTGATTTCGGCTCGGGTCACAATTGTGGGGTCGTGGGACGGAGCCCTGCGTCAGTCTCCACACCTGGCACAGTGTCAACTTAAGATTCTCAATCCCACCTTCTGCCCCTCCTGCCACTTGAGCTCTCTCTCAATAAATAAATAAAATCTTAAAAAAAAAAGAAACAGAATAAAACAATGAAAGCGTATTAAAAATTACTGTCTTTCATGTCAAGTCTTCTAAGTGGGTGGTTCCTCCACCTGTCCTCACTTTTTCTTCCAGAATAAAAATAATCATGATAAGAATGCTAATGGCTAGCTTGCTGAGCACTTGACGTGTCAGGCACTCTATTACGCTCTTTGAATGTATAAAGCATTTATTGCTTACGACAATCCTACAGCTAGGTGTCATTCCTATCCCTACATTACAGGTGAGGAAGAACAGAGTCATTTGCCCAAGATCACAAGTCTAACGGGTGGTAGAGTGGCTATCACTTTTCATAATTCAAGAGAAACGAAATAGGTAGAAAACAAAGTTTGTTCTTGGAAAGGTGCAAGAATGTGAAATTGTCTTTAAGCTCAGAAATTGATCTGTTGGCTGTATTCGGACTGTGAATGGAAGGTTGGGGAACTTGGATTTCTGGGCCTTTTAGGTGTCTAGATGATTGCTACCCCTTTTCTCTTTCCCTGGGGGAGCTCTTCCAACAATAGAGCTAACTTTTGGGGACTGGAGGATAGACCCAATTGTGTTGGGGGTATAAGAGATGCTCAGAACAGGCAGGTGCAAGTCCCCTCTAAAGACCAGCTGGCTGGGCCGTCCTGCTGCCACTGCCCTTCTGTGTCAGCATTTGCTGCTTTGCTTTCCCCTCCCCTCAGTCCCTTGCCCTGTAGAAATGTATTTGGGCATAGTTAGCCACATCTCTATTCTCACATCTCCTTTCATGACTTCACCTCCTGCCTCGCGGGACCTCCAGCTCTGATCATCATAGTAAGCCTTGTTTATTGAGCACTTACTGCATGCCAGCCACCGTACCAAGCATTTTGTTTGTGATTAATGCATTTAATCAGCACAACTACCCTATAGAAGTAAATAAGACGATCGCATTTTAGAGATGGGGAAACCAAGCTTTAGACAAGTGAAGTCAGTTACACTGTAACAAATGACCATAAACCTAGGGGCTTAAAACCATACAAATGTATTCATTCTTATGGCTCTGGAAGTCAGAATCCAAAATCAGCCTCTTCGGACTAAAGTTAAGGTATTGGCCGAGCTGTTCCTTCTGGAGGCTCTAGGGGAGGATCTGTTTCCTCTGTCTTCTTCAGCTTCTGGACGCTGCCACATCCTTGGATCCCCTCCTCACACCATCCCAGCCTCTGCTTCTGTCATCACATCTTCTCTGACTCCCCTGCCTCCCTTATAGGAACCTTGTGATCACCTCGGGGAGGTCCCGATAATTCAGGATAATCTCCCCATCTCAAAATCTTTAACTTAATTGGATCTTCAGAGTCCCTTTTCCCATGTCAGGTAACCTACTTATAGGATCCAGCAATTGGGATGTGGAACTCTCTGGGGGGCTATGATTCGCCCTACCCCAATGTCACAAACCGTAACTGTAACTTTCCACTATTGAGCCTACATCCGTCCAGCGTGATTTTTCTTTAGGGAAGCCCTCCCAACTTATTCACTATTACGTAGAGCCTCCTAGTGTGGAGGGACCTCCCATTTCTGCTCCCATCTCTTCTGCAGCTAGGAGGAATTCTCAGGGCTGGTGATGTATTAGAATCACCTGGAGAACTTTTAAACCCTACCTAAGCCAGGATCCACCCCATATCAGTTAAAATCAGAATTTCTAGAGGCGGGGCTTGAGCACTTGGCCAGCTAGAGCCTGTCTCCAGGTGATTCTAATGCATAGCTAGCTCTGAGACCCACCATAGTAGAAAGAAGTGCTGGCTTCTTTCTCTCCAAGTGGGAGGCTGAGTCCAAGAAGGAAAGCTTATCTATAAAGATAAATGTCAAGAAAATGAACTGAAGTCATTTATCCCTGGTTTGGCATCCTTGCTTGTGCTGTGTCTTAGCTGCACGACCTTGGGCAGATTACTTGATGTGTCTGGTCGCAGTAGCATGTTTGTTTCAACACTTACTAACGGCTCCTGTGGCTTGTGCATTGACAATGGAGAACATGAATGAAAGCCCTTGGCTGAATGCTGGCAGGCTCCCAATAGAGGGCAGTGTAGCCTTCTTTGCAACCTACCCCCTTCCTGCCTTGCAAAGAGGTTCTCTGAATAATAGAATTCCCTTGGCTCTAATTTTCCAGCTCAGAGAAGCCCGAATTTGCCTACTTCGTTTATGTCTGGCTTCCATTTCCTTCTTGCTGTTGTCTTCCATCTTCAGTCCCGGGGGCTTTTTGTATCTCTTGATGAGGCTGAGTTCAGGGCGCAGCAAGGAAAGCCGTCTCTGATCCTCCAGGCTGCTTTCCCAAGGTCAGGATGTTCCTGCGTCTCTTGGTTGATGTCAAGCAATCAAGCTGTACGCTGAAAAGAGTGAGTTCCGCCCTTAGAAGGGAATCGCTCCCTGTAAGTGGTTGGGGGCGGAGAGCTGAGATTTCCCTTTGGGCTGAGGATATAATGAGAAGCTGAAAAGATGGCTGTTGGAGAAATGTTTTTAATGGAAAGAGTTGGCAGGGTTAGAAGGAAAGGGCCAGACAGCTTCCTACTGAGGATCTGCTAAAGTGGGCTAGTCCCTAGTGCTCCTCTCCCCTCCTCTGCTGCTTCTCATTCTTGAAGATCTGAGAAAGGGCCGACAAGAAGGAGATGACTCAGCAATTGGAACCGAGCATGTCTGGCCGGCCCGGGCCGCCCCTGACCGCTGGATCAGGTTAGTAGCGTTAATGGAAAGCGTTCTGGGACTGAAAGTGGGAGCTGGGCCCTGGCAGGGTCACTTCCCGCCGCGGACTGCCGAAACTGACGTCACCGGGGGCTTTCATTTGCTCTCAACCCCTCATTCCTTTAGGTGCAGAATCATGGGATAGTCCTACTGGGCTCGTTTGGCCAAAGCTTGTTTCTCATCATTCATTCAGGTGGTATCTTATTTTCCAAAGCCCATTGTATTACCCAACTCGGTTTTTAAAGAGGATTTCCAGGTCCCAGCCCTTGCTAATGAGTCAGCAGGCACTGAGCGAGTACCTGCGGGGGCTGAACATCGTGACAGCCAAGGACGCCCCGGCATGGTGCCTGTCCCGGAATCTAATTGGGAATGTGAGGGTCACATGCACAGGCTAACATGAGGAAGATGACTGTTAGGACCTTGTGGAGCTGTGTGTGTGTGTGTGGGGGGGGGGGGTTCACTGATGTCTGTGGTGGCCCTGGAAGACAGCCTGGAGGAGGTGAGCCCTGAAGATCATGAGCAAAACTTAGGGAGAAGAAGCGCATTCCAGATGCATGGATGCCATGGGCCAGGGGCCCCGCAATGGGTCCAGAGCAATTTTGATGATAGTAATACCCAAAACTATAATGGAAACCAGCCATCTGTTGGAGTATCCTGGTCCCCGATATGTAGACAACCTCAACACACGCACACATTCGGCACCCTTCCCGACGTTTCTGTACCTCTTGGGTGGAGATAGCTCCCTAAGGTCACCCCCGGCTCTGGGCTCCACTTTGGCACGCAGGCTACGGGCTCCACCTCCCCTTGTAGTGGCCACTGAAAGCTCCGAACCTCGGGGTCGCTGAGCGCTGCACACGTGCCTGTAGCCCTCCGCAGGGGGCGTGCACGTGCGGAGTCCCCAGGCAGACGTCCCCAGTCACCTCCCATCGGACTAGAGGATCCAAGCAGCAAAGGAGCTGTGGCCGACACGCAAGGAACAACCCTTCCCTTTGCTCCGTCCCCCGGCCCCGGCCGCAAGAGCTGCCGGTCCTTCCTGCAGCCTGCCTGCCCTTTCCCTCTGCCACGCGCTCAATGTATTCCGCTTGGATTCTGCAGCATCTGCATGTCCACAGAGCTTATTGTCTCCTGAGGAGATGGGCGAGATGCCCGGCTGAAAACCTCGGGGCTGGCAGCCTAACTGATGGGCCTATGAGCTGGTTAAAAGATCGCGGGCTGAGGATTCAGAACCCAAACCCCCTCCCCCGCCCCCGTGCCCATCTGGCTTGTGGAAGCATCTGGGGCCTGCCCAGTCAGTGTGCTTCTAGAACTTTGGGGCCTGCCCTCATCGCGGACCGGCTGTCCTTGGGCCCCGGCCCAGACCTGTAGCGCGGGTGCCGTGGCTCATTTGGCCACCGTGCGGGAATGGCTGCGGGAGACGGCCCGGTTCTGAAATGCTGGCCTGACAGCGGCGAGTCCTTGATTTCGTGAGACTTAGCAAAGTACCAAGAAAAGCCAAGGCTGAGTGTTCTGGGGGGCATAAGAAACACCTGGAAAGAACACTGGAGATTCATCTCTAAAAAAAAAGAGAAAAGCCTCTACAGTAAACATTTCCGCTCAGAAGGGAAGCGTGTTACAATTCACATTGCCTTTTAAAATCCCGACAAGTGGCCTCACCCAGTTGTTTTTAATGGAACTCTGTGCCCCACCGATTGGGAAGATTCAAACACGATGAATTAGGTCCATTGTTTCTATGGTAGGTTAGCCCCTATCTGAAAGCCAAGGCTCTTTGGGTGCTTAATTATCCTTTATTCCTTTTTCTCTTCCATCAAAGTTAACTCCTGGACCAGTGTGGGTCTAAGCTCTATTGTGTTTAAGGATTGTGTGGCTGGTGGGGAGGGAGGAGGCTTGGGCTGGACTGGGCCACAGAATTCAGCACTTTTTTAAAGCAACTCCAGACAACCCTGATGAAGGAAGTCCACAGACCATGATTTGAGATTCAGCAGAAGGCGACTGAGATGATGGCTTACGCACTTGAACTTAGTAAAGAGCGTATTTCATGACTGAGGACATCAGACAGTCACCTGCTTTCTCTAATCTGATTCTCCATGAGGGGCAGAAGCAGAAATTATGCTTATTTTATGGAAAAGACCGTGAAGCTCAGAGTGGCTGTGATTGTGATTCACGGCTGGGAAGCAGGCAAGGGTGGGGACTCCTCACGCAGTGCTTTCTGGAGCCTCTGCCACCCCATCCTCAGCCCACGTGGCCTGTGTGAGAGCATCAGCGTTTCTTCCTACCTCTTTGTCTATGTACTAAATTGTGAGAGGAGGGAGAAAACGTTTTCCATAGTGTTGCGTTAGAACTAAATCTTTAGTCAGAGTGAGGCTGTGCTTGATACACGTTCAAATGTCCAGTCAGTTCAACCCAGTGCTTTAAGCCAGGTGAGAAGGGTCTAGATCACATTGTTCCTGCCTGGAAGGTGGCAATACCAAGTAAAAGTCACTCACGGCACCGCCTGCCCCTTCCCACCAAGCACACAGGGAACCATGCTTCCATTCCAGGACTCCCTCTGGCTCCTAGGACAGTCTCTTGGTTGAAGAAAACTTTTCTTCAGTGAGATCCGGTAGAGTTAAAATGTTTGAAAATGGAATGCTGTTCCCAAGAATGACCGATTGAGTAGACACCGTCCAGAAAGCAGGAAAAGAAAACATGGCGGAAGGAACGAGGTGCTGGGGGCCACGGGCCACATTCCCGTTCCAGCTGTGGCGCTACGATAGTAACCGTTGCCGCTAGTGACCAGTTCCTGGGCCCCAGGTGCTGCGGTGCTCACAGTGACTCATGTATTGCCCATCAGGGTCTCCCTTCGACAGAGCAAAGATGTCAAGGGCGTCGGCCTGGGTCACGCTGCCAATGGGTACCAGAAGCGGGAGGCTAACCCAGGCCTGGCCGCTCCCTCACCTGAGCCCTGGAGTTTCAACCTCCGTGAGGCCTTGATTGTGAGATGGAAATGAGATCATGAACATGAATGTGTCCCATAAACCGTGTCAACCGGCTTTAGCTCAGGTCCCAAACCTGGGAGCCACCCTTGAGTCTCCTCTTCCTCTCCTACCCCAAGTCCAGTCCTTCAGCAAATCCTCTGGACTCTCCCTAATCCAATGAATTCTCCCCTTGCTGGCACCCCCATCCTCTCCTCCATTGTCCCCGGCCTGGATGATTCCAGAACCCCCCATCTGGTCCCCCAGCCTCCACCCTCGGTCCCTGTGGTTTTCCCACAACATAGGGGCCACAGGGCTTCTGTTCAAATACAGCTCATCTCTTGGAACTCCTCTGCTCAGAAGTCCGCAGTGGCTCACAATTTCCCGGAGAGTAAAAGTCAGGTGCCCCTAGCGGCCAGCGAGTTCTGTGCCCTTGTCCCCCACGCACAACCTGACTCTCCCCTTCCTTCCTGGATTTCATCTTCCCGCCCTTGCTCTGCTGCTGCGTGTGCTGGGGGGGGAGAGGGAGGGGGACAGACCACTCCCTCCCACCTTGGAGCCCCAGCGCTTCCCCAGACCTGCTACGGAGAGCGGCCTCCCGCCCACCACCCACCATCCGGCGCGGTCTCCTCCCTCCCTCCTGCTCAGATAGCTCCTGCTCCTGGCATGTTCCCAACTGCGCTGCCCCGCAACACCCCCTGCTCCCCTCATTTTACTTTTCCAGATTGGAGATGTGCGTCTATGTGTTTTAAAAACTGTGACAGAATAAACACGCCGCCCGCCTATCTTTACATAGTCAGAGCTTGGTGGCATTACGGGACATCCCCACCGTTGCGCGCCCATCATCCCCCTCCGTCTCCAGAATGCCTTTCATCTTGCACAAGCGAAACTCGGCCCTCATTAAGCCAATGCCCTTTCCCCTCCCTCAGCCTCTGGCACCCACCATTGTGTTTTTGGTCTCTCTGAATTTGCCTACACTCAGGATCTCCTGTAAGTGGGAATCATACAGTATTTGCCTTTCTGCGACTGGCTTATCGCACTTAGCATGATGTCCTCAGAGTTCATCCATGTTGTGGCGTGGGTCAGAATTTCCTGCCTCTTCAAGGCTGAATAATAACCCATTGTGTGTGTTTATCTATTAAAACAGACAGCACTCATGGACTGAATCCCACGATGTGCCAGGTACTGTGATAAAGCACCCCAGTCAACAAGCCGGTGGTTCTCTCTCTCGATCTCTCTCTCTCTCTTTTTTTAAAGTAGGCTCTACGCCCAGCACCGAGCCCAATATGGGGCTTGAACTCACAACCCTGAGATCAAGCCTGAGCTGAGATCGAGTCAGATGCTCTACTGACTGAGCCACCCACGTGCCCCAAGCCAGTGGTATTCTCATTTTCTAGCTGATAAAAATGAGGCTTTCCAAGTTTAGTTTACCCACCCCTTACCATACAGCTGTAGTGGCAAAGCCGGGACTCATGTCTCAGTGCTCCGGGATAGGTCAGCAAACTATAGCCTGTGGGCCAGACCTGGCCTGTTTCTGTACCTCTCGTGAGCTAATTATAGTTTTTACAATTTTAAAGGGTTTAAATAAACCTCCCCCCACACACACACACAAAAGGAAGAATAATTTGCAGCAAAGACCATATGCAGAGTGTAATGCCTGAACTTTTTCCTACCTGGCCCCTTACAAAACACAATTCGCCTGTCAGCGGCCCATCCTTTATCAGGGAGGGAGAGCGTTTACTATCTCGCCTTCCTTGATGCATTCTAACCCTCAGATCTGTATTTCTAAATCTTCCCCCAAGAGATCTGATGCTTGTTTTGCTCTTGTTGACAACGCGCAAGTGTGGGCTTTCTCCCCCAAACCCCAGAGGGCTCTCTGTGCCCCCCATGGAGGGTGAAGACTATAGAGTCTTCAGCTTCTGTTTGCTTCTCTTTTCATTGGCTTTCAGGGTTCACGGAACATTTGCAGGTGCTGAAGATTTCTGAAAGCCTAATCACTTAAGGAGAGAGTGGTTTGCAAAATTAGTCTTATGACTCGAGTATCATATTTTTGCTAAATAGTAAACAGGCAGGCATTTCAATAATGCCCTGCTCTTCCAGGATCATATTTCTAGGAATGCCAACCACCCAGCGCCTAGAACTGTACTTTGAAGTCTGAGGAAAGGGTCTCGAGGGGGCATAGTTGTAGTTTACTCGAAGCTGGGGCAGACAAGGACACATTCTTGGATCTGGATCTAAGCAATGAGTATTCATTAGGGAGCAGCTTAGCAGCCGCGCGAAATGACAGCAGGAATGGGCAGGGCTGCCGGAGAACAGACTGGCCGGCCTCACAGCAAAGCTGGCTGAGGCCACGGAGTGTGGGGCCAGAGTCCCCCCATAGCCCGGGGGCGCCCAAGCGAGGGAAGCACACAGAATGACTGATGCCCACCATGAATGGGGGGCATAAGGAAAAAAAAAAAAGAGCCATTCATGCTTTGTACAGGGTGCGTAAGAAGGCAAAGTTAAAATAAAAATGCATCTGTAGCTCTCAGTTGGGTCCCCATGTAAAAATGAGACCCTTGTGAGTCAATTACATGCATTCTGCAGGGGGACTTTGAAAAGGAGACAAGAAGATAAAAAAAGCTGATGAAGGTACTGAAATAAATAAGGCAACTGGTCTCAACAGACCTCTGATATCAGGGAATTTGTTCAAGGTCACCAATTTAGTTACTGACAAAACCACAGTTCTCTTGACTTTCAGGTTAGTAGTGCTCCTTTTCCCCCAAAGGAGGGGTCAGCAAATCCAGCCTGCAGGTCAAATTCAGCCTACCACCTGGTTTGTCAATAAAGTTTTATTGGAGCCCGGCCCCGTGCATTAGTTTACTGTTGGCTCTGCTGCTTTCGTGAGTAGTGGCCACAGTGATATGAGGCCCGCAAAGCCTAACATATTTGACTCTCTGGCCATTTACAGAAAAAGTTTTTCAACTCTTGTCCTATACCATAGATCCAGATTTTAGTCTCAGCTCCTCTATGTACTTCACAATTCCGAATATGATTTTCTCATCTATAAGACAGACCTAATGATATGTATGATCGGTTTAAGGATCCACTTGGAAATGTATGTAAAATGCCCAGTGGAGTTTCTGGCGTATGGCTAAGGCTCAAAGGATGATGCAGGTGACAGAAACCCAATTTTATTGCTAATAAGGAGGGGAAGTCACTGGCTCATGCAAGTGGAAAGGAGAGTGGGGTGACTCAGAGGACTGAAGGGGGAGAATGGGCACCCGGGCCTCCCGGACCAGAGCAGGAAGTTAAGATCATCAGGACTCACTTTCTAACTCTCTCTCTCTCTCTCTCTCTGTGTTGTCTCTCGCTCTCTGTCTCCTTCTTTCCTTCTCTGCCTGACTTCATTTGCAGACTGTCACCTCACAGCAGAGACCATGGCTGCAGAAGTCCAAATTCAGATCTTGCCCACTCACCTCCCCCCAAAAACAAAACAAAAATCTCTCGTTTCTCCAAGCTTTCAAATATGAGTACCACAGGTGTCCTTTGGTTGGTCCAGTTTAGATCACGTCATGGGTGGTCCACCAAGATCTGTGCTCCCTTTTCCAAGTTACAGAGATCAGTCTGGGAAGCAGCCCAGACAAGGACCTCCTTTCCCAGCCGCACCTGCACCCGGACGAGGCCATTAGTTACATGGCCTTGTCTTTGCTAATTCTCATCAAAGGAATGTGAATAAAACTAGTATGTCTCACTCCCCAGTCATGGAGGTTATGAAACACTCTGCACCTTTCCACCCCTTGGTCCCCTTCTATCAGTGGATACGAATGCCCACGGATATCTTGGGAGTATTTGTTGAAGGAGACACTGACAGTTGATCCCTGAATTACTGCGTGGGGCAAAGCCACCTCCTCTCCCAATCTGATCCTGATGGCTTTGGACTGTTTATATGAGCAAGAAATAAACTTCTATGGTAGTTGAGCCATTATACATTTTGGGGCCTGTTACAGTGATCGACCGGCCCTAACTCAAACAAGCACTGTGACACCAGAGTGGAAAACAGGCAGAATCTATTACCAGAAGAAAGGGGAGAGAAGAAACAGGTAGGAAACATGATAAATGAACAAGGAAATAACTGGTATAATCTACAACGATTAGTAACTCTTTTGTGATTTATTACCATCAATAAGACATTTGTTTGTTTGTTTTTTAATAAGACATTTGTTTTAATGAACGAATGTTTCATCATCGTAAATAGGGACTTAATTTGAGCCCGTGATCCGAATGAAACTGTTTTATCTGTCTTATAAGCGTTCTCAAGTTGCCTCTTAAGGGGAGGATTCTGTCTTAGAATAAATAGAAAACCTGCTCCAAGGGCTCAGAAGCAATGCCGTTGGGAGTGTTTGAATGCCATGCCCTACTGATCCCTTTGCTGGGGGAGCAGCAAGGGATTGCTAATGGACTTTCTTAGGACCCCAAACATCCTGAGGCCTCTCTCATGGTCTTTATTGCACAGGCAGGGCCAGGGGTTCTGAAGAGGCCAATGATTCAATCAATCAATCGTGCATTAGTTTACTGTTGGCCCTGCTGCTTTTGTGAGTAGTGGCCACAGTGATATTGTTTTAATGACCATAAATGATATTGAATTGTGTTCAATTCATATGTAATGAATTCATAAATGAACACAATGATATTGTTTTAATGAACATAAATCTTAAAAAAAAATACAAATCTGGGGGTTCACAGAACCCCTCACCTTTGATAGTTTGCTAGAATGACTCACAGAACTCAGGAAAGTACTGTGTTTATGATTTTAGTTTTATTATAAAGGATGCAAGTCAGGACCCATCCAAAGAAGAGACACATAGGGCAATATCGGGGAGATCTTTTGTGCCCTCTCCCCGTGGCATCAGGGCACGTCATCCTCTTGACATGTCAATGCATTCGTCAAGCACACTGGAAGCTCCACCAAGGATCCATGCCCAGCCTTTTTATTGGGCTTTCAGTATATGGGCATCATTGATTGAATCGTTGGCCATGTGATTATACTCAACCTCTAGCTTTTCTCCTCTCCCCGGAGGCTGGACTGCTTCAGACCCCCAAACTTCTAATTACACAGTTGATCTTTCTGGTGACCAGCTCCCATTCTGAGTCATCTTATCTTTCAGTTCAAACTCAGGTGTCATCCAAGAGGCTCATGAGTAACAAAGACATTTTTATTACATGGGGAATTCCAAGGACTTTGAATCTCCCTCCCAGGAACCAGAGACAAAGGCAAGCCAAATTCTTTATGGTACAAAAGATGGGTTATCCATACAAAGGGTTTTGTTTGTTTGTTTGTGATTAGAGTCGGGTAAATTAAAATCTGTTTTCTATTTAATCAGGTGAATTAGTGCCAGGAAATAAAAGGAGGGATCGTAATGAGGGTATTGCTGTTGGGAAATTGCCAATGCAATTAACACACTGTTTTCTACCAGAGATCAAGCTATTCCAGTGAAACTAAAACAGAGTCTGCACCTTTCCTATACATGAACATGAAGCCCTACACTAAGCAGTCTTCCGTCTAGGCAGGAATACCATTTGAGCACGCTGATTTTCATAAGGGAATGTGAACTCTACCTTGGAGCCATGTGGTTCCCAAAGTAGACATACATACCTGTGATCCAAGAATATGCTACTACTACTAACTGCCAACATTACTGAGTGCTTGCCAGGCACTGTATAAAGAGCTTCACGGACATTATTTAATCCTCACCACCAGCATGTGCAACAAGCATTGTAATCATCCTCATTTTATAATGAGTGACTTACCTGACATCACGTGGCTCAGAAGTGGTAGAGCCTGAATTCAGACCCAGATGTCTGGCTCCTCTAACCACTGCACTTGACCTCATTCCTGCAAAGAGCCCAGTGGAATGGAGATGAGATTTTGGAAGGGAAGGGAGGGGATGTGGTATCTATTTATTCATCTGTATGTTCTAAGTGCTCTTGGGTGGAAAGTTTCATTTCTACACCACACACCTGAGAAACTACTTTCACTAAATTATGTTTAAATGCTGTTGTCTGACTATTACAATGCTGGTACAAGAAAAAGGCGAAAGTCCCTGTCTGAATTCTTGGCAAAACCGTCGTGGAAGACACTGAATGATCCAATGGACAATTGTGCCCTACAGATCACGCCCTATGGAAATTTCTCTGGGTTTTCTACAAGGTAAAAATCTTCTGCCTCCGGAAAAATTGCTTCAAATCTGCCTCTCAGATTCCACTGTTTCAAACAATCTCATTGTTTGTATCTGCTGCCATATTGCCCAAAATTTTAAATACAATTTTACGCTCTAGTAGAGCAATTCTAGTGACTCTGATGGTCAGAACATTTGCTTTATTTTTTTTATATTTGCTTAATCCCACTTTATCTGTTTTTATCCTCATTTTATTGAAATCCTATTTTGTACACATTACTTAAACCTTTGTGTTATTTTAGACTAGAGTAAAAACAAACATTCTTGATATTTGGTGATTATTATAAATCCCATCTATGAATGACCAAATTTTATATTAATAAAATAAAATCAACATTAAAATCATACTGAACTTAGTGTAATCTTTGTCCAATTATTTGAATTACATTTTAGGATCTTTCCATCATTCCAGAATATTATTATTAACATGAATTATTACCTATTAGGTCAATATCAATTAATATCAACTGTACAGAAGTATAGATATGCCAGTTAAATATTTCTAATTGATAATGATAATGATGTTGATATAATAGAAAGGATGAATATTTGTATACTGATTCATTCTGTAAAGATTGAATACTTCTATGTACCAGATAAAGGAAGTTTATATTCTAAGGGGGAGTTGTTATAGTCGGAATTGTGTTCCCACCCCCTGCACCCCCATTCTCATGCTGAAGTCCTTATCCATAGTACCTCAGAATGCGATCTCATTTGGAGAAAGACAGTCTTTCCAGAAGTATCTAAGTACCCATGAGGTCATTAGAGTGGGCCCTAAAACAATGCGACTGGTGTCCTTAGAAATGGGAAATTCAGACAGAGGCACACATAGAGGAAGGACATTCGGAAGAACCACAGGGAGAAGAAAGCCATCTACAAGCCAAGGAGAAGACCTAGAACAGATTTCCCATCACAGCCTCAGAAACAACGAACTCTGCCACCACCTTCATTTTGGACTTCCAGCCTCCAGAATGGCTAGACAGTGCATTTCTGCTGTGCGAGCCACCCAGCCTGTGGTCCTTTGTTACAGTAGCCTCAGCGAACCTTTCCTCAGGAAAGGGCTCTGAGGTGAGGAAGAAGCTAATGAGTTCAAGGAACACAAAAGCAGCTCGTTCAGTGGGAGCCCAATGGGTGAGGGAGGGAGAGGAGAGCAAGGTCAAGGGGATGTGTGTAAATGTTAACTACAGTCCAAAGCCAGGCCTGTGAATGTGGTCTGGGATAAGCCACTGTAAAGAAAGGGACCTTAAAAATATCATGGCTTAAGTAGACGAAACGCTTGTTTTTCTTCCATCCAATGGAGTGAAGGAAGATAAGAGGTCTAGAGCTGGCAGAATGGATACTGCTGGACAGATCCGCCATTTTCAATGTGCAGCTTCCTTCTCCAGTCCCAGGCAGTTGTTCCGGTTGTTGCCATGCCCCAGCCAGGGAGGGGAGGAGGAAGAAAAAATGGAAGTGTGAAGCTTCCATACCAAAAAATGTGATTTGGAAGTTGGACACAGGGTTTCTGCTCTCTACCCTTGGCCAGAGCTCAGCTGGCTGACTACACCTGATGCTAGGGTGGGTGGTTGCTAGCTACCACTAGAGGAGTCCTATTTCTGAGAATTCCTTGCTAACTTGGAAAGTTGTGTTTCTAAAGGTAAGAAAGAGGGGCGCCTGGGTGGCTCAGTTGGGTAAGCAGCTGACTCTTGATTTTGGCTCAGGTCACGATCTCAGGGTCATGCGATGGAACCCCGCATCGAGCCCAGCATCAGGATCCCCGCTCAGCGGGGAGTTTGCATGAGCATTCTCGCTCTCTCTCTCCCTCTGCCCTCCCCTCTGTTCTCTCGCTGTCTCCCTCTCTCTCTAGAATAAATAAATAAATCTTTAAAAAAAAAAAAAGAAAAGAAAGAAAGAATAGCCTTTGGGGAACAACTAGCAATTTCTTTCCCAGCCTAACTTTAGTTAGCTGTAAGGCTGGACACATCTTAACCTCTTCCCTCAAGGCTGCAAGATGGTAGAGGTGACATTCAAAGGGGACTGTCACTTGTCTTCTATCATCTCTCCAATGATTTTCTAAGAGTGGCTCTTCAAACGACATTGGTGACCAGACAGCAGGGGCCAAGCCTTGTCGCTCTCATTTCCAGCACAGCCCTGGAAAATCTCTCTGCCTCACCTGCAGTGACCTCTCCCTAGTCACTGTATTTTCTGCCATTTGGGCCTCGTCTTGTGTCCTCCGTGCCTGCGAGCCGCCAGAGGCCAGCAGTTTATGTGTTTGGCATGGTCTGCAGCTCTCCAGCACTCTGAACCTGTCTGCATGTCAGAAGCATTTATTAATATCAGTGCTAATAATAGTACCTAGCAAGGGTGGGCTGGCTGGAACTTGTAAGGCAGAGGCGTTTCTCATTACTGGGCTTTCATTGCTCGCTGGGACATGACAGGCGGGGATAAATTCAGACTTGCCTTTTCAGTTCTCTTACTTGGGTTACTGATCCCATTACTAGAAGTCCTCCTTTGCTGGCATCCATAGAAACACGCAGCAAATACAGCCCATAGGGTGTTCTCATGGCCCATTTATATGGGCTGAAATGGAAAAGTCTGGTTTCCGGGAAAGAGAAAGTTTCTGACTCTGTGGCCCAAGGTCATCTCGAAATGGGGTGGGCATGAAGGCTGAGCACAGGCTGAATCTTGCCTGCCTCCTTGGTTTCAGAACGGAAAAGGATGAGCCGAGAAAGCAAAATGGCCCACCTTTAAGATCTGTACCCCTCTTTCTCATTCTTTGACTTTGAAAATTTTCTCCATCTAGAACTGTCTACACTGATAGAAATGGCTGATCTCACTGAATCCGGGTTAATGCCAAGAACTCTGCAGGGAGCTTTCCACGCGAGCAACTCATTGCGGCAGGCGCTGTTGTTATCCCCACTTCACGGATGAGGAAACGGAGGCTCAGAGAAGTGAAGGTTGTGTCTTCAAGGGAGGGGCAGAGCCAGCATTTGAACCCCATTCTTTGTGACCCCAGAGCCTGCTGGGATAATCCCGAAACCCTACTGCTTGTTCTCAGCGGAGAGTTTGCACACACTCTCGGGGGGCTCCTCCCCCACCACGGCCATCAGAGCGTTAGCTGAGGTACGGGGTTGACTCAGCCTCGGTTGGCCAGCGTCGGACCCCAGTACAGGGACTGGGCTCCGGGCTCTGAAATGGGGATTCACAACAAACAATGAGAGCCCCGCTCATTTATTGCCGGGGTTTCCTCTAGTCCTTCCATGAGAAACCGAGTCTGCAAAAGCTCCACCTTGCAAGACCTGTCTGTTGAGAGTGGGGAACCCGTCACGTGGGAAGAGATGCATGGCCACAAGAATGCTGGAAATGAAGGGCCTCAGCCTGAGATTCAAGGGAGGCTCTCTTTCTCTGAGCACCCCCGTCAGTGAGGGCCCCGGTTAGACTCTTCTGCCCGCCTGATCTCAGGTAAGCCTCAAACTCACTCGGTGACGCACGCTAACTGATATTTTTCTGATGAGGCCACCGAGGCAAGCCTCTCTCCAAGGCTATTTGGCCTGTGCATGGAATATTCAGTCTCTAATTCCAATGTTCTTTCCTTATCTCTGTTACCAATTCACTCTACAGTCTTACAGGTAAAAATTCTTGGCCCTGTGTTCATGTCTAAAATGCAGGGATTAGACCAGTGTTTCCTAAGTGTGCTCTAAGGTGTTTTTATAGCCACAGGTGACTGGGCCGCTCAGACTTGGATTTGGGCCTCAATTTTTAAAACCACTTAAGCATTTAGCTAATTTATTGAGCAACTACTATGTGTTGGGCATTGCTCTAGCTGAAAAGGGATAAGTCAAGAACAAAGTCTCTGACCTCGGGGAGGCTTCGGCAGGGGTTGGAGGAGAGACATAAACATACAAGTAAGAAGATAATGTCAGTGTTAAACCCAATGAGGGAAATAATTAGGGTGCTGTTACAGAAAATAAGAGGGCACATCATTAGGGTGACTAGGGAAAGCTTCTTCGAGTTAAAACTTGAAAAGAGAGGAGCTGGGTCAGGAGCATTCCATGCAGAGGAAACAGCAAGTGCCAAAGTCCTGAGGCAGGCCATGGCCTGGGCCAGTCAAGAAGTAGAAATAAGCCCTTTATTGCTGACGCATAGTGGCTGAGGGGGAAAGTGGATGACAGGAAGAGAAAAGAAATCACACAGGACCTGTAAGGACTTGGGACTAAGGAGTAAGGGATAACTTTAATAATTACTAATAATACATTTACTAATAAAATGACCAATAATTTGCAAAACCTATACCTACCACAGAGGCAGAAAATGGAGGTTCTCACTCTCACAGCTTCCCTTGCAGCACTGGCAAAGTCATGTGATCCAATATCAGTAAATTAAACCAGAGGGGAACTCTGCTGGGGGAATTCTGGGCAGATAGAATCTTTGCGACAAAAGAAAGAGATAAGAGGAAGAGCTGCATCTCCTTCTTCCTACGTCTGAATGCACTTTTGTCAAGACGTGTTACATGGAGCCTTGGCAGTCATCTTGAGATAATGAGGAAGAGTGCTAAGAAGACTCCCAGAGAAGCCCTCACATGGTTGAGCCACTGCTCCTGCTTGGAATCACCTCCCTCTGGACCATTTGTTACATAAGAAAAATAAATCTGTTTAATTTAAGCCCATCATGGCTGGATACTTTGTTATGGGCAGTTGGGAACATTCTAATACATCTCTGCTCCCATTCACTTCCTTCCATTCTTTTCTTTGGAAAGAATCAGAAACTTCTCTGCACCTGCCCAGTGTTGCCCATAGTTCCTCCAACAGAAGACAAGACCTTGCATTTCTAGGATGACCTTACGTCTAGTTTGCCTGGGATTCTTCTGGGACAGTTCTGGTTTATTCCTGTTGCTCTAGAGTAATTTTATTATTTTTATTTTTACTTCCTTAGAGATTGATTTATTTATTTCAGAGAGAGAGTGGGAGGGAGGGGCAAAGGGAGAGAGAGAGTCTTAAGCAGACTCCGCACTGAGCACGGATCCTGACCTGGGGCTGGATCTCACAACCCTGAGATCTTCACCTGAGCCGAAACCAAGAGTCCGACGTGTAACCGACTGCAGCACCCAGGTGCCCCTGTTCTGGTGTAACTTCAAAGAGCACAAAAATATTCCTGGGTGCATGATAAATAATATGGCCCCTCTATTCCTTTTTCAAAAAGAAAAGGTTTAAGTGTGAATACCACTGCAAGGGAGAGAGAGAGAGCACCTAGCTTTCATTTCACAATAAAGGGGTAAATGGCTCGTACCGGGGTTCTAGAGTGGGGAGAGGAAAGGAGTTCCCTGGGGGAGGGAGAGGGCCCAGAAATAAGAAACTGGGAGCTCTAAAAGGAAACTTCACCCGCTTCCTAGATTTTCCAGCAATCCACTCTGCTGCTGAGAACATACAAAGCCTTTGTTGCTGTGTTGTTGTTTTTCCTTTATTTTCTCTCCATGCACCCAATCCACCTCAGGAGCATTCCAGGCAGAGGAAAACAGCAAGTGCCAAGGTCCTGAGGCAGGCCACGGCCTGGGCCAGTCAAGAAGTAGAAATAAGCCAGGGGCTCACTGGAGCCCACCTCTTGCCAAAGGAGTCTAGGACTCTCAAACTCGCACCTGTGTTTTTTTGTCCAAACCCCATAAGTCCCTGTTTCTCTGAAATCTTTCCAAGGTCGCCACAAGATTGACACAGGTGTTTTGTAAAGGGATAAAG
The DNA here is from genome assembly GCA_028534135.1 of Potos flavus. NCBI lineage: Eukaryota > Metazoa > Chordata > Mammalia > Carnivora > Procyonidae > Potos > Potos flavus. The sequence goes on from CM052897.1 coordinate 22,820,052, forward strand.
TTCCTCTCACTCATGCTATTTCAAAACCGTTTCTGCCAGAACTTTCAGACCCCTCGAAACTTCAGAGTGCACGCCATCCCCGCTCCCTCCTTTTCAGGCACATTTCCTGAACCCAAATAACTGAAAATCAGGTCTGCCTCCACCCCTCCCCCATTTCATTGAGGATGCTCTACCTGCCTCCCGTGCTAATAAAAACAAGCCACAAACGGGGCAGTTTATGGGCGCTGGCAACAAGTATTTAAGTGCATAAATCAGCCTTGATTGAAATTATGCGGGCTCATTATCTGTGAGAAAACCCGGCTGCCCCATACACCTTTTCAAATGATGAGCTCTGTGCTTGCAGCCCCACGAGCTGTCCCTGGGAGCCGACTCCGGGACTAGAAGAGCCCTCATGCTCTCAGGGAGCAGCGCAAAGAAGTGAGATAGCCAGCTAGAGAGGCTGTGGTTTCCAGCCGACCTGCTGGGACAGGGGGCTGGCAGGGGACCTTGGGGGGGGCGGTACGAGGTACGGGGGAGGGGGGTGGGGGGGTGGGGGGGGTGGGGGGGGATGCGGGGAGGGGGACACCACCTGATTCTTCCTGATTCTGAAATGGAGACAGTAGAGGAGGCCAGTTTCTTTCATCTAGCTTTCTGTGGCTGAGTGGCTTGCTGTCCCTGTGACAGTTAGGGCTCCTGCAGCAGTAGGAAACAGGAGAAAGGCTTAAGGGGCTGGGGCCACCTGGGGGGGCAGGGACACTGGCTGGGGTGGGAGAGGGAGCTGGGCTGTGATCTGTGGTCGCTGCACAGATTTCGCATCACTTGTAACCTGATCTATGAGAAATTGGTAAAGCTCCTTGGAGGAGGCACTTTAATCTTCCAAGAAAAAACCTTTTAATTCGTCCAGTAATAATTATCTGTGTGCCTGCCACATCCTAGGCACTGAACTAAGATCGGAGGCTACGAGAGTGAACAAAACACATTCCTGGCCTCTAAGACGTTTTCAATTGGCTGGGAATTTCTGACAAGGTAACAATAGTCAATAGACTCTACTGGCAAAAAAAGAAAAAAAAAGAAAAAGAATCATCCAGAAAGATGACTGTATGCCCTTTCAATGTCATACAATGTCATTGTCTAATAGGCCAGCCCAAAGGTCATCTAACAACCTTAATTTGGCTATTACTACTGGTTAGGGTCTAGACCTTGAAAAATTAGATCTTGCAGGATATTGACAAGTTGCAAACAATTTTTGTCTGGCGGAGATGTAGATGATTTCTGTCCATTGGAAAAGACATCTCCTAAGGGTTATGATTTTATTGCCTACAGGATGTTATGTTACATTTAGTTTTGTCTCTAAATTAGCACTCTTACATCAGCGTTCTTTCTTTCACTGGCTACATATTAATCAGTTTCTCACATGTCCCTTTGATCTGGCTTTATCACCATGCTGGTTCCCTTGTTAATGAGTTAACTAAATCTTTGGCATAGGCTCATGATGTGTTTTATGAGTTGTGCCTTTAACTTTCTGGAAATCTTAACTTGCCACTACCTTAGAGGTAAGGTGCTAAGAGGTCAGAGATAAGAGACGCCAAACCCAGTCTTGTTGGTTTCAAGATTTCTCAGAGAGGTCATCTAAAGTGAAACATGAAGGCTTGAAGGAGTTGATTAAGCAAAGATGGAAGGGGGTGGTGTACTCGGGAGAAGGAAAGAGCTTACGCAAAGGCCGGGGAGGAATCACGTGTATTAACACATCATGAAGCCCAAGAATGTGAGTGGTGAGAGGCAAGGCTGGAGACGTAAGCAACAGCAGATCAAGGAGGACCTCAGTGCTATGCCGAAGAGCTTCGGCTTTATACAGAGGGCATGGAAGAGTCACTAAGGAAGTTTTAAACAGGGACAAGACATAGCTGGATTTGACTCCTGGGCTCACTATGTCAAAACCCAGGTGGAAATTGCATTCATCTGTAGACTAATCGCAGCTTGCTGAGGTTGCTAATAAAATTCTATACAATTCTGGCTCACTCCAGTTGGCTCTGTAACTAGAATTAAAAGACATATCGGTGAATAGATTCATGGAAAGATTTCTATCCTCTAAACTTTAGCTGGAGTGCCCAACAATGGATATTTACCATTTATAAGGTTTTCTTTCTCTATTCTGGTCAAAAGTAAAAATAGAAAAACAGACATGCCAAAAAAGCAAGGCTGACATATTTCAAAATAAAACTCAAAGCCACGGACAAATCAGAGCTGAAGGAAGAGCCCCCAGAGACAAGCTATTAGATGAAATTGCTTTGGTCAGAAAGGTTGCTGCTTCCTTCAAGTTTCCTGGGCCAGATGTTTCCATTTCAGCAATAAATTATAAAGCAATTTTGCATTTTAGCACAAGGGAGCATTTATCTGGCTGTGATGTAGCTTGCCAAGGACTTTTCAGCAATCATAGCACTTTTGTTTCTTGTCTTGTTTCATCTTTACAAAAGCCGATGAGGCAGAGAGGACGAGCGCTATCAGGCCCATTTCACAGATGGAGAAGCCAAGGTCAGGAGAGTTCAGTGGTTTGCCTGGTTATCACTTCAAGTTAAAGCCAGAGGCTGGAAGAGGGAGGCTGTGTTACCATGGGCATTTTACCTGGTAGGTGTTTAAAAATGAAGCGAGGGAACAATTCCATTCTTTCCATCTTAATATGTATTAAATATGCAATTATACTTCTGCGTATTTATTTACTTGTTTATTAAAGTCACTAGATTATAAGTTCTGTTGGGACAGTTTTCTACTGCTATATAACAAACAGCGCTCAAATTCAGTGGTTTGAAACCAATAATGTTATTTCTCATGACTCTGTGAGTCAGGAATTTGGGCAGGACTCACAGGAATTTGGTTGGTTCTTCCGTTCCCCACGGTATCAACAAGGCTCACTCAATTGCACTGTGCTGGTGGTTGGGTTGGACTCCGTGATGGTTAATTTAATCTGCCAACTTGGCTGGACTGTGGTGCCCAGAGAGTTGGTGAAACATTATTCTGCTGTTTCTTTGAAGGTATTTTTGGATAAGATCAACATTTCAATCAGTGGACTTTAAGTAAAGCAGACTGCCCTCTATAAAGTGGGCGGGCCTCATCCAATCAGTTGAAGGTCTGAATAGAACAAAACGCTGACCTTCCTCAAGAAAGATGGTAATAGTCCGCCATATGGCATTTGAACTTGAATGCAACATCACACTTTGCATAGAGGCTGGGTCTCTAGCCTGCTGGCCCACTCTGCAAATTCGGACTTGCCAAGTTCCATAATCATGCAAACCCATTCCTTAGATCAATCTCTTGATTTAATAGACACACACACACACACGCACATACACATATCTCTACACACACGCATGTGCATGCATGCATATGAGTTTGGTTCTGTTTCTCTGGAGAAGCCTAATACAAATGGAAAGATCCAAGACTTTCCCCAGATGTCTGGTGCCTTGGCGCCCCCGCCATGGGGCCATGCTCTCATCACATGGCTAGCTTGGGCTTCCTCAAAGCGCGCCAGGGTCAAGGTGGTCAGACTAATTACATGGCTGCTGAGATGGAAGAAATGTGAAAGCTGCCAGTCTTCTTCAGCCTCAAGCTTTGAAATCTCAGTATATCTCTTCTACTGTGTTCTACCGAGCAGAGCAAGCATCACTGACAGCCCAGATTCAAGGTGAGGGTCATTAGGCTCCCTCTGTCTATGAGAAGGTTGACAGAATCTCATTGCAAAAGATGGGAGGGTTGAAAGATAGTATTGCAGCGATTTTTGGAAACAACCTGCCCCACATAGGAACCATGTTTTGTTCCTAATAAACTCGAGTTGTTAGCAATATTAAATACAACAACATATGCAAAGAGCAGAGCAAAATAAATATTCCTTGAAAAACTATGTGTTTATGTATGTGTGTACATACGTATGGATGGATGGATGGACAATCAGAAGGACAACATGCCCATTGTGTAAGGTAGCGTCTCCAAAGCCCCATTGTAGTTTCATATCCTCAATATCTATTTAGTCGTTTAGAAGCCAAGAGCTTGAGTTTCAGCGTGAGACTGGAGGGCTCCATATCCAAGCTCCGCTACTTATAAGCTGTGTGATCTTGGGTACACTATTTACCCTCTCTGTGCTTCAGTGTCCTCACCTATGAGAAGCTTACATTCGTAACACCCCTTAAGACTGTTGTGTGCCTTAATAATGCAAGTGAGATAAGAGGCGTCAAGGGCGTAGTACAGGCTTAGCAACTTTTAGTAAGAAATTATGCCACTGATTATAAATAATTATTAATGTTACTAGATTTGTGCCCGTGTTTATGCGCTGCCTGCTTTGGTATACAGCTCGTCCTCTCTGTCCAGGCATCGTCTTTCTCTCTGAACACTGCTGTTCCATCTGTGATCACAGTCTCTCCCAGCAAGCCAGCACCCTGCCGCATTCTTGGAGCTGTGCATCGGGGGGCTTGGGCGTTTGGAGAGACACAAATAACAGTTGGTGTTACTCCCTGTCACCCTTTCCTCTGACAGCTGCTCGGGCACCCCGTACAGCTTCTCACCCGCTCCCACTCCCTGTGGCCGCTTCCTGGAGCTGCTTGCCGGCAGACGTTACCGGGTGGTGGTGGCTGGCTCTTGGCCAGGACCTCTGTGGGGCTGCGTCACAAAGCCTGCGTCCTAGACGGCCCTGTCAGTTGCCTGAGGAGCGTGATGGGCTTCTGGAAGTCGGTGTGGCTCCACGGGCAGCAGCTTGCCCGCAGTCCTGAGCCACAAGCCTTTGGCTCTTTGCAGGTGCCATACTCTATCTTTCAGGACTCCGAGGGCACTCTGGCTTTCTGGGTTAGGCACTCAAGACAAGATGAATGAGTTTGGCTTTGAACTATGGCTTTGGCTTGGATGCCGTCTGCCTGGGTTTAGTTGGCTTCTATATTCCATTATGTCAGACAAAGGCTCTATCGGTCATTTGCTGTTGGCTCCAATGGTTGTTTCTTTCATCTGGATTATACAGAGCTAGGAGATTTTTGACAATCCATTATTTGATTTATGGTAAGTAGCTCCCTAATCACCAAGATTCCCGTGTTCACCAGGGTTTGACTCTAATATGCAGAGAGTCACCTCCTCTCTGGAACATAAGGTGCTTAGTGGTAGGGCTACCGTAGATGGTTGTTCAGGTTGGGCACTGCACCACAGTGCCCAGCCAAGTGGGTTGATGTGGGCTGAACTCCAGCCCATGCTCAGCTTACCAACCCATGCACGTTGGCCCAGACTGAAGGAGCAACTTTTTCTAATTTGCTGAAGTTGTGACCCCCGTACTCGGCATCCCTGCTTGGTAAGATATGTTGAAGGGTTTACTCTGTACAGAAAGTAGAAAATTCTGTTCAGCGTGTTTTCTTTCGAAAAGAGACATTTGATCTAAAATAGCTCAGTTCAGAGGTAGAAAGACCTCTTTCTACCTTTCAACCTTACTGCCGGCGCATCCCTGGAGAACCTGGATAGCACGCATTTTTCCCAGTCCGTTCCAGAATGAGTCTCCGTTTCCTTCCTCCGCCATAAATACTTCTTGGTGGGCTTGGTGACTCAGGATGAGTGCCTACTGGTTTTTAAAAAAAGCCACGCCTGTGAAAATCACTATGTCCTTTATGAGGAACTAAGGTTTGGGGAAGTGTCTCGATGTCGCTCACAGGAGTGAGGCGGCTCAAATTCCCAGTTCTTCCCGAGAGTCTGCCGTTCAGCCAAAGGGATGGTGGAGTCAGTCCTGCGTCTGCAGCCTGCTGTCTCCTTCCTTCAGAGTGTCAAATTCATTTGCTTATGCAGTAGCTGTTTATCACTGGAGGCAGGCCGTCTAGTTTGGCCCTCACGCAACCGAGTTCATATATGGGCAAATTATTGAACTCTTCTGTGCCTTAGTTTTCTCTTCTGCAAAATGGCGGTAAGGATAGTTCCTACCTCCTGGGGTTGTTGTGACAATTATATGAATTAATTTGTGTGACCTACGCCTGACACAGTGCAAGCCTTCAATAGCTATTAGCTCTCTCTCTTTTTTTTTAATGTAAGGATTTTATTTATTTGACAGAAAGAGAGAGAGAGAGCACAAGCAAGGGGAATGGGAGAGGGAGAAGCAGGCTCCCCGCTGAGCAGGGAGCCTGAGGCGGGGCTCGATCCCAGGACCACGGGATCATGACCTGAGCTGAAGACAGATGCTTAATGACTGAGCCACCCAGACATCCCTAGTTATTAGCTCTTGTTTATGAGCACCTACAACGTGCCAGGCTCAGGGCAATCACCAAGGGGATCCAGGCAGCCATGGAATTCTGTCCAGATCGGCTGTGAGCTTACCATCTGGTAGGGGCCACAGACAGGTAACTCGATCACTGGGCTACAGGGCGGTATATCAAAGGTTCACAAACTTCACTGAACATAAGAAGCACCTGCACTAGCCATCAGGGAAATACAAATCAAAATGAAAACGAGATACCGCTTCGCATCCACTAGGATGGCTAGAATAAAAAAAAGGCAGGTAAATTACAAGTGTTGAGGACGGAGAGAGATCAGAGCCCTCACGCTCTGCGGGTGGGGATGTAAAATGGTGCAGCCACTGTGGAAAATGGTCTGACGGTTCCTCAGGAAGCTGGGCATAGAATTACCATGTAAAGCAGCAATTGCATTTCTAGGCATAGAGCCAGGAGACATGAAGACAATGCCTGCACGAAAATGGCTACCTGAATGTTCACAGTAGTGTTATTTAGGATAGGCAATATTAGAAGTGGTAGGACAACCCAAATATCCGTTGTTTGGTGAATGGGAAAATAAAATGTGGCATATCCGTATCATGGAATATTACTCAGGCATAAGAAGAAACGCAGTGCCGTGTTCACTACAACACGGCCAAAACTTGAAAACATTGATGCTAAGTGAAAGAAGCCAGTCCCAAAGGACCACATACTGTGTGATGCCATTTCTATGAGAAGTCCTGAGTGAATAAGTCTACAGAAACAGAGACGGACGAGTGACTGCCCAGGGCTGGGCGGGGGCTGTGGGGAGAGGTGTGCGTGAACTAAAGGACACAGTGTCTTTCCAGAATGATCGCAGTGTTCTGAAATTGACTATGGTGAGGGTGGGGCACAACTGGGAATATGCTAAAAAGTATCGAATTGTACACTTTAAATGGGCGAATGATATAGCATATGACTTCTATATCAATAGAACTTTTTTTTTAAGTAACTGAAGTATTTGTTTAAAGTGCATTTTATCGGTACCCTCCTTTCAAGACTGGGTTAAGGCTGTATAATAAATCTTGATTCTTCTAGTCTGTCCTGTTGGCAGTTACGACCCGTGATTTGTTTAGTGTGAATCATGAACAGCTTCCTGGATGAAGCTGTGCTGGCCTCGGACCTTACAGGTTAAGGCTAATGGGGGAAGAGAGGCTTTCCAGAAGCAGAGAACAGCACAAATCATGTTTCTGGGTCAGAGTCTCTGACAGAATTTATGCTGGTGTCTCCTTGGGTCTGAATTTCACTGAGGGAGGGGACCAGGAGAAAGAACCGAATTTGTCTTCTTGTCGAATAGCTTCTTTTTCTTCTTTAACCCTCTGAGCTGCCGCTATCCAGGTATTTTTAGATAGTTCACACAGACTAATAAGCCAGGGCAGGGATGCGTCAGGGAGGGGATGGAAGGGCAAGGCAGACGGCAGGCGAGTGACAGCGGTTGTCCTACAGCTGAGTTCTACAAGAGCTTCTGTGTTTGAAACTGTCACTATTGAGTTAGAAATGGGCCAAAAGGTAGCTATTAACAATCCACTGAAGGTCTGAGTTTAATGCCAAAAGCAGTTTTCTGGAGCTGGCCCTGGTAGTCTGCCCTGCAGAAGTCTTTCATGTGGCTCACTCTTCATGTGACCTCAGGATCAATAGTTTTCCCTTGAAAAGGGGGTGAAATATCCGAGTTGCCAACAGTTCCCCTAGTGGGCTGGGAAAGGGGAAAGGTGATCTGAAGAGACACATCTCATACACAGTAGGTAGAACCACTGAAATCTACAGAATTCACAGGACGAGGGAGGGAAAGGGACAGGAGTGTGGGGACCAAAGGAAGCTTCTAGAAAGGAAGCTTCTAGAAATATAATATCCAAGTCTCACTTTGGAGGTTAAAATGAAATCCTCATGAGATTACTATTAGCTCCAGAATTAAAGTGAATTTTGAGATATAAAGACTGGTGTTTTTCCCCACAGTCCTTGGTAACCAAGGTTCTCTGTAACCAAGGTGACCAACTTGTCCTGGAATGTCCGGGACTTTCCTGGTTTTCAAACTGAAAGTTTCACATCCCAGGAATCCTGTCCATCCTGGAAAACTTAAATAGTTGGTCACTCTATTGGTAGCAAAGTCATCCCAACCTCTATGCCTCAGAGAAGAGATGACCCCATAAAACACGGAGAACAAGAGAGTCGGTTCTGGCTTTTGAGTTTCAAAACCTAGGCCTAGACATGAGGGAGGATGGTTCTAAGATTGAAAGATCTTATCAGAACTAGGCTTCCCCACCAGTCAGATAAAGATTCTGAGATGAGTAGGATGGGAAGGCCAGACAAGCAAGAGATCCTAGGCCAGTGTTATCTGATAGAACTTTCCGGGATGATGGAAGCATTCTAGAATAAAAACTGCGCTCTCTAATACGATACCCACAAGACACATATGGCTCCTAAGCACTTGAGATGTGGCTTCTATAATTCATTCAGCATATTTTACCTGGCTATTATATTGGACGGCTTAGTCTTTGAGACTACTGGGACCTTTCCTCAGAATAGAGTCATGGGAAGAAGAAGGTTGACGCTGAATGATGGAATCTCCAGATAGGATTGCACAACCAAGAGCAAAAAGGACCTGAGCTTCATTGCTGTGGGGTGGGAAGACTCCAGAAGTCCCTAAGCCATAAGGCATGAGAAAGGAAGGTATATGTGGGCAATGAGTCAAGACAGACAGGCCCAAGGCAACCTCATAGATGTTTCTAGGGTCCTAGGATGACCTGAGCAGTAGTGTTTCTTGTGTGCTATGGAGTGACCTGAGCATGACACATGGAGTGGGCAGATCTGCAGATGCTCAGTGGTTGGGAACAAACGGGGGCACAGCTGTGACCCAAATGAACAAAGACTAAATGATATGCAAAATCGTCTCCTGGGATGCCACCACAGACAAGGAACAATGTGAAAGGACAGCTGCTAGGGTTTGCCCGCATGGGTTTCCCTCCTCTCCTGGGAGGCCTTTTTTTTTTTTTTTTTTTTTTTTGGTAATTTTTATTTGTTTTTAAAAGATTTTATTTGTTTGAGAGAGAGAGAGAGAGAGAACATGAGTTGGGGGAAGGGCAGAGGGAGAGGGAGAAGCAGACTTCCCACTGAGCAGGGAGCCCAACACAGGGCTTGATCCCAAGACTCCGAGATCCTGAGATGATAACCTGAGCTGAAGGCAGACGCTTAACTGACTGAGCCACTGCGGCGCCCTGTCTCCTCTCTCTAATTTGCACAGGGGATCACACGGGACAGAGCGGTGGCTCTGTCTCGGCAGTTTGGAATCAGCTGGGGCTGTCTTGCCGGGCTTTCTGATCATGGCCCCACAGCGATCCGGCTTTTGCAGGTAGTGGAAACAGGAGACCTCAGCTCCTTGAATAGCTGTTATTTGAAACCAAAAGTGTAGCCGTTTTCAGAACATTGAGTGACATTGTCTGCTCTCCCCGGCTTCTTCCTACCATGTATGGTTGGCTCACTGGAAATCGGAGATGTTCTCTGAGTGTTCTGACAGCTCTCAGGACTACCAAGAGCTGCTGAAAACGTATGCTCATCCTGGCTAGCATCATTTTTCTTCTTGCCTCCTTGCTTTGGTATTTCTAGTAAACCTCCTCATTAAAGCAGTATTAAGCAAACTCATAAATATGTATATAGTCGTCTTAATTATCTGTTGATAGATATGGACTCTGATACATTTACATAATGAGCTTTTAAAACATGCAGATGCATTTTACAATTAGACCCAGGCGGGGGCGGCTGATGGGGAACTTGGAAGGAAAAAATCAGCTTCCTCCTGGCAATGCCAAGGGCACCCATTTAGAGAAAGCTTAAAGTTGAAAAAAGCTAATTGGTACTGTTAAGGAACTTCGTTCCTCCCCACAGGTTTCAGATAATATTAGGAATGTGGTGAAGTTAGAAGCAAAGCCAAGTGAAATGGAATTACATCCTGTTCCAAACGCTGACAGAGCAGCTAGTAAATTAGAACAAAGGCAGAAGCGCAGTCAAAGGCTTGGAAGCCATAACCGCTTTGGTGAAGCACATTCTGGGCACATGGGAGGGGCGCACTCCCCCACCCTGAAATTAGGTCTGGCCATGAAAGGTGAGCAGAGGGGATGTTAGCCACTTTGGGGCAAAAATATTTAAAAGCCACTTTGCAATTTTCCATGTTCTTTGCATTTTGCTGTGAGTCTGGAGAAATTCCAAATGGCGGCGCTTCCATCAGCTTGTGTCACGACGTAGGGGACGCCGTGGAGCTGAGACCACTGTCAGTCCATGCGGCACGAACTAGACATAAATCTTTGTAGTTTCAGGCATTGAAACTGGTGGGGGGGGTTGCTTGTTACAGCAAAGAAACCAAGGCCATCCTGACTGATACAATTGGGACCCGGGACTTGGAATACTCTTCCAGAAACAACCTTCACTGGAAACTTGAGTCTAATAGCCGAATTCTGAAAAAGGAGTTCTGTGGTCCAGAAACAGATGGAAGGAAGCTAAAACAAACTGCTTTTCCCTGTTCGCCCAAAGGGACCATTGAGGTGGGATCCCTTGCCTTATGCCTAAAAGGTAGCATGGTCTTTCCACTTCTACTGTGCTGATGTTTTTCCTCAGCTTGAGTGGAGCTCCCCCCCCCCCCCGGTTCTACAATTTGATGTTCCAAATAAGCAAATGCAATAAATGTATCTGATCCATCTGAAGGGCAATTATGAGGTGAGTGGTGATATGATCAATTCATTCTGTTAAAAAAAAAAAAATGAGCTCCCTCAGATAAAAATTGTGATATAAATCCTTACTTGATAATAATATCCTGACAGAGGAGAAGATGAGAAAGTAGTGATACCGAAAGAGTCCTAAATTAGAATTTGGTTTTCATTAACAGAAACAACAGAGAAGGGGCTTAAGGGTACTAAAACCTTTAAGAAGTCCCAGAGTGAGAGAGAAATTATTTCTGTCCTTGCAACGTAAAGGTGATAAAAGTAACAGATTAAAAAAAAAAAAAACATTCCACACACTTTTCTAAATGCTTTGTTTATGTAACTCATTTATTCATCACAAACCCTGTGAGGTATCCTCAGCTTACGTGTGAGGAACTTGAGGCACAGAACGTTCAGTAGCTTGACTAAGATTTTGACTGAATTTTGAGCGCAGGCAGCTCAGTTCCAGAATTCACACCGATAACAGCATTGGAACTGTAGGAGCTTCCTTGTCTACAAAATGTGGGCAGAATGAAGGGAGTGCGGATTCAAAAACCAAAAGGTGGGCAGAGAGATGGGCGAGTTATAAGAAAAATGACTGTGAAAGGATCACTTTCGAAATAAGATACAATTGTGACCCTCATCCAAATAAAAAACAAACATAGGCCAAAGGTTTTATGTAACCATGAAGTAATGAGGGAACCAGCGAGGTGTCACAACCTTTCTTTCAAAGTACCACATATGTCTACGGTCCAATAAGGAATTTGGGAAATGCCCTTACAAATGGATGTAAATCTAGCAGGAGGGGTGACATACGGAGCGATATCAGCTGCATCCCACCAGACACAAGAAATTGCATTGCTATGACAAGGCTCGCCTACATTGCTATCGGGACTCTTCTATCGCCGCGGGGCTGTAGAAAGTGTGGTCAAAGACAGCGACGCACACATTTAAGGAATCTGATGATCCCCGAATGCTCCACGGAAAGGATAGTCAGTAATTTCTTTTCCCATTTCAAAATCTCACAGCATTTTTCTCTCATATATATATATATATATATATATATGTATTTTTTTTTTTTTTTTGGCTTTGTTAGTACATTGGATTTTTTTCAGTAAGGATCTGGGAAAAAAGAAATGCGATCTTTATCTCTCCTGTCATCTAACTGAAAAGGTTATTTCTAATGTATGGTCTTCTTGATAAACATTAAAAAAAAAAAATCCTCGTGTTCTCCTTTAATATTATTTAAGGTTTCAAAGCAAATGTCTTCAGCAACGGCAAACTGAACAATCCCCCACTCCATTCTGTTATTCCCCCTATGTCATGCCTTCCTCTCCTACATTAAAAAGCATGAGTCTAGACAGGTGGACATGGGAGGGAAAAATTGAGGACGTGATAGCTATTTCTGAGTACCTCCGAGGGCTGCTTGGGGAAAAGAGAACAGATTTCTTTTGGAGTTCCAAAGAGTAATGTTAACTGGGAGGTGGAAGCTACAGAGATGCAATTCTTGCTCAACAAAGGAAATGCAGTTTTGCTTCCAGAGATCCTTCCATCAAAGAGTTAGGCTGCCTTTTTAGATAACGCCATCCCTCCCCATCACCTGAGTGGCTCGCAGAGGCTGTAGCTCTTCTGTTAGGATGCTCTTGAGGTTAGTCCTGCCCTCGGATGTGTAGAAGGGAAGATGGACTTTCCTAGCACCCAAGCTTTAAAACAATGGAATGAGCTCTTCATTCTGCCCACATTAGAGCGCTCAAACTTTAGCATGCAGAAGAATCATGGGAGAGCTTGGAAAACACCCAGACATTTGCCACCCTACTCTCCACTCCCAAAGATGCGGATGCAGTTGGTCCGGGGAGGGCCTGGGAGTCCACATTTCTAAGCAGCTCCCAGTGATGCTGATGGGGCACCCCTGCAATGGTACTTCGGGTGGCCCTTCCATAGACCTTCCTTCTGCTGCATCCATCCTTACGTAGTACAATGTCTATGGGCTAAGAGGATGTGCCCATCCAGAGCTTAGACTCCTCCCATTTTTCCTTTTTTTTTTTTTAAGATTGATTTATTTATTTTAGAGGGGTGGAAGGGGCAGCAGGGAGAGGGAGAGAGCCCCAAGCAGATTCCGTGCCGAGCAAAGAGCCCTGCACGGGGCTTGATCTCACAATCCCAGATCACGACCTGAGCCGAAACCAAGAGTCAGATGCCCCTACACTCCTCCCCTTCTCCACCACTCTTAGGGTCCTTCCCAGAATTCCCTGACCAAAGGCCCTCAGCTTCCTTCCTGGGCCTGCGGAGGGTTCTTCTCTTGATTCGGTCACCTAAGGAGACTCTGTTTTTAACTCAGAGAGGGGGATATGGAGATGGTGAGGGTTGAATGGTGTCCGCCAAAATGTATGTGGAAGTTCTAAACCCTGCTGCCTGTGAATGTGATCTTATTTGAAAAGAGGGTCTTTGCAGATGTAATCTTGTAAGGCATACAGTTAAGAAGAGATCATTAAGGTCTACCCTCATCCAGTATGACTGATGTTCTTATAAGAAGGGGGACATTTGGACACAGACCCATGCAGAGAGGAGAAGCCCACGTGAAGCCACAGACATGCAGGGAGGACACCGGGTGATGACAGAGGCAGAGAATGGAGAGAATGGAGTGATGTCACTGCAAACCGGGGGACGTCAGGACTGATGGCCATCAGCAGAAGCTGAAAGAGACAAGGAAGGATTCTCCCTTACAGGCGTCAAGGAGCTCGATCTTGCCGACACCTTAGCTTTGGGGTTCTAGCCTCCAGCACCATGAGACAGTAAGTATGTGTCGCTTTAAGCCACCCTATTGTGGTACTTAGGTTCAGCAGGGATAGGAAATAAGTACAGGACTCTGGTTTCACAGAGCAGCTTTTCTAGAAGGCAGAGCTGGTCGACTGCAGAGTAGACACCCTTTGGAGAGGACAAAGGAGGGATGGAGGAAGGGTTTTTCATGCCCCAAAATGTGATGACAAAGAGCAGATGGAGACTAGAAGTGAGCGCAAACCATGGTTGAGAGGAAAGTCTGCATTTGCCGGGAGATGGAGGAGACACGCAGTTTAGAAGCAGATGAGAAGGTAAGGAAAAAAGGGAAATCAATTCCATGACGGCAGGAAACAGAAATGGCCACTAGTTAGTTAGGTAACTGGGGGCTAGTTGCCCTGCCGGAGGCTGACATTGCTGTTAGGTTCCCCTAGTTTGTGGGGATGACATACACACACGTGCGTGCACACCTGTGTACACACGCAACAACAAACCTGTTTTGCTTTTGTTCTCCACTGTTTACTTTATGGTCCCAGGTTTATAAAAGCATCCAAATACTTGTTAGGACCAGACCAAAAGACCGAGCATCAAATGTCTCACTCACACTGTGCTTGTTGATTATGTGGTAAAAGATCAGTTCTCTCCGTCTATCGAAAGGGTCCTAATGGAGTGGTTAGAGGCATCGGGAATTAACTTCTAGATGAATAGTTATCTGGCTTGCTCTTGTTATTCTTGTCTATTTTCTAATAGCTCCTGAGACCTTCTGTCCCTCACCTCTGGACGTGTAACCACACTTTAACACCAGTAGACACAAGTCCCCAAGAGTTGCACTTCTAACTTGCTCCCAAATCCAGAAAATTCCACTCTGGCTCCCTAAACCCCTAGATTCTTACAAACGTACAGGGGGAGCCCAGGAATCAGCGTTGCTTACGAAGGAAGGTCTGGCTTGCCAGTCCCAGTTTGGGCAAAAAGGTGTTTGTGGTGAGGGGTAAAATGAGAAGTGGGAGGAACCTGAGAGTCTTCTCTCCTGGTCCCTTGCATCAAAGAGGAGAGACAAGCAGATGTGATCTTACGTGATCTCTCACGGCTATGTTTCTTTCTGGCACTGTACGGATGGAGGGGAGCAGAATTCACGAAAGACAAATGAGGAGCAGTCGGGGAAGGAGCTGTGGTGCAGACAGCTCTGTGGGGAATCCGAGCCAGAAGAACAGGGGAAAGAACCAGAGGAGGCGGGGTGTTCGGGGCTGAGCCTGGGCTGACTCCGTTTCTTGAGTCTTTTTACATCACCCCCAATTCTAGAGAATAGAATTCCAATCCAGAAAACCAACCTTTTAGGAGGACACTTGGTTTCTCAACTGCTTCCTCTCCAACCATGGGGAGAGGTGGGTTTTAGAAGGAATTTTGGTGGAAGGGTAAAACCTATATTGCAAATCTCTCTCCTGCCCAGAAGTAGATGCTTAAGCTCCATTAACTGAGGACCTTTCCCCAATCCCTAGCTTGTGTCTAAGTTTGGGGGCTTCCAAAGTGCTGAAATATGAAGGTTGAGGGAGGGGAAGTGGCTATCCTCCATCTCCACCTGTCTGTACTCGCATCTACTAATATGCCCTCCTTCCCGAGTGGCCTCCTACCAAAAGTCTACTCAGACGGCCACCTGTCCGTCTGCCTAGGCACCTCCCTCAGCTGAATCTACTGTTCAGAGGCCAGGCTCACGGCCAGGAAACTCTCGAAGGCTTTCTCTGTGTTTCCCCCTCTCCCAGCCCTGAACTTAGGTGCGTGTCTCTCTGTCCTCTGATCCCCCAGACCCACCTGGAATTTCTATTGTTCCTCTCCCCAGGACTGGGATGCGAACAGCAAGTGAGGAAGCAGAGCCCTTTCTCAAGGACACAAGTATCTTAGGTCTCATGCTTTCCTTCTTTGTCAGCCTCAAACTCAGAGTGATGACTTTGACAGGGAGTTGACTTGCCCCCACCCCAACTGAGAGCATGAGTGAGAAATGAAGCTTTAGGATCATAATTCATTAGGATTTGGGGATGGATGTTACTGCAGCAAAATCTATCCTATCCTGACCAATATTTCAAAACAGGTCCACATTCTTTTGGCTTATTGTCAAGTCCTTCCCCTTGGCATACATGTGTTGTACTGGATTTTAAGACCCTCACCAACTGGTTTTCATATGGGCTTCGCTTCTTAATACTGTCACTTGGTGCCACTGAAACAAAAACAGATCCCTTCCTGCGTTATTGTTTGCCCAAAGGCCCAATTTGGATTGTGGTAAGAGAGGATGTCTCAGATGAGGGCTGTCATTTCCCGGCCTTTGAGGGATCCCACCCCAGTGGGCTGAGTAATTTGTTAGAGACTAAAGTGGTGGGGATGGGATGAAATGTCACCAGTAAGCAGGAAACATGCTCACATGGTTTCTTCTTGTGTATCTGGCAAGACTTTTAATTATTTCTAAAGAAATCAGCCTGATGTTAACCATATGGAACTGGTAATATGTGGGGTAACAGAATAATACAGTTGGATCATGTTTCTTTAGTTGTCTGTAAAGTGCCATGTAATCTATAAACCAAAAATGGTGCTTAAAGCAACAGTCATGGCTAAGTTCTTCATTTGGCATGTCTCAAATTTTTCCCCAAATGATTCCAAATGGATGGCACTCTTTAAAATACTTCATTTTAACGACATTCCTTTAAAACCACTGTAATTGTAATTATTCTTTTATAAACCTAATCTTCTGCCTAATTCCATTGATTATGGGTCCCTCTTCCCCTCCCATACTCCATAGTATGTAACATATTTTTTTTCCTGTTAGTGCTCCAGGGACCCCTATTTGGGTACCATCTCAGTGGATGTGACATGTATGTGCTCTGGGCAGCAGGACACTGATTCTCGTATCTCTATATAAACTTTCCAGAAGGTATTCTTTCAGCTTGGGTTTCATGAAGACTTAATTTAGGGATAAGGACAAAACCCACATAATGGGAGGAAATATCTCTCTATATATACAGTTAAGTAATAAACAAAATGAGCTGTATAGAATAGATAGGAACTAAAACATGGCTTTAGATACAGTGGGATTCTGGCACTAATGACCAGCCTCTTCCTGAATTCCGCTGGGGACAGATCCTCTGCAGGAGGGCCTGGAAGGAAGTTTCGGTCTTGCTTTTGCTCCAGTGGCTCTTCTTTTATGGTCCTGGGTCTGTTTCTCTGACTCTTGTTTAATTCTCCCGCGGTCCGAGGCTGTCATCATGAGTGTCTGGATGGGCATGCATTTGGATTAAGTCTGCTGAATAATGACAGAGGGCTTCTGTCTGTCTTTCTCCGTGTCTCTCTGCAATGGTTCAAAGTTTTGGTTTTAACACAACAGAGACTGAGAGACTTTCAATCTCAAGGACTGACGCAGATTTTCTACTCTTGGCTCTTTCTATTCCTACAGCATGGATCAGTGGGGCCTCTCAAATTAGGGCAACATACTCTGTAAAAAGCAAGCATACTCTACATTATGGCTTCTCCCACTTCAGCGTACTTGAGAGTCCCCTGGGATGCTTGTTAAAAATACGGATTTCCTGGTCCTACCTCAGACTCCTGGATCAGAATATCTGAGAGTGGAGCTCAAGACTCTATATTTTATTTTATTTTATTTTAATTTAATTTAATTTTTTATTTTATTTATCTGGGAGAGAGAGAGAGAGCACAAGCAGGAGGAGTGGCAGAGGGAGAAGTAGACGCCCTGCTGAGCAGGGAGCCCGATGAGGGACTTGATCCCCCGACCCCGGAATCATAACCTGAGCCAAAGGCAGACACTTAACCGACTGAGCCACCCAGGCGTCCCAGAACTCTACATTTCAAAACAAATTTTTGAGATAATTCTGAGGCTATTGGTCAGATGACCCTCTCTGTGAAAAACACTACTTATAAGATGCCTTCTCCTGCGATGTAAAGATTATAGAGGATTTCTCAACTTTGATTGCGGAATAAATCTATCCTGGCTTTAGTCGCACCTGAAAGTCTCTCTTCTATTACTCAAAAAGCTTTTTTTTTTCTTAGACGGTTTTCTTGCTCCAACTTTCAAACGTACTTCCCTAAGTTCTTGCTGCTCGACTGAGTGTTGTATCCACTTGGCCCAAATCACAGTGACAGTGCTCCTGCCCGCAGGGACGGGGTACGGACCAGCGGTGACACACGCCATCTTGTCCTGCCTGAATTGTGTCTGGGAGAGCCAACCTTTGAAGGATTATGGTGGTAATTTGAAGGCTCTTCCACTGCAACACACTTGGAAAAGCTGGATAGAATAAAATGTTTTCTCAAATGCAAAGGTGGGAATGAAAAAAAGGAAGAGAAATCCTTGGGGGTCCAAAACAAGAAGTCGAAATTCTAAGCTCAGAAGATATTTGCCAATCTCACAAATAAGGAACAAGGTTTCACTGGCTCTATAGGGACAAAAACAAGATCTTAGCTCTGCAAAAGTCAGGAATGGGACTGAGAAAGCTATATAAATCTGGAACCCTTAAACATACAAGCTCGGTGAAAGTAGGCTAGAAAACATTTTCCCCATAATGGGAGATGAGAAATAAATGTGTCTGTCTTGGTAAAAGTTCTGGGTGAGTAAAAACATCTCCTCAAAGTTAGTGACTATAGATCTGTTAGTGCATGGGTTTTGATTCACATTTATACTACCTAGGCCTGGAAATTCCAAAGATAAAAATTGTATAAACTGATTGCAGGCTTATAATATTCCTAGGCATGTAGCAGAGGAGAAAAAAAAGGTCCCTCCTAGAGGAATAAACTTTCAATCCAAGATTCAGAGGATTCCCGTAGATAAAGCTCAGTTACATTTGTTTGTAGTCCAAAATTGCAAGCATGTTATAAGCAAGCCACAATCAGCAGAAACAATAAGTAATAGCAGGACTGTACCCCCTCGAGATGTTCAGGAAGTAGGATTATCAGCTATAAGATATGGAAGTTAATTTAAAATTTATTTTGTTTTTTAAGATTTTATTTATTTATTAGAGAGAGAGAGAGGGAGAGTGAGAGACAGCATGAGAGGGGAGAAGTTCAGAGGGAGAAGCAGACTCCCCGTGGAGCTGGGAGCCCGATGTGGGACTCGATCCCGGGACTCCGGGATCATGACCTGAGCCGAAGGCAGTCACTTAACCAACTGAGCCACCCAGGCGCCCGGAAGTTAATTTAAAATTTAAAGAAAATAGAAAGTAGAACTGAAAGCACAAAGAAAGTAACATAACACTATCAAAAAAGATGAGGATGCGGGCACCTGGATGGCTCAGTCAGTTAAACATCCAACTCTTGGTTTCAGCTCAGGTCATGATCTCGGGGTCCTGAGACTGAGCCCTATGTTGGGCTCCATGCTGAGCATAGAGCCTGCTTAGGATTCTCTCTCTTCCTCTCCCTCTGCCCACCCCCCACTCATGTATGCTCTCTCGGAAAAAGAAAAAAAAAAAAAAGTGACTAGGAGGATTTAGAAAAGAACCAAACAGAACTTCTAGAACAGAAAAACAAAATGGCTGAAATAAACCCTTAGTGGATGAAATAATTGCAGACAAGACAAAACCGGAGTGAGAATTAGTAATCTAGAAAATAAGGCTGAAGAAATTACTCAGAACATGAAACAGAAAAAAAGAGAGCAAAAGCATAGGTGAGAGCCAGTTTTTCCCTGATGCTTCCAGACTTCCATTTCTCTGCCCTTAGCTGACACTGAGGGGAGGCCAGGGCCTTGGTAGGTAAGAAAACAAATAACTATGACTTAGTATGAAAGGGCTCTATAGTTAAGATACGTAAAAGAACCAAGGGAGAAATATGAGTATTATTTTTTTGTTGTTCTCAGCTGAACCCCAGTACCTAGAGCAATAGCTAGCACATAATACTTGCTCAAATCATGTTGAATAAATGGCATTAAGGCCAGAGATCTTGGAATGCTTGTCCTACTAACTCCACTTCCCCCCACAAAGTTCTTGATGTAGCTATACCAACAAGGAGCCATATGCTAATAATAAAAATGATATTTAAGGTGCTACTTCACTTTTGGTGGGGACAGTTGCTGATACTCTGGCTAGACAGCTCTGGTCTAAGCAGAGCTGGAGCGACCTGATTAGGATGGAAGCTAAGTATGTGTCTCGATTTCTCTAAACCTGACCCTAATTTGGGGTCATGATATTGGAGATGACACGTATGCAATGAAATGGAAACTTACACCATACATGGATAATGTCATTAAATCTACAATTTTATGAGGTAGAAATTTTTCATTTTCCCTAAAAATGAGAAAACTGAAGCTTTCATAGAATAAATAACTCAGTCAAGGTCACATGACATGTGAATGTCAGAAGCAAGCTACAAACCCAAGTGATCTGACACCATTATGCTATTTATACCTAGACCTACGACCTTTTTTTTTTTAAGATTTTTATTTATTTATTTATTTTTCAGAGAGAAAGAGAGAGAGAGAGAGAGAAGAGAGCACAAGCAGGGGGAGCAGCAGGCAGAGGGAGAAGCAGGCTCCCCACTGAGCAAGGAGACTGATGCAGCTGGGATCATGACCTGAGCTGAAGGCAGATGCTTAACTGAGCCGCCCAGGCGCCCCAGCCTATGACCCTTTACCATGCTAGAACACACTTCCTCGTGCTTACTGGTGAATATGGCCCAATCGCTGTCCCAAAAATCTAACTAGATTACTCTCCTCTCACCTTGGGGAAAAAGTGGGGAGAGGCACAGGCAGAAGGAAGAAAATGTTCCCTTCCACCTGGGCAGCAGAGGGCTTGCTGCATATAGGAACACAAGGTGGGAGTGAGTGGGAAACGTTTCATAGAGTGGATGGCTTTTCGTGGGTTGGATTCTCTAAGGATGAGCAGGGGTTTCCAGGAAGAGCCCTGGAAATAGACACAGCGGCATACGCACTGGCAAAGAGCTGTGTAGGGCTTTAGTGATGAGTCTGATGCGGCTGGAAAACAAGGTATATGAGGAGGAAAATAGGAGGTTAAATTAGAAAAGCTGGTTGGTGTTGGACTGTGATAGGCCTTAGAAGCCACAGGAGTTTGGATTGCTTGGGGTCATTTCCAGTGGAGTTGACGGGGCCTCTTTGGATGGCGAGAGCTGTTGGTTCCCCTCATAAACACGGCTCCCGTCATGACGTCATAGCCCCAGAGGCCCTGAGGTCAAGAGTAAGATGGAGAGGGTTGCCTTGGACCTCAAATCCCCACCTGGTTCTGGGTGGCTCATATCTCAAACCGGTCATTTTTGTGAAAGGCAACAAATAGAAGTGACATATAGTCTCATGTCCTCCAGCCAGAATGACATGCTCTAGTGGCCCGCAACCTAGCCTGAAATTCTATCATTTGAGTCCTCTTGTTCTCAGGAACTTATCCTGGTGAAAACGCAAGGAAGTCTAGAGCGGTGGTTCTCAGCTCTTGTTTGCACGTTGGCATCACCTGGAGAACATTACGAGAGACTGATGTCTGGGTATCACTGCCAGAACCTGACTGGATGGCTCTGAGGTAGACTCTGGGCATCAGAACTTGTCAGAGTTGCCCAGTTAATTCTAAGGGGCGGCCACAGGTGAGGAGCATGACCCTTAAAGGGAGAGCACGTTCTGCCGTGAGGATAGTTGGGGACACGGAGGGATGAACAGCACTGACGCTCATGTAAACATGGCAAAACAGCTTCACAGTTTCTCTGAGAGCTGTCCCTGGCTATGGTGACTTGGTAGATTTCTTGTCAGTCGTTTTTTCTGAGATCGGATAAAGCGCATTCATCTTCATAGCTGCTAGCCAAAAGCGGTAAGAAATTAAAGGGAATGATGCTCATGGAGAGAAGCATGGCATTCTGGAACAATGGTTTCCACCATTAGTTTAGTCCCTAAAACACAACCACAAGATTCCATTCTCCATTTTCACCGTGTCACTGCTTTGGAGATGAGTGGAGAAGGTTAGGCTGAGCAGTGAATGAGGGTGACGTATTAACAATCAGTTATAAGTCATAAAATGTCTTTAAGCATATTAGTCCTCTGACGACCACAATAGCCATTAAGATAAGCATCTTTTTTGCCATTTTACCAGTGAGGGTACTGAAGTATGGAGAGCTTAAGCGATTACGTCCAAAGTCACACAGCTCACAAGTATGCAACCTCCAATTAAGCCAAGACCCCTAGATCTCAGCACTATTGCAGTGCCCAGAGTTCAAGGTTGGAAGATAGACCCCCATGGCACATGACTGGATATATCAACTTACACTTTCATGGATCCCCACCAGTGATGCACACTCATCCCACCAATACCCATTCTTTGCCCAGACAAGGGGGTGGAGAAGGTAAAGAACACGTTGAGTTGTGATGTGTCACCTTCCTTTGGCATATAACCCTGACCTTTCCTGGTCCTTCCCCTAGGGTCCCTATCTCAGTCACCAGCACCTCTGTCCTCCCAAGAGTCATCCTGGATGGATACCTCTCACATGTAATCACTTCATGACCAATGTATTGTCTTTTTGCCTTTTTCTCAGCTATATCTACTCCCCATTTCCATTGCCAACACTATGCACGTTGAAGTGATGATCACATCATAGCGGAAGTGCAACAGTCATCTGCTAACTGGTCTCCCTTAAGAGAGGGGAGACTCTGCCCTCCCTGCTGCATATCTATTACACCCGCAGCTTAACAGACGTCCCGTTCAACCTAACTAGAGGCAGAGAGTCTTGGAGACCTCGGGTTTCTACCTCCCTACAAACATTTGGCTCACACAGTTCCCCTCCATTTTCCCTCATCACTTGGAAGAGTCATGGATTTGAAACTAAAATAATGGCACCATGTCTTTGATCATGTCACACAGCAGTATTTTCTAAAATTCTTTGACGCTTGTCAAATACCTACTATATTCCAGTTCTTGTGCAGGTAAATAAAACACTTAACTTTCTATTGTTTGTTTTGTCTTGTTTCACTATTAAGAATCACTATAGCGGCACCTGGGTGGCTCAGTTGGTTAAGCATTTGACTCTTGGTTTTGGCGCAGGTCACGATCTCAGGGTTGTAAGATCAAGCCCCACATCAGGCTCTGCGCTGGGCATGGAGCCTGCTTAAGATTCTCTCTCTCCCTCTGCCCACCGCCCCCCACCGCCATGCATTCACTCTCTCTCAAAAATGACAACAAAAATCACTGTAGTAAAGGCTTCTAAAACGGTATGAACATAGGGCTGTGGGAGCACAAAGGAGGGGGAATCCAGCTTTGTCCCAGAGAAATTGGAGAAACTTGAAAGAAGATGTGACATTCGAAGCAGATGTCAAACATTGCTAGAGAATGGGAGCCTGGGTGGCTCAGTCGGTTAAGTGCCTGCCTTCAGCTCAGGTCATGATCCCAAGGTCCTGGGATCGAGTCCCTCGTGGGGCTCTCTGCTCAGTGGGGAGTCTGCTTCTCCCCCTCCCTCTGTCTGCTGCTCTGCCTGCTTGCGCTCTGTCAAATAAATAAAAAATCTTAAAACAAAAAACAGAAAACATTGGTAGAGAAGAGGAAGGATGGCCATTGTGAGTAGAGAGAGACCATCCTGGGAAGAGAGCTCTGCAGGCTTCGGGGAGCTGTCTCAGAACTGGGTTGTAGAAGGCAAATGCTGGAAGCCACGTGGAATAAGGCTTGGAAGAAGGAAAAAGTGGGGGAAGAGTGAATGATGAGTAGAAGAGGGTGGTTGTCCCCATGAGAGAAGGAAAGCAGCTGCTTTGGTGCTTACAGAGTAAAGCAGGTCTGATGGGGAGAGAGGAGGGAGGAGATGGGGGAACAGGGAGAGACAAGCATGATGTGAAAGATATGGGAGAGAGAACATATCCATCAGAGGAACCGACCTGCGACCATGTCTAGTTGTACGGTTAAAGAAATTAGGGTAGAGATGAGGATTACTAACCTTGGGTCCTCTAGCTATTCTAGGGTCAGAGCCAGGGCCGACTCCTTGTTTAGTGGGCCTTTACCAGCACCAATGATAAGAAACAAATTTCTCGACATATTAGTAATACCAGCTAACATATATTGGGCACTTCCTACGTGCCCGGCACATGTGGTAGATACTGCACATGTACCATCTTGTTCAACCTTCCTGGTGATAATAGGAGGTGGTGAGTGCCGTTTCCAGATGACAGGTCTCAGCTCGTTTCTCAACTGAGCTAAGAGTGAATTTTAAGTAACTCATCTAAAGCCCCAGTAAGTGACTGTATAATTAAATCTGGCTTTGTCCTCAGTCTGTAGGACCCCAGAGCCTGTGTAGTTAATCATGAGAATCATCAGTGATTCATTTGGGATTGCACATACAAACCTGAGCAACTTTGATATGCTGGGGCCCATTGCCATGGGTATTATGGGACCTGGAGCACATTTTTAGCTCTTCAGATCTCTGCATAGCTACTTATTTTAACTTCGGGCACCCCGGGCTTTGTTTTTTTTGTTTGTTTGTTTGTTTAAAGATTCTATTTATTTATTTGACAGAGAGAGAGAGCATGAGCAGGGGCGAGGGGCAGAGAGAGAGGGAGAAGCAGACCCCTTGCTGAGCAGGGAGCCCGATGCAGAGCTCGATCCCAGGACCCGGGGACCATGACCTGAACCGAAGGCAGATGCGTAAATGACTGAGCCACCCAGGTGCCCCTTGGAGCCCTGGGCTTTGAGTTGGAAGATTCCATGTCTAGATTTTCTATAAAACCTTAGGATTTTTCAGCCACCCACCTTTCCTTGAATGTGTGAAAAACACATGACATTAAAAAAAATAGGTATTTTTTAGGAAAATTATTAGGCACAATCTAATTGCTAACTGCTTTTTCTCCCCCACCTCCCAGTTATTCTCCATTCTGCAGCTAGAGCTTCTGTTTATTTCCTGTGATCCTATATACATCTTTCTTGCTTGAGTTCTATGTGAAGGAAGTAAATTTGTGTCATACCTGGACTCAAAGTATTTGTGATAGTATTAGAGCTTTGAAACAGATATTTCAGATATACAAAAAAATATAAAGTCATATAACAAACACATGCGTACTTCATAACTGGCTTAATAATTCATACTGTCTGAGATTTGAAGAAATATGGTAGCAAGAGTGCCATATGGATTTGTTGAATAAATGAATGTCTTTACCATCTCTTTGCATCTTTAGGATGATGCCTGTCTACTTGGTTTTTTGCAGCTCTAGGACAGCATTTAGCCAATATGGTCTTGTAAGGCAGGATCCATATCTCTCCTTATAAAAGTTCGCTGCATGTTTAGACCACCCAACAAGGGACACCTGTGTCTCCAGGGACTTCTGCCCTTCTCTCATTCTTGGCTGAGAAAATTTCATTTTTTTTCAGCCAAGCCAAGCAGCATCTACACACACACATATACATACAGAAGCACATGTGTGCACACACGCATGCACGTTCCTTGTCTCCCAATGCTTCTGATTGATGTGTTCCATATACATAAATTTTATTGTGCTAAAACATACATAACATAAAATTGACCAATTTGACCACTTTAAGTGTCAAGTTCAGTGGCAAGAAGTACGTTCATATAACTGCACCATCATCACCACCTTCCATGTCCAGCATTCGGTTTGGTCTCTATTCTACAACTAGTCTGGCTACAATCAACAGCACTGGCCTTTACCACCCAGAACCCAACGCTTTGCCAACGACCTTGGTTGAGGCTTAGAATTGAGCGTATATTTGGACTTCTTGGTGGTTGCTACGTGTTGGTGTCCATGGGAGAAGAGAAGTTTATAACAAATCTTCGAATTCTTGAGGGAAATCGAACAATAGGAATTAATGGCTGACGCTTAGCTTCAAAGATTTTAGAAGTGAAACCCCATAATTTTCAGCGAGTTTGTTAACCTTGCAAATGATAAAGAGATCGACAGAGCAAAATGATTTAGGCGGAAGAAGAAATGGAAGGAAGTGTAGAAGAGGTGTTGCTAGGCGATGGGGCGGCGCTATCGGATTTTGTACGCTCGGTATAAGACAAGGTAAATTGGCCCTGAAAAGAAATTTAGGATGTATGTCAAGTATGAGAACTGCAAAAAAAGATGGAAATGACACTTGGGCTTGAATTAAAGCATTTCCTGCCCTTGGCCTGGGTCCAGCAGGACAGCCACGGATGTCTGCTGCTCAGGGTACCGTCACAGGCCACCATGCTGACCATCCTCAAGGAGAAGCATGCCATCTGTCACTTCCTAAGGGCGACCATCTAGTTTGTGGAGCTCAGGTGATGGTCACAAAGTATATTCCTTTTTAAATAAATGCGCTTTTCATAGGAGTTACGGTCTTTGATTGCAAAAGAAATGTTGAAATTTCTTAAGGTTGCAAAACCATGACCCCCGTGGCACGAGTGACTAATCACACCCCTGAAAATCATGATTTCTTTCACAATCACTTTTTTTTTTTTTCCAGTTGAATTCACTCTACCAAAGCTCTAGGAACAAGAGGCCCAGCTGTCACGGGCATATTAGAAAACAGCAGTTGGCATGGTTTCTAGAGTTTTTAGCTTGGAAGCGGTGGGTTACTTCTGTGGTATAGATATGGTGGCTGTACAAGTTATTCCGATGGGCACTTTCGAGAGTGAAAGAGGGCACTGTTGGTAATTATGTGAGGATAAGAGTCATAAGCTGGGACTGTCCTGGGGAAATCATGATGTCTAAACAGACAAGAAAAGCGTTCGGTGATGCGTGCAATTAGAGCTCACATCTATTTAATGACT
>CM052897.1:22846955-23050773 GCA_028534135.1 Potos flavus
GAAGATATGAACAGATATTTCTGCAAAGAAGACATCCAAATGGCCAACAGACACATGAAAAAGTGCTCAACATCACTCGGCATCAGGGAAATACAAATCAAAACCACAATGAGATACCACCTCACACCTGTCAGAATGGCTAAAATTAACAAGTCAGGAAACGACAGATGTTGGCGAGGATGTGGAGAAAGGGGAACCCTCCTACACTGTTGGTGGGAATGCAAGCTGGTGCAGCCGCACTGGAAAACAGTATGGAGGTTCCTCAAAAAGTTGAAAATAGAGCTACCCTTCGACCCAGCAATCGCACTACGGGTATTTACCCTAAAGATACAAATGTAGTGATCCGAAGGGGCACGTGTACCCGAATGTTTATAGCAGCAATGTCCACAATAGCCAAACTATGGAAAGAGCCTGGATGTCCATCAACGGGTGAATGGATAAAGAAGATGTGGTATATCTATACAATGGAACATTATGCAGCCATCAAAAAAATGAAATTTTGCCATTTGCAATGACATGGATGGAACTAGAGGGTATTATGCTGAGTGAAATAAGTCAATCTGAGAAAGACAATTATCATATGATCTCTCTGATACGAGGAATTTGAGAAACAAGACAGAGGACCATAGGGGAAAGGAGGGAAAAATGATACAGGATGAAACCAGAGAGGATAACAAACCATAAGAGACTCTTAATCTCAGGAAAAAAACTGAGGGTTGCTGGAGTGGAGGGGGGTAGGAGTGGTGGGAGGGATGGGGTGGCTGGGGGATGGACACTGGGGAGGGTATGTGCTATGGTGAGTGCTGTGAGTTGTGTTAGACTGACGAATCACAGACCTGCACCCCTGAAACAAATAATACATTATATGTTAATTAAAAAAACAAAAAAAAAATCCCCCTTTAGCCAGGATTTGAGGTCCTCACAGCATTTCCTTTGTGGAATTTCAGAATTGCCATGCATTGGTGATGGCTGTGTACCTTCCATTCTTCCCCCTCTGTTTTCTACCGTTGCCTGTTGGGAATACTAGAGGGTACGCTCTTTTTTGTCCTGTTTTGGTTTCAAGATCAAGAGGAACCCCATTCAAATAGGATAGGAGGGATATTATAAAATCTTGAATGGTCTTATCACTCAGAAGTCGCTAGGATGTTTTAGGGGTTTTTCTTGGGGGAAAACAGCTGTTTTTATCTTGTGAATGAAAGAAGAAAAGAAAATATTTTTGACCCGGGGGCCAGACTGCAGTATATTGAATTATTAGTTCCAGTTATTTGCAGCCCTCCCTCCACAACATTGACATTGGGCTTGGCCTTGTGACCTGCTGTGGTCTACGAAGGTGAGTGGAAGCCATGTATGTTCCTTCTGGGCAGAAGCATTAAGCATCAGCTCATGGTACGGGCATTGCTCTTTTTCTTCTTTCACAGAATGGCAGATCCCAGACAGATGTTCTACCTTTAGATTAGATTCAGAAAGACAGACTTCCGGAGCAGGACTACAACCTACCAGCAGCCACTAGGCAATGTGAGCTAAAAAAAGACTTGCCTCTCAAGGCGTCGATATTTCTGAATTGCTTTGATGCCGCATAAGCTAACTGGTAAGATAGGACTAATAGATTTGTATTCATGTGATTAAAGCTGTTTCCATTAAAATCAAGAACAAGACAGGAATGCTTACTATCAACCATTATTATTTAATACTGTCTGGAGAGGCTAATGAATGCAATAAACATAAAATGCACTATGTAAATTTTGAAAGAGGTGAATTTTTTTGATAATATCATTTCATGCCTGTTGTCACCAAGAAACTCTAGTAAAACATAAGCAGAAATAATAAAAAAAATTTGATAAACTAAGTGGCCACAAAATAAAGATATAAAATTATTAGCTTTTTCTATATGAGCAGCATGCATATGAAGATGGAAATGAGAAAAATATTCTACTCGTGATACTGACAAAAATGAGTTTGGAATGAATTATACAAGAGAGGAACAGGATCTGTCTTTAAAAAATCATACTAGAGGGCAAAAATATGATCTGAGCAAGTAGAAGTCTATACTAGGTTCCTGAAAAGGAATACTCTTTATTATAAAAAATTTTTGTTCTCCTGAAGATAGTATATAAATTTAGTACAACCCCAGCAGAATTCCAATGGTATTTTTAATTGGATAAAATGCTCTTAAACTGACGAATAAAGAATGGCAGCATAAAAATACTATATTAAAACTACTTAAGAACCACTATAGTAAAAAAAAAGTACAGAGTGGCCTAGTACCGTGCTAAAAAATCAGTAAAAATAACAGAGAGCTCAGAATTAGGTATCTCTGTGTGTGTGTGTGTGTGTGTGTGTGTGCACGTGCACATACTGGTGTGTATTTTATTCTGGAGAAATTTAATTAACAGTCTCACCACAATTGGATATATTTCGAAAACAAAATAAATTTGAGGTCTCTCATTTACATCATTTACATTAATTTCAAAAATAAATCCCTGATGGATTAAAGAGTAGAAATTAAAAATGAATATTAACCATTTTAGAATAAAATTAGAGTACTTTCGGAACACTCATGAATTGGGAGAAATATTAGAGAAATCTTTTAAACTAAGACGGGATATGTGATATATATATGACATATATATGTATATCAAATATATATTATATATACATACATAAAATGTTAAAGTATTAAAACTTTAAGGTGTTATTTATAGTGTAAGAGATACAAAGTCAAAGTCACTAGACAAACAAATTAGGGGAAATATTTTAAATTCAAATGATAGATAAAAAATTACTATCTATACTATATGAAAAGCTCCCTCACAATTTATAACATAAAGATAATCAACCCAATAGCAAAATGGGCTGGAGACATGAATAAGCAATTGACAGAAGAGCAGGTATGATAAAATGTTCAACCTTCCCCCGGTAGGCAGAGAAATGGAAATTAAAAGTGCCATGATAATACCCATCAGAGTAGCAAAAATAAAAGTGTAATAATAGCACCTATTATTAGCAGAGATGGGAGCAGGGCAAGGGCACGCTCAGACATCACTGGCAGAAATGGGAAAAGGCAATTCATGATCTCTATTAAAAATTGTAAATGCATATATGATTCAACCTAGCAATCCCACTCCTGGGAATCTATATTATAGAAGTAAATGCTCTAGCACATAAGTGTGTGTGCCTGTGTGTGTGTGTGCCTGTGTGTATGTGTATATATATATATATGGATGATATATATATATATGATATATATATCATGTATATACATGATGTGTATATATATGCACAAGGATGATTATTGCAGCATTATTTCTAATAATAAAAAGCTGGTAGGTAATCAAAAGTTCATTAATAAAAGAACAGCTGCATGAATGATGATAATCCTTACAGTAGACTATTATGCAAGAATTAAAACTTAATGATCTATATATACTACTTGACCCGGAGGAATTTCCGTTATGTGAATTGTTAAGATACAGAGAATTATATATCGCCAATACCTTTAAAAATGCCTTCTAACACTTTGTGTGTACGTGTGTGTGCATGTATATGTATGTGAAATTATACTTATGTACACATAACACATAAAGACTTACAGGGCAGGATAGTTGTTGAAATGCTAATCATCATTCTCTCTGAAAGGTGGATTTCAGGTGACCTCTAGTTTTCTCCTCAATGTAGTGTTTGAATTTTTTTTTTTTTTTTGGCAATGTCTGTGTTCAATTTCTAGCAGGAGGAAAAAGCAATAGACTTTTCGTCGTGGGGAGGAAGAAATTGGACAGATGCTTGGAGCTATCTGAGTTAGGGACGCTTCATATATTATGAATAAACAGTAAAAACCTGTAAAAAATGTAAATGTAAATGTCCAAAAGATTAGGATTTGGTTAAGTAAATTATCATCTGTCCGTGAAAATACTGCAAAGTAACCATCTAAAATTACACTGACATGTAAAATACTCATGTTTTCTTGTTAATAGAAAGCAAACCGATGCCATCTGGGAGGAAAATACATTGTATGTGTGTATCTAGGTATACGTAACAATACATATTTGTACGTAAGCATTTTGAAGGAGATACACCAAAACATATTAATAGGGTTTATCTCTAACTGCCAGGTTTTTATTTTTTCATCTCGGGTTTCTAATTCTTCCTTTTTTACATCATGAGTGACTTACGTCAACAGAGAAAGGACTGAATTTTCCTTGTCTTCTTCCATTGCCCTTCCCCCAGTCTGGGTTGGTTATTACCCACAGAATGGAACTGTGGAATTACCCACAGAATGGAAAACTGTTGGGCGATCTTTCTGGGTCTCAGTTCTAGAATTTTGGGTTGTGCTGGAATTTGGCTTTCATTAGAGGACATAGAAATGCATTCCTTACTTTCATTTGTCCCTTGTTGATAAGCCTTAAAGTCAAACACGAAAAGGTCATGTTGACCTTATTAGCTCTAATCCTGGCTGCATGCCATTAAGCTTCATATTTTCCTCGCTAATTCCCTTCCCCTCTCCCGGGACCATGTTCCATGTACCTTAATGAGCAGGTGTATTCATTCCTACAGGGTCTGTTGTTGAGCTTGAGGAGAAAGACAGACTGTCTCTTCAAAGTCATAGCTTGTTTTAACCCACTTGACCCGATTCACCCTATCGGACTCCGACAAACTTCTGGCCACGTCAACAAATAAAACCCATCCTCAAAGGACAAAGGTTGTCACCTCCAAAGAAATCCCAGCGGCTCTGCTGCGGGAACCAAATGAGCTTATAAGTGAGGAGTTCCAGAAAGAGCCGTGAGGGAGCATGGGGTCACCTCCCAGCTCAGTTCCTGGGGACACAGCCTAAGCCCGGACGCAGCTTGCTGTTTATCCCTTTAGAACCCAGGGATTTGGCCAACCTTTTCCTCCTGCCAGCTGCCAGCTCTGGCCTGCCTTTCTCACAGGACCGAAGAAGTAATATACTCATTTCTCAATGTATTCAATAGTTAGATCCCTATACACACAGGGAAATTTTTAAATGCTTGTATAAAAATCAACTTTCTCTTATAAAGAAAAAGCAAGGACTATCTTCTGGAAGTTAACATTTTTTTTTCCTGTTTCATATTACTTGAGGGATAACTAGTGAATGGGAGAAAGTTAATTATGTACTAGTGACCAAAAAGTAATCATTAGATAATGGTTAGTTGAATTATAGGCAATGGGGGCTTACAAACAGCGGCTACATTTCAAATGCCTCCTGTGGGAATTCTTGCGTGTGAAATGTTTGTCATGTTCAGTGATGTCCAGTTGGTACCTTCTTTAGTCTTAGGAGGATTTTAGTGGACAATTCTGAATCTGCAAATGTCCATATTTTATTCACCTTTTGCAAGATGGGCTGCTAACCTCCAACTTTATAGACTGATAAGATTTCACTGCTTTTTCTTATGGGGCCTCCCTCTGCTGTTAACCGATAATTAGTAGTAACTGTTTCACCTAAAAGATAAAACTAAGTTGGAAAACACAAGTTCCCGGGGCCTGAATAGTACCGTCTGATGTGGCCTTAAAAGGAAAGGAGGAGATAGCTAATGCCAGGCCCTGCATCCCGATGAGACTAGCTTTACACCAGTTGCACTTGGCCTTGTTCTGTGTTCCAATGAAAGGGTCTTCCAAATATCTGGCAGTCATTTAAATACCATGTTATTCTGAAATTTGCATGTGCACATTTTAAAACAATGTTAATTTGATCTGGGGGTAGATGAAGACTTAATACACACCGGTGGTCACTTTTTTTTTTTTCTTTTTTTTGTGCATGCGGCCGCTGGTCACTTTTAAGTATGAGTAAGGCTAGGCCTATTTTTGCATAGCTGTGTTACATGGTTCCAATCAGAGAGAGGGTTCGTGGTGTAGGATCCACTTCGACCCAAGCCTTGATCTGAGTGTTAAGTCAAGTGGTTCAGACTCAGGCCTCCAGGGGGTTTGAATGAATATCACGGCTGAGGAGTGTGGCTTCTCCACCTCCTTATACTTCAATAACATTTAAGAAAAGACAAAAGAGGGCAGCTCAGGCTCCCAACGTGACCAGGCGTCCTGCATGGAGGTCCCAGGCTCTGTGGATCGACAAGAGGTTGTCCCGGCCTGGGGCAGGATAAGTAGGTCATCGGAAGGGACGGGGTGGGGGGGGGAGGGGCCGGAATTAGGTCTAAAGCAAAGAGGCCAAGCCAAGAGGAGGCAGAATCAGCCCCAGGATGGGGCCGGGGGCAGCAAGTCTCCTCAAGGCGAAGAGATGAAGAAGGGTGGACTAATTTATAGGGGGTCTAATAAGGGGTCAGAATCCCTGTGCTTTCAGAAAGCTATAATTCTGGGGAAGCAGGGGCCCTTGGTTGTTATGTATGTATTATATACATTAAATATAAATATGTATTTATACATATAAATATATATATTATATATATACAATTTAGTATATATAAAGCACATCACTTTAAATTTACACCAGGCATTTATTCTTTGGCCCATGTCTAATCACATCTTTAGTCCAATGGCTTTCACACTTGTGAACGGAGACCCATGGAGAGAAATACATTCTACGTCAGAATGCATTACACCCACCTATTCATTCTTAACTGAAACCCAAATTTCATAAAATGATGCTTATTATTACACCCGACCCTCTGATACTTGCCCTGCCTTGTGTTCACTTCCCTCCCTTCTCCTGTCTTTCTAAAGATGCTGGTTCTGACCCACCAGACGGACCCCATGACTTACTGATGGACTGCCATCACAGAATGTGGTTTTTTAGCGCCGGTCAGGAGTTTCCCCCACTGCTGCCACTGTTCCCTGCACGGAGGCCACGACGGCTTCCTCAAGCACACCCCACCTTCCCCTCCACCCCGATCCCTTCTCCCCGGCTGGTAACCACCACTCCCTCAGCTTACTCTCCCATTTCACTTTTACCTTGTCCCTCAGTTTTAGGGAAAAGAAAAATGCATTTTCCCAGATATAGAAAACACGTCTTTTCCAGGGCCAAGACGATTTTAGGGATATGCCGGTGAACACACTCTTTTACTAGTTCTAGCCTTTTTTCTGACTGCCTTCTCTTCAGAGCCAGTGATGCTGGTTTCCTCTTTATAATAATTAAAGCTAATAGCTAAATTTTATTGAACTCATCATATGTCAGGCACTATCGTAAGAACTTTACATGTATGAACTTATTTAATCCCCATTACAAGCCTATGAAGCAGTTACTATCATTGTCACCATTGGACAGATGAACCAGGAGATCAAGCTCATTACAAGAAAGTCCACTCTAAAAACAGCCTGAATTACAGTCCACATTCTAGCTGCACCATCTTAGGCGAGTTATTTAACCCAGCTGGGCCTCAGTTTTTGCACTGAATCTAACATACCACTGATTTACGGGCTACCGAGAAAGAATTAAAACTATAAATCGAGTCCTGACGTATATGCTTTCTCATCCATTACACAGTGTGTCCTGATAATATTAAAATAGGAAAGAAAAAATTCACATCTTAAAATCAGTGAAATCTACTAACACTACCTACCTCACAGGGTTGATGCAAAGAAGAAATCAATCAAATGTGTATTCTGGTTCCTGGCACGTAGGCCGCCCTTCCTAAATGCGAGCTAGTCCCGTGCGCAAGTGATGGAGCCTGCTTGCTCCACGAAGGAACCGAGGCTCAGAGAGGCGGAACTAGTTTCTAGTCTGCCCAGGTAGGACATCGTCGGCGCCGGGAGCTAGTGGAGGTCCTGGATGGTCCTGGGCCTCTGGCTGCCTCTCTCCGGGTGGGGGAGGCCCGGCCTCGGTGGGGAAGCCAAACCACTGCACTTTTCATTTTGCTTTTCGGTGCTTTCACCAAGAACTCCTGGGACCATTGGTTCCAGGGTCTCCCAGATGGGACTTTGCCTTTCCTCTTTCAAGAGTGCTGAAGGTCACAGCAAAGTACTGCATTCCCTCACGGTCCCAGGAGGGTGTCTAGACTCTGCTTGAGGCAAATTACTAAATGCACAAAATGCCCATTCTACTTAACGACCTTACTTCCGCTTTTCACAGACACTCAGATGTGGCCAGAAATAGTCCAAATCCTATAATCTTTCATAGAGCTGAGATAAGTGGGTAGCGTTTCTCCGTAATTCCTCTTCCAAGCACTTAACACTGACATATGTCCCTCCCCCCTTTTGCTCGCAGAATAGATCTTTGGAAAAATGTCACTTGTCTGTGAGGAAGGGAAAAAAAAAATCACTAAAATATGGATTTCCACTCCCACCTCCATATGTAAGTTCTTGGAGCCCCTGTCAACCCTCTGTTGGATGGAAGCTTCTCCGATCAACACACACATCCACCCCTCCTTGCACACACACACACACACACACACACACGTGCATCCTCAACTCGGGCACATGCATGAAACCTTCACGTGAACATTTTAGTCCCACGGATTCTCCATCTTGCATTTTCAAAATTTCGCTCTGTAGTCTCAGGTTTGAGTTGATCATTTTACATTTGTTTCCTATGCACCAGACCTGGCAATGGGTCCTTGGGGAAGCAGAACAGAAGGGGCTAATTTGATAACGGCTAGCAGACAGAACCACAAGACCCCTGCTTACTTTCGGGGTCCTTGGCAGGCTACTTTAGAAGGCACCCCGTCCTCTGAGAAGGCTGGCGCTGGCTGTGGCAGGTGCCGACTTCCACACCTGAGGACAACGCTTTCTTGTAGGAAGAGCATGAGGTCTTGGGGGATGCCTTAGCGCAGACATCCTCCTATTGGAACAAAGGTTAACGCTGACACTATTAATTATAGCCTTTCCAGGTAATTATTTTCTCTTTCACCCCGTTGGGACTGCTTCTGTTCTCAGAGAAAAGCTTTCCGGGGTGAACTCCTCTTACTTGTCATCCCCCTTTGTCTTCAGGGAGAGGACAAAGGTGAAACGGTGCAGCCCAGTCACGCATGAACCTTTTCCTGCCTTGTCATCATGACAGCGTATCTCGGGGCCCTTGGAGAACTGAGAAGAGGGAAGAATGAGAACGGGTAGATAGGAAGGTGGATGTTGAGTGTCCGCTGTGTCTCCTTGGGGGGTCCGAATTTTCACGCATTGACCCATGACCCTAGCTGAGGGCTCTCTGTTCCTTCTTGGTGTGCCCCGTCCCCCGTGGTGTTGGTGCACTCGGCTACCCTTTGTTGTGAACTGACGCTCATAGGTCCAAAGGGAGCCTGAGGAAGGGACACACTCTTTCCTTAGCTGTTTCCTTCAAACTGCAAGACGGGCCCTCGCCAACCAGGTCAAGTGGCTTTTAAGGTCTTGGCTTGAGTCCGGGGTTCTGTGAGGCTGGGGCTGGCTTGCTCCCCAACACCAGGAGCCATTAGGCTCCTCCATCTCTTGGAGGAGAGGTCCAATGCCCTCTCCCCAGCCCAGAAAATTTTTTTTCAAGGAAAGAGAATATTTCGTTGCTTTACAGATCCAGATCTTAAAGTGTTCCCCTCCAAAGGCAGTTAAACCCAAAGGTCAACTTTTGGTCTCTACCCACAAAGGTGTCAGTTTAATAGAATGCTTTCCAGCTTCAAAATTCCAAGGATCCAACCTACCCTAGGAACCCTCATTTCATATCTATTTTGCAGTAACTGAATACCATTTCGTTAAAACTTGTATTTTTTAACTTGTTATATTAAGTGTCTATCTTCTCATTATTTAATTTTTTTCCTACTCTGTGATTCCTGTAGGCTGTCTAAAGGTTCATTGTGTGGTATGTCAGCCAGAATAGGCTGGGTTAAGCTGCAGTAATAAACACTCCCCAAAATCTCAGTGACTTCAAACCATAATTTTTTATTTCTTGCTCACTCGATGTGTCTATTGTGGGTCAGCTAGCAGCTCCGTTCCATTTTGTGCTCACATCAGGATCCAGGCAAAAGGAAAAATGACCATAGAAAATTACCCACTGGTCCTTAAAGTTTCTGCTTGGAAGTGACATGGTATCTACTTTTACATTTCCTCAGTGCTTTAACCAGCACTAACTAGCTTTAGCTAGTCCTGTGGCCTCACTAACATAAAGTGGGCAAAGAGGTGTAATTCTGCTGTGTGTCCAAAAGGAGAATTGGAAACACTTTGTGGAGAGCACTAATAATGACCATATGTGGATGTAATGTAATAACCAATACCCTATTTTGAATACATGTTTTTTTCCAAATTTTGTACAGGTGGAATGACTTTTTAGATGCCTATTTCTTAAAGCTGTCCAGTGACTCCCAGTGAATTTCAGGTGGAAATGTAGGCGAACAGTCACTTATACCGACTTGGTGCAAATCTAATTAAACAGATTACAAGCCGCATGCAGTGACGTGGGTTTGCATCCTAGCCTCCAGCATTGCTCTCAATAACAATTCAAAGTAAAGCAGGCAATAAGACTCATAATATTCAAGAATTGTTTCTCTGTTGCCTTTTTTAAAATTAATGATGAATCTTCTACACCTTTGTATAGGAAGCTCTCTAGTGTTATCCGATCCAGCACAACTTCACCAGTTGGCGCATTATCCACCAGCCGTTTCCCCTCCTGAATCTGTGCAATGCTTTGGATGCCCAAGGGAGCAAGTGTGGCCGCAGGGGCTATTTTCCAATCTTTTCCGGATGATCCCACGTGGAAGCTTGCTCAGAAACCCAGGTACATATTACCTCCAGCGACGGGACAAGCCCATCTACAATCTAATCATACTCTCCATGCCCAGTGACATTAAACTTAACGCAATCGCTAATGGGCTACTGGGCTAATCTCCAGCATTAACTCGAGGAGCTGGCTGCTATCCAAGGTAAATCAAGATACCCAGGGAGGTAATAACACAAAACTTCATGGCAAAATCAAATGCAAGGACAGCTGTTTCCCAGAACCGGGTTTGCAGCTGGCATCTGTGTAACTATTGGCTGGACAGACTCAGCCGGGGACCGTTCTGGCTCAGTTATCTTGTCGTAACTGCAAGATGAGAGACAACGTGGCACTACTTTTCATGTTTTGTGGAAAGTGCAGGTCACATTCAAACTGCTGCTGTCCTTGTTGAAATATCCGTCCTACCGTTCTATGTGTGTAAGTGTACCTTCAATGGCTTTTGTTATATTTTTGTGTCCCTTGAGGCCACTTTACCCAAATGGCATTCCAGGGGTACTTGTGTGTGTAAGCGGGAGGAGGTGGGGGAAAGAAAGAAAGTTTTCAAGTACATTTCAGAAATACCGATATAACAAAGATAAATAGGCTTCTTTACTATAAGATTTTGCGGTGCCTTTAATATGCTAATGTGATTGTAAATTTTCAAGAGGTACCTAATGATTTTTTTAAGATTTTTAAAATTTTTTTATTTTTAAAGATTTTATTTATTTGAGAGAGAGAGAATGAGAGAGCATGGTGGGGGGAGGGTCAGAGAGAGAAGCAGACTCCCCGCAGAGCTGGGAGCCCGAAGAGGGACTCGATCCCGGGACTCCA
Source organism: Potos flavus (assembly GCA_028534135.1). Classification (NCBI taxonomy): domain Eukaryota; kingdom Metazoa; phylum Chordata; class Mammalia; order Carnivora; family Procyonidae; genus Potos; species Potos flavus. Next base: position 22,858,399 of record CM052897.1, read on the forward strand.
GGATCATGACCTGAGCTGAAGGCAGTCGCTTAACCAACTGAGCCACCAAGGCGCCCTTTTTTAAAGATTTTATTTATTTACTTTAGAGAGAGCATGCAAGCATGGAGGGAGAGGGAGGGGGATAGGCAGGCACCCTCCCCAACCCCCCCCCCCCACCCGCTGAGCAAGAAGCCTAATGCCAGGCTGGATCCCAGGACACTGGGATCATGACCTGAGCCGAAGGCAGACACTTAACTGACTGAACCAACCAGGTGCCCCGAGGTACTTGATGTTTATCAACATAAATGATCAGCGTACATTATTTAAAAAATAAAAACAGAAAATATCATTATCATAAAAGGAAACGTTCTGCCTCTTTCCTGACCTGCACGGGCTATGGAAACTTCTTACAAAGTGTATTGAACATCTCTCCTTTAACGTGATAGTCACTTCATGGTCCTTCCCAGACAAACCCATCAGTCCAGAGGGTAAAAGCCCCAGGCGCCTGGAATGGGTGATGGCATCGGATTGGGCTGGGGCTTTCTTACAAGAAATTTTACATGTTGGAAAGAAAGGGAGAGAAGAAGAAAGGAGACTATCCTATAAGGGTAGAGGGTGCCCAGAATAGTTTGTGAGGGGATTGAATATAAGAACTGGGGAAAGAACCTTGAGGTGCATGATAATCTTAGAAGGAGAAGGGAGGAAAAGAAATATTTAAGAAATGGTGTTGTGAATTACGAACTGGGTCTCCTTTAGCATTCTTTGGGAAAAGCAAGAAAGGGAAAGGTAGTAATCACGCCTGGTTATTGGACTGCGTTTCTTTGAACGTTGACCATGTTGAGACTGGCTCCCTGAGCCCTGGGATTTTTTTCAGGTTATAACACAACATCCCCACGCCAGTCTTCCACGAAATATCTTTAACGAATTGCAGAGTAACACTGCTTTTCAATCCTACACAATCAGAACGAGCGATAGGGAATTAAACAAAATATTTCTTGCTTTGGGCCCAAAGGCCTTTTAAGATTCCTAGAACAAGGATTAGCAATAATGCCGTATTTTTTAATTGTAAAGATTGAAACAAAACTAAGAATGAATTTTTGAGCATGAGACAAGCTTACATCTTAGAAATTAATCCCATAAAAGAAAATATCAGAGCAATACTTTCCCACCTAATTTTAATTGTTGCTTTGATTAAAACACAAATCTGTCAGCTCATATAAAGCCTTTAATAACTCCACTTGGAATTGACATTAAGCCTAAGCCATCTGTTTGGCTAACTATGGGTATTAGTTGTGTTAACACATCATTACTATCTCATCGGGACGGTTAGGATTCAATGAATTAATGTATGTGAAACATTTAGAACAGAGCCTATCATGTAGTTAGGGCTCCATACATTTAGTTGCCATTTTTTTATTACCAAAAGTCATCACTTTAAAACATTTTTTCTTGCATTTTTTGCAATATCTCTGACGTTGGAAACGGGTGCCCCAAGGAATTGGCAACATTTGCCTTTCTTCCTTACTGGGACAGAAGAGTGTTTCTGAGAATTGATGGTGCCTCTGATTGAATAAAATATGTGATTATTATTTCCCTTTCTCCATTGTTTTTGGATACTTTGCTGTGTTTTTCTCTTCCACGGGGATTGCCTTTCTTTTCACACTGAGAGTCAAACCATACCTCATGTATTGTAAGAAAACAAAGTACCACCAGCCCCCTCCCCATCCCTGCCCCCACGAGATTTGTCTGGGTGAAAGATATTTGTGGATAAGCAAGTTTTCAGGTGATATATTGCCCATTTATTATATGTGGGGAAATATCTGATAAAGGATTTGAAAGAAACAACAGGTTAATCAGAAGAGAAACTTCAAGGCATGGCTGATGCGGAAAAGAAGATTTGGAGTAACGAGCCTAGTAAAATACCTAGACGTTTTCTTAACCAACACCCATGTCATAAGCTTCATTTCCTTGAATATCTGTAGTAGAAACTTTGGGGACACGACTCTGTATCAATTAGGGGTCTTTGGTTACAAGCAGCAGAAACCAACTCTTGCCAACCTAAACAAAGAGGGAGATTTGGGGAAGGACACGGAAGAGTGGAAAGAACAGACTCAGAGAACCAAATTCAAAATGGTTGGAGAACCAAGCTTGGCACCAGAGCAACCTTATAGATCTTACGGTGTCAGGAACACCTGGCTTTCTTTCTGGGAGCTACTGCTGGACAAATTTAGTCTACTGATCTACTCTTTTCCAGCTGTTTCTCATCCTGGCAAAAACCAAATGTCTGGGGAAGGAGCCGATGAATGGCATGGGTCATGTGCTCGTTCCTTAGTTGAGAGAGAGCAGCGCACCTTGACTGCAGTCTTACCAAGCTGTCTCCAATGGGAAGGAATGAATCTGCAAGGAATTGGGTCCTATTCTCAGGGGAATATGTAATAGATGCTGGCCTGCCAAAACCCACTAATATCCACTATCAGTTTTTTTAAGATGTATTTTTTATTTGTGAGAGAGAGAGAGCAGGAGGTGGGGCAGAGGCAGAGGGAGAGGGAGAGGGAGAAGGAATTCTCAAGCAGATTCCCCGCTGAGCGCGGAGCCCGACGTGGGGCTCAATCCCCGGACCCTGAGCTCATGAGCTGAGCCGCAGGCAAAAGTTGGCTGCTTCACTGACTGAGCCACCAAGGTGCCCTGTCCACGACCAGTCTGAATGACAACAACCAGCAGTTGGCCACTCTAGCATGCTAAATTCCACAATCGGTATGAAAATCCACTGCAAACTGGAAAGAGCCAATAAGCGTCCCTTACGGCCTTGTATTCCAGAGGACGCTGTAGCCCCGTAAGCAAAGGAGGACAGGAGGGCAGCGTAGCACGCAACTACCATCCAGCCCAACCTACCGTCGACGTTCACCCCCCACACGGGCACCATGCGGGTGAACTCGCAGGTCACAAGGAAAATCACTCCCCAAGGGCACCCCCAGATCCCTCCTTGTCCTCCGCACACCCGCCAGCTCCGAGTGCTGCGTGAACATGCAGGTCAGCCTCGTCCGTTCATGTTCAAACTACTCAAATTTGTCTTAATGCACGAGATTAATCATAGCTGGTGGCTTGACTTCTGCATCAGGTGAGTCACGGCGCGCACGCCGGCAGCGTTCGCCGTTCCCAGCGCGGCCTGAGTCAGCGCGCTCAGTAGCGCGGGTGCGTGCGGGCTGGCCTTGTTTCCATCGCCCGGCTGTTCGGCTGTTCGCTGTTCTAGTCGGCTCCCAGGGGCCGCTTCTTCCCTCTTGACTCACCTTCATCTCGCTGCCTCTGCTTCTGCGGTCCTACGGATGACACAAACAAATGCCTACTCAGGGGGCACACGTTCCTGCCATGGAGGGAAACAAAGCAAAGGAGAACTGCCGCCCCCGACACCTGCTTTCTCGGCAGGAGCAAGTCATTCGTTATTGCAAAGGCAGCTGCAGCGAGGAGCCTGTCCCTCGGGCTTGGCAGGAGGAGAGGGGCAACAAAGGCTTCATGGGGACCTAATGCGCCAAAGGCCCTGGGGTGGAGTCCTTCTTGTCTCCATCTGGCACTTTTTCAAGGTCTGCTTCATTATGAGAGCGCGTACTGAGAGCTGCCTTTGCCGCTCGGGCTTAAATACAATATTGAAGACGGCTAGATACCAATAATTTAGAAGTTGCCAAGTCAATATTTTTGTGTCAAATGGGGAAAGGAGACCGAGAGAAACGGTAGATACTTCTCGTTCAACATAGCCTTTCAACGAAGGCTCAGACAGCATTATTTTGATTTATGTTTTTGCTTCTTTACGCATTAAATGCATATTACATGCACGGTTCTGTGGATGGCTGGTCGCGCACAGAGGCAGCTGTGATAGTTCCCAGAAGCATTTCCACCAGCTTACTTGTGAATCCTGTGTCCCAATTCGCACTCTGCAAGCCGACTTGCTTCCTGTCCTCTGGCTCCTGAGCTCTGGCTTTTCCATCCGTGACCTTGCCTCGCTCCTTAGATCTCACACCTGGTACCAGTTTTTTAATTACAGCCTTCTATTGCCTTGTTTTTTTCCTGCTACCTTTTTTGATGAGAGTTAGATCTTTCTTCTGGCCTCATTTCCATCATCCATCAGCTCAGCCTTCGGCACATTCAACATCCCCTCTTTGGCCTGAGAATGCCTCTAAATGGTATTTTCCTCAACTCTGGGAGCAGAACCCAGACATTTAAATAAAAAAAAAACAAAACAAAACTGAGTGAGGAAATTCTGGTCTCATTGAGGAAATAGGGTTTACATATGTTGGACAGCAAGATTTTAGCACACACAATAAATATTCAGAGATGGAGGACACTTAAAGCCCAACCTTTGGAAATAATTATGTAGGCTAGGGGTGATAAATAAGATTTATCTCTTGTGTAAGTTCCAATCAATTGGTAGCACCCACTGTGGAAAAGAATACTACAGCTTCATCTAGGTTGGGCAGAACAAAGCATTTTGATTAGTGAGGTTGGCCTTGAACAAGGCAAGACACATTTGCTCTCCCTGCTGTGATAAATGACTCACCATTTAAAAATTTTCAAGTAGAAGAGTTTTTAAAAAAATGAAATCAGTGTTTTAAGATGAATTTGACTCTGTACAGAATGGATTAGAGGAAGATAGAGTGTTTTCAGAGAAACAAATTAAAAGGCTCTTGTAGTTTGGCCATGAATTCACAAAATGGCAAAACATAGCTCCCCAAAGGGGGCAAAAAAATGCTATAAACGGGTGGACCACCGTCCTCTGGGAAGGAGGGGGGCTGAGCCAGGGTCACGGGGAATTGGCTGGATGTGGGCAGAAGGTCACAGTGGCAGAATCAGTGATTCCTTATCCCCTCCTGGGGAGGGACCAACAGGTCGAGATACCTGTTCCAATAGGCATCTGTATGGAGGGCAATGGAAAACTAGGTCCTGTGCCATTTGCCAATGGAGAGTGTCCGGCACAACTTTTCCTGACCAGCAGTCAGCAGGTGAGAGATTATCAGTTTGGACCTCTGAGGGGGAGGCTGATGAGAAGAAAACCAAGGACTGGTCAGAGTCCGTATTTGAATGGCAAGAGAAAATAGAAAGAAATGGATAAAAAATAGTTCAAGACATATAATAGAATTGATTAAAATATAAAATGAATGGCATTTTGTGAGTGGCCATGAAAGGAATGGAAAAAGTAAAAGTGACTCCCTAGTTTCAGATCTGAGAGAACGGAGGGGTCCTCAAGGGCTCCAGAAAGGAAGCTGTATTGGAGTATAACAGAGTCTGCTCAGTCGGCCACTATCTGTCTTCTCCTACAGAGCTAGAGCCGCACATTTTCAACTGGGTATGTTACAGCTAATGGAGAAACTACATTTCCCAGCCTCCTTTGCTGCTGGATGCCCAAGTCTATGAGTCCTCACCAATGGAATATAGATAGAAATGACAACCATAAGTTCAGGGTCGTACTTTTAAAAAGAAGCGATGTACCTTCCTCCTCCTTTTTTCTCCTTCCTGCTGCCTAGATGGCATCTGAGTTGATGCAATGAGCCAACTGAACCAAATGGGCCAGAGCCACTCTCCGGAGATGAAATCGTAACATGATAGCAGGATTTGGGTCCTGGATGCTGCCGTGCGAGCCCGGGACTGCGAACACGTGGGCTGTTACGGAGGTGGGGGGCCGGGGGAGATCTATCTTTTCTAATTCGCTATGACTTGGGGTCTTTGTTAGGACATCTGCACCAATAAACTGACCTCTAATAGGAGTGACTTCCATAAGGAACGTACTAAAAAGCACATGCCGGGTTATCAGGCATTTTGCAATGAGATGATCGAGCTGCTCGGTGTCATCTTCCCAAAGATCAGAAAAATAGAGGAGATGCCAGAAAACTAGAGACGACCAAACACAGGGCACGATTTTTTAAAAAGAGGAAGCAGGTGGGTTTTGCCATGAGAGCCTGCTCCAGGCCTCGTTCTAGAACAGCGGGATCCACGTGCATTTGGAGCAGGAGAAGATGGACTGCAGGAACCATCAAAAGCTCATGAAGGACAAATACCAATTCCTGTCCACGCTTTGCATGAATCACCTCACTTGACCCTCACGAGAATCTTATCAACTATTTACTACTATTGTTCCCACTTTATGGATGAGGAAACAGAAGCCCGGAGGGTCTGAATTACTTGCCCAAGGTCACTGGCTATGAGTAGTGAAGCCAAGAGCCAAATCCAGGCTGTCTGATGCTAGAGCCTGAGCTCTGAGGACACCAGCCACTCCTTACGGTGGGCACAGACATCCCCCTCTTGGAGCGCAGAGCCCAGGAGGAGAGACTCCTGGTCATCTGAACACAGCTGGATACTGTCGGGGAAATTACAAGGTGCTATGGACATACAGCAGGGCCAAGGGACATCTGCTAAGAAGAAGTGATGTGCATGGGACATTTTCCCAAAAAGAGCTGAGGGAGCCAGAAGCAGAGCGTTCTTCAGACAGAAGACACAGCAGACACCTGCGTGACAGAGGGGAGAGCGTGGCTTATTGTATCAGTGCAAATGTTCTAGTAAGACTGCAGGGTAGAGGGCCGTCTGAGAAGGAAGGCTGGCAAGGCAGATGAGCCACGGTACAATGGGCCTTGTCTGCGCATACAGAAACTTTGGACTTTTGCATGAAAGCAGGGAGAGCCATTGAAGGAATTTTTTTTTTTTTTTTAAGAGAGGGAGAGAGGTGGGGGCAGGGCAGGAGAGAGAGAGAATCTGAAGCAGGCTCCATGCCCAGCGCAGAGCCCAACATGGGATTTGATCTCACAACCCAGGGATCATGACCTAAGCTGAAATCAAGAGTCAGACACTCAATTGACTGAGCCACCCAGGCACCGTGAGCCACTGAAGGATTTTAAGCAGGACAAGATATGCTCAGATTTATGGATTAGAGAGAGCATTCCATTTGCCATGTCGCAAATGGATGCAGCAGCCCCCTGTCTCCTTCCTAACAGAACTCTCAGCCTGTTCTGAGCGGTCACGGTCACGCACATTAGGGGGTTTCCCCCCGGGGATTCTGGAAAGGTTTCCTCACACCGAACTGAAGCACAGGAGAAGAGATAGGCTTTTCTATCTCGGGACAGTTTGGGGACTAGCTATGACACCAGAAAGGGATCCGGTTACCAGCCTACTAGGCAGAGGATGAAGCTACCACATGGGGGAGTTTGAGGCTAAGAGATGTGGAGGGAAGTGGCACCAATTTAATTTGCCAGGTTGGGGCTCCCTTTGCCCTTGCTGCTGCGGGGAAGCCTGGAGCGAAGGCTTGCGGCTGCCACACAAAACTCACTACTCTCTGTTGGCCGGAGACGTCCCTCTTGCCTTTCCAGATCCACTCGCCATCTTTTTCCTCCTGGTTGCAGGACACATGAAACTGATGTCCAGGGACTACATCAACAGGCTCATGCTCCCGGCTGCTGTCCCTTGAGTTGGGACAATGGGAGCACCAGCAAGAGATCAGAGGGAGGAGGACAGCGAGGCAAGAGTACTGCTTCCTTTAGCTCCTCTGCTTGGGGCCCCTGCCAAGGGTGGCCTCCCTGGGGCAGCTTCCAGCTTGAGAAGGCACACTTCCCTCCACAGTCCCCTCGTTCTCTGAGATCTAGTAATGGCTCCCTTCTTCTTCCTTCGAGCCCAAGAGGAGGACTAGTGCCTCCCTCACCCTGAGCAACTTTACATTCCCCCTTGTGGTTTCTCTATACCCTTTGGAAATAAGTCCTTTATTAAGCTCTTTTCGGAGTACCCCGGGATGAGCGTGTCATCGCTTTCCTATCGGGTTCCTGACTATGTACGTTTCACGCTGTGTTCATCGAAGGCATCTGAGAAACGGATGCCCGGGTAGAACTCCCATGTGTGAGGAGCATGATGAAAATCTGACCCCGAGCGAAGAAGGGGAAAGAAGGAAGGAAGTGTGCTAGACTGCCACACAACCTAAAGAAGGTTTGGCAAGGCTGCCGGGGAGTTCTTAAGCCAAAGTCAGCCCTCAGGGGAGTCCCCTGTCTCCCAGGAAGGGGCCTGCCTCAGTATTCCCACTGTGCTTAGTCACTGGCGAGGAGGAGGCCATGGGAACAGTGGTCTCTGTGTAAATACCACGTGGATTTGAGAGCAAAGCTGCCTCCCTGTGGTTGGAGGTCTATGAGGCACCTTTGGGCGGCCATGACACTCAGGAACATTGTCAGCACCCACTTAAGGCTGGTGTGTGCCCCCCGCTGTCCATGACCAAGACTCTATTCTTACCTTGCTGTATCTATTTCCCCCTCAAAAATGGTGTGTTAAAGTCCAAAATGTGCTTTCTTAGCCAAATAGCGATGCCAGGGTACCCCACCATGAAAAGCTTGGCTGGCTGGCTCCCAAATGGCCTTAGAGGGTGCCATTTGTTACCCTACTTCTACTCCTCAGCAGGCAGATAAGGAGTCCGGTAAGCGCTAAACTGGATGTGGTCGGCACCCCCTACAGTGAATCTTCCAGGGCAAGCTCATGCTGCTCCTGTTCAAGATTCGCTTTTCATGACAAACCACCTTTCAGAAGGACCAAGACTCCCTGACATCTCTAGGATCGATCGCTTCCCTGCAAAAGCTAGATAATCATCGGGAGATCGCTTGTTGAATGGGACCCCAGTTCAGGGGGCATTAAATAAACCAAAGGTTTCCAGCAGCCGGACAAGCTAGCCTGGTGCGCCATTCACCTCCCACAGGGATGGTCTTACGGAGAGGATGTGCACACTCAAAACACAATGGTTAGATATGTCTACCATTAGCAACCGTATCGCATACTCAAAATCGTTGGCTAAGGCCTCTTCTCCACGGGATAGGGTTCGAACACCACTAAAAGCGATCTCTGTATCTTTTGTCTCTGTCTCCACGCTTGACGATCACATCCATCGCTTCCCTTTGCACCAGCCCACGCCCCGCTCCCAGCCACCCCCACAGCCTTGGAAACCATTCCGTCTTTTTCCATTGACTTTTTACAACTCGTTCAAAATATATTGGTACTAGAGTTCACGCAGAAAATCGTCCCATTTCTCTTCCATTTCCAAATTTTGGGAGGCCCATAGTCAAATACTATTAACAGAGCTTCTTTCTCAGGTTAGGGCCCTGAACTAGGAAAGGGAGCCTTGGGTATATTCCTTGGTCTATCTGGTTTTTGTCTCTGGCTGAAGGCACCCTCCAACTATGTTTCCTTGCCCTGCTAATGGAGTCCCAGTGGTTCCTTTTTTCCAGGGATGTGGCTGGGAAGAGCCATCTGGAAACCCTACCTGCAACCATCTCTCAGAACAATGTACTGCTTAAAATAAAACCCATGAGAAATTATACTAGTTACCAAGGATGCTTAGATATAGCCTTAAGGAAAACATGTGCTAGCAAAGGGCCTCTGGGGGAGAGGACGATACATGTCCTTGAGGCCGAGTGGCTGGGGATGCCCAGCCCGCTCAGGGCGGACGCTGCCTGCTTCATTTTTCCGTTATCTCCTCTTCCCCGGAGAGCACCTGCAGTTAGTTAGACAACCCTCTTGTTTGGGTTTGCTCACTATAGGTCATGCACTACGTGACCAGACATATTTTGCCTTTCTTCTCACTTATCTGCAAGACTCATGGTCAATGTGTAACCTACTCTGGCTTCTTTGTTGGTTGTTACCTACTTTCCAATAAATATGAGACTGAGGGGTTGTTCGGGGCGACAGTCTTTTTTACTGCCGTCCCCTGCTCCCTTTCTCTTGCAGCCGACTTGTTTGTGCCTCATTCCTCTCCCGTGCGCCATCAGGAGGAGGCACCTACCCCTCTCTGAGTCCCACCCATTTGAACCGGTAATGTAGTTGGCTGCATCCAACAATATAGCCAGGCAAATTCTGCAGCCAAACTTCTGCCTTCTAGGAGCCTGCCCACTGCTGCTGGCAAGCAGAAATCCCTTCTCCCAGTTTGGAAGATGGTCCCAGCCATGATGTCACCCTCTCTGAGACAGATGCGGGTAGCAGAAACACACTTTTTGCTTTTCCTCTGATCAGACAGGCCTTCAGCCTTAGCCCACGTCGCTCTTAGTCTATCTCACTAGACTGTGTTAATAACATGCATCTCATTTCCCATTCCACTTTGTGAGAAGGCAGCAAAATGAGCCTCGTGCCCCATGTCCCAGCATGATATTTGTCTGTCTTTCCTGGGCCCCCTTTCTCTGCTCCTCAGACTCAGAACCAGAAGACAAAGCCACAAGACTCTCTTGTGTTCTATCAAATGTGGCTAGGGCAGGGATAAAGTCCTAAGAGTCAGGAAACCCAATTTTTAGGCTGGTTTTGTTGTGGACTAACTCAGCAGCCTTGAACAAAACACTTAATCCTTCTGGAATGCAGTTGCCTCCTCCCTTTTAAACGGTAATGGTGAGGTGTGGCCAACTCACATCCAAGAACTCTTCAGAGATAAAATAGGATAGTGGATGTAAGAATGTGGTAGCAGATGGAAAAGATATAAAGAACTCTGGGGAGGCAAAGGACTGCACTTGATGTAGGTGACTTTTTTTTAAAAGTCTGCAACCTTTAGGTGTGCTGAGTTTAACCCAAGAGGTGGTCTTTGGCAAATCTGAGCAAACTGTTCAAACAGATGGTCCCACTAACCGCCTGGGTCTCTCCCAGCTTCACAGAGTGCGCCAATATTTTAAGCGTTTTGTGACCTCATTAGTTTGGGTCATCCAAGCCCCTAACGTCTTCTGAGAAGCATACAACTAGACAGAGAAATGCTTTTAATCCTAACACAAAGGGGTGAGAAATATATTAGTTAGGACTCTTATGATTTCCAGGGATAGAAACCCATCTCTAAGTGCCCTGGTCAAGCGATAGGAATTTATTGGCAGTACGTAGATTCTCATAAGTGTGGAAAGGTTGGAAGTACAGCCTGACCTTGGGGACAACTGCACTGGAGACTTGAGCTCTGCTGGTAAACTTTCTCTCCATCTCTCATCTGCCACTCTACACTTCATCCTCTTAAAAGGATTTCTTTGAAGAGATGGGCAACATGGTCACTTGGAGGTGCCAGGCCTCACATCCCACACCTTCACCTCCAAGTTGGAGCCAATGGTCGTCTCTTAGTTCCACCTGGAGAAGTTCTGGGGAACGATTCTGATTGGTCTGGTTTGGCTCCGACGGCTAAATTGAGGTAGGTGCCACCTTGAACCAGTGCCTGGAAGTCTATCTAATGGCACCTAACGGTAGGACTCAGGGTGAGTATTCTAGATATGGCCACGGGGCGGGGGGGGGGGGGGAGACAACTCTGTGATTTAGGGCCAGTCCCTAAGGTGCCATCATTGGACGTTGTGCAGTGCATCTGATTACAGGGCGTGAAGGGGAGCTGATGTAAATGCCTCCGTGTTTGATCTTTTTATCTAAAGGAGAGTCATACTTGTCCAAGAAACACAGAGACCGAATGCTGATTCCGCGTGGCCAGGCCATACTCAGAAGGGGTAAAAACTCTTGGGACCTTGTCTGATTCTGTTAGGTCAGTGTAGGTGCAATGGCTGAATACTCATGTCAGGGGAAAGAGAGAGAGGAGACAAAAATCTGCTCAGGTATCTGTCAGTATTTCTCTAGGATTTTGGCTTTGTGGTGATAGAGATGCTGTTATCTTTTCTCCTCCCACTCTGAGCATCTTAAAGGATAGTTCAAACCACCAGCTTTGTATTAATCCATTTCCATGACAACAAATTACTACTCTTTTCTTCTTTCCCTTCCTTTATCACTTACACTTGATAGAGCAGGGGCAGCAAATGTCAATATATTTTCACACCAAGAATAAGAACTTACGTGAAGAGGAAAATGTACTTCATTAGTGATTATCAAGTACTAGAAAAAAAGAAATACATACATGAGGAAGTTGATCTTTTCTCCCTAAGGAATACAAATTACATTTACTTCTTCCAAAAAAGCAGCAAAGCAAATGTAATTCATTAAAAATGCAATTAATTATAGGTCAAGTCCTTTGGAATTATAATTAGCTTTCTTCAACCACTGAGTATCTTTTATCAAGAATTTGTGTTTCACATACAGAGACTGCACAGAGAATTTCACAGAAGACCTCAGTCAACCCAGAGTTATGTGGAAATTTTCCATTTTATTCAAAGGCAAAAGAAATATGACTTATTTACAGGGAGAACTCCTAGAAACACCACAGAGTCTGTATGACTAATCTCAGCAAAAAGAAGCATCAATCACGGGGAAAAGAGAGAAAGAGGAGAGGGTACTTTGTTTTTGACATAATCACTTTTTTTTTTTTTTGCTTTCTGGTGGGCCACTGTGGGCCTACATTCATGCAATTGCTCAGAGATAAAAAGTGCTATGGTGGAAACAAATCTTTTCACTGGGTTCCGGGTTTGTGTAAAAACACTCAGTCACTGAAAGAATAAGATTATGAGTAAGATCAACCTCATCCCCAGACAATAAAGAACAACTGATTGGGGAACTTTGTAACGCTCAAGAGTACACACTTGGGAATGATAGCGGGTTGAATGGTGGCCACCCCATAAGATACGTCCACATCCTAATTCCTGATCCCTATGAAAGTGACCTTATCTGAGAAAGGTTTTTGAAGATGTGATTAATTTAAGGATCTTGAGACAAGATCATCCTGGATTGTCCAGGGGAGCACTAAGTGGCCCACCAGAAAGACTGTGGCCCTGCCAACATCCTGATTTTAGACTTCTGGCCTCCGGCACTGGGACGGAATAAATTGCTGTAGTTTTAGGCTACCGCATTTGTGGCAACCCACCCAGATGATGAAGCCAGGAGACACGGAGAAGAATTCAACCGTTCAGAAGAGCATGCCCACTGAAAGTGGGTTCTAAAATGGCTGGCATCTCAACTCAACACAGCCTGCAGGGCCAGGCTGCACGTCAAGGTCAGACATCCGTGTGGCGCCCTTCCCACTGGAGGGGACACACCAAGGAGGAAAGCGTTTCTCCAGCGCCGACCACGTGTGCGACGCCGTCCCAGCGCGAGGCCGCCACATTACCTGGGAGATTATACGACTCATCAACCAGATTCACCAGCCCACGTCTGCCAACATTTCAGAGAAAGGCTGCTCCATTGGCTGGAGCCTCGAAGCGAAGAAGATAGACATGCGGCGAGAATACAGTGGGACTGAGGACAAAACCGCAGAGTTTCAGCGATCATTTATCATACGAGCACAGCCAAGCCTGTCCAGACGGACAGAGAATCTTATCCAAGCTTAATGACCTTAGAGAGTAGTTACGGTCATCTTCACCTTAGAAGCAAGAAAACCGAGACTCGGAGAAATGCGTTACCTGGCCCAGTGACACAGAGCTAGCGAAAGGGAGAACCAGAGCTAACATCCTGAAGGCCGGGAGAATCCATAAAACCTTTCGAGGGGAGGTGCTGTAGAAAATAGGTTTCAGGAATATTCATCTATTGATTAATCCATTAGTCTACGAAATGCGGAGTAATCTGCAAGAAGGGAAAATGGGATGACCATGTAGAAGGTTGGGAAGCAGGGAGAATTCATGGAAGAACTAGGTACACTTCCCCAGGCCGGCTGTCACGCAGAAAACTAAAAGGCTGGGCCAAGAGAGGGTGAGGCATTGACGTGGGCCAGGTTCACATACAGAACAGGAAGAGGAGAATAAACACTGGGAACCCACTCAGGAAATTGCCAGAGAGTTCCAGAGTCAGACAGGCCTGCATTAGAATCTTTGCTAAGCCCCATATTCTTCCTTGTAAAGTGGGGTAATCGCAGCACATTCCTCTTCAGGTTGGTGGCGGAGTCAATGAAAGGAGGCAGGTAAAATGCTTAGCACAGAGCCTGCACATATTAAGCACTCATTAAGCACTAGTTGTGACTGTTGTTATTTCTAAATTTACTTCTGCTATGGTCTGTGCCTTGCTTCTTGAGGATGAATCAGGCATTCCAGATGGCAACTTTGTCTAGGAATTTCTCACAGGTATAAAGAGGCTTGAACACTTTCTGCAGAGCAATGCTCTTTACAGATGGTCTTAAAAGATCATTAAAAGCTCTTTCCTCTATATTCCATTTCCTTTAAAGGAGAGAATTTCTTTAGGGAGATAAAATCTCTTCACTACCAACATTCGTGAGTAGAGAGGATGGGCAGGAAAGAAAATGGTAGTCAAGAGAGTTCCATGTTTTTCTTAGTACAGGAAGGAAGGAATGAAGGAAGAGAGGGAGGAAAGGAGGAAGGGAGGGAGGGATGATACCCACAATATTAAATTGTTTCACATATCTCATTTATCTTTCACAATAATAAATTTAATCCTCACAAAAATTTAGTAAAGTGTCATGTTTCCCAATTAATAACTTTTTTTTTAAATTATGTAAATGATCATTCAAATGAACATTCATGTAACTATTATTTGTCAAGAACCCGCTACTGTTGGCCAGGCAGACTGCGGTACTAGGTCCCAGGCCCACAGTGGCAACAAAATATAGTCTCTTCTCCCAGGGTACTGTTAGTCTGGTGGAGAAAAGTGGCTTATAAACAAGTAAGCAACACATAATTACAACTTGGGACCCATTCTCTGATGGAAACAAATGGTGCCTTGATTGGATAAGAAGAAGATGGTGTAAATAGGATGTTTGAGGAAGGGCCTGGAAGGCGAAATGGACCTAATCGTGCCGAGAACAGGGCAAGGATGTGTATTAGGTGGTGACAGGAACAAGGGAGAGCCTTCTGGCTGAGAGCTGGCATGTTCAAAGGTCCTGAGGCATGAAAGACATCTAACGCCTGAGAGGCACTGGAGGCTAGCATGGTTGTGACACAGTGAGTAAGAGGCGAGTAGAAAGAGATGGTGCAGCAGAGGCAAGCACCACATCCCACAGAGCCCCTGGTAGGGAGTTTGAATTTTATTCAAACTCAATTAAATAGCAACGGAAGATTTTTATGCAGGAGAGTGAACTTTTATTTATATTGTGTATAACATACGACTTAAATTTTTTTAAGATTTTATTTTTTATTTATTTATATGACAGAGAGAGATCACAAGTAGGCAGAGAGGCAGGCAGAGAGAGAGGGGGAAGCAGGCTCCCCGCTGAGCAGAGAGCCCGATGCGGGGCTTGATCCCAGGACCCTGAGACCATGGCCTGAGCTGCAGGCAGAGGCCCAACCCACCCACGCACCCCATACGATTTAAATTTTTTAAAGTATGCTCTGAAGGTGGTGGGGACGACAGAATTGGAGGAAAAGAGGAGCATAAGGGGGGAGACCTGTCAGAAGTGCTCCAGTGAATGGTGATGGAGGCTTGGACATGGAAGGTGACGGTGGAGAGGTCGAGGACCGGATGAATGCCGAGTGCGCCTACGGAGTTGACGTGGTTGGACTGGTGGAGAGGCTGGATGAAGGAGTCGAGAATCAAGGATGTGAGTTCTTCAACTGCCAAGAAATATATGTGATGCTCATGTCTGCCTCCCCAAAACTAGCTCAGTACCCTGGGGATATAAAAGTGTCCAATAAATGGTGACCTTAACTAAACTGGATATGTTCCTGTGAATCCCAGAGATATTTCTCAATCCTCACCCAAGTTCTTGTCATGACAATCTTCCTTTGTTTGATTCATCCCACAAACAAGCACCTCGGGCACCATCTCTGGATGTGTTTAATGGTCCCACTGTTTTCTGCGCTGGACATACTATGCCTGGAGCATGAAATACCACACAGTCAGCGGGACTTTGATGAAACAGAGAGTGGCTGGAGAAAGGCCCCTGAATGATGAAGAATTTGGGTAGCGTGTTCTGTGGTAACTAGCTCCAAATGCTCCAAGGGCTTGGAGCAGCTTCGAATGTGAGCCTACCCCTGCCTGGCTTGAGGCACTGAAGTTCTGCAACTCAGAGTCAGCCCTCCGCCTTCCCTCTGCCAGTCAGAGCCTGACCTGACTCCGAATTCTGGTCTGAATCACACAGCCGGGCGCTCCCTGTAATTTCGGAGGGCTACAAATGTAGAGACGTTATCTCCTTTATTCCCTATAGCTGTTTGCTGTTTCCAGCGTTGGGGAGCTAGACTGGTGCCACTTGTCTCCTTTTTGGTGGTGCCATCTACTCTTCGTAAAAGGATGATAAAATCTTTCTTTTCTTCTCTGGAGCCAAATGCGTACATCGCTGGGTAGAGAACTTTCTACCCAGATCAGGAAGATAAAATTCCAAGTTCTTTCTCCCTTTCTCTGAAGGGGAGGATGGTGAATGTTTCAGCTCCCACATAAGCTTTGAGATTCATATTTTCAGAGTTCGTCTCCTGTGGTACGGACCTCCCACCCCCCACCGCCCCAACATGTGTGGAGTCCCCTTCCTCTGACCTTGTCATCCCAAGGGGGAAATGGGAAAAGGGGAACTGCCACCAAAATAAGCCAGACTAAATAATCAGTCTGCCTCTGCCCAGAAACCTCATTTTTACTGTCAAATTTAAATAAATATAGATATTAAAAATGTACCTGCGACTTCAGAGATTAGGTCATAAAAGTACTAAGGCTTCCTTCACTGTGTCTGTGTCTCTCTCTCTCACGTCACTCACTCCAGGAGAATCCAGCTGCCATGGCTAGAGAGGTCCCTAGGCAAAGAACTGAGGGCTCTTGCCATCAGCTATGTGAGGGAGCTTAGAAGTGGATTCCTCGCCCCCAGTCAAGCCTTCAGATGACTTAAGCCAGGCTGACATCTTGACTGCAGTCCAAAGAGAAACCTTGACCCAGAATCACCTATAAAGTTGCTTCTGAATTTCTCCTGACTTACAGAAACTGTGGCATAATTAAAGTTTATTTTCTTAAATAACTACGTTTGGGGATAACTTATGATATTGTGAAACAGAACTAATACCGTTAGCCAGAGTTGACCTCTGTCTAAGGAACCCTGATGATTACAGTGTATGAGATTCTTGGAATAGAACCTTGCAAGTATTCAATATGTAGTAACAACTACTATTATAAGACTAAGGTTACTTTTTCTGCATCACTCCAGACAGTAGACATAGAAGTAATGGGAGGAAGTCACAGGGAGGCAGAGTTCAGTTCAAAGAAAGAAAGAAAATCCCAATAATTAGAAGGGAGCAATTTGACCCAGCCAACTAATGAATTCTCCCAGCTTGAAAGGATTCAAGCAGAGGAGGGAATTATGGACGCTGCACTGTAGAATAACTTCTTGCTTCGGGAAGGAAGTAGAACTAACCAATCCCTGAGTACCCTTCCAGCTTCAAGATTCTGTCGTTCTGCAACTCAATGTGGCCTAGGGATGCTTGCTTAGGGTCATCATATCCAGCTTCTCCCATTGCCTGGGGCAATCGGCCCAAGTATGTATCAACTGAGGTCATTGAGGGAAAGGGAAATAGAACGGAGGGATTTATAAGAAATACACCAGAGCACCAAACCAGAATCTGATGTCTACCTGAAATGTGACAGTCCTGAGAGAGCAAGCTTCCAGCAAGTAGGACGTTTAAAAAATAATAATAATCTTCAGATAAAGAGAAGCAATGAAGCTGACCACCGAACAGGTTAACATGAAACTTACAGAGAAACTGAAAAAAAAAAAAAAGAAAGAAAAAAGAATCCTTGAAATAAGACATAGTGTTTTGGCAAGCCAGTCCTTGCAGACAAATGGGAAGGGCAGCCAGGAGTCTCAGAATGGTACAGTCAGGGAATGACTAAAGCATGAGCCAGAACCTTGGCAGCTACGATGTCTCTGAATTGTACAGAGGTTAAAGAAATGATGATGGCAAGATTTCATGAATGCGGCAATTAAAACTGAGAACAGATCACTCTTAATCTGAGGAGTGATGTGAGCACACTTGAGTCCCTCCGGAAAATAGGAAGATGCTGACTGCCAGCATTTCTCTATCAAAACCCAAAGACCATACGAAAGCTGAGCCAACAGACCAGCAGTCGTCAGCAGAAGCCATTGGCTAGAACCAGGAGGGACTCTGAACCCAATTCCACTGTTCAAATTGCTGGGAGAGGAAATGTCTACTGTGTAATCCACAAAGAGGTCAAAACAACTATGGTGGAGATTTTTTAAAAAATGGAACCCCTCAAATGGGAATGGAGTGGGCATAAAGGACTAAGGTATATAACCAATCCACTCTGGCATGTGTTTAGCTCCCCTAGAAGGTGCTCTGATCATTTTTTAGGAAGCCGAACATTTTATCCAAAATGTTTTATTGGGATCGTAGTATGGTTACATAGAGCTGGAATATTTAGGATTTACATAAACTTGGGAGTTTGTTCAATGTTGAAGAGGACGTTCTAAATAATACCCTTACAGCTGAGACCCCTGGAGCCTCAGGATCTATTTGGGGCTTTTCCAGGGTGATGACTGGAGGCCAGGTGTAGCAAGAGGCCGAGAGAACTCAAGGAGATAACATCGCCACACGAGACCTTCCCAGCAAAGACAAACATCTCCAGATCGGGACAAATGTTACACTTTCATTCTTGAGGCAATCATCTCTCCCCACAATGGTCTCTGTGCTTCCTTTTGGAGTGTAAGTGATGAGGATCATGAGAAGAGGACCAGATTGAGGAGAAAATTATGAAAAGACATCTAAATGTGGAGAGGAGGCTCCGCCTGTAAGAAGTGCTGTGGGAATTTACACCACTAACTTGAGCGTGTGACATCATGTGACCTCCAGGTCTATGTCATAAATCACGTGTCTGCACATCACATGGTATGGGGCTGCCCCGATGGAGCTAATTAAGTCTTCTTCTTTTTTTTTTTAAGATGTATTTATTTATTTGAGAGAGAGAGTGTGTATGAGCAGGGGGAGGGGCAGAGGGAGAGGGAGAGAATCTCCACCAGACTCCCTGCTGTGCATGGAGCCTGACACGGGGCTTGATCTCATGACCCTAGATCATGACCTGAGCCAAAATCAAGAGTCAATCGCTTAACTGACTGAGCCACCCAGGCGCCCCTGGAACTAATTAAATCTTCTAAGACTCCACTGGTCAGGCCGTATCCATCTTCTCGGTCTTATGCCAGGAAGACCAGGACTCCTAAGGGGGAGGCACCCAGTAATGTTAATAAAAAGACCCAGAACAAAAGAGATCAAAGACTCACAGCATCCTCAAGAAATGCAATTTTACAATGAGAAGAAACTGCCCTACATTTTGGAAAAGAAGGGCTCCCATGAGTTCTGTGGGTTATAGAATCATACACATTTCAGTTGGAATCCTGTCTTCACTTTCTCCAGTATGTGACCCAAGCAAGGGACATAACTTTTTGAGTCTCAGTCTCCGAGCCTATAAAACAAGGAAATATCATATTGTTCCTAAGGCTGTAGTGAGGATTAAATGAGTTAAAAGTACTTAACACAGCACCTTGCAAGCAGTAGAGGCTCATTAAGCAATAGCTGTTACTTTTATAGGTATAATATAATGGTACCTCCTTCAAGCCAGAGATGAAGGGACAACCCTCATTACCCATCTCTGACAATGGGAAGATTCGATCCACAGGTTCCACTGATGATGCTACCTCTAGGCTTGAGAAGTGGATACCAGCAATTTGAGGACCATTTTCTCCCACTATTACTTTTGTCTGAGGCTTTCATAATATCTAGAGTTCTAGAATCCTGGCAGGGAAGAAAAATTAGTAAATAGTATTCTGGTTTATAATCGTGTGTAGGGTAATAATTTGCTACCTCAAGGGAAATTTCATGATTATTGCTTCAAGTCAGCAACTTGTCATGGCAACAGTTTTGCAAAATGGTTAAGCCAACTAGCTTTGATTGGTTTCTGACCTTAATGAATTAGCTTGCTTATGTGTCATTTACTATTCTAGATACCACTCACAGTCAGTTCTATAAAGAAAAAATGATGCAGAGGATGGAGGCAGAGTAAAAGGCAATGGAGTGTGCTTTTTTTCTTTTTTTTTTTTTTTGAGAGAGAGAGAGAGCATGAAAGCAGGGGAGGGGCAGAGGGAGAGGGAGAGAGAGAATCTCAAGCAGGCTCCACGCTGGGCATGGGGCTCGATCTCACGACCCTTGAGATCATAACCTGAGCCGAAATCAAGAGTCAGAAGCTCAGCTGACTGAGCCACCCGGGCGCCCCTGGGGTGTGCTATTCTAAATAAGGTCTGCTTGGAGCTGAACCGAGAACTGCAGGAGGTGAGAGGTAGTGAGGCATAAGTGTATCTGAGGAGAAGTCTTTGAAACAGAAGGAAAAGCATGTGCAAAGGCTCGGAGATGAGTGTGCTGACGTGTCTCAGCGAAACAGCCCACGTGACTGAAGCGGTGTGAGCAATGGGGAGAATGGGAAGAGATGGGGTGAGTGAGGGAGCAGGGAGACATTTTTATTCAAAATTATCTGAGAAGTCATTAGAGGATTTTCCACTAGAGTGACAGGAGCTGACACGTTGCAATTTTATCATTCTGACCGCTGGATTAAGAACAGATAGAAAAGGCGGGCGCCTGGGTGATGCAGTCGCTTAAGCATCAGACTCTTGGTTTCTGCTCAGGTCGTGATCTCAGGGCTGGGCTGTGCGCTCAGCAGGGAGTCTGCTTGAAGATTCTCTCCCTCTCCCTCTGCACTGCCCTCCATACGTGCATTGTCTCTCTCTCAAATAAGTAAATAAATCTCTTTTTTAAAAAGGATAGAAAAAGGGACACAGGCAATAGTAGTAGAGAGGCATTTATTGCTATCATCCAGACAAGAGATAATAGTGGTATTGGACGAGGATGGTAGTGGTAGAGGTGAATGGTCAAATTCTGGCCCTATTTTGAGCCATTGGAATTTGCTAATTGATTTGATAGAGGACATGAAAGAGAGAAGTCAAGGATGACTCCCTAATTTTTTCTCTGGGAAATCATGCTGGTTAATTTTATGTGTCATCCTGACTGGGCCACAGGATGCCCAGTCTTTTGGTCCAACATTATTCTGGGTGTGTCTGTGAGGGTGTTTCTGGAGGAGATTAGCACTTGAATCAGTAGACAGAACAAAGCCGATTATATTCCCTAGCGTGGGTGGGCCTCATCCAAAGAGTTGAAGGCCTGGGGGAAAAAAAAAGATTGACCCTCTCTTAAGAAGCAGGAAACTCTTCTTGCTAGAGTGCTTGAACTGAAACATTGGCTTTTTTCTAGCAACTTCCTGCTGTTTCTAATCTTTGGGTTGGCCTGTCTTCTATTGGCTTCTTAGTTCTTCCATCACCTGGATAACCAATTCCCTGTATTACATTTCTCCTTTCAAATCCCAAGTGGTTCATGTTTCTCTAGTAGGACAATGACTGATAGAGTTTGGAAGTGCCTCAGCCAAGAGTTCCATAAGAAGTGAAAATTAAGCTCCAGCTCCCTGGAGTGTCCCAGTTGGGTGGGAATAGCTAGAGCAGTGATTCTCAAGCCTGGTTGCACATTAGACTCATCTGGGGAGGGGCGCCTGGGTGGCTCAGTGGGTTAAGCATCTGCCTTTGGCTCAGAGTCCTGGGATCCAGCCCCGCATGGGTCTCCTTGCTCAGTGGGAAGCCTGCTTCTCCCTCTCCCTCTGCCCCTCCCCCTGCTTGTGCGCTCACGTGCTCATTCTCTCTTTTTCTCTCTCAAACAAATAAAATCCTTTAAAAAAAAAAATCATCTGGGGAGGTGTTTTCGTTTTTGCTTTAACAAAAAGCAAAAGCAAAACCAAAAGCAATGTTTGGTTCAATTGACTTAGTCTCCAGGCTTGGGACCCAGACATCAGTGTTTTCTTAGAAATCACCTACAGATGGCGTCAGAGCCTTTTTTTTTTTTTTTTTTTTTTTTCCTGGTGTGAGAAAGTAAGAAAACTTCTTACTTTCATGTGAACACAGGGCCTTGGAAAACCAAAGTAGACCAAAGATCAGAGGTATATCCAGGAAAGATTCTCCTCCCCAATTTATTTTAGTGAGCTATAATTTGTATGCAATGAAATGTGAAGATCTTAACCGTATAGTTTGGTGAGCTTGACAACTGCTTACACTCCTGTAACCCAGACTTGCACATTCCTATCCAGATGCAGAACATTTCATTTACCCCAGAAAATTTCATGCTTTTACTCAGTTAATCCCAACACCCTCGAGAAAACTACTGATTTGTTTTCTATCAACATAGTTTTGTCTAAGACTTTATATAAATGGAAGTATATGCTATGTACAATTTTGTATCTTACATATTCTACTCATCACAGTGTTTTATGACTCATCCATGTTTTTGCACATTTCAGTAATTCATTCTTTTTTATTGCTCAGTGGTATTCCATTGTGTGAATAGACAATTTGCACCTTAATTCTCCTGCCGGTGGACATGAAGGTAGTTTCCAGATTGGGGTTGTTATGTATAAGGCTGCTCTAAACATTCTAAAAAACTTAATTCATAATCATGCTGGTCTGTTCCTAAAAAGCCTTTATCATATTTTCTTTCTATTCATAGTTTGCCCAGAGTTTCTATAATGAATGGGTGTTGAATTTTATCAAATGCTCTTTCTATATTAAGAGTATCACATTTTTTCTTTATTCTGTTAAAATAGTGAAGTATATTGATTAATTTTTAAATGTTAAACCAACCTTGCATTCCTGGGATAAACCCACTTGGTCAGGATAGATTATTTTCTGTGTTGCTAGATTTTATTTGCTAACATTGTGTTAAGGATTTTTCCATCTATGTTTATGAAGAGTATTGGTCTGCAATTTTCATTTCCATAATGTCCTTAACAGGTTTTTGTGTCAGGGTTAAACTGGTCTCATAAAATGAGTTGTATTCACTTTTTTCTATTTTCTAGAAGAGTTTATAGAAGATAGGTATTATTTCTTTCTTAAATGTTTGATGGATTCACCAGAGGAGCAAACCTGGCCTGAAATTTTCTTGGGAAGGTTTCAACTATAAGTTTGATTTCTTTAACAGATATGGAACTATACAGATTTTAATTACTATATTATACACATTATTATATATTATAGGACATAAAATTATATTCTATATTACATAAATTATAAATTTTATTTAATAATCAAATTTTCTATTTTTGTGGGTCAGTATTGGTATCTTTCAAGAAATTTGTTTGCATCTAAGTTGTCAAATTCATTGGCAAAAAATTTCTCATATGATTATTATATTATCCTTTCACTGTCTGAAATCCCTGAACTGATATTCCCCCTTTCATTCCTAGTGTTAGTAATCTGTGTTTCTTTCCCCCCCCCCCCCCAATCAGCCCTGCTAGGGATATACCAACGTCATTAATCTTCTCAAAGAAACAACTTTTTATTTACTCTATTGTTTGTCTTGCCTATTTAATTGCTTTCTGTTCTTTCTGGTTTCTGTTCTCACTTTCTCTTTTCTGATTACTTTGGGTTTACTTCACTCTTTTTTTTCTAGGCTTTTAAAGTACAAGTTTAAGTCACTGATTTTAAAATGGCATTTCTTTATTTCTAATAAAGTATTTAAATCTAGGTATTTTCTTCTATCCCTGTTCTGCTGCATCCCACATATTTTGGAATGTTCTGTTTTCATTATTATTTAGCTTGAACTATTTTCAATTTTTTCTTGTGATTTCTTTTTGAACCATGAGTTATTTAGAAATGTGCTGCTTGGTTTCTAAGGATTTGGGAAATTTTGAGATATCTTTTTGTTACTAATTTGTAACTTAATTCTCTATGACCAGAGAATTAAACTCTGTATAACTTAAATCCTTTGAAACTTAATGAACTTGTTTGACAGCCCAGCATATACTCTATCTTGGTGTGTGTTCCACGTGCATTTGCAAATAATGTGTATTCTACAGTTTCTGAGCATCGTGTTCTATAAAAGCCAATTAAACACAGTGTTGTTCAGATCTTCTGGATCCTTATTGAATTTTTTGTATGTAAGTTTTCTATCAGCTATTTAGAGAAAGGTGTTAAAATTTCTAACCATGATTGTGGATTTGTCTACCGGGCCCTTTCATCGTGTCAGTTTCATGTATTCTGAACCTGTTATTAAGTATATGCACATCTAGAATTATTACATATTCCTGATAAACGGACCCTGTTTTGAAATGTCCCTGCTTATCTCTGGTAGGATTCTTTGCCCTGAAATCTACTATGCCTGATATTAATACAGCCATTCTAGCTTTCTTATGATGAATATTTGCATGGGACATCTTTTTTCATAATTTCACATCTAAGCAATCTGTACCATTATGCCTAAAGTGTATCTCTCACAAGCAGCACAGAGTTGGATCCTGCTTTTATCCAGCTTGATAATCTCCACCTTTTGATTATAGTGTATAGTCCATCTCCATATAATGTTATTGAGACCATGGGATTTGACGCTATCGCTTTGCTATTTGCGCTCTATTTGATGCATCAGTCCTTTGTTTATTCCTTCTTTGTTGCCTTCATTGGAGTTACACGAATATTTCTTAGTATCCCATTTTATCTATTCTCTTTTAGCTATACCTGTTTATTTTTTAAGAGGAACTACAATATACATTGTTAATTTATTATAGTCCACTATAATATTATACTACCTCACATCATGCAGTATACTTATATACCTCCCTTAACTTCCTTCTGCCTTTGCTATTGTCATAGATTTTACTTATGCATATGTTATAAACTCCCTCATTATTTCTACTTTAACTAATCAATTGGCCTTTAAATAAATTTATTAATAAGTATGTTACATATTGTATGTTACATATTCACCATTTCTGGTGCTCTTCATCCCCTATGTAGCTTCATCTTTCTGATTGTTACTCTTCATTTGAGACCGATGGGCTTATGTGTAGGTTTCCTGGGTTGTGGTTACTGGAATGAATTCTTTCAGTATTATTTCAGTATTTGTTTAGATAGAAAGGTCTTTATTTTCAACTTCATTTTTAAGGATATTTTTGCTGAATACAGACCTGTAGTTTGACAGGATTTCCCCCCTCCTTTAGCCCTTTAAATGTTATTCTATGGCCTTCTGGTTTGCAGGGGTTTCGATGAGAAGTTCTTATGCTTACCATCATTCCCCTGGTAATATTTCCATCCCATAAGAATTTTGTCACTGTTTTTCTCAGCAAGTGGACTATGACATGAGTAGATACAGTTTTCTGGTCTTTATCATACTTGGAATTTATTGAGATTTTTGAGGCTTTTCAGGGACCACGATTATAAATGTTAGACTTCTTGATATGGTCCTATGATACCTAAGGTTATGCTTATTTTATTTTATTTTTAAAGATTTTATTTACTTATTTACTTGACAGAAAGACATGGCGAGAGGGAACACAAGCAGGGGGAGTGGGAGAGGGAGAAGCAGGCTTCTGACGAGCAGGGAGCCCGATGCCAGGCTTTATCCCAGGACCCTGGGATCATGACCTGAGCCAAAGGCAGATGCTTAAAAACTGAGCCCCCTAGTTGCCCCGGTTATGCTTATTTTAAAAATGCTTTAAAGTTTTTTGGATAATTTCTTTTGATCTGTCTTCAAGTTTAGTGACATTTTCTTCTGCAATGTCAAATCTGTTAAGCCCATTCAGTGAATTTTTCATTCCATATATTGTATTTTTCACTGACAATTTACATTTCTTTTCATGATTTCTATAACCTTATTTTAACTCCTCTCTGTCCACACATAATATCCATATTTTCTTTTAAATCCTTGGGTATATTTATAAAAGTTGTTTCAAAATCCTGGGCCATTAATTCTAACATCTCTGTCAACTCTGGATCTGTCTCTATTGACTATTTTTTCTCCTGAATATGCAACACATTTTCCTGCTTCTTTGTATATCTAGGAATTTGTTATGGTGTGCTTGACTTTTGGGATGTTATTTAGCTGAGAGTCTTCCTTCAATAAGTGTTGATTTTTTTTTTTTTTTTTTTTAACTTCATTTGCAGCTACTTCATTTGCAGCTTAGACTGGTTTTGTCGAGGTTTGGTTTTAGGCTTTGTGAGGACAGGTCTAAAGTTGTTCTTACTCTAGGGCTAGAATGGCATATTCCTAACGTTTGATTATTCTGGAGTATCAACTAATTGCTGTGGGATTTTAGTGAAGTTCACTCTCTGGTTTGTCAGAGCCAAAATATCTCTGGAATTCCTGTTCGGATTACACTTCACAAATAGTTGTTCTCTGTCAGACTTCTTGGAGCCTCATCCTAAACATGTGACTTAGTATCAGCCAAGACTCAAGGAGATCCCTAGTCATAATTTTGGGCCTCTCTTCTCTCAGGTGCCCTACCCTGAAAACGCCAGTAGCCTCAGCATCCCTAAATTCTAATCTACCTCTTCTCTACACAGAAAAACCATTCTGTTTTGTTTGGACTTCACTTTTCTGTGCCTTGATTTACAACATAGCCCCAGGCAGATTTTTTTTTTTTTTTTTTTTTTTGCACATACTGAATTTTTCACAGGGATGAATGGGAAGTTCATCTTGTGCATTTTTCTTCTCTCAAAGACTATGCCCCTCCATTGCCTAGCCTCTAAAGCCCAGCACTACTCCATATAGTTTGTCCAGCATTCTAGTGGTTTAAAGTAGAAAGGAAATCTGATATCTATTTTTCTATTATGGCTGGAACTTGGAGTTGTATCCAATGAGTTTGTGTTCTTAAGTTTTGCTGTAAGACCCTAGGAGTTTTTTAAGTCCCTATGGAAGGAAGGGCTAGGAGGACAAGGGAAGAAGAGCCCCTAACAGTTAGGCTCCAAAATATCAATACTAGGGAAGCTTATGAGCAGCAGTCAGGTTCCAAGGAAGGAGCTTGAATTTTCAGATGAATGCCTCTTTTGCATAAAACATCAAGAAAATATCTATTGTCTATTTCAGAATGTGAGGATGGCTTGTTGAGGGATAATATGGAGGAGATAGGCTTCCTTAGCCTACTTTGATTTCTAAACACCTGTTTTTCAAATAGTACGGTAGGCTGGAGAGTAAAGTGAAATTTCAATTGATTAAAGAAAATAAAGCAATGTGGTCTTTCTTTCTTTCTTTCTTTCTTTCTAAGGTTTTTTAATATATTTATTTGACAGAGAGAGAGAGAGCATAAGCAGAGGGAGTGCAGGCAGAGGGAGAGGGAGAAAAAGGCTCCCCACTGAGCAAGGAGCCCGATGTGGGGCTGACTTGAAGGCAGATGCTTAACCAACTGAGCCAATCAGGCACCCCAGCAAGGTGGTCTTTCTTATACACAGTGTTTGCAGAGTAAGTTTCAAATTCTCTAAAGAAACCCTTGCGAAGACAGTTAAGTGAGTCTCTGCTGTGGCCATCTGCTGTCATGACATTTTTAGTTCTGATCATGAGAAAACTTAACTGCTAGAAACCTAACCAGTGTTCCTATAAACTCTTGAAAATCACATCAGCAATGATAAGGAGGGAGGTCTTTCAGTTTAAAACTGAACCATAAACACTGAAAGGATTACATTTCTCTAGTGTACTTAGAGTAATAAAGAAGAAAAAGTGAGACTAACATCCCTTTTTGACATGTATTTATCCATCTGCAATAATTATCTTGCTGTAATTATTTGTAATTTGTAATTATCTTACAAAATACATTGTATTTTGTAGTATTGTAATTTGTAATTATCTTGCGAAATACATTTTGTAAGCTATCAGCTAAGCATAATATTTATAAAAGACTTTTTTTTTTCATCTTTAAAGGAGAAAAATGTCTATTTGAAGGCATTCAGTCCTGATCTTCAGTTTTTAAGCTCCCCAAGAACGAAGAAATCCACTCTGGCTCTTTTCGGCAGTGAAAGGATTTTCTTATAAAGAGAATTAAACAGCTAAAGTTAAAGGAGGCCCAAAGATGAGGGATTGTAACATGCCAGGAGTAACCAGGAACAATGCCCCCAGCTGGGCTGCCGAGCTGCCTCGTGAACCTTCAGAGGCCGCCCCCCAACTGCGGTGGCCATCACAGCCCAGCACTGGACATTCCCACTGGCTACTCGGACCACGGCTTCAACAAAGTAGGGGTCTCTGCCTTCATCCTTGCCAGATGGATTCTGTGCAGAGCCTGCCTCTTGCCACCACCAGCTTTCAAACAAATTCAACACAGATAGGTCTGGTTGGTGGACCAAGGTTCTATGGTTGCACCCTTGCCACATGAGAAGCTGGGAAACCAGATTTGGGCGTCTGTATATCAGATGGGAGATCACCCCAAACACAGGGATAAATTTCATCCATAGCTGCCAGGCATAAGCCAACAAGTAAAAATATGGATAAATAAATAAGGAAAGCAAGGAGGAATCTTATAAGTTATTTGGATCGACTCTCCTATTTTAAAAATGTGGGGAAACCAAGGCACATGGACAGGAAGTGACTCATCACCGATCTACTCCTTCTCACTCTAGATTCACTTTTCCACTCTCAGGGATGACAAGTACCTGTGTACTCCTTTCTTCCATTTGCGCAGAAGACACCTTAAATTGACTATGATACTCATTCTTGCGGCCAGTTGCAAGGCTCATATTTGGCCTTACAATTGTTTTCAACACAGCCCCTGGAGCAGCCACAACCACAACTGGCACAAGAAATGAAAACTATTTGCCATCCTTGTACTGCACGAGGCTGACATTCACTCAACAAATTCTTAAATGAATTAATGAATAGAATAAGATTTAGCATAATTAACACTCTTGGAGTCCACAAAAGATATTTTAGGTTATTGGTTAGATGATCTCTTTGAGACTTAATGTTCATTATGCCCAATTGTCTCTATTTTGGTTACTGGCACAGAGTTGTAATTTGTTTGTAACTATTAAAAAAGACCAGGCTGCCACTCATTGTCTTGCCAACAATAGCACCAATCTGCCCATTCGTACAGATGAGTTTTCTCTCTTTGCTACTGTCAAATGTCCAAGTGGGTGAGACGATGGCTTGGGAGGTTTCTTTCTGGTAGGGGAGGCAATAACCACCCAGATACCACTATACTCCTGTCATTTCCCTATAGAAGTGGGTGGATGGCTAACCAACTCTCTAGCTTCTGTCACTACTGAAATCCATTGTGGGTTTTACTATGCTGTATTAGCGTGCATCGAATCCAAATATGAAACAGGAGTGGTGTCCTACTTAGATAATTCAGTGAGTATGATGTTTGTATAAAATGATCATAGGTTTGTTTTGTTTTGTTTTGTTTTAAATAAGTTATGCTACTGGATGCAAGTGGCAGAAATCTCAATTTAAAATGGCTTAAAAAGAAGAAAATAACTTTACGGTCTCCTTGACAGAAATGTCAAGGAGCAGATCTGCTTCTAGGGACTCAAATGAGGTTACCTCCAGACTTTGCCTTCTTTAGTGTTAGACCTTGTCTTCAGGCTTCATAAAATAGCTACTGGGAGCTCCAAATTCCTACTCTCCCAGGCTCAAATCCACTGGACTAGACAGCACTTCCTGGGAGTTTCTACGTAAGTGTTATTATTCCCTCCAACAGCAACAAGTTGGTTCATGTTAACGTTCTGGAACCAATTACTGTGGCCTGGGTGATTGGGTGCTCTGATTGGCCATGTCTAGATCACATGTTGCATCCTGCATCTGAGGTTGTAACCAATATTATTATACCTAAAAACAGTGAATTTCCACTATAAGGGCATCCTCAGACACTGTCCAGTAGGGAAGAGAGAGCGCACTTGAAGGGATACTTTAAGTATCCTTAAGTATCCCTTAAGGATAAGAGAGTTTAATGAAGGAACCACACATGATGTGTGAGCAACGGTAAGGAAATCAACAAGGGATGGAGAAATGTGCAGAATTAGGAACAGTGGGGAACCATTATCACCCTTGGGGCTGAAGGGCCAAGGAATGGAGCTGTTACCGGGATTGGGTGAGAGGCACAGCCCTGGATATGAGCCACCAGTCAGAGCTGTGCCCACATGTACAGGAACACAGCCATTACCAAGGCACAGCCCGGAAGAGAGGGAGTAGAGAGACTAAATTCCTCCCCCCCCTCCCAACTCCTGACCTCCTTCTAGGGCCTCCCATTGGCCAAACATAACCAGAAGCCAGAGGGCAAGGAGCTGGTGTGACAGTCTGCAGAAGCCAGCCTCTTGGCATAGAGAGCAGGGTGAAAAAGGGTTATAGTGCGGATCTGGAGAGGCGAACTAATAACTAGCACCTCTATTTTCTCTCAACTAAGGGTTAGCAAACTAAGCCCATGGATCAAATCTGGCCCTCCCCTTGTT
Organism: Potos flavus; assembly: GCA_028534135.1. NCBI lineage: Eukaryota > Metazoa > Chordata > Mammalia > Carnivora > Procyonidae > Potos > Potos flavus. The sequence goes on from CM052897.1 coordinate 22,888,433, forward strand.
TCTATAAATAAAGTTTTATTGGAATACATGCAATAAGTACACCTTTATTTACTTATTGTTATGGCTGTTTAGGTGCTATAATGGCAGAGCGGAGTATAGTGAGAGACAATGAGAAACATACCAATTCATGCATGTGTATGTTTCCCCCAACACCAAGCAATCCTCTGACACCTATCTTTCAATTCAATTCCTACCCTATCTGAAGACAGCATCAAATCTCTCAGTTAAAGGCTCAATCCAACAAGACTATTCCCTTCATCTCCCACTTCAGATGCCACTCACAGGTCCAGGTTGTCAATTGCGCTGCTGACTGATCAGCTATAGATTAGAGGCTCCAAAGAACCCCTCCTTGCATTAATGTGTGGGAAAGGCTCACAGACCTCAGAGAAACATTTTACTTATTGGATTACCAATTTATTATAAAAGGATGTAACTCAGGAACAGCCAGATGGAAGAGATACACAGGGCAAGGTATATTGGAAGGGGCATAGAACGTCCGTGCCCTCTGGACATGCCACTTTCCCCAAATCTCTATGTGTTCACCAACGCAGAAGCTCTCCAAACCTCATCCTTTTGGGTTTTTATGGAGACTTCATTACATAGGCATGACCGATTAAATCATGCTATTGGTGTTTGAACTCAATCTTCAGTCCTTCTGAAGGTTGGGGATTGGAACAGAAAGTTCCAACCCTCTAATCACATGGTTGGCTTCTCTAGAAATGAACTTCCATCCTTAGATGAGGTACAAAAGTCACTTCACTAATATTACAAAAGACTTGTTGCTTTCATCATAGGAAATTCCAAGGATTTTAGGAGCTCTGTGCCAGGAATGGGGACAAAGACCAAGTATATATTTCTTATTATAAATCACAGTATCACAGAAACCATATGGGCCACGAAGCTGGAAATATTTACTATCCGGCTCTTTACAGATAAGATGCACTGACCCCTGGACTGGGCTAACTCATCCACTATGCCTCACACATAGAAGATAGCCAAACAAATTTCTATTGAATGAAAAAATAAATGAATGACTGAAAGCTTTGCCGAAAGTCACAATGTGAATAACCCTGAGCCTCAGCCCCATAAGATAACTGAGATTATAAGCCCCCCAAGCCGCTTCCCTTTATTCCAGAGCTCCTTAATGAGGTTTATTCCCTTCCTCTGTGTCTACTGCTATAGTCCAAGCACCATTGTACCTCTTGAGTTCTGCTATTGCCTTGTCCCATGGTTTAGTTGATACTGTCATTTTCCTTGGCTACTATATTACTGTTGCCTCTTCTAGGAATTTGGAAGAGGGTATGCTCCTAAAAGACTATGATGTCTTTTAGACTTCTAAATGGGAACTTTCTCTTTTCATTTTCATGTCCCCGCTTTGTGCTAACTTGGGACAAGAATGTCAAAGGCGAAGGGTTCATTGTGTAGCCTCGTCAGGTATCATGTTCAAAACTTTCTTGCCCTCCGCAGGAACAAGGGCAGCAAGGTGGAATTCACATGCCTGGATCCTCTCCTCTCTCCGGGAGAGTTCCTGGAGTACTCAGGGTGCTCTTCACAGAACTTGAGACCCCCTGCTTCTGTTCAGGAGCGTCAGGCTTAGTGTTGCAGCTCCGCAATCTGATTACTCATACGTGAATTTGTTCACTCAACAGGAGGTCTTCCGCGGGTCTGCCAATAGTTATCTTTCCCAGCAGCCTAGCAATCATCGTCACTACCCCATAGTCTTTGAGGTAGGATCCAGATTGGCCCCTACTCTATGACCGGACTATGACCCCTGCCCTTATTTAAACAGGCATACGGGGGCACCTGGGTGGCTCAGTCACGTGAGCGTCCAACTATTGATTTCGGCTCAGGTCACGATCTCAGGGTGGTGAGATGGAGCCCCAGGCTGGGCATGGAACCTGCTTAAGATTCTCTCTTTCCCTCTGTGCCTCCCTCTCCCACTTGTGTGTGCTCTCTCTAAAAACAAAGCCAAACACAAACAAACAAACCAGACAGACTACCGGGCAACGGTGATAAAGATGGGACATCTTGGAACAGCATGGCACACGGCCAATTAAGCCCAAATTAATCCAACACACTTACTGACTTATTAGTCAGCGTTCTCCAGAGAAACATATATATACATTTATATATACACATGTGTATATACATACACTCACGCATATACAGGTAGGATTTTTTTTATAAGGAATCAGTTGAGAAGGAGGCTGAGATTACGGGGGCCAAGAAGTCCCACCATTTGCTGCCTGCAAACTGCAGACCACAAACGTCAGCGGTGTATTTGGAGGCCTGAGAGCTAGAGGGCCAACGCTATGGACTCCGGCCCTGGTTGGAAGGCCTGAGAACTGGGAGCACTGAGGGTAAGAGAAGATCTGGGAGGGGACTCAGGCAAAGACCAGGGAGTTGTTCCTTCCTCCACCATTTGTTCTCTTCAGGCACCCCCATGGATAACCTGATGGCCCTCCACCCTGGGGAGGTCTATGCACGTTGGAGGTCTACCAACTCAAATGCGAGTCTCCTTGGAAACAACCTCATAGGCACAGTCAGAAATAATGTTTAACCGGATATCCGGGTAGCCTTTAATCCAGTCAGGCTGACACATAAAATTAACTATCACAGATGTGCACAGTCATCCTTAGCGTGCAGTCTGGCAATCAGGCACGGAGGGTAGGTTCGTCTGTGAATGCTGCAATCGCTGGGTTTTACCGAACCTTGACAGGGATTAGCAGGAGAGAGAAGGGCAAGTGGGAGGGGGGAGGGGTACGGGAGGCTCTGAGTCATCTTTCAAGACTCCTGTTCACAGCGGGGGCTGGGAGACCAGTTGGGTGTCTGGAGAGAGGAGGGGAAGTGGGGACGAAGCCAGCCGGGAGAGCGGCAGGGTGAGACAGGAGGCTGGAGGTCCAGCCCGCCACCACTGCCCACATGGCCTAGGGCTGGTGGACTCTCCAGAACCGGAGGGGAAGAAAAGGAAGAGTGAAAGGAAGGGACGAGTCTCCTGTGAAGGGATTCCTCAAGAGGGCGACAGTCAACTCGGGGTGCCCTGCAGATTGTTTCAGCAAAGCTCCTGCGTGGGCGCGGTTTCGTGATCCGCCTGTGCTACTAACAGTCCCTCACAGTCTCATAAATGATGCTGGGTCCCCGATCGTCAGCAGGAAGCCCGCGATGGTTTGTCTTACCCAAGTGAAGAGCCCGAGTTCGATACCCCAACGGAAAGCAATCAAGTTTGTGGATGAATAATGAAGAGAGAAAGCAGCCTTGCCCTTCCATCTGGCAAGGATACACGCAAGAGTCTGCGACCCAGAAGAGGGGCCTTGGCCAACCTCCCTGGTTTGCTGCTCTCAGACCTCCAACCTCTAGAACTTTTCAAAGCTCAGCAAAGAAGGGAAATCCATTGAGAACAGTCCATAAAGTGGCCCCCTTGGGACCTAGGTCTCCTCCTCTCACAGACAAGGAAATGCAACCATTGGAAGGGGTGCATGTATGGTTTACACGTGATCATCCAGTGTTTTCCTTGGGGCTGGAACCCAGCTGCCTGTCTCCTACCTCTAATGCTCTAAAACAAACAAACAAACAAACAAAAAAACCCAAAAAACAACAAAAAAACAAAAAACAAAAAACCCTGAGAAATAGGCCAAGTTAGATAACGGCACTTTCACAAGCATCCTCATTAGAAATCCAACCATCCTACTACAAGAGAAATTCTCATGGTACCTGGAGGAAAGAGGACAGGACACATGGTGGACTGATGGCCTATGGGCCCCGTCTGGCTGTATGTACATTTTATTTGGTCTGCACAGGATCTGAAAAAAGTCAGCATTTCAAAGTTGAGGTACTTAAACTAGGTGTATCAGTTTCTGAAGTTCCCTGGGAGGCTGTGGCAGCACCTGGCCCTCTTCCCTCCATGGCAGTATTTCCCTGGAGGTCAGCCCGGCCTCGCTCCATCTCCCGGGCGGGGTGCTCGCCACTCCTCACCGTGTCCTGGTCTCCAGGGGAAGGGGTGCCCAGGCTGCTTCACTCACTGAGATTACCCGCCAGCTTGGACAGTTTTTGTTTGTGACCTCCGAGTATGGAAAAGTGCAACCGCCTTCTGCAATTGTTTTAAAGACCGAGAGAAGAGGAGGCTGACTCTGGACTGCAGAGAAAGGACTAGAACCCACACCAGGCAAATGGGTTGGGGAGTGGTGGGAGAAGCTTTCTCGGAATGTGGACTTTAGCTCAGTGTCAGAATGAATTTTGGACACTTCTGAAATGGCCCCAGGAAGTGTTTGGACAGAGAGGCCCATCCCTCAGGGAAAATGAAGAAGGAATTCTTCCATTCATTACCTTGGGAACTGGATTCTGTCCCCTTTAAGGAATGCTTTCGGAATGCTCAGATTTAATACGATTCTTTTTAATTGGATAACACAGTCACAGAAAGTGTTAAAAGGTGCATAGTAGACTGTCCCTCATGCCTCAGCTCCCCTCTGGGAGGCAACCATTGTGCCTACTTTGTGTCTTTCCAGAAATGTTCTGTGCATACGCCCAACTACTTACATAGTTTTCCTTATAGAAGGAAGAACTCACTGTAAAGAGAGAGAGAAGAACGGCCTTACAGAGAGATTTTCCGATTTACCCACACACACACTTTTACCAGTCCCTCCTCCTGGGACTCTTCCAACACACACATCCGATCATGTGAGTCTCCTACCTCGAATCCCCGCATGGTTTCCCATGGCTCCTCGAGTACAGGATAAACTCTAGCCTGGCTCCCAAGGGCCCCAGTCACCTGGATGCTGCCTCCCCTGGGTCATTGCTTCCTGGAAGTGTGGTCTTACATTCCTTGTTCCAGCCAGACCGGAGTCCTATGCACTTGCTGCTGAGAACCACACTCTCCCTCGTGTCCCTTCTATGGTGCGTGTGGTTCCATCTGTCAGTGTCACTGTTCCGCTTGTCATTTACTGAGCGCTCATTTACGGAGGCCTTCTGGGACATCTAGGCCAGCTAAGTGTCCTTCCCCAACCCCCATCTGCCTGCCAGGTGGTAACACTCCCTACAGCTGAAGGGCATTCCTCCCACCATGGCCTGTCTTCCCAGGCAGGCTCCGGGAAGGCAGGGACTCTCCTGCCTTCACTCATCTCTGTGTGTCCGGCGTCCCAGCACATGTCCAGTATAGAGAAGACACTAACACACGGTCACGGAAGCAATGAAGAACGGTAACCACAGAGGACAAGAAAGATCCCGGGCTTGCTACCCCCAGCGCACTCCATTTCTTGGCACAAACGTATATTGGTGGCTGGGTAACTTGTTTTCTCAGAAGCAAGAGAGCATTTTTATGTTAAGAACACAAATTCCAAATGTCCATTTTCTGATATTTAAGGATAAGTCACACCGTACAAGACGTAAAATAAGGATTTCCTTTGATCTACCTGCTGCCTGGCTCTGAAAAGCTTTGATCTTCTGACAAGACTCTGAATTTGCATTAAACAGCCACTAAATGGGTCATTATTTTCTGTGTCCAGAACAATAAACCAACAGATGTTTGGAAAGGGCATTTGAGGAAATGAAAAATGATTTATAAGAATACAACGGTGCCAATAATTGCGTGCCCCCAAAACAATCATATTTAAGAACTGTTAAAAACAAGACAACAGGCCCAAAATGGAGATGCTTATGCTAAGCCCCAAGTCACCAAAGCAAGACTTAAATACGCTTTTGGTTCTCCCAGGAATGCAAACTTAAGCCAATTGAGATTCATCTAAACAGTATTAATTTAAGTAATCTGATTGACCCCTGCCACCCCCTAAAGGAAAGTAATTTTGCAATCAGCAACTTGATTTCCTGCCTTGTGTAACTTCCTCGTTCCTGCTCCCTTCTGCCTGTAAGTTTTTTCACTTGTACAGCAACCCCAAGCTCCTTTCTTTCTGCTAGATTGGATGCCGCCCGATTCAAATCGATTTTTGCTCAGATAAACTCTTAAAATATTTAATGTGTCTCAGTTTATCTTTAACCATTTTGGTGTAAGAAGATGGAAAGCTAGAGGAGAGGCTCTCCAACCCCCCAGGAGGAAGCCAACGTGGGTACCTGTGGAGCCCTTGCAGCCGGCTGCTTTCCCGCCGCCTCAGGACCTGGTGGGAAGTCCCTCTCGGATCCTCCGGAGCCTCCGCAGCTCTTGGGTTAGAAGCTTCCAGGCTTATCTGAGCGTTTCTTTCTCTGGACTGGGTCCGACTTGGAAACCAGACCGGGTCAATTTAAGCTGGACTGGGGGGTGGGGAAGGGTGGGGGCGGGCCAGTGTGAGACCTCAGGTGAATCAAATTTTGTTTTAAGGCTGAACAAGCGGGTTAAGCTTACCAAAAATAATCTTCAATTACAGCAGCTGCAGCTGAGAACTTTTCACCTCGATAAGCTTATCCATCTACAAGGTGCCCTACAGATAAAGGGAGCTCAGCCAAGCATTCCCAAGGGTAAAGGGAATTTTACTTTTCTCCCTCTACAGTTTCTGGTGACCAGGATGAGATCCCCTGGGACCCTCCACTCACTCCAGAGCCCTTCGACAGGATCCTGGGAAACCTGGCAGAAGTGGGCAAAAGGTGAACATTCTTATCCAGGGGGCTCTCCCAGATTTCTACATGTGGTGCCTGGTGGAGAGAAGCTTAGACTTTTGGGCAACGTTAAATATCTAGAAAAATATTCCTGAGAAGTGTTATCAACACTGCGTTGTCTGCCTTGGCTCCGTCTCAAGGCTGTGGTTTCTCCTTCGAGGCTGGAGCACCACCAAGCCTTGGTCACAGTCCCTAAGAACCTCCAGCCTTGGGGCGCCTGGGTGGCTCAGTGGGTTAAAACCTCTGCCTTCGACTCAGGTCATGATCCCAGAGTCCTGGGATCGAGCCCCGCATCGGGCTCTCTGCTCAGCAGGAAGCCTGCTTCCTCCTCTCTCTCTGCCTGCCTCTCTGCCTGTTTGTGATCTCTCTCTGTCAAATAAATAAATAAAATCTTAAAAAAAAAAAAAAAAAAAAGAATCTCCAGCCTCTGTTTCCAAGTCGGGGGAAATAAAAGGAGCCTGGCAGCGGGAGTTACAGGAATCCTGCTTACACTGCTGTTAGAAAGCGCCTTTCCCTTCAGGAAGATTCTATCCCTTCCAGGACACCCTCTTTCTCTGCCCTCCCCCACCCCCTCTGGCCACTCAGTGGGTAAGAGGTGAGAGAGAAGACAACTCACTAGGTAACTTGCTTCCTCATAATGGATACTTTGTTGTGTGCTCCAGGGGGTCAAGGTCCAGGACCTGGGCAGCCCCTCTGTGTTTGCAGCCAATGGGGCAAAACCATGAACCACAGGACGTGGATAGAAAGGACAGTCAGGGGGCAGCGCCCCCCCCCCCATGCCTCCTCTTAGAAAGCTCTTGTCCCACAAGTTCCCACCTCCCAGAACCTCGGGTCCCTTAAGGGTGAGTAGCGTGACCTGACTCTACAACATTGTAGCTGGCATTCCTTCACTTTCCTGAAATTTCATCCTGTGGCCCCTCCACCCTTCAAGTGAGGCTGTTTTGAGTTTTGGCCTGTGCGCTGGGAATTGAAGAGCAGAAGAAAGAAAACGGGACCCTCTCCTGAGTTTTTTTTTTTTTTCCCCCAAAAGTTAAGCCCTTAAGAGGACTAACAAGACAACAAAAACCAGAGCAGGCACAGCAGATTTTCAAGAGCCCACGAGAAGGAGGAAAACTTCTAAATGTTCTTCAGATGCTGGGTGGAGGGGGATAAGCGAAGCAGGGGAATTATGAGTGCAGGACAATGGGTAGAACTCTGGCAAAGGGGAGCCTGCATTTTCCTCCCGGGCACAGCCTGGGGAGGAGGGTACAGCAGGGAGTAGAAATGGCCCAGGGATGGGTGCGTGTGAGAAGAGCGTCCGGTAACCGGGGAGCGTGTCCTGGGCCCTGGTGAACTCACCTATGTGTCCGAGAGTGGTGTGCAATCCACACGGCCCCTCCGACAGGCTCCCCCAGTTTCTCGAGCCTGAGCAGGACCCAAGGGGGGCAGAGCCACAGCTGAAGTGAAGGGGGCCCTGCACCATCGGGAGTTAGAACAAGGCAGGGTTCAGCAGCACTCTGTGTGTACCGACAACTGAGCGCTGCTGGATGGAGAAGCAGGGACAAGGAGATGGCCTCATGGTCAGGGAGACCCCGGCCAACGGCTGCCGGCTGCCTTGGCACCGCGTCTGGCTCCGGGAGTGCATCGGGCGAGAAGACTGAGCTGAGACCACCTTTCCATCCCCAGCCCCGTCCCCCTGTCCCCCCAAGGAAATGGAGGCTTAGGATATAAATTAAGTCAGCCATGTGGATTGACTGATATTCTTATATCCTATTGAATAGAATTCCACTCTGGGGAAAAATTAAGGATGCATGGATCCACTAAAAACCACTGAAAAGATATATATCCAACATTCATAGTGGTTACCTATGGGTGGTGAAACTACTGGATCTTTCTCTTTCCTCCAACTCCTCCCTTTCCTTCCTTCCTTCCTCTCCTTCCTTTTCTTCTTTCCTTCTTTCTTTTTTCTTTCCTTCTTTCTTTCCTTTCCTTTTCCCTTCCTTCTTTCCTTGTCTTTCTTTCCTTCCTTCTTGTCTTTCCTTCCTTCCTTCTCATCTTTCCTTTCTCTCTTTAAATGTATCTTCACTTCTAGTTTTTTATAATGAACTATTTTCTAGTTTTCTACAACGAACTTCTTTTGTTAGGAAAAAACAACACAATAAAATAAGAAAAATGAAAAAATACTCAGCATTCAGGGTTTATTCCATTTTATCCTGAAGATGAAGATTCCACTGACGAGTGTTTGGTTTTCATGCTGGGCCTGGGACAAGTCAAAGCTCTCCAGTGTACTCTGGACTGTCTTTCATCCTTCTTCCTCTTCTATAAATATCTGGGATTCTGGTCTTGCTAGAAAACTTCCAAGAACCTTTTTTGCAGAGGACCTGCCATTTGTATCTGCTAAATTGGCTTTTGTCCTTTACAGTTTGGGAGTTTGCAGTTCAAAGAGATTACATTTAAGGCACTTTCCCTCCTTCATCCAAGCAGGGCCCTGGCTGTCTTATTGACCTGTGGTGGAGAGGCTGAGCTAACTGATAGCATTTGATTCTGAGGGCAACATCTAAATAATATTGAGGATATTTATCAAGAGGAGGCAATCCCATTAAATTCCCAAATCCTTGTAATGTACAGAAATGGCTAAAATAGTTGTGTTTCGTTTTGATCAGAACCTACCAGCCTCACTCTGTTTCATATGAACACCTGATAAGAAATTCGATGAACCATACTGGGTGAACCACATACCGTGTACCTTTCTAATTACCATCTGGAATCCCCCTGGCACCCGACAGGCCTCTCGGATAACCTAGCCCCTGAATCATTTTGTGAGAACTCAGAAAATGAAAATTCATTTAAATCTGGGCCTATGGCTGGGCAAGTACATTTATTGCCTCCTGCTCCCCAAATCCTATCTTTTCTGGTTTTAAAGTTCTAGGCCAAAAGCATTTTGCCTTTTCCATGCCATTAACTCCTACCCACCTCCGCCCCTACGTATGGAATAATTAGAAGAAGATGCAGGGTGAGTCTTTGATGGCCTTCAATATCTAGAAGTTACAAGAAGGTGGTTTCTAATAACTACCTGAAAAGGTGATAAGTCAGAGACCCGATTCCTTCCCCCCAACATCCATGCCCTACTGCTTCTACCTCGTGCCTATTTCTTGAATGAGAACAGCTTTTCTCCGTCTTCGCAGACACTTGCCCAGGCCGGCCACGGATCCTGCCATCTCAGCTTCCCATCTGGTTCTCAGCAAGGCCTTCTCCTGGCTTTCAAGGCTTCTCATTAGAGGTTGCAAACTAGAAGCCTGTGGGCTGATAGGTTTTGCTTGGCTCACACTGTGCTTTTATAAATTTCAAGTAAAGCCAATGTTTATAATTTTGAAAATTCTGTGTACAAATCAAAATGTAAGGCTTCCTTTGGAAAATCAGGGTATCTGCTAACACTGGGCACAGGCTCTCACACGGAAAGAACATTCTAGGGCCAAGCTGGGGTCTCCCACGTGGACAGAGGCTCTGTTCCTCAGCTCTCCGTCTGCACCACCCAGTCATAGGTCCTTCCGACGGTTCTTTGAGGTCACCTGTCTGACGCCGTGGATGCGTGAGCTGTATGTGACTGACCCCTGGACACTCTCCCATTTCATCTCGCGCTGCTCTTCCTTCATGCATGCCGGCTCCAGGTGTGCTAACTTCTCTGTCTCCCCCTGCCCAGCCCACCCTCCCACACGCACAATCCGGGCTCTCTCTCCCCCCAACTTGGGGATGTCTAATTCCAACTCATTCTGCGGGTCTCAGTTTAAATGTTCCTTTCTTAGGAATGCCTGCCCTGACCTCACCGATCAGGACCCCACCTCAGGTCATGTTTTCATTGTCCCTCCTAAGCGTGCCCTCTCGTGTAGGCCCAGCGGTGTGTGCTGCCTGGGCATCGGGTGAAACTGGGAGGGTCTCAAACTGTGCCCCCTGCAAGCTCCTCTCCCCCCTCTGCTGCCCCAGCCAAACAAGCCTCCTTATCCCACGGCCCAGGTGCGGCTCCTGCTCCTCTCTGACCAGCAGGTTCCTGTTCCCTGCCACCTCATGGAATTATTCAAAGAAGCCAGTCACATCTTTCAGGAACCAAGGGTGCCCCATCTTCTTCTTCTTTTTTAAAGACTTCATTTATTTATTTGTCAGAGACAGAGCACAAGCAAGGGGAGCGGCAGGGGGGAGAAGCAGGCTCCCCACTGGGCAGAGAGCCCGATGTGGGACTCGATCCCAGGATCGAGTCGAAGGGAGATCATGACCCGAGCCGAAGGCAGATGCTTAACCGACTGAGACACCCAGGTGCCCTGCATCCCACCTTCTTGATACTGCAAATTTTGCCTCTCACAGCTCTGATGATTCACTCTGTCTCTCAGTGCAACCTAGTGTGGCCTCATGGGGCCTGTGTGGCCTTGTGGGGCCTGTGGCATCCGCCTCCCCCAGGCTATGAGAGTATATGTGACGAACAAACTGCTCGAGCCCCCCACCCCGTCCAGGGTCAGGTGGATGTGTTCAGCCATCCCTACAGCCTGAGGAAGGGAATCCCTCCTTCAGCAACAAGGGGCAACTAAAACACCCCCCGGGGACCATCACTACTTGCTCACTTGCCTTTCCCGCTGCCCCGGACCATGTGCTCCACGAGGCCGGGGACCAGGAGAACGAGGACGGGTGTATTGTTTGCCTCCAAATCCCCAGTCCGTATAGCACAGAGCTTGGCACACGGCAGGTGCTCCATAAACTCTCACTGGAACTGTCTCTGCAGGGTTGTGAGTGTCTTCTCGGTGGAAAATTCAGCCAGAGTGCGGACAGTGAGCATCCTTCGGGGACTGCCGACGAGGTTCGGCCTGGATGATCCTCCACCTCTCAACTCTCCAGAGCCTGTGATGCCAGGGGTCTGTCACTTCATTTCAGACTCACGCAATTGCTTGTTTTGCCGAATAAGCCAGGGTAGAAAACCAGCCATTTTTCACTGGGAAGCAGAGCTGTCAGTTTTCAAGATGCACTCAGTAAGGTTAAACAACATTTATTTTCCAGAACTAGGAGCCCAGTGCAAGGAGCAGGACAGTGCTACGTAAGATATGAAGTCGGTGCAGAACTGAAAGCCGTTTGTTCTGAAGAGCACTGTCACAGCCCCCGGGTGCTCACTGGGGAAGGGGAAAAAAAAAAGCCCTATCATCTGCAGATGGTTTAGCAACAAATTTATGCCATTTCCATGTGTTAGTAATGCTGTTCTAGAAAGGGGCTGTTTTAGCAGCAAGGATGTTCTCACTTAAATCCAGAAAACCATTTCCGTCACTTCCAGATTTTTAAAGATCGAAATCCAGCTGAATTTCTGTAATATGCCATTTAAACATCTTGGAAATGAATGCATGTATTAAAATAGTAGCGACACCAATGGGTTGTCATGGAGCACTGTAAAGCATCGTCTTGTAACATTATGGTACTTCAGAGAGGATATGTATTCGCAATTTAAATGTTAAGAATGCTCCACGGCTTTTTCTTTCATTTATTGAGCTAAAATCCAAACTGTTTTAGATGCATAAATTTTGCATATTTTAGAGTTATAAATTTTGCAGTTTATGCAAGATTTATGCCAGTCAGACCAATCAGAGAGGGAGCTGGAAATGCTTCATTTTAGATTTATGCCTACACGTGAAACTAATTGGACTAAGTTCAATTCATAATTTGATCAAACCTTTGGCTTAAGAAAATCTTAGTTTTGTTCAAACTCTATCCAGGGGTGAGGAAGGATGTCAAATAGAGACAAATTATTAGAACAAAAAACCCTGCTTTCTAAGGGAGACAATGGAGTGAAATGGTTCTGAGCTCAGGCCTTAGATTTGAGTGCCATGGGTTCTAATCTCGGCTCTACCACTTATGAGCTGCCTCGGTTTGAACAAATTACTTAATCACCCCCCAACCTCATCATCTTAAAATGGCAACAATAGGAATACTTATGTCATGGTTATGTTGTGAAGATTATAGGTGAAAATGGATATAAATGCTTATCATAGCTACTGGCACATAAAAAGCACTCTTTAAATGTCAACTATTATTATTATTTTAGATCAGTTTCACAAAATGTCCCAGCAATGAAATCTTTGAAAATTCTATTCTCCAACTGACGGTTGGAATCCAGACTTTGCCTCTCGGATTGCCATGGCCATTGGTTCCCCACCAGTTCCCATAATTTAACGTTCATTAACATGTGACTGTGCCAATTCCCAGAAGGGAAAAAGCCAAGGAAAAGTAAGGATGGAATTTGGTACTATAGACAATAATATAAAATCAGGAAAGGACATTATCTTTCAAGTCATTAATGAATCAACATCCCAGCCAAGGCATCAGGCCTTCTGGGTAAGGAATCATTATCACACACAGAGTGGTTGGCCCCAGATTTCCTTGGATCCTGCAGCATCAGCCCCCATTATCATGTGATGTCCTTGCAGGGCTGTCATGCCATGACTGGGCTTGGCCATTTGGAGTCCAAGACACAAGGCCTGCAATGACAATGGCCACCTCGAGCAGTTTCAAGTTTCCACCATTGGACTGTTGTGCCCATGAGACTTGACATGGAAAACTTGGTCTCGGCATGGGCGTGTTGTGTCCCTGTCTTCAATGGCTGTCCTCTAGCTCTAATTTTCTGTGGGACCAACATACATCACTTTGGACATTGGTCAAGTAAGATAGACAAGACTATCCAACTTCTTCAGAAAAGGATAATCATTTTCACCTGGATAGAACCAACTGTGGCCAGCATTCTGAGGATTATCTCACCATGACTTACTTGTTAGAAGGCAGGTAAGAAAGCATATTCTCCTTCACCTCCCAAGAGGCAAGTACTAAATGTGAAAAGGGCACACAGTTTGCTTATTGTTACCTTCATATCTAAACCGTTGCAGGTTAACATGATCTACATGCACAATTTGAAAATATATAAACATCCTGTGGGCAGGAATCATGGCGATCGTCTTACCATGGTATGCCTAAGATCTACCCCAGTCCCTAGAAGACAGTGTATATTCATGAATATTCAATGAATGAATAAGTGGGTAAATGAATATATATGAGCTCTCTCGCTTCTGTGCCTCAGTCTGAAATCTCTTTCTACCTTTGTCCATTCAGTAAACTTCTACTCATCCTCAAAGTTTCTCCTCAATTGCCATTCATCCTATAAAATCATTGTTTTCACTTCAGGTAGGGGAAGTCCTCTTCATCTCAACTGCCGTGGTATCCAGCTCCTATCTCCATGCCAAGGTTTCTAGATGCGAACAACAAAACCCACTCTGGCTGGTTCAAGCAGAAAGAGATTTGTTAAAGGATATTGGGGGGCTCACAGAATTTTGAAGAGGGATCAAGAGCCAGGTCTCAGTGCTACCTCGCTAGAGGTACCAGTGAGGGAAGAACCCGATCGCACTAGCTGCTTGAGGAAGACATGGCAGTTACTGCTGCTGATCCCTAGCGCTGATCACCCTAAGCAGACCTGAGGTGACAGGCACGGCTCCGGCCACCCCGGAACCAGACACCTCTACCGCTCTTCTCGCCGGAAGAGTCCACCTTGGAGTGTATGGCTGCGACCTTGTGTCGATCATTTCTGCCTCCACTTGTGCTAGACCGTGTGATTGGAAGAACGCAGGCCACATGCCTGAGCTCCAGCCACAAGTGGTCCGCGGAACATAAGTTTTATTTTTCCAGTCTGCAGAAAATCCAACATCTATCTGACCAGCAGGAGTTCCAAAAAGAGACAACAAAGAAAAAAGAGAGAAAGAAATAATACCAAAGTATTTCCCAAGATGAAGGATAAGAATTTCTACACTGAAAGGTCTGAATTTTAAAGGTCTCCTAGACACATCTCCAAGAAACTTCTGAGTACCAAAGATAAAGAAAAGATCCTAAAAACTTCAGAGAGAGAACAAAGTCATCTACAAAGGACCGAGAAAGAAACAGACCAGCACACCAACAGCAGATGCTAAAGAAAGTGGAACACCACCTTTATGGTCTTCGACTTGCATTCTATCCCAGAGAAAATGTCATTAAATAATAATGGCAAGATAGCTTTTGTTATATGTAAGACTAGGAAGTTTACCTGCTATCCATTGTTCGCATGGGAGTTGCTGGAGAAGATGTACTCCAGTAAAATGAGGAAGTAAATCAAGAAAGAGGAAGTCATAAGATCCAGGGAATGGTGTGTCCGATTTAGAGGAGAACAGAAGAGAAGGAAAACATAAGCTAATTATCAGTCCTGGAAGGCAATCAGTCTAAATTAGAGGAGGCAAATGGAAGAGTGCCAAGAGGAGGTCTCTGGGGGAATACAATGTCTATAAACGAGATACTTTGCTGGAGACATTTTAGGAACATAAGCAGATGATAAAGGCAGAAAATACAAAAATTAAGGCAATTAGGAATTCCAGGAAAAATAAAAAAACTGAGATGAATGTTATCATAGCGCATTACTCTTCCTCCAGAAAAATAATACTGTTTAATGATTTTCAATTTTTAAAACCAGCAAAAGACAAAGCCTATACAACAAAGACTATAAATATTATGACTGTTGTTAGTGTAAAGCTACAAATTCAGATGAGAGATGTTAGGCAGGGAGGAGAGGCAGGAAGGAAAGGATGACTGTGTACTAAATAGTATCTTACAAAGCAAGGAATATAGCGCTCAGCCTCCTTACCCCCATCTTCTAGTAATTTCAATTTTCCTTTGGGTCATTTCTCCTCCCCAACACAGGAAGTCTTAGTGAGAATATCAATCCACATGTCCTACACTCTCTAGCCAATGGGTGAGCATGTGGTCCATTATAAGCCATTCAGACTTTCTCTTCCTGGTAAATTAAGAATCTCCATTAATACATATTGGGCAGTGCCCTAAAGAGACATTGCATTAATTCTCAGAACAACCTTAGATTCCCAGAAGACCCCCTATCCATGCTTTTTCTGAAGCCTGACTCTTCAGCTTCTTTGATTCTATGGGTATCTGTCTTCCTTACTAACCCCCAATCCAATCTTTGCATAACTCAGCAAGAATTGGTTTCAACTGGTAAGATATAATAAGATAACTAGAAATTCAATTACAGTGTTTTAAATTACAAAAGCTGGAACTGAGAATAGTGGTGTGAGTGTGTTAAGGGTCAGGGGATTAGAGGAGGGATTCAGTGAGCAAAACTCTCACCTGTTCACAAGAAGTCAAAGTCAAAAGCGTAAAGCTGGTAAATCATGAAAGGGCAACATAGCACATTAGCAATAACCACCATAATAAAACTAATGAAATAAATAAATAAAACTTTAAAATTAAAAAAAAGAGAAATGGTCTCTGGACAAAAGGAACTAGGTAGGGAGATGTAGGACAAGAGACTATTTCTTTTTATTATAAACTCATCTTAATTTTTCCCTGTGTATCTACATTAATTGACAAAATGTTTAATGTTCAAGAGGTGGGGAACAAAGATTGTTGGTCTGTCTATAACGAAGATGGTTTGGAATGTCAAAGCCTTCGTCTCAAAATAGTCGGAAATCAGCCCCAGAAGCTGTTTTGGAAAATGGCACATTCTAGAACAGCTCCATGTCAGGTTCTGAGGGAGGGAGCAACACCCCCTTCATGGGACTCCTGGACTGGGCAGGGAAGGGCTGCTGCTTCCTCTGATGCCTGCACGGGATCCCCACCTGTTGACCACCCCAAGCCTGTCCACCTTTTCTCAACACGCCCTTGCCAAGCTCAGAGCCGTTGGCACAAGACTTGGGTACTTTGACTCGTTCTCTGCCCATCTCCTTACCCAACCTCACCCTGCTTTCCTGGAAAATCAGAACTCGTCTTATTTCTACTCTCAAGGGATAAGGACAACACCACCTCCATGTCTGTAAGACAGCACGATCTGTTTTGAATGTGAGGTAGAGTTTTCACTGTTCTCACATGGCATTTTACTGGTAATACAAGGACAGACCTTGACATAGAAGGTGTGGAGATGGCACTGTTCCCGGCATTGAATTAGGGGAAATCAGAAACTTCAAGGTGCGTTTGTTTTTCTTTAGTGAGTAAAACTCTGGAGGTGATTTAAGCCATGCGTGGAGATTGTTAGGCAGGACAGACTGTGGAAGCAGATGAGAGAGAGGAAGAATCCCACAGTTCTCAGGCTAACCATCCCAAAGAGGAGATTCATGTTGCAACATTAGCATCAAAAACGACCTGGGTTATCACAGGAGGCAAAAAGCGGCCATGTGCATCCTTTCCCATCTTCACATTCCTGTACCTTTGGATGAGAGTGACCATCTCCCCTTTTCCACATCCCTCTGCGATGTCTGATCCTTGGTCTGAAAGACGGGGAGTGTTCAGAGGAGAGGAACGAGGGAATCTGAGGCTGGAAGACCTGAGGGAAGGAATGAGATCAGTTAGAAGTTTTCAGGCTGCAGACAGAGTGGAGTCAGGTGGAGAATTACTCATATTTTAAAGGCGAGCTGCTCTGCACCTTCATCATGTCACTGAGTCATATTTGGAAATCCCCAGAGTTGTCTCCTATGTGCTCACGTTCAGTTCCCTCATCCTCTACTTTGGTTCTCTTGTTAAGAAAATGTTCATCAGGGGCACCTGGGTGGCTCAGTGGGTTAAAGCCTCTGCCTTTGGCTCAGGTCATGATCTCAGGGTCCTGGGATCGAGCCCCACATCAGGCTCTCTGCTCGGCAGGGAGCCTGCTTCTCCCTCTCTCTCTGCATGCCTCTCTGCCTATTTGTGATCTCTATCCTCTCTGTCAAATAAATAAATAAAATCTTAAAAAAAAAAAAGAAAATGTTCATCATCATTAGCCATCAGGGAGGTTCAAATCAAAACCACACTGAGATACCACCTTACACCAGTTAGAATGGCCAAAATCAACAAGACAGTAAACAACAAGTGTTGGAGAGGATGTGGAGAAAGGGGAACCCTCTTACACTGCTGGTGGGAATGAAAGTTGGTGCAGCCACTCTGGAAAACAGTGTGGAGATTCCAGAAGAAATTAAAAATAGAGCTACCCTATGATCCTGCAACTGCACTACTGGGTATTTACCTCAAAGATACACGTGTAGTGAAAAGAAGGGCCACACATATCCCAATGTTCATAGCAGTAATGGCCACAATCACCAAACTGTGGAAAGAGCCAAGATGCCCTTCAACGGATGAATGGATAAAGAAGATACAGTCTATATACACAATGAAATATTATGCCTCCATCAGAAAGGATGAATACCCAACTTTTGTATCAACATGGACGGGACTGGAAGAGATTAGGCTGAGTGAAATAAGTCAAGCAGAGAGAGTCAATTATCATATGGTTTCACTTACGTGTAGAGCATAAGGAAAAACATGGAGGACATTGGGAGAAGGAAAGGAAGGGTAAATTGGGAGAAATTGGAGGGGGAGATGAACCATGAGAGACTGTGGACTCTGAGAAACAAACTGAGGGTTTGGGAGGGGAGGGGTGTGGGGGGTTGGGTGAGCCTGGTGGTGGGTATTGAAGAGGGCACGTATTGCATGGAGCACTGGGTGTGGTGCATGAACAATGAATCTTGGAACACTGAAAAAATAAAATTAAATTTAAAAAAAAAAGATGTGTGCTTCTTGGCAATTGTAAGTGCCTTCAGTTAGCAATTGTAAAATGGAAGGGATGATTCCGTCCC
Source organism: Potos flavus (assembly GCA_028534135.1). Lineage (NCBI taxonomy): Eukaryota > Metazoa > Chordata > Mammalia > Carnivora > Procyonidae > Potos > Potos flavus. The sequence goes on from CM052897.1 coordinate 22,906,648, forward strand.
ATAAGAGAAATGGATGCAATCACTGCATGTCAGAGGGAATATGTTCTACAAAACCAAGATATTATGGTCATTATCACAGCATAGTGCCTCGGACAGTACTAGGAAGTGCTGATATCAATGAATTGGTCTTATAAAATTTATCCAGCACATCATGTGGACATATCACTGGGAGATTCCGATCCTAATCTTATAGACCAATATTGGTCTATTGGCACAAACTTACTTGTCAATAGCACTAATTTAATAAATTACAATGTACTGTTACAGTGAATTTAAACTCAGTTAAAATCCCAAATGATTTCTGTTCAAATTCTGGCTCCAGTATTTAGCATCTGTGGGACCCTACACGGACAGGTCTAGATTTTGTAGGAACTAAAGCTTGTATAATCTGGGCAGCTCTTGAAGAAAAAGAAAACAAAGGCATGAATTCAAAATCAATCCAGGTCTTATAAAGAGGCTCACATAAGTGAGAGGCCTGAGCTTAAACTTTATTAGCTTCATGGTAGACCGGGCTCTAGGTAGACCTTGCCTCTGGGGGAAGTTACATGATCATTCTGTATCACAGTATCTTCACCTATAAAGTCAGGATAATGATCATCACTTTGTAGAATCCATATATCTATCTATCTATCTATCTATCTATCTATCTATCTATCTATCTATCTATAGATATGGATTTATGGTCCAAGGTAATTTGCATTGAGAGTCAGCATTCTAGAAATCAAAAATTGGTCTCTTGTTATGAATATTCAAATGTACAGAGGCCACATACTATAATGATTAGATTGAAACTTTTTCCTTTCCAGCATTCTATCTGATTAATTGTGTATGTATACAGACAGATCCCAAGGGACACAGGACTACGTGATGGTCAGTCAATAACATAAACTCTCAGAAACAACACCAAAGTATTGCAATATGGCAACAGTCATCAGATGGGATCTCTGCAAGGACAAGGGAAGCAGTTTGAGAGACTGAGGCAGCGAATGTGAAATGCTACAGGCTTGAATATTGACAAAGACCCCACCCCACTGACCACATCACCCTTTTGGAAAAGTATTTTAACCAACACAACCTTGGGGCGCCTGGGTGGCTCAGTCAGCTAAGCGTCTGCTTCTGGCTCACGTCATGATCCCGGGGTCCTGGGACTGGGCCCCGCATCCCGCTCCCTTCTTCGTGGGGAGCCTACTTCCCCTGCTTGTGCTCTCTCATGCTCTCTGTCAAATAAATAAATAAAATCTTAAAAACAAAACCAAAATAAACCAACACAACCTCATTTAAGCCTATGGCAGCTCTGGAGAGCAGAGTAACGGGGATGAGCACCCTTCAGAGGGCCTTTTTTGGCAAGCTCATACCGCAGCCCACTTTACAGAGCAGCCAGGAGTCAAGCCTGCACCGTCGTCATCACTCACCGGGTGTCTCCCAAGTGTCAGCTATTGTGCTAAGTACTTCACATGTGTTTCCTCGTGTAATCCTCTGTGTACCATTATGGTGATTTGACATTGAACCATCAGAGCTGAGGTTCAGTATCTTGCCAAGGACTTGCAACTATTAAGCTATGATAGTTTTGAGCATTTTTATAAGTATGTGAACAGATTTGGAACCCATTTTGGAACTCAGCAGGTTTGGAACCCATGGAGAAATTATCTAAGGGCCCTGGGCTACATCTGGAACTGAATCTGCATCCTCTATAAAAATATATTCTCCTCAAGGACTAACACGCGTAATAGTGCCAAGACGGCAAGGAGATCCATCGTTTCTGGGCTGTGTCCTATTTATCTCTGTATTGCTAATGTCTACTACAGTTGCCGCCTAAATGTCGTGAGATGAAGACGTGAACGATTGGTCATGTGGCAAATAAGGGGCAGGGCCAGGAAACCTAGGGCTCTGGACTCCCTAGCCGGAGTCCTCTTACGATTACCTGGCTGCTCCCTCTCTGCGAAGGTTTGGTAAACTTGCTGTAACAGAGACCCAGAATACAAATGGCTAAACAACATAGACATTTATATCCTTCTTATGTAAAAGTCCATGCAGTCATTTCAAGAGAGAAAGAGGTGAGGAAAAGCCAGCCCCTTCCTTGTAATCACCTAACCAGGAAGCTTCATATCACTTCCAGGCACATCTTACGTGCCAAACCAGTCACGTGGCCACATCTAGCCAGATGGGATGCTGGGAAATGGAGTCCTTATGCCCATCTAAAATTTCTATTTTACCAAAATAGAAATCTAAAATAATCTATTATATATTATATTTATATAAAATATAAAAATATCTATTTTATCAACGGCAGGGGAATGGTAGTCTTCGCCAGAGGGGTGAACCACTTTGCGCGGTGGGAAAAGCACTAACAGGTATACGGGTGGCCCCGGGGTGGGGGGGGGGGGGAGGGTTCCTCACCTGCATAATCCAATAATAATGATAACTACCCTGAAGCTCAGGTTTTTCAACTCCAAATAAAACAACAATGCTAATTCATTTAGTGAGCAAGCTCTGTGCTCTGAATGCTATACCACATACTTACTTTATATATGTGATTTAAGGACATCTGGGTGGCTCAGTTAAGCGTCTGCCTTTGGTTCAAGTCATGATCCCAGGGTCCCGGGTGGAGCCTCGCATCTGGCTCCCTGCACAGAGAGGAGTCTGCTTCTCCCTCTGGCCCTGCCCCCTGCTCCTGGGCACTCTCTCTCCCCGCTTCCCCCCAACAAAAATAAATAAATAATTCTATCTTTATATATGTGATTTAATCCAATCTTCCCAACAACCCTTCAGGCCCACATTCTTGTCACCCCTTTCCTTTTAGAGAGAAGGAAACTAAGCCTCAGAGAAGTTAAGTAACTTGCTGAAGGTGTCACACAGTGAGTTTTCGAGTGACGCAACCGGAGCTGGGCTCGCGGACTCCACAGCCCACGCATGGAAATCCCGCCTCACCACCCCCCTCGCGCAACCTTAGAGCCGAGGTTGTCCTTGTCTCAGTGCTGTATCTGCCTTGGACCCTTGTCGCCGGCATGAAAGGTGACACAACAGATGGAGCACACGGTTGGTCCCCTCCTCTTTCCTCAAGGAGGGCCATGTGCCGCGCTGGGGCTTCAGGCGTCCTCGTCTGAGTTGCATACAGAGCCTGGCTCCCGAATGGGGACTGTCCAGAAACAGTTCATGGCTGCTGGAGACAGGCTGGAGCCGAGAGGAGGAGGAATCCAGGTTTGAGGAGAGAAGAGGAAAAAGCAATAAACTGAAAAATCACAGCTCTGCAGGCAATGGAATCTATTACTCAGAGATTAAAATGTCACAAGGAGTCCACGTCAGCTCCAGACCTTGGAAAATGTTTTTTCCATCATAATTACTTCTTGCCACCAACACAGGACTATTTCCCTTCCTGGGGAGGAGATTGCCCAACTTGATGTCTTTCTAGCTTTCTGCAGACCTCAAAAGTTGCCGCTTAAGTTTATTCATAGCATTAACAATGGCCAACACCAATGGGCACTTACTGTATGCCAGCTACTTACAGCTTAGTAAGCCTTCGATAACCCTGTGAGATGGATACTATTCATTCCCTCCCCCATCTTACAGAGGAGGAAACTGAGGCACAGAGACTCGGGTTAATGTGCCGAACCTCACACAGCTGGTAAGAGGAGAGTCGGCATTTGAGCCAAGCTCATCCGTTTAGAAGTGTGATCTTAAACACTCTTGGAAACTTCCTCCTCACAGCCCCATTCTATTTGTGGGAAAGCGAGAAATAACACAAGTCCTCCCAGAAAGAAACTGGCAAGTCATCCCTTTTTTTTTCCCTTTCACATTTAGGCACAATATGAGCCAAAAATCTAAGGCATGGAGGGAGGAGCAAGAAATGTCAAATCCAACCCCAGGAGGGGTTAGTAAGCTAAATTAAGATTCACATTCAATGGGATACTTACTAGTTAACCTTTAAAAATGATGTTGTAGAAGGACATTCTTAAGTTTGTGAGGTCATAAACTGTACCATGTGATTTGTACTAAAAAAAAGTTTTTGATCATACACACGCACACACACAACTAAAAGTTTGCACACAAAATCATCACAAGTCCTTCTACCCAAGTAGCAAGATTATGTACAAACTTGTTCATCTGATATCCCTCCATCCCATTTCCACCAATGTGCCTCTAGGAGTTCTCTTAGAGGTGATTCAAGTTCAAACTGTTTTGAACTCAAAGTTCTCAGGCTTGTGCTTAAAAACACCTGAAAAACAGGCTCAGTGACCATGGCCTCCCTCCCAACCAAACACGACACAGTTTCCTTTCTTTTTTTTCTTTTGAGACAAACCTACACTTGTAGAAGAGCTGGAGAACCGTACAAAGAATTATCTTTTTCCTAAAGATTTGGTAGAAAATCGCCAGTCTGATGGCACATCGCCCCTGAATACTTCAGTATGTGATTCCTTCAATCAAGAACATTGTCCTATGTAACCGTGGGTTGGTTTCCATCCAAGTCAAGAAATAAACGCTGCTGTACCACGGCAGTCTAATCCTCAGCCCCAGTTGAGTTGTGCCAGTTGTCCCAATTGTGTCCTTTATGGCAAAACAATCCGGTCCAGAACCAGGTTATAGCGGGTTGTATCTTGTCTCCTTCGGTCTGGGATAGCTTCTTAGTCCTTCCTTGGTCTTCCATGACCCATGACATCGTTTGAAGATTTCAAGGCCAGTTATGTTGGAGGATGTCCCTCAGCTTGGGGCTGTCTGCATGCTATGACTTTGTTAGGTGGAGCCCAGGGTGGAGACGGTAAGCTGCGAGAGAAACTGAAATAGAGGTTTCTGACTCACAGGTCCTGAAGCAAGTACACGGCACGCCTTGCGGGTTCACATCGGGAGGTCGAGGCAGAGTGCAGACAGAGAACAGAGCCTGGACCACATGCCTTTCTCAGACTCCATGGTGCTGTGCTTTGGGGTTCCCCAGCGAGGGCCATATTGCTCAATCCAAACCAAAACAGTGGGCTGCTTCCAAGGGCCCAAACTCTGTAGGTCTTGGGCTTGGCCTGGGAAGCCAGGCCGTCAGGAAAGGCTGTTCAGATGTGTTGTTGCTGTGGAAGAATGTGGAAAGTGCTTTGACCGCTGCTGAGAATATGTGTTCTTTCTGTGCGTGATAAAGAGCAGGCTCAGGAGACGCTGGGAAACAAGAAGAGGAAAAAGGCATTAAAAGAAAAACAAACAAAACAAAACAAAACAAAAAAACCTCCAAAACCTCAGGGACTTCAGCCTCCCATTTGGAAGTCATGCTCTCCTCCATCATCATTATTGACAAGGGCAAGGATCCTGGGCATGCCTTGCGATTCTGGCTTTCAAAAGCAGGTGGGGCCGGGACAGCTTTCATCTGGGTCCACAGGCACATTTCTGGGTCCGTAAGCACATTTCTGACGGGGCAGCAAAAGTAAGCCGGCCTTCCTAGCCCTGAGTCCTGTCTGCCCGGGCGCCACTCCCTCCTCCTCCTCCAACTCCCTCCCTTCATCTCTCCAACAGCAATTAGCCAAGATTTCAGTGAGACTGAACTTTAGGAAGAGTGGCAGCCCCCTAAGTTTTTTTTTTTAATTAAGTTTTTATTGTGTAAAACATACGTGTCATAAAATGTACCATTTTAACCATTTTTTCAATTGGCATTAAATACATTCACATTGTTGGCAACCATCACCGCTCTCAATCTCCAGAACTCTTTTCATCTTGCGAAACTGAAACTCCTTACCCGTTAAACAATAACTCCCCATTCTTCCCTGCCCCGGCCCCCGGGTGGCTACCATTTTTCCTCTGTCTCTGTGAATCTGATTACTCGAGATACCACATCTGAGTGGAATCACGGGGTATTTGTCCTTTTATGACGGGCTTAGTTCACTTTGTGTCCTGTCCTCAAGGTTCATCTGTGTTGTAGCACGGGTCAGAATTTCCTTCCTTTTCAAGGCTGAGCACCTCCCGAAGCTCTTAAAAGTTATGTAACTATATATGTCCACTGGGGTTGCCACAGAAAAATACCACAGGTCGGGTGGCTGAAACAACACATACTGATTTCCTCACAGTTCTGGAGGCTGAACTCCAAGATCCAGGTGTCAGCTGGTTTCCTCTGAGGCCTCTCTCCTTCGCTTGGAGGTAGCCAGCCACCTTCGGGCTGTGTCCTCACACAGCCTTTCCTTGTGTGCATCCATCCCTGATCCAGATTTCTTATCAATTCGCCCCTCAGATTGGATTAGAGCCCACCTTAATTTTAACTTAATCACCTCTCTGTAGGCCCAATCTACAAATACAGTCACATTCTGAGGGACTGGGGGTTAGGACTTCAACGTATGAATTCTGGGGACACACTTCAGCCCATACCCTTCCTGAGAAACACATTCCTCGTCATGGCCCCCTTCTGGGTGCTGGCTCGGCATATGCCCATGATGCACGTGGCATAGCACTGGAGCATGGCAACTTCTCTGTGGGACCAGCTGGCATCATTGCTGTGTTTCCCCCAAGTCTTAGTATGTGTCTTTCCAGCACATACTCGGTGCTCACTTAACAACGTGTGTTACTGCTTCCATCTTGGATTGGGTCGGGGCTGAGGCAGTCAGAGGAAGGGGACTCAGGATCACAGCATTGTGGGAGGCAGAAAAAACGGGGAGGCAAACGCAAACTTCACGTGCTGAACGACCCTGCCCCAGCTAACCTGGAATGACAAAGCTGCCTCATGTTCAAGACGAATAGTAGTTAACTGTTACAACTGACTATGTGCCAGGCATTGAACCAGCCGCTCTGTAGGTGTCTCATTTAAAAGTAGCTACAATTCTCATCCCTACTGCTCAGATGAGGAAACCGAGGCCCACAGAGTTTATAGTAGCTTGCAGAGTCACGTAGATTGCATGTGCTAGAGACAGCATTCAGGCCCAGAAGTTCTGCGAGGTGAGCCCAAGAGCCTCAGACGACAATGACATAAAAATTATTTATGCCTGTGAATAACGATGATTAAAAAAAAAACCACTTATATAATAATGGGGTATGGTGAGAGGATAGGATACTGGCTATTTTTCTTTCATTTAAATTTTTCCACTTCTTCAAGTGTGTGTGACATTTCTTATTTTTAATTTGTTTTAAGAAAAGACTTTGCATGTTGGGGTGCTACTCCCTTGAGGATTAAAATGAAATCATATATATTTCCTCTCCAGTGTTGCTGCATAAAGAGTTGTCCTAGTTGTCCTCAGCTGGGATTTTGAGAGCAAGCAGCCCCCTGGCCCCTCACAGCTCCCTTGGTCTCCATCAGTAATAGGTTTTTGAAACATTAAGTTTTTTTCTTTTAACTTTTTGGTCTTCTCTTTCTCCCCTTTTTTTCTCCTTCTCTTTGTTTTTAAAGCAACTCATATAAACGAGTTTGTACCAGCTTATCCTTGGAATACGTGTGTTGCAAGCTCTGGGTCCATCTTGTTCCAACGTGAAGATGGGTATCTTGGATTTGAAGAGCTCTGGGAAGAATCACAGAGGGTTGGGTTGTTTTGTTTTCCCGAGCTCTCAAGACAGTAAGAAAACCCTAACCTCATCGCACTCACTCTTCCAAACCAATTTCTAAGTTGTTCCTCTAATAAATCATCAAGTCCCTATAAAGGACGGCAAGAAAATCCCTCCAGCCATACACTGTCTAACTTCCCGGGTTCCATTAAAACAACTGTCTTTTTCATAAATAATTTCTGATGTCTTTGCCCTAAACCATGGACAGATTTTGATCTGGAATGATCAAATTCACATGAGATGTAGATTATCATGAGTAATTAAGTATCCTCGATGCTCTCCATCAAGACCCAATCTTACTTTTCAGTTTCACCTAGATCTCAGTGACATCTCTAACTCACTCACCATGTCAACACCAGACTGGCCGTGAAACCGGTTACACGGCTCCTTCTGAGTCAGGTGGGTCTTCACACTTTGCATTGGGTGACCACCGTGCCAGCCACAACTGCTTGGTCAAAGACATCCGATGTGGGCTGGACCTAAAGGGAGACTGTGAGGGGGCCTGGGCCGAGCACGTGGTCCCAATGGAAAGCATGAATGCAACGCCCAGAGAAATACCACAGAGACAGGCAGGAAGAAGAAAACAGGAAAGAGAGGGAAGCAGAAACAGAGGGTGTCTTGAGCGGGGAAGAATTGCTAAGTACAGAACAATGATTTTTCCTCTTCGGAGGAGACCACACTCCAGTAACTGGAGTTGCTATGGTTTCCTGAATGGTTTTCCAGTTTTCCATGAGGCCTGAATATGTCAATGCTGAGATGGTTTTCTTTGCTAACTCACTGCATGTAAGTGTATCTTTATCAAAAAACCACATCTCCTGAGGTGTCCTCAAGTGTATCATTGGTTTGTGGTTCTTTTGTTTTGTTTTTTTTATTTGCAAGTGGAAAGAGCCCAACACTCTTGTCTAACAATGAATCCATATTCTTGCCTCCCAGACCTATTCTTTCACATGGGTTGTCTATGCCTACTTTTGATATCACTATCCCAATTCTTAGGTCTCCCAATACCTAGTCTGTCGCCAATACCTGGAGTCTGTCAGTCCATTTTCCAGAGCCTAACAAATCTATCTCCACAATACAGCTCCAAAATCTCAGGGCTGGTAAATAATCCTCTCACATAGCTCCCTGCGGCACTCTTAGCAGACATTACTAATTGATCACCGCATTCTACCTCGCTTACTTAAGCAAGGCTAAAAGCAATAGTAGCCCTATTCTTTGAAGGCTTGTTATATATACCAGCTACTGAGCTAAACATTTTGCATGCCTTCGCTCATTTAATTCTCATTAAAAAAAAATAATAACCTGTGAAAACATACTATTGTTCTTTTCCATCATACAGGTAGAGAAGAGGCTGAGAGAGAGGAGAGAAATAGTCTGGCTTCTCCTTTCGTCCAGCCCTCCCATCTTTCTCTCTGGCCTCCCACTTACTGACTCCAGCTGCAGCCAGTTGGCAGGTGCTCAGAGAAATGTAGTTTGCAGGAGTTAGCTCCTCGCTGGGCAAAGCAAAGCGCAGAACAGAGATTGGATCTGAGACCAAACAGAATGACTGGCAAGGAGCCCCTCCTGATTTCACAGCAAAAAAGGAATGTGTCCTGACTCTGAAAACCCAAAGCATTTGATCCAGAAATTTCCTTCTGTACTTAACACTTTTTTTATCGAATAGTTACCTATTTGCATTTGTGCAGAACAGGTTTGCTGGCCTTTTCTCCCTTGGTCTGTAGGCTCAGTAGGTCTACTGGGAAGACACAAGTGTGAATTAGTGTCACTCTGTCATATTGCCTAGCCCTGTGCTTTGCTCAATAAATATTTGTTAAATGATGAACGATATTGAGTGCGTGTGCTCCTTCAGACTGAGGTGTGTTGCAGGGCATCAAGGGGGTAGGCCAAGCCACAAGACAAACACCTAACATGTCCTCGGAGAGTCCGTTTCACTGTATGGTAGGTAATTTTAAACATAATTTTTATATAAAAACAACCAAAAAACAAAGTCAAAGAAAATTTACATCATTTTCTTAGAGATAAACGAAATTCATTTACAAATACTATGCTCTTCATATATTCATTTTGTTTGCTTGTTTGTTTGTTTTCAACACATGTTGACTGAGTTTCTTCTACAGGCCAGGCACTGTTCTAGACAGACATGATGCCTGCCTTCAGGAATTTTATGGTACAGTGCAGGCATCGACAACATCCCCTAGAGAACCAGAGAGCAAATGTTTCAGGCTTTGTGGGCCAAACATTCTTTGTCGCATTACTCAACTCAGGCGCTGTAATAGAAAAGCAGGGGAAGAGAGGGAAAACTGAATGGGAAGAAATCAGAGAGGGAGAAGAACCAGGAGAGACTCTGGATTCCCGGGAACCAAACTGAGGGCTACAGCAGGGAGGGGGGTGATGGCCACTAAGGAGGGCATGCATAGTGATGAGCACTGGGTGTTGTATGCAGCTAATGCATCATTGAACATTATGACAAAAACTCATGATGTACTATATATTGGCTAACTGAACATAATTAAAAAAAAAAAAAGAAAGAAAAACCTGACCAAAAAAAAGAAAAGAAAAGAAAAAGAGAAAAGAAAAACAGCCATAGGCAGGAGGGAAACAAGTGAGTGCCCTGGGTTGCGGTAAATCTAGATCACAAAAAACAGGCAGCAGGCTGGATTTAGTTTGCTGACCCCTGTCTATTGGGGAAAACGGACACCAAGTAATGTCCGATGCCACGTTGTCAGAGAATCATATAGTACAATATGCTCCATGGGCAAAGCTGGCGGAAGTCACTTGGTCCAGGAGCAGGACGGGTTCCAAGGGCATGCACGCTGGAGAGCCACACGGGGCCCACTCGGAAGGGACACTAGGCTGGGTTTAATGCTCTTGCTCTCTTGTCACAGTCTGGAAATTCTTGATCGTTTTATTTCTGAACTGGTGAAGTCAGAAGGGACACGCGAGAGCAAGCAGGTAGGGAGAGGTGCTATGCCAGGCATTAGTGGACACGTGGGCAGACTCAAGTCTGCACGTGCACCAGTGGGCAGCACCAGCGGCCGGCCCGGTGGTCAGGTGAGCGTGGGCACCCCTACGGCTGGCCAGAGCCCTGCAGGGTTGATGGCCGTGTGGGAGGGGCCGCCCTGGGATGCACCCCCGAAGACCGGCTTGCCTGTCTGTCCCCAGAGCCAGTTCCTGGAGCACCTGCAAACATTAAGGAACTTCTGGCACCCAGGTAGGCAAGTCTGTCAGCAAAGTATTACAGAATAAGTGTTTGCACTGACGTTGCAGTAACGGATATCCGGGAGTTGTTAACATTGTTCAAAGAATTTAGAATTTCTAGTTTTGGCAGTTCTGGCATTGCAGACCAAATATCCATGGGCCAGGATATGAAAATTAATTTTAAATATGGTCCTAGTCAACAGAATAATAGAATACTATCTTCATAGAAAGTTTCGGTTAAACCAACAATAACAAGGAAGACAATCTTAAAATCAATTTTCCTTGGATTTGAAATCCAGTGATAGAATGCATAAGGGGGCATTTTGAATTATATAAAAATCATGAAGCTGCTTTTGGTTTCTTGTATGACCTCTACAAGCTGCAGGAATTGTCAGAGGAAATGGCAATATTAAATTTTTATGCAAAAATCATATAATTAACATGAGTTCAATAATATAAATACTACTTGAATAGTATTATTTATAATATTATACTTAATACTATAAATAGATAATTTATTATTTATAAATAATATAAATTCACATATTAAATTCAGAACATAAAAGTGATTTGTATGAAGAATTAACTCTTTTTAGAAAAATGGTTCCACAGCATCATCACCGCCAGATGTACTAAAACTTGTATTTCAAAATAATTTATGGAAAATGTATCTCAGCTTTGTCATGGCCTATAAATTATGCTGTCCCAGTCATAGTCGCCTCCGTAGATTTGATTTCAACTGTCAAAATTAAATTTATCAAAACGTTTTTGTGACCTTGCATTTACCAATGGCCATTAATATCACTTTTCATTGCGTGAACCAAAAATGAAGCTGCTGAAAGTAAAAATGTTTATGACCTAACGAATGAATATGTAGGAAAGCAAACCAGAAAAATCTTGATATCATATTAATCCATATTATTTATTGCATTATAAAAAATCATATCAAAATATGTTTTGGCCATATTGTTATTCATATATCACTACTGTTTTTATTACATTTTATAAATAATAAAATATTTTTAAAGGAAAAGCTTTATATGTTACCTTTAACTGTCCTTTCTTTCCTACTTTTCGAACAAGGGGCCTGTATTTTCATTCTGTGCTGGGCCTCGCAAAGGACGTGGTCAGTGCTGTCCAGGCATCCAGGCACGCTTTCCTGGGGAAGTGGAAAGGCCCAAAAGTGAGAGGGAGCTTGTGGCACCAGACCGGAGTGTGGGCCCAGTACCAGCAGCATCACCGTCATCTGGGATCCTGTTAGATTTGCAGGCTCTCAAGCCCCGGCACAAAGACTGCGGGGGGACCACAGCAATCTGACTTTAAGTACCCAGGGGATCCTGATGCGCCCCCAAGTTTGAGAACCACTGCTGTCAGGGACTGAGAGGAGTACAGTGTGTGTGTGCTGGGAGTGTGTGAGGAGGCAATGAAGGCCATAAGGAGGCAATGGAGCTTTGAAAGTAGGAGTAAAAGCAAAGTCTTTACACAGGTCACAAGGCCCTCAAGGACATCGTCTTCCAGATCTTGTCTTCCACCACTCTCTACCTCAACCACACGAAGTATCCTTACACCTTCTGTAAGGGAGAAATAAACCTTTTTTGGGATAAATCATTGAGATTTCGGGGCTTAGTTGTTACTGCACCTCAGCCTCGCCTAGCCTGCCTAGTCATTACCAACAAGCAATGATGAACTCAGGAAAAATGAGTCTTCTGAGTAATTCTATTATGAAGGATGAGTATTTGGTAGTTGTAAGGAAGATCCCGTACTTTGTTCACAAGTATACGTATGCAAAAATGTTGCCGGCATAACGTCCCAATGGTAAAACCCAGAAATCGTGAGATGAATACATAAAAGTATACAGACAGGAGGCAGAATCTACAAGTATGGGCTATGAATTAGCCTGTCTGAGTTTGAAACTCAGCTCTCCCACTTACCTTGAACAAGTTAATTAGCCCCTCTGGGCCTCAGCTTCCTCAGAGGTAAATAAGGATAATAGCATTAGCTACTTCATAGAATTGCTGAAGGACTGGATGCAGTCAGGGGAGTCAAGTCCCGGGTTCTAAGTGCCTGACATGTACCAACTCCTTAAATCTTCACAGCAGCTCACTGGGATAGGTACTATTTTATCCCCGTTTTATAGACAATGAAACAGACACACAGAGAGATTAAGTAACTTGCCCAAGACCACACAGCTAGTGAATAATAGAGCTGAGATTTGAACCCTCAGTCTGACCACAGGGGCAGAGATGAATCATGAGCTGGAAGTCAGGCAGGCTTGAGGGAAATCTCAGCCCCAACACCCACTACCCAACTGACTTTGAGACAACAGCTTAACTTTTGGCAGTCATGATTTCTCTTAAATTAGGAAAAGAGTAAAAATATACATATATTTATAATAATACCTACATCAGAGTGGGCCAGTTGGGATAATGTATATAAAGTACCCCCAACTCCCACCCACCTGGCCCAGAGTAGATACTCAGTAAATGTTAGCTGCTGTTGTGACGGTAATGTTCTGCATGGACACAGCCCGAGCATGTGTCTGGAATGGGGTCGTAATAAGGTGGAACATTTGGTCAGTGTCTTCTGCTCCCCACTGGGTTTATAGAAAGACCCATTTCAAAATCCCCGCTCCACTAAGGACAGCAATGTGGGTGTAGGTGTTGGTGCTGGGGGGACAGGTCTTGGGGTAGGATACAGCCTCAGGTTTGGTGTCAACCCGACCCCACGGTAACAGTGGCCCAGCTGCTGCCACCCTAGCTTAGAGACCTGTTTCTCCAGAGTGGCCACAGTTGGTTTTACCTGATCGAGCAAAGCACCAGAAGATCCAGGAAAAACAGGTAGCCAAAAAAGCAGTATTTCCCAGGGAAATGACACTGTGTGGAACAATCATAATTCATCAAGCATTTTAGGCTCTTCAGAAATGTTCCTGTGCTTCTCTGTCTCAACACTTCCTCTTTCTCTTTCACTTCGATTTTTTTCTCCTTCACAATGTATATCTCCCTTTTTTCTGATCTTTCTCCTTCTTTCTTCTTTACTACCCTCCTCCTTCTCTTCCCACTCCCCCCAACTGATATGGTTTTTCCCATGTGTTGAATGTTCCCTGTTATTAACTTGAACTATGTCAGTGTATCCCCCAAATAGGATGGTCACGTTGAATAAATAAAAACACATGATGTTCAGGTAAATTTGAACTGCAGATAAAGAGCAAATAATATTTGGGGCATATTTACACCCCCACAAAAAAAAAATCTGTTATCTTCCTGAAAGTTAAATTTACCTGGGCATCTGATATCCTATCTGGCACCCTACCCTCAACTAACTGAAGCCCAGTGTGCTCCTAAAATAACATTTGTCCTGTGAGCCGGTGGTTCTTGGAAATAAAAAAATGTTCCATACCTGCTCCATGATAAGCTTTGTAACTCTCTCATAATTGAAAAAAGGTGAGTAACCAATATTGCCTGAACCCCCAAACAAGAGAGAGTTTTTGGTCTCTTGCTTTTACATGGTGCTTACAACTTCAAGCTGCTTTCCTCTCATGGCAGCTGACTTTCTTGGGGCATCCCCCAGCCCGGCCAGCTGCTGGGCCAGCAGGAATGTCAGGCCTCTGTAAGGGAAAAGGTTACTTCTGCAGTGGGGGAGGGGAAAGGGGGTGAACTACAAGATTTTTCTTTCCACTCCCATCTTTGCCTCTTAGCTGCCACATCTTCAGAGTGACTGGGGGACAGTGCTGGGAGGGGTGGTCAGAAAATCCTCTCCTTTTCTGATGATCCTTTGGCTCTGTCTGGGACCGAGGCTGACAGGAGGGGTGAGGGCCGCAGCTCCCCACAGGAAGTTGAGGTCTGTCACCTCTGATAATCAGTACCTCACCTCCGAGCCCTTCGGCCTTCCTGCCTGCTAGTGTCTGAACAAATGCAGCAGGCATGTGAAGGTCACGGAGTCGCAGGAGGGTGGCAGGGCCCGAGAGGCGGGACCTCTCCCCTCGCCACGGAGAAGAAGGGCTGCAGAGGACTCCAGAAGCTGCCGGCTCCGGAGGCCAGCGAGCACAGCTCCCGCTCCCCAAGGGGCCGGCGCGGCCTGCAGCCAGGCGTTGCCGGTTCCGAGCGCCGTGCTCCAGGCCGGGCTTTCTGCTCTCCCGGCTGGAGGCCCGCCATCCTGATTGAGTGAATTTCCAAGAAAGCAGTTGACAGGCTTGGCAGTGCTATTCCTGGAAATGTTCAATAGGCCATCTTCTGGCAGGGGCTGCCGCTGCCGGCTGGGTCGCAAGGGGAGAGCGCGTGCTCTGCGCCGCCCCCGCCCGGCCTGTTCCCAGGTGCCCCGGGGCCCCAGGCGGCCGAATACGACGGGCCGCTAGCGCCCCCGGGGCAGCGGGCCTGCTGCGAAGTGCAGCCAGACGCACTGTGACTATAAATTAGAAACCCCATCAGCTCCGGCGGGTGCCCGGCATGTCCCGCAGTAAAGCCGGCGGGGGACTCTTGGCCACTGCCAAAGGTCAGGCTGAACGCGGCTTTAACTCTTGTAGCAGTCCCAAGAGGGAGGCCAAGCCTGTGGCCGGCCAGACGACGCCCAGGCAACTCGCAGAGGCTGGAACTTCCCTCTGAGGCCGAGCCCACGGTGGCCCCGGGCTTCCAGGCCTCAGCACTGCCCAGCTGTCTCGGCCGGATGCTTCTCTGTGGGAGCCTTCTGCGCATTCCAGGATGCACGCTTGGCCTCCGTGTACTAGGAGCCAGTAGCACCTCCACCTGTCCTCCCTCCCCCAGCTGGGACAACCAAAAATACCTGCAGAGCTTGCCCAGTGTCCTCTGGAAGGCCACGACCCCCCGCTGCACAGGAAAGGGGGCGTGTGTGTGACGCCAGTGACGACAGAGACAGAGGCAGAATCTCAGAATCTGGTCTCCAGTTGAGCTGTGTGATGCCTGGCAAGTCACAGAATCCTTGGGCTCAGTTTCTTTGTCTCTGAAATGGGAAGAAGAAAAGCAAATGCAGGGAGTGTGGCGATCAGCTGTGGTAATGCCCCCTCTTGCACTGAGAGGTAGAAGGTACCACATACAACAGCAGAGCAGCCCAATACTAATGGTGGGATCCTTCCCTACTGCCAAGGGCGGGGCTCCCTTCCAAAGGAGAAAATAGTTGAATACTTATAAAATTCCCAAGACTCTCAAAACAAACAAGTGCTTTAGAAAGCTTTTCTCGTTTTTTTTCCCCTTCTGAATTCAAACAAGATTAATAATGCTATGGCTGCCTGAGGTTAATGAACGTGATTTCCTTTTATCTTCCTTGAAGGAGGATTTCTATTTTCTGTTTTAACCAATACCCTAGCAATTGCATCCCTCCGGTGAAAGAACAGAAAGGAAGGGAGCAGGAGTGTGTGGTGGGGTCTCCCTCTATTTTTTTTTCACAAAATTAGTTACCTATTTCTTTATAATTAGTGACAAAAGCTGATAAATGAAACGCCACAGCCCTCTAGAAAGATGCTGTTGCTTTAAATGAGCTTTACTGTTATATAATTCTCTGGCTGACTTCATCCCACCAGCTTTCAAGGAACTATAAAGAAATCTTTAAAGGCTAATATTTCTCCTGTTCACCCTGGCAGAAAAACACAAAGGAAATGGGTAACCTGAGCTTCCTCAAAGTGCCAAGTCCTTGAGGACAGGGCTACACGTGTTCCCCCCACCCCGACCCCAGTCTTGGGGTCCTTGTCAAGCTCCAGGGAGCCACGCCCCTTCCTTTGCGGCTGTGCACATTGGAAGACCCAAGGCCACATTTGCTTTGGGAAACAGGACACTGTGATTAATCAAAGAAAACAGAAACAGCTCCGTTTTCCATAATGGGCCCATCGAAGGGCTTTTCTAGGAAAAACCCTGATCAAGCTGTTCCTTCTATTTCCCTAATGGCCTACAGCCGGGAGTGGGGGCTGGCGGGTATGGGAGGAGGTCCCCATGGAAGTTTATTCCCAAATAGTCCCTTCTCAGAAAGACTTCATTATTCTATCTAGCTCAAAGCACTGGGCATCTACTGACAGCAAGGGCCCTGTGGAAGAAAGCGGGCCTCCTCTGGCTGAGACATCGCTGTCCCTGCAGCCACGGGTGAGGTCCTCACTGGCTTCCACGGAATCACTCTGATCAGACAGGATTCCCAGAAGGGGACTTGGGCAAGTGAGACTCTGAACCAAACTAATGGAGAAGGGTCAGAGAAGGCAGCCAGGCGGCACTGTTATAAAACCAGCTGGCACGTGCTTAGCTCATTAAAAACAGACACAGCGCAGTTCTGGAACCAGGTGAAGAAAGGGCTGGGACGAGGGTGAGGAGAGTGAGGCATCACCTCCAGTGCAAAACTTAAAGGCACCGAATAACCCCAGCAATCACATAAATCATATAAATGATACCTTGATGCAATAGTTCAAAAACTCAAAATTAATGCCCCCCAAATCCCTGATGAACAAAACATCAAAATTTAAAGACAGGGTCTGGTTTCACAAACATCGTGTGTCTCCAGTGACCAGCCCTTGACTTCAAGTGGGCTCCTGGTTTTAGAGGGTCTCGATGAAGCCAAGTGATGGAAGGAGCCGGGACTCAGAGTCAGGGACAGAAAAGCAGCCCACGGCTACACAGCCCTCAGCATGGCCCCAGCCTCTCTGAGTTCTGGTTCTCACTTACAGAGCAGTCTTAATGTTGGCCACACCTTCCTCACAGGGGGGTTTTAGGACCAAAGAAAATCTTGTTCACGAGAGCATTTGATAAACCCTAACCTATGGTGTTCTCGAGATGTACAACAGAAGGCATAGCAACAAGACTGGTAATTGCAGTAGTAGGCAAGATGGGACATTTTCGGTGAGGGAAGAGAGAAAAGGCAGGTGGGAGGAAAAGGCTGTGCCCCTGGCTGTGTGTTGGGAGGTGGGAAAAGCCAGATTCTAGATTCTGACCCGACTTCATGTCTCGTGCAGCTATTTATAACTGTAGAGCTTTGACCCATTTTCCAAGTTCTCTGTGCCTCAGTTTTCCCAGTCTTTTTTTTTTTTTTAATTTTATTTATTTAGGGGCGCCTGGGTGGCTCCGTGGGTTAAAGATTTTATTTATTTATTTGACAGAGAGGAGAGAGATCACAAATAGACAGAGAAGCAGGCAGAGAGAGAGGGGGAAGCAGGCTCCCTGCTGAGCAGAGAGCCTGATGCGGAGCTCTTCCCAGGACCCTGATCATGACCTGAGCCGAAGGCAGAGGCTTTAACCCACTGAGCCACCCAGGCGCCCCTCAGTTTTCCCAGTCTTAAAACGTGTATAGTAATGGATTGACATGAAGTCATGTGTGCACAGCACCTACTATGGTCTGGTCCAAGCTGGGTGTTAACCACTTACACACACACACACACACACACACACACACACACACACACACCCCTCCCTGCATTCTCACACCCCTACGCCAGGCTTCTCCCATTAAGAGAAAAGAAAATAAAAGGAGGAGAGAAACAGAAGAGGCAGAAAGAATATAACTCCAGAGTGGAGGAGGCAAAAGAAGAGAATGGGGGGCGGGGGGAGGAAATACAGGAAAGGAAAAGGAAGGAGGAAGAAAAGGAAGAGAAGAAAGTGGGGACACTCGGGTCCTGTCCTGAGCTAAGAGCTCTCTTCGAGGAAGTCAGTTCCAGTTTCCCAGGAAACAAACATAGAAAGAATCAAGTGCAACAGTGTATTTAAGATTTATCTCTGATGATACACACAGCTCTGATTCACTTGCTTTACCTGCTGTAGAATATTCTAGAACATGCCTGCATTTATATATCCGTTCTCCCAAGGGTGGACATTTAAATTGTATAAGGGGACTTTGATTCATATCGGTAATCTTTGATTTCTTAAGTTGGGTGGAAGGGACAAAGTTCAGTCCCTTCGTGTCTTTTTCCCTTTGTCTGAAACAGATGAACTCATCTAGAACTCCTACTGATTCCGCCCAACTTCCAGGCCTTATCCTTCAGGTCAAAGGCAGGTGGGACTCCGGGGTGTGGATGAAGGGTTCCAGCAGCCACCAGCCCCACAGAGGGGACAGGGCTGCTAGTGGCTCTGCCTACCCTGGACAAGCAGGGGTCCAGCTGCACTAAGACACGGCTCGCAGGCCTGTGGCTTCCCAGACAGACTGGGCTACCTGAGATCTTGCCCTGACCCAGAAGCCCCAGGGCTGAGCCCCATAGGCAGTTCCAGACCCATTGCTGGGATTTCATAGAAGACTTGGAGGAGAGATGCTTCAGGGGAAATAGTTTTCTCCTTGAACAGCTGAGCTCCTCTGAAAGGAATCTCTGTACCTTTCATAACGGAACAAAGAGGAAGGCTGTTTGCGAGCTTGGGGAGGCGCAAGTCACAGTTGATCCCCTGGAAATCAGTCCATGCATTTCCTTACCAAAGAACTGGAGAAAGAAGAAATGCCAAGAATCCAAAAGAATAAATCTTTCGGAAACAGTTCCTGTTTGCCTGTGGAATGTGTTGCTCCTCCCCCCCTCTTCTCCAGTAGCTTTGTTTCTTAGAGACTGTTTGCTTTGGCTGCGACCGGAACCAGTCTGCATTCCCCAGCGTCCACCTGCTCCGAGCACCGGCCTCAGACAGACAGCCCGGTACACGGACGGCCCACTAAACCACGACTGAGCTGGGTGACGACAGTGAGGTGCTCGCCTTGGGCACAAAGTTTGAGGGGACGCCCCCAAACTCAGTAACTGAGATGAGTATATATTTTAATGCAGTATTTTAAAAACTTAAAAGTTAATGCAAAATAATCCATAATGAACAAAACAACCATATTGCAAGTAAAGGCCAGGTCAGTAGAAACTCCTGAACTGAGTGCACCTGGAAGTGCTGGACTCAGCTCTTCCTTTGTGAACCCTCGTCCCCTGTCCCATCTCGGCAGCCCGGGAAGAGAGTGTTCCCATCCACCCCCACAAACATCCGTCCACCCCAGAGCAGGATAACAGGGCCAGCTTCTACCAAACACCACAGCCCACAACCCCCTGCCCACGCACCCACGCACAGCTCTGGGCCTCTTCCTCCCCCCAGGCTGCTCAGCCTCCCGCCCCTCCCCCTCTAGGACAATAAGGCCTCATCTGGGTCCTTGTACCTGCTTCATCACACATGGTTCTTGCCATGGATAACGGTGTGTTAACTCTTCACTCCAGGGGCCCCAAACTGAGTGCTGGAGGGCATCTTACTTAGCTCAGACCAATTTTTAAAAATCGATTACTTGCCAATATTAACGAGTTGCGAGAGTCTAACAAAAAAGCCAAATTGCTAGCCTGTCTCTAAAAATCCAAATTTTGGGGTGCCTGCGGGGCTCAGTCAGTCAAGCATCTGCCTTCGCCTCAGCAGAGAGCCTGCTTCTCCCTCTCCCTCTGCCCTTCCCCACCCCCCCTCCCCCCATACTTCTTCTGTATCTTCCAGCATCATGAGGGCAGGGACTAAATGACTGCTTTTCAAATGTGTTCCAAGAAGCCTCAAAGCCGCTGGGCAAAGGGCCTGGCTGAGTGTGTGTGGGGTGAGGGGGCTGGCTCACTCAGCCCCCAGGGCTCCTGCTTCTATTAGAGAAGTTCCTTTTTGGGGGGGGTTGTTTTTTAAATCATCTTATAAATTGGAGTCCTATTCAAGAATTCTTTGGGAAAAAGAAGTCCACTGTTCAGAAACAAAAACAAAACAAAGCCCCAAGCCCAAATGATCTCTCTCTCTCTCTCTTTTTTAAATCTCTTCTCCACTTACCATGTTTTCCTGGACCAGCAGGAAAACTTTCTCTCCCCACCTTCGAGCATGTGGGTGCTGGTCCGGCCACCTCTTACAACCAATGAATGACCACCCGTCCTGAGACTAGGAGCCATGGCGCCAAGCGTCCCTCCAAGACCTGCTGAGGGTAGAGAGGGCACTCTGAAACTGTGCCGAGGCCAACGCAGAGTGGGGAGCACTACCGACAGGACAAGGGGAATGCGGTAAGGACACAGGAGCCAAAGCCACGGAGCCTGGCAGAGGCTGTCCCTGTGCTTCTCTTAGGTGAAGTCCTTTACAGGTTGTCATGAGACTACTTTAAAAACAGAAAGGGACTTGAGAATAGACGTCTGTCTTAACTACGTGTGTATGGTCTGACACGTGCAAACCAAGAGAAAGTGGGAGCTTCTAGGACCCTCTCTAAAGGCAGGACTGCTGAAGCTAGCCTTGCCAATGTGATTATAGCCTTGGCTTCAACTGCCATCCATTTGCCAATGACTCAAAACATCCAGAATCTGTTCAGATTTCTCTCCTGAGATGCCAGCCCCATAGTTCTTACACTGTATTGAACAGCTCTACTTAGGGGTCCCATACACTCCTCCAGCAATTGCCCAAATGCAACTCCTTCACATCTCTCTGCAGCCTGCTTCTTCAGCAGCGTTCTCATTCGGGAGCTGCCATCCGCATCCATACATCCCAGAAATTTGGGAGCCATCCGTGACTGCTTCCCTACTTCGTTCCTCAGGCTTAAGCAATGTAACACTCAATCCACCCCTTAAGGAGCTCTTGAATCTACTTCTCTCCAGCTCTAATGGTGTGACCCTGGACTAGACCATCTCATCTCTGACCTGGATGACTACAGTTGCCACCTATGGGTTAGCCTGCTTTCTGGTCTTGTTCTCCATCCTGTGTCTCATGCTCCAAATCACCACATAGATCTTTTTGAGATACATACACACAGAATGATGATCATTCTAGAACATAAGTACAATCATCTGACACCATGCTTAAATCCCTTTGATGGTTTCCAGATTTTCTTAGGACGAAGTCCCAACTCTTGACCACGGTATGTAAGGTTAGCCCCCGCTCATCTCTCCAACCACCTCTATTCTCAGTACTGCACCCAAACTGCATCTCTTTCATTTCCCCAGACACAATCCACTCTCCACCTCCACCCCTTTGTACATGTTCCTCCATCTGCTGAATAAACATCCCCTGAGATGGTCAATTTTATGTGTCAACTTGACTGGGCTAAGGAATTCCCAGATAATTGATAAAACAGTACTTCTGGACATATCTGTGAGAACGTTTCTGGAAGAAATTGTCATTTGAATCAGTAGACTGAGTAAAGATCTCCCTCACCAATGCGCGTGGGCGTCTTCCAATCGTTGAGTGTCTGAATAGAACAAAAAGGTGGAGGAAGGATGAATTTGCCATCTGCTTGAGTTGGGACATCCATCTTTGAACCAGGACTTATACATTTGGCTCCCCTGGTTCTCAGGCCTTTGGACTCAGACTGAATTATACCACCAGCTTTCTCGGTTCTCTGTAAGTTCATTCTTGGCCTCCATAACTGTGTGAACCAATTCCTTCTGCTTCTCTTGTGAACCCTAATATACTCCCGATAACTCCTATTCACCCTTTGAGCCTCAGCTTAGATGGCACTTTATCCAGAAAGCTTTCACTGACTTTCCAAGACCAAGTTAGATACCTCCCTATCGCATTTCCACAGCACCTTGTCCTACTTTCATTCTAACTCCTATTCTAGTGGACATGTTAACTTAACTGCTTTTCCCATCAGGTTGCAAACTCCATGAAAGTTAGCATGTATTCTATTCTGTTTACATTTGCATCTTGTGAACCTATCCCCAGCACACAGTATGTGCTCAATAAATTCTTATTTTTCTGACTGAAGTGAACAGACTGCCACAAGTATGAGTCACCTTTCAGCAGAAACATTAAGAATCCTACTGGGAAAGAGTATGCTTGCTAAGGAAAATATTTCAGTCAGATGTGCAAGTCAGACTGTGCTCTAACAGTACCAAGAACTGCCTATTAATGCCTTGGCAATTTGGTAACTTCTCTGCTTCCTAGAAGTTCACATATTTTGGATATTTTTTTGTAAAAGCTGTGAAACAAAATAGATCTCTGTCTATGTGTTTGAGAACTTCCTGAGTTTCACTCAGTTTCCTCTTGCCAGACTGACATGGCTTCAAATCCTTGCTTAGGTCCTCTGTGTTTTGTTGTGACTTTCCATACCCTCTACCCATTCATGGCCCTGAAGTTGAACTCTTCCCCTGGTGACAGTGTCAGGAAAAAGAGCTGTCATTAGAAGTGCATCTGTGCCTGCTGTCAAGAGGCGGGAGAAGTGTGAGGCTTTTACTCCTAATTTTTAATCAATGTTTTGACCTCCCTTTTACCTGACATCTCCAAGCTCTGGGCAATGGACTAAGCTATTTCAGTTATTGTGTTCCTCCACACATCTCTCATTTTCAAACATAGGAAAATAATAGACTCAAAATGCTTTGGACCTTCCCTGGTGTGAGACTGCAGGAAGGGCAAAGACCTGGATTCAAGTCTTAACTCCACTGTTTATAAGCTTGAACCAATCATCTAACCCTCTCAGAACTTCGTCCTTCCCCTCTGGAAAGCAAGAATGATACCAGCCTCACTCCTTACTCTCTGCCTTGAGTGTGGGAAGCGCTGCATAAATGCTAATGTCCTCCCCAAATAGTTCTGCTATTAGTGGTCCCATGACCATACACTGATCCCTATGGAATCTCTGTGGACTGACATAATTTTCCAGAATAATAAATCTCAATCATTAGCAGGAGCAGTTGCCAGTCAGTCTCAATATCCGTACTCACTCAAGAAGCTCAAGCTTTTAAGACTCCAATTAAATGATACGAGTATTTGCTTTTTTCCCTCCAAAGTAATACTCCCATGCTCTGCTCATTCTTGTGATTGTGGAGAAGAGAAAACCTCATCCCACATAGCAAACTGAATCACTGACCTCTCTCAGTATTTGAACTCTGGGTCCAGAATTCAGCTGGACCACCATCAGTAGAAACAAAATCATGCAAGAAAGAGGGGATGCAATACATAAGGAGGGAGAATAAAAAAAAAAATTCTAGTCCCTGGCCATGGCCATTTTAGCTTGGCAGATGGATGCCTTATAGATTTAGATTTTCAAACACAGGTTCCTTATCTGTCCCTAGCACCTACACCCTATAGACATTTTTCACAAATAGTATCTCCTTTCATCTCTACAACCATCCCGACAGGTTGGCAAATACTGCTATACCCATTTTTCAGAAGAAAAAACCAAGGAGACTGTGCCTAGATCACACACACTTACGCAGAACGGAGCTGGTACTTCACCAGGGGTTTCTAAGACCAGAGCTCTTCCTGCCATACTCGGCTCCCATCTTGCACAGCTGGGGAAGAGGAGCCAATCTCAGAGGACGCATATATTCAGGAACCCCTTCAGGGTGCCACAGGGAAAAGCACCAGACTGGGGGTGAAAAAGACCTGAGCCTCATTCCCAACCATAAACTCTTGAGATGTCAATTTCCTTACTTCTGCAAAGAACAGGTAGCGATAAATGATTCCAGTTTCCCTCCCACATTTCCATTTCTTGAATGTGTATCTTTGGTTATTTTAATGTAAAACCGAGAAATACCGGTCATAAAGAAGAAATGCTAAAAAAAAAAAAAAAAAAAAGAATACATCACAATTTCAATAGCAATTATGGTATCTTTGACCCAATATGACCACTATGGCTGAATTTAAAAGGTGGGATCTTTGAGGTGCCTGGGTGGCTCAGTTAGTTAAGCATCTACCTTCAGCTTGGGTCATGATCTCAGAGTCCTGGGATCAAGCCCCACGTCAGGCACCCTGCTCAGCAGGGAGCCTGCTTCTCCCTCTCCTCCCCACCCTCTCCACCTACG
The DNA here is from genome assembly GCA_028534135.1 of Potos flavus. Lineage (NCBI taxonomy): Eukaryota > Metazoa > Chordata > Mammalia > Carnivora > Procyonidae > Potos > Potos flavus. The sequence continues at coordinate 22,931,009 of CM052897.1, forward strand.
CTCTGTCACTCTCTCTGTCTCTCTGTCTCTCTCTCTCAAATAAATAATTAAAAAATAATATAAAAAAGTTGGGAACTTCTTTCTTGGCTTCTTGGCAATAGACTTCATTAAACTTCAGTTAATCTTCTTACATTTCAGTTTCCTCATATGAATAAGAGAACAATGTTACCTTCAGTACAGGAAAAAGGACTTTTCAATTCCTTCCTTCTTGCCATCTTGCCTCTTCCTAGCTTTCTCACCCCGACCCAAGGGAAGAGGACTTGCTAATTTGAGTGGTTGGAGTCTGGGACCAGGGCAGGGTTGCTGTCCCTGGGAATGGTCCTCTTTCTTTTCTATTTTATGCGGTTGGGTAGGCACATGGACTCAGCCCTCTCTCTTCCTCTCTACCTCTCTATGCAAGTGCCCAGGGAGATAAGTCGAATTATCAGTCATCTTACTTTCTTTGTCATTTTGTCATTTTTACCCCATGCAGCCTTCTAGAGGATACTAAGATCTCAAAATTTAGATTCAAGAAGGAGTAAGAGGTTCTGTTTAGGCCTTAAGGCCTAAGCCATGTACTTCTATTCATTTTAAATCAACACCTGTAATGGGGGTTATTTGTTGATGGCTCAGTTCATAAACGGCAGTACTTTCTTATTTCTTATTACCTCTGCCTATCGCTTTCTAGAGAACTGTGGTAGCCGGTCTCCATGACAGTCCCCAGTGAGCTCCCACTCCTGGTATTCATACCCTTTTGTAGTTCCCTTCCACACTGTGTGACCAACAGAATATGGCATAAATGATGGTACGTAACTTTTGAACTAGTTATAGAGAATCTCTTGGCTTCTGTCTTGGTTGCTCTCTCTCTCTCCTGGATCATTTGCTCTGCGGAAAACAGCTACCATGTCTTGAGAAGCCCTATGGAGAGGCCTCTGTAATTCCTTTCTAGAACCTACCCCTCCTCTTCTCTCTCTGCCCCCATGCCCCATGGCAAGTAGCACCCCTTATATTTTCATTGTGCTTATATGAATGCTTGTCTGAATTTCCCTGGCTCCTTGAGAACAGGGATGGACATTTCTTACTTGTCTCTGAATCCTTGGTGCCTAGCACAGTACCTGGCACATAGTAGGCTCTCAAAAAATGTTTTTTGAATAAAGAATGAAAGGAAATTCAGTTTTATATTTAGTTTATAGTCTTACCTCATATTTTATTTACTTTTTCTTTTTGCTCAAGTATCAATTTTTTAAAAAAAGAGAGAGAGCACGAGCAGAGGGAGGAGCAGAAGGAGAGGGAGAGAATCTCAAGCACACTCCCCATTGAGTACAGAGCCCAATGCAGGGCTTGATCCCAGTACCCTGAGATCACGACCTGAGCCAAAACCAAGAGTCAGACGTCCAGCCAACTGAGCCATCCAGGTGCCCCTAACATTCATGTTTTAAATAGCAATAGTGTAAAGTCTGAATGTTTTTCAGTAGAAATGTAGCAATCTATACTAGATTTCATAGACATTTAAGATCTCCGAATAAGTCTATGTATGGAAGTAAAAGACAAGTCTAAGAAATCTCTTTAACTTAAATAGGGTTTCCACTCTGTCTCCAAATTTGGCCTCATGCTTTTAGTTCCAGTGTGTACCATAGAGTTAATTCCTTCTTCACAATGGAGAACTTAATTTTTTCCTGTCTTTATCCATACGCCTAGTTAAATTATATCCAGTGTTTATCGAATTATACTTACTAGGCTAAATACTTTGGCCCTAAAGATGTATTAATTCGAAGTCCCTTACTGTTGCTACTTGGGTCTGTTTTTACTCAATTATATAGTCTCTTGAGATTGGCAGATGTTAATTCCAAAGACTGGGTGGGCCTCTAAGAAGTGAGAAGATGGAGGGGAAACCACAGAGGCCTGGCTGACATTTTGTTTGTCTTCTAAATCTAGATTCTCAGAATTGAGCTAACAGGGAGCCAAAGGCCCCAGGAAATCTACTTCCATCTTTCTGTGCACTCCTTCCCCTTCCCTCAAAGACAAAGCAGTCTTCACAAGTTGATCATTTGATTTATAGGTGGGTACTGCAAAGTTTAAAATCTGTAACTCAGAAAAATGGCCAATTTATTTCAAAGACGGATTAAGAAGAAAAATGGGGAGTTATCAGAAGGAAGAGGTCTAAATAAACATTATATTCATGATGAACCTAAGAAAGTTCTGAAACGAGTCAAACCTCTATATGCAAATTTAGGTGAGTGTGTGTGTGTGTGTGTGTGTGTGTGTGTGTGTAATATACCACTTCTTTGGCACACGGTGACGCTTACTCTTATCTCCCTGGGATAATCTCCTAGGGAGCCATTTTACCAGAGCGCACAGTTCCATTTATCCAGTTTCTGAGGATTAGTCTCAGGGGTAACTTTATGTAATACATATTGGCTACAATACAAGGCTTCTCTAGTTAAATCAAACATCCAAATTATGATGCAGTAAGACAAACAGTACCTTCTCTTCTGCACACGCCAGCATCTGCATATGTGGGGTGGAATATTACTTTAGTAACGAGAGATTCCATTCTTTTGAAAATCTTCACACCCCTTCTTCTTCCTAGATGATTCTGGGGATTTAGATGTGCAACAAACAAAAAGAAGAGGAGAAAAACACTTTTTCTTGGAAGCCACAAAAGACAAGTTTCCCCTTTTTGGAGCACTGCAGAACTCACATAAGACAGGACACTGTCTCTAAAGAGTTCTGCCATATTTATCAGCCACGATGTTTTCTCTGTTAAAAGAGAACAGCCACAGAACCACTATTGCTGCCAAAAATGTGCTGTTTGAATCCTTTTCCACTTCCTCTTTGCAAGATGACTTGGACTTCATTAAATCATCACCAGAAGACAAGATCTCTTGCTTTGGGGCAGACAGGCCAATGGATTGACTTTGTCACCTCCATGTGGTAAGAGGTATCAGATGTTGTCCAAGCAGCGATTGGTTAAGATGATAATCATCTAAAGAAAAGTGCATGAATAGCGTTTATACTTTCTTGGAACTGGGAGTTAGCTTCCTTGGGCCCTTTTCCCCTCCCCCCAGCTTCAAAACAGAAATTGCTAAATACTCAATTTGGTGTTTGCCTAAGGGTGGCTAAACAAGTCACCTAGTGGGGTGCTTGTCCTTATTTCTGGGAAGGCAGACTATTACTCAGTTTGGTTCTAACAAAAACAAATCTACTGAAACCAAGTAAGGGAGAGGGGACTTATCAACAGAGGTCAACTGGAATCAATACTGACTCTGAAAATAGGGTTTTCTATGAAAGCTACAGAGCAATGGAAAGGCATAAAGAGATCTTCTGGGTTCCAAAGAGACCTAAAGAGTCCATGCGCCTGGCTGGTCTCCAGATAACAGAGAGTGAAACAAAATTTATAGAGTATTCATAAAAGCTCCTTCTTTTGAAGCATAGCTTGGGAGAAGGGTGGTGAGGATGTATGAGGGATCGTGTGGGGATCAGATGCTCTTCTATTCTTATGCTCTGAAAGTGGCACATTCTCTACCATATTTTTAGAGTCACAGTGGTTAACGTGACCATGAAGGATGTTGGAAGAAGCAAAATGAAAGAGCAAGCTGTCAAGTTGCACAGTATCAGCCCTAGGCTTGCTCCCTAACATTAGAATCCGATGAGAACTCTGTAACTTCTTCCCCCAATCTCCAGAGACCCCAATGCCAGAGCCAGAGCCAGTGAAAGAATAATTCTACTCAAAGCCTTCCTATGGAGTGTGGGAACTACCTATTTTGCTTCTAGGTCATAGAGTATCTGAACTCACTTAGTCACCCCTCCTCCACTTGAAGAAAAGAAAGGTGATTAGTTTAGGATAGTGGGAGTGAGCCAAATGTCTACTTCTCTTTCCTCCCAAATCCCAATAAAATAGGATGCATAAAATAAGACTAAGTCCTAGGCATTCCCTAGAAAACGATGGCTGAATAGAAACAAAAGAATTTCTGGGTGGTAGCAGACTAACAAAAATACCAGAGAGCTGAGAAACATAGCTGAAGAAGGGGGCTGCTGGATAAGTGATTCTCTAGCCTGTAATACAGCTTCCTCGGGACAAGTAAGCATCGGCCTGATTCATTACTGTGTCCTCTCCGCTTTGTATAGGTCCTGGCAGAGAGCAGTTGTTGAACAGTGAGAGTTAATATGACCTTTCCTAAGAGAAAAAGTAAGTTCAAGGTCCGCAGGAGAGGAGAGAAGTGTATTGTGGAATGCTTGATTGGGACGTGCCCCCCCTGGGGGCACAGAGAAAAGCTAATTATGTTATTTGCCCCAGCTCTCTGAGTGAAGTAAAGGACCAGCCATAGGAACTCACAGAACGAGGATCAGGGCCAGAGAGAACAGAAGGGCATGGCGTACAAGATACTGAACTGTTAATTAAGGAAAGGCAACTTGGAATAGGTGTGAGATCTCCTGAGGTGCCCAAGGCGGGTAACTTCCCCTACTTGCTCATTTCAGAGGTGCCACCAACCTGCTGGCCTATCCCTCCGTCCACTAACATCAGAGCGCAGCACATCTGCCACCGTTGGTCATCACATGTGGAGGGCAGGCCTAGCAAGGGATGTTGCAAGGTAACCTCGACAATTGCCCAGGAAATGATACCAGTTATCAATACTGGTCAATTTGTACATGAAAATGAACAACCCAGAATTGCCAGACTTTGGGACCAAACCCAAGACCTAAAAACTGAATCAATAGCAAACTGAGCTCTGAGGAAAGAGCGAATGCAAAAAGCCAAAGAGAACGGCGAAAATATTTTATTTAGTGTCTGAGATACAATGGATATTACAGCAATAAAATAAGAGGACGCTACCATAGAAAAAGTGGCAATCAGAGAAAAACAAAGATATCTAAAAAGTTAAAAATTTGATTAATAAATCATAAAACTGAATGTCAGGTATGAATTACAGAATAGATATAACTGAAAAGAGAACTAGTGATTTGGAAGATCAAATCAAGGTATTTCCCTCAGAATATAAAGCAAGAAGTCAAGGAAAGAAATTATGAAACAAAAATGCAGAAAATTCCAAAGGGAAAAAAAAAATCTGTTTAATAGGAATTTAAAACATCATAGATAGGGGGTGCCTGGGTGGCTCAATGGTTTAAGCTTCTGCCTTCGGCTCTCATGATCTCAGGGTCCTGGGATCAAGCCCCGCATCGGGCTCTCTGCTCAGCGGGGAGCCTGCTTCCCCCTCTCTCTCTGCCTGCCTCTCTGCCTACTTGTGATCTCTCTGTCAAATAAATAAACAAAATCTTAAAAAAAAAAAAAAAAAGACATCATAGATAGGATGACAGGAAGCCATGAATAGAAAAATACTCTCCTGGGCTAAATAAGTACTTGGGTCTTCAGGTTAAATTAGAAAACCAACAATTTCTGCTCCTGCTATATCAGCAAGAATACTAAAAGGAGAGATACACAACTACATTCCACTGATACTTCTGAATTCAAAAATTGAAGAGGAAATCCAGGGCACCTCGGTGGCTCAATCAGTTAAGCAGCTGCATTCAGCTCAGGTCATGATCCCAGAGTCCTGGGATGGAGCCCATATCAGGCTCCCCACTCAGAGGGGAGTCTGCTTCTTCTTCTGACCTTCCCCCTCTCATCCTCTCTCTCTCCCTCTCACTCACTCTCTCAAATAAATAAATAAAATCTTTAAAAAAATTAAAGAGAAAGTCCTTGGCATTCAATGGTGGGGTAGAGTGGAAATAGCTTCCTATAAGGACATAAGATAATAAACATCTCATTTTTACTACTGAATATTGGACAACAATGAAATGTCTACATACTTTGAAGAAATAGGATTTTGAATCTACCAGCTATACTAGCTTTTAAGTGAGTGGGCAAAATAAAGACATTTTGCATGTGCAAGGATTCAGAATACATACCACAATGGAAATAGAAAGCTTTCTGGAACACTTCAGTTACAACTAAGTTGAAGTCATTTCTTCACTTGAAAAACCATTAGCTGCTAGATATACAGAATTACTTTCCCTCCACTCGGAAAATTTTACCATACATATGTGATTGGAAGAATAAGAAAGGCTATCAGTAGTGTAATTTAAACTTAAATGAAGTTTAACAGACACATATTTCATGAACAAAAATGACTTCCAAATAAATAAATAAATATTTCGCATAAGAAGGCTTAAAAATAAATAGGAAGATTTATATCAAGTTTGTTTGTATACAATAGGAAAACTCAAAGCAATAGTGGCTTGAACAAAAGAGGTTGTTTCTCACATAAAATAAGCCTAATGGGTAGTTTAGGACTGGTATAAAAGGAACAGTGTTCTGTTCTGTCATCCCCTAACTTTCTGTTCTATTATTTTCAGGCCTGAATGACCTTCTTCAAGTCATCCAATAGCCCAAAAGGGCTGCTGGAATTCCACCCACCATTTCCACATTCCAGACAGTAGCAAGGGCAAATGGGCACTCACAACTGAGGTAATATCTTTTAAAGAGGATCCTCAGATCCCATTCAACACATCTACTTACATCTCATTAGCCAGAACTTTGTCACATGTTCATACTTAGGGCAAGAGAAGCTGGAAATTTAGCCTTTTATTCTTTATGGCAATGTAGGCTGAGCTGAAAATCAGAGCTCTGTTTCAAAGCAGGAAGGGGAGGGTGGAAACTGGGAGGCTCCTAGCAGTATCTGCACAGAATACCATTTTCTTAACTAGAAAGATTCGGTACTGTAAAATTCTAATTTCTTCAAGTAAATTGACAAATTCAGTGCAATGCCAATGACTTTTTTCCCTTCCAATTTAAAAAAATGAGGTAAAACTTGATACAGTAATACACGGATCTTAATTGTTACGGCTTAATGAATTTTGACAAATGCATATGGCAGGGAAAACAACATGCCTCTCGAGATCCAGTGCAGCTGGGACAGAATGTCATCCTATCAGTGGGGGTCTGGGTGGAGGAGGCAAGACCTCGTTCTCTCTGCCATGCCTGCCTGGGATAGAACTCTAGCCGCATGGGGGCTGGCTAAAAAAAAAAGCCAGCAGTCTGCCCCTCCGGGGGTTAAGCCAGAGCCCCAGACTGGAGGCTCAGGGAGGAGGGAGCGCTCCCAACTTCGCCGCACATGCCCACGGTAAAGCTTCCGTATGCAGGTCTGGGGAGAGGCGGGGTAGTGAAGCAGCGGTGGCTCAAGTGCCACCGACTCTCACTGTTCCTGCCAAGATTTAGTAGATTTTCTTGAATAAATCTTTCTCTATTTGCTGTATGCTTTTTGCCCTTGGGACAATTCCCAGAGACTTGGAATGATTTATTTAAAAAGGTATTTTCACAAGTTAAATTGTTGTTTTCCTGGAGAGAGGGTCTAGGAAGTCCTGCTTCCACGCCCGCCCCATTCATCATCGCCAGTGAACGATTAACTGTCTTTCCTATCTTTATTCTCGTATATATGATATATCTTTTATCTGGCTCTTTTAAATATATTTTTCTTTATTCTGTTTTTTAGCCATTTAACAATAATGTGCCTTGATATGAAATTATTTCTGTTTTTTTCTTCTTGGGGTTTACTGAGCTTCTTAGAAAAATTTCAGCCAAAACTTCCTTAAATATTCTTTGCCCCAGTAATTCTCTCCTCTCCTTCTGAGACTCTGGTGGGTTTTTTTTTCCCCATTTCCCCCTTCTGTTCGATGATTTTTGTTGATTTTTCTTCAAGTTCCCTAATCTCTTCTTCTGTCATATTCAAACCGATGCTCATCCCATCCAATAATTTTTCAAGTACTGTATTTTTTTTGTATTTCAGATATTGTACTTTTTCAGTTTTATGATTTCCATATGGTTCCTTTTTTTTAGCATTTTTGTATCTTTCTTGAAATCCCCATGTATTCACAAATTATATCTTTTTTCCTGTAAATTCTTTAACATATCAATAATAGTAACTTTAAAATCCTTATATGATAATCCCAACAACTGTATTGTCTGTGGATCTCCTTTCGTTTTCTGGGTTTTTTGGGGGGTCTCTTTATTTATTATGGGGCAATTTTTCTGCTTCTTTGTGTGTCTGGTACTTTTTATTGTATACTGGACACTGTAAATGATACATTGTGGAAACTCTAAATTCTGTTATCTTCCTCTGGTGAGTATTGGGTTTTGTTCCAGAAAGCAGCTAAATTTCTTGTGGACAACCTTAATCCTTTGCAGGCTTGTTTCTAGGTTTTATTAAATGAATTATACTTTTCTTTTTTCTTCTTAGTCCCAGGATGTAGCTCATAGTCCCAGGATGTGGCCCAGAAACATGATGCTTCTGGTATACCATAGGAATGCAAGAGATGTTTCTCAAGCCCCTCTAATTTCATAGGCTTTAACTTCAAACTCTGTCTCCCCAGCACCAGGCAGCTGATGAGATCTCTGCTCAGTTCTTTCAACCGTCCAGCTGTTGTTTTCTTCTATGCTCCTTGGAGTCTTGCCCTGGGTATTTGCAGTTGAAGAGTCAGCCAAGATTCTGAGAAGATTTTGTGCGTAGATCTGGGGGCTCCCCTACTACTACTCCTAACCTTCTGGGACTTCCCTTCCCCCTTTAAAGTGCAGTTGCTCTGGCAGCCCTGTACTCTGGCCTCTGACTCTTTAGTCCATTAAGTCTGTATCCTGAAGATTGCTCAATGTCTTGGAGTGGGGGGAGGGGGGGAGCTAGTTAAATGTGGGTTGTATCTCTTCCAGTTTGTGTCTGTTTGTGGTCCTTCTCTAGTGCCTTCAAGTAGATCTATAAGCCAAATTTATAATTATTATCAGTGAGAGGTTCAGTCTGATCCAAACTATTCTGCCATTACTTGAATGAAGTTGGAAGTCTTCATAATTTTTCAAACATAAAGTAGATCATGCTATATACTTTATTTTATAACACTTTTTAAATTGAATACCATATTTTAGATATTGCTATGCGTTAATATATATTAATTGACCTTATCTTGCCTCACATGTGGTGCTCCAAGCATTCAACTATAAGGCCATATAACAAGAATAAACTTAAATGGAACTATGAGTTCTGAGTTAGACCTCTTTCAATGTTCTTTGAAAAATACTAAACTACTTTCTTTTTAACACTACTCTTTACGATGAATGAACCACAAGAGTTCCATGCAGGTCTGCAACATTATGAATTTAAACAATCCTCTATTAATGTTCATTTTGGTTGTTTCTAGTTTTCTCTATTACAAGCAATGATGTAACAAACATCTTTATACATTAACTTTTTGGTCTTTCCTACAGAATCATTATCCTAGGAGTGGAATTGATAAATCAAAGTAAATCAACATTCAAAATTTTAACATATAATTACCAATTACTCTACAATAAAGGCTATATGAGTATGTACTCTCCAACAGTATATAAGAATGCTTGTTTCTTCACAACTTTTTAACAACACTAGATATTATTAATCTTTTAAATCTTTCCCATAAGGGGGCGCCTGGGTGGCTCAGTGGGTTAAAGCCTCTGCTCAGGTCATGATCTCAGGGTCCTGGGATCGAGCCCCGCATCGGGCTCTCTGCTCAGCAGGGAGCCTGCTTCCCCCACCCCCCCCGCCTGCCTCTCTGCCTACTTGTGATCTCTCTCGCTGTCAAATAAATAAATAAAATCTTTAAAATAAATAAATAAATAAATCTTTCCCATAAGCATTAACTGTGCATATGGCATTTCATAAAAGGGGAAGTATCCAGCCCTCTTTTGCCGTTCTCGATATTGATCCTGAGCTATTGTCCCATCCAATTTTCCAACATCATGTCTCAGTCTTGCCTTTCCTTTGAATAGGACAATCAATGCTGTCCTCTGGGCTCTCGCTCAAAAACAATTTGGATTCTTCCTGGCATGCTTCCTCTGACTACACCTGTAAAACATCATTCCCAGTCCAACCTGGGCCAGAGCTTTATCCCCTGCGCTGCCCCACCATGAATATTCACAATTGACCTCATTCCCTTCACATTTCCTCATTTACTTTCACAATTTACTTCACTCTTCAAAATTTAAGATAGCTTTGTCTTTGCGAACTAAGGTCACTGCAATTTCATTTTAGCCTGCAACAATTTTATCAACTTTGTCAGAAGAAATGCTTTAATATGCCTCCAAAATTACTACTGCAGCTTTCTCATCTTCCTTACCTTTAAAAAGTAATCATTAAGAGAGCAAATTACATACGGGGACATTTTCCAGTAAAATATATGTAAAGGAAGGACTCTTTAAAGTTAAGACTGCTCTTTAAAGTTAGAAAACTAAATGGACACATTTTCCTTTACTTTCTCTGGGTTCCCACTAACTGATATGAAGGTATTTTTTAAAAAGATATAAATCCAAGAGAAAAAGAGAACTGGAGGGGAAATGATAGCTAGAAAACACTGCAAGTTAAAACACAGAAGGAAAGATAACCTACCTAGCAGATCCAGGAAAACTAATCCCTAAGTGAGCAAGCTAAATAGTAGCCCATTTTCCAATATAGTATCAAGAATTAGAAGCAATAGGAGTTTGTAATTTGGGGATGAATGGGGTAGAGAGAAATCTAAGGGCTAGACACATCCCACCCCTCCCCCCAACAAAAATCCTCTTCCTTACTTTGTGCAACCAGGTGACTCACTCTCTTTCTACCTCAGCAGAAAATGGGGTTTATGCCCTAGAGAGGTTTCTGAGATGGGGGACACATGGCACAGTTGAGAGATGCAACAGTTTTGAAAACAAAAGGGTTAAATACTAAAGATTAAGACCCTCCCCTATAGCTCCTAGCCCTCTTCCATCACTTGGTTCCCATAATACTGTTCAGGATATAAGACAATTCTTCAAAATACATCTGATAATCCAAAAGAAAGATCTAAAGATACTAACACTGGGGTTATAGGGTTATCCAACTAAGCAGCCCAAACTGATCTCTTTACATGTGATCTATGGTCTGCAAGCCCCACCCACAATATAGGGCTGTCATTAATCTTTCTAGTATCCCAATTTTAAATGTAAGCAAACAGCCAAGGATCACCAGACATTTGAAGAAAGCCTCAAACATGAAAGAGATTAAAAACAAAGATACTAAATTAATTTGGGTGAAACAGAAATTAAGTAATAAGATGAAAACTATTAGAGAGCTAAAAGGATATATTAAAAACATGAAGCAACAGGATGATGTTTTAAAAGGTACATTCATAAAAGAAAATAAGTCTTAGAAATTTAAAAATATGGCATAAACTAAAAATTGAATTAAAAAGTTGGAAGAAAAATTTGGGCACCTTGGTGGCTCAGTTGGTTAAGTGTCAGACTCTTGATTTCACCTCAGGTCATGATCTCAGGTCTATGAGATCGAGTCCTGCAACACGCTCCACATTGGGCATGGAGCCTGCTTAAAATTCTCTCTCTCCCTCTTCCTTCTAGAGAACAACTAGTCTAAATTGGAGCAAGTCAGAAGACTCTGAGAGAAACCTAGGATGATGAAATTGATAGAATGCCTAAGGCATATGAATATTTGGAGAGGAGATGAAACTCCTAAGGGAGAGTTTAAAGGTGAATTGGTGATAAATATGTAGAAAATAAACAAACAAGACAAATAACTCCAGGTAAAACCGAAAGTTCCTTAAGGAAAAGTAATTATATTTCAACATTTATATTATCATATTAATATCGATCCAATCAAAATTATGCTATAAACATCGGGAGAATGAAGGATAGGAAGTGTGTATGCCGAGGGAGAGGTAGTAATGGAAAGTAAGATGTCTCCATAGTGACTCCAGTGAAAAGCCAGTAGATAAGGCCCAAAGCTTGAAAAATCAGTGGCTCAGTAATTCCACTCTTAGGCGTATACCCAAGAGAATTAAAAATTTGCAGCATCTTTCTTCATAAGAGCCAAAAAATAGAAACAACCCAAATGTCCATCAACTTTTGAATGGATAAACAAAAAATGGTATATCTATACAATGGAATATCACTCAACTACAAAAAGGAATGAATTACCTGCATACGCTACAATATGGATGACCTCTGACAACATTAAGTGACAGAAGCCAGACACAAAGGCCACATATTGCATGATTCTATTACATGAAATGTCCATAAAGGCAGATTCATAGAGAAAGTAGGTAGATTAGTGGTTTTCGAGACTGGGGGCAGAGGGAATGGGGAGTGACTGCTAATGTGTTTGGTGTTTCTTTCGGGGTATAGAAAATGTTCTATGATTACATAGTGGTGATGGTGGCACAACTGTGAATATATGAAAAAAATCAATAAATTGTTCAATTATTTAAAAGGGTGAATATCTCGATATAATTGTCATAAAAATCAAGGGGTGGCAGCTATTAAGAGATATTGTAAATCCAAAATGAAACAGCTAAATAAATTGAAGTGATTTCCCTGGTGGACTTTTAAATGAGGAAAGTGGATCGTCAAGGGATGTTCTGTGTACTCAGTTGTGTAAGACTGTTTGACTATAGGATCCCATTACCTCAATGAAAGTAAAAATGAAATAACCAGTGACCGAAGAGCAGGTGGAAAGTTCTGGAAGTTCCTGCCAATACCCTATGCTGGCAGCGTGGACTGTGGCTTTTGTAAAGTCTGGGCCACGTGAATTGGCCTCGACATGACGCTCCTTCTGTGTGGCAGCTCTTCCACTGACATCCTGATGTCTTCATTTAACCTCGGGACAGTGAACACGAGCTGCGTTGAGCAAGGTGCTGTTCATGTCTTGTTACCACAGCCCCCTCCATTGCCTTCCATAGCACCTGGCCCACTGGCTTAAATACTTTTTTTGAATTAGTGAACAAATGAATCAACACTCTTAAACTAAGTCCTAGGCAAGCTATAGGCAAATGAAACAATATTATATGACACCACCTCTTAGAATATTGGAGTCCTGGATGCAGAGGCTGGGACAGTATGTACTGCCCGAGTATGGGGAAGGGCCAGGGCACAAGAAATAGCATGTTACCAGTGCTCTAGAACTGTCACATCGAATTTACAGTAATGTTTCCAGGTTACAAGCTGTTATGTCTCATGTCAACCTCTTTCTCTCCATTTCCATAGTCACTGACTAACAATTATAAAATAATCTTTGATAGTCTTCATCCTGTCATCTTTGGCTGTGGTTCATAGACTAAAGGGACATTACTGAGAGGTGGCATCTTGGAGAGAAGAACTCAAAAGCGAAATAAATGGTCCGACTGGGCCATCAAAATGGAAGGCTAACCGATGAGGGAACTCCAGGTCCAGGCCTGAGGTACTGAGGCAGAGAGTGGGGAACCAGAGCGTTCCCTCAGGAACCTTCTGACCCCCAGGTGAGAGTGGGCCTCCTTTCAGTATGCTCCCATGACTCACTGGTCCTTACCTTCTTATTTGTTGTAGCTTATAACTTTTCACTAGATTGTAAGCTCCACGAGGACAGGAGGTACACTTGTTTAGTTCACTGGGATATCCCTCACCATTGCTCGGTACGTTGCAGGTACTACAAAAAAGTGTTTGTTGAATGAATGAATGAATGAGTGCATGAGTGAATAAATGAAAGAACCAGGTAAGAGCAGAAAAGTTTGAGGTGGCATGTGAGATGTAGAGCCTGAAGAAGAGGAAACCATGGTGCCTTGATGAGGACGCCCACAGCCTGCAGGTAGGAGGAAAGAGGTTCTTACAAGCGCCAACCATGCCTGGAGACTGGAGCCGTGAAGACGCTTACATGTTGGTCTGTGGCTGAAGCACTCACTCTGAGTCTTGAATATTGGGGTCATTACTGCCTGAGCGAGCCCTGCACAGCAAGGGAGGCCACCATGGCTGGAGATCTGTTTAGCTCATGGTCAACGGGCTGGGAAGGGAATGCCTCAGATCGTCACATGGAACCCAAACTTGAGATTGACCAATATCAATTTCACATAATCTTTGCTGGAATTAACAAATTCAGATGATAGGTCACTTCCCAGTCCTGTGGGTGATTTAACCAGGTAAGCTGTTTGGAAGGCCGGATGCAGTCACAGTCAGCTATAGTGGGCAGGAGGATTATTCCGCAGAGGGTAGAGGAGACTAATGACATTTCACTTTGGAAACAGTTTTGGAGTCTACTCCCTAGAGACAGACGGAAGGCCTTGGGGTGAGGACAGAGAGCAAAGAGATTCTTTAGTGAAGTCAAGGAGGACCTCGGATTCCATTTAGCTAGATCAAGTCAGATTGCGCCCCCGTACACTCAGATACTAAGACAACTTCTTAGTGCTGCCCCCCGTAATTGTGGGAAAAAGACAATGTAAACCATTTTTCTAAAATCAGGGTTACCAGGAATGGAATGTGGAATCCCCATGCTCAGAGAACAGGAACAGGCCCCTTCTTGCAGAGAATCTGCCTTTTCCTACACTTTCTCGTGTAGAAGGCTATCAGGAGAAGGTTATGAATAGAGTCCTTTTCCTTCAGCCAATGAGACAAATGCTCTATTCACACCCGAGCCATGCCCTGCCTGCAGACCTTCTCAGCCAGGATTATCTTGGCTTTTGATGAAATCCCACAGGCAGTAACTGCAACCTCCCTCTGCTGCTACATCACATGACTTGAGGGCTGGCGCAGCGGGAGCTGTTAAGGCACGCCTATTTCATGAACATCGCTCACTTAATGTCTGTCCTAATGACAGAAGAAAGGTGCCGACACCGAAGATCCAGCAGGTGGGCTGGAAATATTTTAGTATGAAGCTGACATGGCCATTCTGGGCCCTTGGCTATACCTCGGGGGTTTATAAAAAAAAAAAAAAAAGAAAGGAAGGAAGAAAAAAACAACAACAACAACTCAGGTGGGCCTGAGTTCAAATTTTGGCACTGCTATGTATCATGGTGAATGATGTTGGCCGGGTTAGTTAACTGCCTGGAGCACTAGGCTTCTGACCTGTGAAATAAGGGAAGTCGGACTAAAATCCTGGCTCCTAAGGTTGTCAGAGGATGAAGTGACATGAAATACTTAAGATCACATTCCCTGTGGCTGGCTCACCACAGAAACTCTCTCAGCGCGCCAAGCCCTCTCTCTCTGTTGCCTCCCCTTCCATCTCTGGGCTCAGGGTAGGTGAATACGATGTTCCTGTGGCACGAGTCCATTGAGACAGAGCAGGAATTTAGTTCACTGGCTGTGTTCTAGCATCGCCTGAAGTAAATACCAGGACACCGCTTCTGTGTCCTGGTATTGAGGTGGAGGGAGGGGGCACATCACCCCGGGTTACCTGTTCTGGAGAGTTCTTTCTGTGCTGAGGACTGCAGCAGGAGCCCTCACCGGAGCCTGGCATGTGCTGCCTCAGCGGCCGCGGCTGCCCATGGGAACGGCTTAGCAGCAAGGATGTGGAGTGTAGGAACATTGCGACCCAGCATTTGTTGGTTCCCTCTTTCCACGAATATTGAAAACCTACGTACAAGGCAGACACCATTCATTCGTCATCGAATATTTCTGTAACATTTATTCTATGCCTGATGCTGTTCTAGGCCCTTCACAGATATGATCTCGGTGACTCCTCATGTCAGTGCTGTGAGGTTGGTACTATTATCCCTATTTCAGCGGTAATGAACCTGAAGCAGAGAAGTTATGGAATTTGCCCAAGAAACATGTGCACAGGCCTTTTTTTTTACTCGGAGACAGTAACATTTACAGGGCCCCGTGGTTTGTCTAGTGGTGATGGGTAAGCATACATTCATTTGGTCGTGTTTTCATTCATTCACTGGGACTCATTAATCTTCACGAAGCTTGTGCCAGACTCTGCATTAAGAAAGGTAGGGTCACAAGAGGCAGGTCTGCCCTCACGGAGCTGACAGTCCGAGGAGGCAAATGTCAACTAAGCCTCACTTTTATCCTATGACTTTGCAACCAGCAAAGAGATAGCAGGCTTGGGTCATGAATGCTATCATTGCCAGTGGAACAGACTTCTTTTTATAAAATAAATGACCTTTAGGGGGCATTAAACATGGGACAGTTGCACTTGCTTAAACCTTCATAGTTCAGAAGAGAGAATGAGTGTATGGCTAATGCTCCCATCAAACACCAAAGAGGGTATAAGAAGGGCCCAGTATTTTCCAAACTTCATGTGTGTGTTACTAATGAAGAATATTTTGTATGAGATGTTGGGTATTTATTTCTATCTGAACTGAAAAATATATAGACAACAAAATTGACCCATTATTTCAAACATACTATTGCTGAAAGATTTCTTTAAGTGAGTTAATTCAAAGGAAAAATATTAAACTAAGAATGGCACAGGGGGTACATTCGATACTGAAAATTATCCAACGGGCACTCAAATGACTGCTGTTTGGGAAGCTTACAGTGGTTCCCATTGGGAATGTCCCTGACCTTTCGGGCAAGGCAGCTCTGCATCGTGTAGGGCGACCTCCCACACTACATGCAGCCCCGCCCCATGACATGGCAGCAGTACCCCCATGCCTGGGGACAAGCCCCCCAAAATGCCTCCAAACATTTCCAAATGGCACCTGGTAAAGGGCTGGAGGGGGGGAATGTGGTACCACCCCCCACCCCTGCTGGGAACTACTCCTCTAGACTTGCTGGCTAGAGGCTCCATTAGAAACAAAACAAAACAAAACAAAAAAACAAAACCAAGCTATTTTCAGGTATTTTTGAACTATAAAAGGAAGAGAAGAAAAAGTCAAGTTCAATTTCTAAGCGGCTTACAGCGAGAGGCATCAGAGTAGGCAAAGGAGAACCCAAATGGGAAGAGAGCAAACACACAGAAAGTCCTGGCAAGAGTGAGGGCGGACCGCGGAGGCCTGCGGCTATAGACAGAGGCTTCTGGCTTGGGGCTGCTGTTATGGGGCAAGAGCAGTTCCTTCCTGCTTGTCTTACAGGTGCCACCTGGCATCTGACAATGACCAGAGTGCCCACGGCTTGCTGAAGAACAGGCAGCACCACCTCCTGCCTGAACTAAAGGCAGTGCCAGCAAGCCGGGAAGGCACCTCACACGAATACAAGGATCGTACGATTAAAAACCGTGACAGACTTATCAGTCACTAAGGCAGGCAAAGAAGGTCCCAGAGAACCACACATCTCTTTCCAAGTGGCCCATAATATGCTGCAAACAGGGCGGAGGAATCGCGAGAGGATGAGAATGAATGAATGCTGTTTTTACACCACCCAAGGTACTGTCTGTGTCCCTTAAAAATCTCGGTTACTTTTGGCAGCTTTGAGCCACTTAGCTTTCCCAGCACACTCCGTGTTTGAGTGTCGCCTGCCTCCATGTGCCTGTAGAATCAATCTTCCCAAAGATGGTAACAGGTGGCGTCATGGAAAAAGAGCTTCCAATGTCCATTAAGTTTGGGAAACACCGCCCGTTTCCATTTTGGAGATTCACAGTGTGTGTTGGCACCTTAAAAGTTTTGAGAAAACTTCTTCTGTCCCTTTGGTAATCCAAAGGAGAACTCCAAACTCCTTGCCTGGTTTTAAAAGTCAGCTGACTTGCCCCACTTTGGCCACTTGGGTGTAATCTTGGGAGGCAGACTCATCACAACTGTTCCTAGTCTCTGTCTTACCCATCCTCCCTTGTGGGCCTTCTCTCACGTTCCTCCTTCCTCTAGAAACACCCTTCCCGAGCCTTTCTGCTTACTCTCTAGTCAAGCCCCAGCTCAAGACTCATGTTCCACCTGCTGTGCTCTCCAGGAGACTTTCTCTTTACTGTGAATTTTCTTAGAGCTCTGTCTGTACAAGGTGGTGTCATGTCATTGTGACTACTACCATGTTGCCTTGCGATTATTGTCTGGGTGTGTGATATATAAAGTTGGTAACCAGTTTTGCTTCAACTTCTCATGGGAGCCTGTTGCTGTATTATGATGTATAAGGGCCTTATAGAAAAAAAAAAAAAAAACTTCTTGATACATATCCTGGTGGATGTGCCAATGGCTGGCTTTGTTCCCTTGTAAAACTACTTCGGCTCTCTCTGTCTCTATGAATTAGCAACCATTGTGTAACGGTTGAAAATATGTATTCACAGTTTTTATGTTTAATTGTTCTTACATTCCTCAAATTAAATGAAACATCAACTACAACAGATTCTATCTAAAACTGTATAATGTTGGGAGTATTCAAAGTTAAGAATGTCCTCCTGGAAATGGAATCTGACCTTTTACCTACATGAATCTTAAGAGTTTATTTTCATTTCTATTACATTCTCCACCTTCCTCACCAACCCCTAAACCCCTGCCTTTCCCATGGTCTTCCTCATGTCAGTTAATAACGATTCCATCCTTCTGTTGTTTGGGACAAATATCTTAGGGTGTCATCATTGATTTTTTTTTTTTTTTTAATTTTAAGATCACATCAAATCCATCAGCAAATCCACTTGGCTCTACCTTCAAAATATATTCAGAATACATTTCTGACCACCGCTCCCCTCTCCATGTCACAGGTCGTGTCCCCCTAGAAGCTTATTCCGAGATGGAGCGCAGTGGGCAGGAAGGTTATCCGGGAGTGCTCCTGGGATCAACAACGCCTGAGGAGGGAAGCAAACAGGCTTGGGCAGAAGGAAAAGTTGGGCTGTGATTTGGTCACAATGAAGGCCAGCACTACCCCCACAAGGAGCTCTGAGTTCTGAGCTGGGACAGCCCTTGGGAACTGTCTTGAATTGAGGTGAGGCGCCAGGCCTTTATACCCCTTACTGACAGGTCACTGGATGCAGGCTGCCCTGGGAAGGGGGAATGCCATGGGGCAAAACGGCTCTCTTCAGAGAAGGCAATTCTTGAAGAGAGCTGACAGCCAAAGGTCATTTGCTGGGGACTTCCCAGCTGCTAGAGGAATCAATCTTTCCTTCCTGAAGGGGAGCTGAGCAGCATATCACACATTCACTACCCTTCGCCATGACCATCTTGATCTGAGCCCACATCTTCTCGAGAATGGTGCAGTAGCCTCTTTACTGTTTCCCTTCAGCCCTCTAAAAAGGTTAGCTAGAGTGATCCTTTCAAAATATAAGTTAGATGATGCCATGCCTCTGCCGAAAGCCAACCGGTTGCTTCCCATGTTACCCTGAGTGAAAGCCAACGTCATTGCCATGGCCCATCAGACTGTCTAGCCTCTGCTTCCCACGACTCTTCAGCCTCAGCCCTGACTACTTGCTCTCTTGCCCACTGCACTCTAGCCACTCTGGCCTCCTTGCTATTCCTTGAAAACGATTGGCAAGTTCCCATCTCAGGCCTTCACACTTTGCTCTTCCCTCCACCCAAAAGATCCCCTCAGGCCTCAGCAGGGCTCCTTCCCTCGCTTCCTCAGGCCTTTACTCCTGTTACCTTCTTATGGAAACCTTCTCTGATCAAACTTTTTAAAAACTACACAGCTCCTTCCTCTGGCTCTCACTGTCCCTTTGTGCATTCTTTTTCTCTGTAGCAGGGAGCTCCACGAGGGGAGAGGTTTGGGACTGGTACACTGACTGCTCTAGGCCCGGCACCTATACCCATGTCTGGCATACAGCAGGTGCTCAAAACATGTATGCTGAATAAATTTTTGTAAGTCACAGGGTTCCCATGACTGCTACAAATTGAAAGTTGTTCCCTGGGTTCTCTATGTCTCTAGGAAAGTCATAATAGCTTTGTTTCTTTTCCTTTTCCTTTTGTTAAGCTTTGGTCATGCAGGCCATTCATTTTTCTTTAGCCAAATTAAATGAGGAGATAGCTTACGTGTCTTTTATAGAACAGTCACGATGCCAGAATTCGGATTTCACCTCACACCCAAACCTTACAGAAACAATTTTTTTTCTTCCAAATTTGCTTTAGGCTCTTAAAAGTTAAAAAGATGTGACTTTTGACAATATTAAACTTTGTCTGAACTCTGTGCTCCTCGAAAGCAGTGATGGTTGAGACATCCCCCCACCCTTTTGTGTTCCAAGAAATAGCTAACCACCACAAAGGACAACCCAGCCTTCCCCTCTTCTGAGATAAGACCCACCTCCATCCTTCCTCATGATTCCCATAAGACTTGGGGATGACTCCCTTGTTTACTTGCCTCTATAAAACTCAGGCCTCTTTCCTTTTCTTTGAGACATTTCTCATTAATAAATGTTCCCTCTATTGCAATAGCCTGAATAAAACTATATCCACAATTGACTGCTCTATTTTGTCTTTTACACTATCATAAAGAGAGGACTTGTGTTGGGATGGTTTATTTTTAGCCTCAAAGATAGTGTTTGTTAGAAAATCAGCAACTGACAATAGTAAGTGACAAAAGAACTCTTGCCAATAGAAAATAGACAACCAAAGGGTCCACTCCCTTAGCAGAAAGCCAGCATGGAGTTGAGTTTCAGAGCAGGGAATAATTACCTCTTCCAAAGGCTGGCAGAAACTTGATTCAAGCAGATGGCTGGACAAAAAGATACTGTTGGAAGTAATTTCCCAGTATATAAAGTAGATGAGGCTCTATAAAACTTCCCCCTGAAATCAATTATTCCCAATGTGCTGGCACAAAAGTCTCAGTCCTTTCCTGTCTAGGATCCCTGGTTCTATAGAGATGGGGGGAAGGCAGAAAGCTGTTATAAGCTAGAGATTGTCACACATTGCATGTCTGCAAGCTCTTACCTTTGCAAGAGGTGGGGCCAGGAGAACCACCTGCCTGTCTTCCCATAGAACAGAAGATCTATGACCAGCTGTACAAAGGTCAGGGTTTAGACAAATGGTTTCACCTTTCTTCCAACACCATGGTTAGTCCTTCATACCAGCCAAATCCAACAGGAACATTTAGCTTCATTCTGTTGGATACAAGTCTTCCAAATACTCTACAAAACCAAAAAATGATGAGTCAGGCCTAGATGCTGATGAAGTCTGATGCTAGGGACTCTACAGACTTAGGGTTCTTGGGATGAGTGAACTGGATTCAGGTGTAGTGGGAATCTCCTAAAAATTGAATGCCAAGTGTTGAGTGTGTATATGTGTATACACGTGCATTTTTTAAAAGAATGATTCCACAGAGAAGTCTGCGTTCTTCCTGCAGATTCCACAGCCTTTTCACATTCTTTTTTTTCTTCAAAGATTTTTTTTTTTTTAATTTGACAGAGAGAGAGATCACAAGTAGGCAGAGAGGCAGAGAGAGAGGGGGAAGCAGGCTCCCCACCAAGCAGAGAGCCCGATGCGGGGCTCGATCCTAGGACCCTGAGATCACGACCTGAGCCAAAGGCAGAGGCCTTAACCCACTGAGTCACCCAGGTGCCCCGCCTTTTCACATTCTTAAAGGGAACTGTGCCCCCCTAAATGGGTAAGAACCACGACCTATTACAAGGCCTATTACAAGAAGACCTCTGAGCCTTCAAAGAACTATTCCCTAGACAGATCCCCCTCATTCCTGAGGCACTAATATTCACCACTAGCGTATGAAGGGACTGACTTACTTCATCTGTAGGCACTCAGTCTTTTCCTGGGATCAGCAATGAGCCACGATCATGCCAGAGACTGTGGTATCAGCAAAGTCCTGATTAAATCAATTCATCTCCTAGAAGCTGACAAGGAGGTTGTAGGCCACCAAAAGAAAGAATAATAATTATTTACCTAATTCGTTTTATATTGTCTCAGTCTGTTCGTGCTGCTATAACAAAATACCACAGACTGAGTAGCTTATAAACAGCAAAAACTTATTGCTCACAATTCTGGAAGCTGGGAAGTTCAAGAGCAAGGCACCAGCATGGTCATGTTCTAGGACGTCTTCTGGTTCAGAGCTGGGCTTTTCTCACTGTACCCTTGCTCATAGGAAGGAGCTAAGAAGCTCTGGGGGTCTCTCTATGAGGGCTCCACCCTGGTGACCTAATCACCACCCAAAGGTCCCATCTCCTGAGACCCTCAACTTTGAGGGTTAGAATTTCAACATATAAATGGGGGTGGGAAGAAACACAAGCATTCAGACCATAACAAATATTTTCCACAAATACTCTGCATTAGGAATGTAATCTGACACTAAAAACAGCACTGGCCAAAGACAGAATATGAAAATGAAATGAAGACATATAAATATTATCAAGACATTGGGTCTATTTTTTTTCTTCTTAAGTACTCAAACCTGGATTTCGTGGTCAATGTTTTGAATTAATAATAGCTTTCAGAATCATTGCCATATATTTTACATAATTTTAACAAGGCTTAATTGGCTCACTGAACTGTGTCTTTGTGAGACTTTAATTTTCCTACAGAAACAGTAAATGCCAACAAGATAGACATTCCTGTTCTTCTAAACTCTGTTTATGATTCTAAGAAGTAAACAGGCAGTTATTACATTAAAAAACATTCCCTCTATGCCAGCAACATCTAATTTTAATCTGTGGGTCTTTCAGAGGAAGAATTAAGGGCTAGGAATGGCACAAAGAACCCCCAAATTTGCCTGATACCTGAAATCTAAAGCCTGATCCAATTCTACTGTGGATAAATAAACCACATTTCTCAACATCTTCTTGTCTCAATGTAGACAATTGGATAGTATTGGCCACTTAGCCTATAAATAAGATTCCCTTTATTTCTAAATTCCTTTGAGACAGCACCATGCAAGCATCTTGCAGACCCACGGCAAGAAGTGCTATTTGTCAAATTGGATACCAAATAAGTTAATTAAGTGGAATTCTGGTGTCCATAGGCATTAGCGTCCCCCAAAGGGACCAACATACTAACTTGGGCAGAACTAACAAAAGCCCCATTGAAGTGCCACCTCCTCTACGGCCAACTTAATTGCTCCCTCCTCTGTGCTGGCCAAACACTATCATAATTGCTGGCTGTTATATTTGTCTCCCCAACAGGCTAAGATCGTACGGGGCAGGATCTATGCCTTCTTTATCCTTGTATCTCTGGTAGCTTACACAGATCGGCAGCTCGATGTCGGTAGGGATTCATTTAATGACAGTCACGTGTTAGAGCAGAATCCCATCCCAATTCTGAATATGCTCTGAGGTGGCTTACCAGTTCATAGTCCTTATTTTCAGAGTCCTGGTAGAAGTACTGAAGGACCACGCACTTTCTATTTATTTCCATACTGCAAATCACAACAGGAAAAGGTGATTCTGACCTTCACGCCTCTTAGGGCCCTGGCAGTGTGAAGAGTATAAGAGTACAAGAATAGCTAAGATAATTCAGCTCAATGATTTGGCGAAACTGACACCGTTACAAGCTTTCTGCATCCTCACTGTAACCGTAGGTGGATATGGTTATCAGACCTATTTTACATGCGAGAAAAATGGCACAGAGGCGTGTGCAAGTGAGGGAGCCTCATGCAAGTAAGCCCCAGGGCCCCCACGTCTGAATCAAGGCAGGATGAACTGTTTCTCCTCTGCGTTCCCAGAGACTGGGCACTCACGCGTGGACCTTCTTGTACCAAGTTGTGATTACAGATCCAATCCACGTTGGTCTCGTAGGCCAAACATTGAGTTCCTGGAGGACAGTGTATTTATTGGTCAGCTTTTTGCTTCCCCACCTAGCGGAGGGACTGGCTTATAGAAGCTTCTCCGAACGTCCACTGAATAACTGAATGAGGGGAGTCTCTTTCCAAAACTACCACTTCTGGGGAATTCTCCAGAGGAAGGGATGAAGACAGACTCATTCTACTGCCTCAGTTGCCTGTGTGTTCGTGCACGTGTGTGTGGTGGCGCCGGCGGTAAGTGTGTGTGTGCACGTGCACTTGTGCGCACCCCGGCGAGAACTTCCTCAGGGACCACTGAAGTTTGGGAGGATTAACTGGCATTTAAAACCAACCCATTATATTCTGCCCAAGCAAAAGTAGTTTTTAAAAATAATTTTTAGAAAGCTTTAGAAAGCCAAAGTCATTTTTAGAAATATGTGCAACTTTAAACTGGGCGATTCTACTTCTAGGAGTGCATCCTAAGAATCTTCCCGGCTGTATGGCTAGAGGCCGCAGGTGTAAACGTCTGTGGGGGCTGAGCAGGTGACGCAGCAGGCAGAGGACCTGGGTAAGAATGTACATCCTGTCGAAGGTGAGGACAGTGGCGCTCTGCAAGGGGCCTGCCCATTACTGCAATGGGACGAGGGGATCCAGGGCAGCCAAACTTTGTCGATAGGACCAAGAAATCTCAATTTTAAAATATGGCTGTAGTTGATTGCAAAAAATGTACCCAAAGTATTGCCCTCCCTCTCCCAATGCCCTTCCGTAGAGCCCTTCCACATTGACTCTGGGCTGGCTTTAGGACTCGCTTCAGCCAACAGAATATTAGCAAAAGGGAGGCAAACGGAGGCTTGAAAAGTGCTTGCCCACTGGGGTTTGTCTCTGGCTGCCCGTGGAACCCCAGCCACCACTGCCAAGTGAAGAAGGCAGGGCAAACATCATGGGTAGAGGGGTGCGACTGAGACACCTCTGTGGCTGCGGGCAGCAGCGTGCTACTTGCCAGGCGTGCGAGCGAGGCCATCCCAGGTCATCCAGCCTCGGCCAGCCCACCCACTGACCACAGATGCTTGAGACCAGCAGAGAGAGTCCAACTGGCTCCCAGAATTGTGAATTTAAGTTTTAAGCCAGGATTTAAGTTTTAAGCCAACACATGGTGGGGTGGCTGGCTATATAATAAAACTAATTGATAATAAAATTTAAATATGTCTGGAGCTAAAGAAAAGAGGGATCCAGCTCACTGTAACCTCTGTTGGACGTAAACATTTAACAACGAGGAACGCCCTTGCATCACATCACTGCTTGTAAAAGTGGCAAAGCAAAAACCACCTAAACGTCCCTCTCATGTAATAGGAAAGTGGTTAAC
The DNA here is from genome assembly GCA_028534135.1 of Potos flavus. Taxonomy (NCBI): domain Eukaryota; kingdom Metazoa; phylum Chordata; class Mammalia; order Carnivora; family Procyonidae; genus Potos; species Potos flavus. The sequence goes on from CM052897.1 coordinate 22,955,659, forward strand.
AAATGATGATGCACGCCTATGCGGGCACAGTACACCACCGCTAAACATGACGGTGGAGAAGGCAGCCACACACACCGATTCCGATCAGCCACCGGAACGCACACGCTCGTACAAATGGAACACGGAGCTGAGGGCGTCGCACAGAGCAGAGGAGAGAGCTTCCTGCTGTGAGGAATAAATAAAAAGCTCAGATTAAACCTCGAATTTTTTTTTTTTTTTTTTAAGATTTTATTGGTTTATTTGAGAGAGAGAGGGAGAAGCAGATTCCCTGCTGAGCAGAGAGCCTGATCCGGGCTCGATCCCAGGACCCTGAGATCACGACCTGAGCTGAAGGCAGACACTTAATTGCCTGAGCCCCCCAGGTGCACTACACCAGAATGTTCATGGGAAAGTGTACAACTTTGCTTTTTCAGGACATGAGTGTACAGTAGTGGGAGCAGGAAAAAGCTCTACTCAAGCAAGGAAGTGGTTCTAAAGTGGGGGTCAGGTAAATAGTGGGAAAATGGCGGACGTTTTGACAGAGAAAGACATTCTTACATTCAGTAGTTAGAGTCTTTTTAATTTCTTCAAACATGTTGCCGAAAATTATAGGACTTCAAAGTGTGCTCCAAACACAAAGGACAATGAAAATCACTGGTATAGAAAAATCTCTAATGACATGGAAAGACAACTATATGTTAAATAAAAGAAGCCAATTGTAAAACAGCATGTACAATACAATCCCATTCTTTTATTGAAGTATGATTGACATACAATATCCTATTCATTTCAGGTGCACATCATAGTGATTCAATGTTTTTACACATTATGAAATGATCCCCATGATAAATCCAGTTAACGTATGTCATTATGCAAAGTTATTACAATACTATTGACTATGTTCCCTATGCTGTACATTGCATCCTCATGAGTTATTTATTTTATAACTGGAAGTAGATCCCCTTAATCTATTTCGCCTGCCCTCCCAACCCATCCTCTCCCCACACCCCATAACCAACATTTTCTTTCCTGTACATAGTAGCCTGTTTCTGTTTTGTTTTGTTTGTTCATTTGTTTTGTTTTTTAGATTCCACATATCAGTAAAATCATATGGTATTTGTCCTTTTCTGTCTGATTTCTTTCACTTAGCATAATACCCGAAATTGCATCTATGTTGTCACAAATGGCAAGATTTCGTTCTTCTTTATGGCTGAAGAATATTCCATTTTATACGTATGCCACTTCTTTAGCCATTCACCTACCGAGGGACACTGAGGTTGCTTCCATCTCTTGGCTATGGTAAATAATGCTGCAATAAACACAGGGCTGCAGATAGCTTTTCAAACTAGTGTTTTCATTTCCTTTGGGTAAATTTCCAGAAGTAGAACTCCTGGATTGTATGGCACTTCTATTTTTGTTTTTTTGCGGAATCTCCACACTGTTTTCCACAGTGGCTGCGCCAATTTTCATTCCCACCAACAGTGCACAAGGGTTCCCTCTTCTCCAATCCTCACCAACATGTATTTCTTGTCTGTCTGATTTTAGGCACTCTGACAGTGTGAAGTGATATCTCATTGTGGTTTCGATTTGCATTTCCCTGATGATGAACGATGTTGAGCATCTTTCCATGTGTCTGTTGGCCATCTATCTGCCTGTCTTCTTTGCAGAAATGTCTATTAAGGTCTTCTGCCCATTTTTAATTGGATTATTTGTTTTTCTGGTGTTGAGTTATGTAAGTTCTTTATATATTTGGGATATTAATTCCTTATCTGATCTAGCTTTTGCAAATATTTTCTCCCATTCGGTAGTTTGCCTTTTCATCTTGTTGATTACTTCTTTTGCTGTGAAGAAGCTTTGTAGTTTGGTATAGTCTCAGTAGTTTATTTTTGCTTTTGTTTCCCTTGCCTGAGGAAACATATCCATAAATACATTACTAAGGGTGATGGCTAAGATCTTACTGCCTGTGTTTTCTTTTTTTTTTTTTTTTTTAAAGATTTCATTTATTTACTTGAGAGAGAGATCACAAGTAGGCAGAGAGGCAGGCAGAGAGAGAGGGGGAAGCAGGCTCTCTGCCGAGCAGAGAGCCTGATGCGGGGCTCCATCCCAGGACCCTGAGATCATGACCTGAGCCAAAGGCAGAGGCTTTGACCCACTGAGCCACCCAGGCACCCCCTGCCTGTGTTTTCTTTCAGGAATTTTTTAGTCTTAGGTCTCACATTTAGGTCTTTAATTCATTTTGAGATTTTTGTGAATAGTGTGAGAGTGATCCAGTTTCATTCTTTTGTATGTAACTGTCCAGTTTTCCCAGCATCATTTGTTGAAGAGACTGTCTTTTCCCCATTATATATTCTTCTCTCTTCCCTTATAGACTAATTGACCATAAATGCATGGGTTTGTTCCTGGACTCTCCATTCTTTTCCATTGAGCCATGTGTCTATTTTTGGGCCAGTACCATACTTTTGATTACTACAGCTTTGTAGTATATTTTAAAAACTGGGATTGTGGCTACCTATATCTTTTAATTTTGTGTATCCTTTAACTACTTATTGTAGTTATAGTTGCTTGATACAATCTCATTTTCATTATAAAAAGCATATGCAGCCATAGGAAAGTAACTGGGGATAGAGACTAAAACTGGGGTATCCCAGTGGTTATCTTTGGAAGATGGGGTAGGGGTAATTTTTATTTTTTTATTCTTGCTCACTGGTATTTTCTAAACTGCTATAATGGGCGTGCACTATTTTGTACTGAGAAAAATTTCCTAAAAGTTCTGGTTTTTAAAAAGTAAGAGGGCTAAAAAAAATAATAATAAAATAAAAAATAAATAAAAAATAAAAAAAATTAAAAAAAATAAAAAGTAAGAGGGCATACTCATGAATGTACACATATGTGCATCCCAAAGCAAAGTGGAGCAAGACTTCATATTTTTTTGGACAGTGCTTGCAAACACTCTGCCGCTGCCCTGTACTCATTCAGAATTCTGTTGGGGGCAGGCAGCCTCTGGAACCGTAGAATCTTCTAACAGGCAAAAATCTGTGGACACCTTGCAGGCAAGTCACCTTCCTGATTCTCCTGGGAGGTAGGCAGATGCCACCCAGCATCACTCTCCACAGCCAGAGGCAGAGATGAGGTAGTGACTTAGATGCTCTGTTTCTGGCATTCTGTGAATCTTCTGCAAGAAGGTGGGCAGGCCAGCGGCTGCGGCTGCCGTGTGATAGTGGAGACACCCTGCTCGTTAAGGGCAGCAAGTCAGAGCTCTCTACCGGCCCTGGCAGCCCATGACGGGCCAGTTCCTCACACATTGTCCTTCCCTGCTCACAGAGCACCGAAGTGTCTTTGTGCATGACGGATTCTGATTCCAAGCAAATGGTGGGAAGACGAACTAGCTAATCATCAGACCCATTTCTGAAATGCCATCTAGTCAGATGCAGCAGAGCCCAGCCATACTCCCTTGGCCACAAACGCGGTGAGAACAAAAGCCAAAGCAACTCTCTGTTAGCAAACTCAGGGGGACAAATAGCCATGTAACAAGTCCAAGATTCAGAAGGACAGGCAGTGTGTGGAAGATGCCGCAGAAGTACAGTCTATCACTAGCACAGTGATGGGGCCAAAAGTCTGAGAATTTTACAAGACAAGGAATTAATGGCTGGGCCACAAAATGGAAAATTAGGGCTGATGAGGCCAGCAGATCATCCTTTTGAACTGTTTGTTGAACTGTAACTGATCTTTTTTAGGAAAGGGAATATGGTTGCCAGACATCTGCGAGGATGCAATCGACACGCCACTGTCACCTTTTGGAGCACTCCTTTCATGTTCAACTCCACCGTTCTATATACTTGTCCCGGAATAGAGAGAGGTAAAAAGTACAATGTTTTCCCTTTGAAAAAAGTCCTGAGTTAGGTTAGGATTAGGAGATAGATTCCCCAGTTATTCAGAAGGACAGATGACGGATTGGGACCATTCACCTGTCCCCCTATTGATTGGACCCACGGTAGAATCAGTAAATGACATCACATGTTCAAGCTCAGCAGGAAACATAGTCACAGCGCTTCCTCCTGCGGTGCCCCCAGCTTTCGCCACTAACCAGCTTGGCCTGTGAACTTCACCCGCATGCAGCCACAGCAGCAAGCCAACGGTTACCACTTCTGAGAGCTGACTAAGGGCCAGGCACTGGATGAGCCCTTGGCAGACGTTATTCCCTTAATCATCACAAAAACCTAGGAGGAGGGGACAATCATTTCCTCTTTTGTACAGGGTCAGAGAAGAGGGGCAGCCTGTCCACGGCGATGCTGCTAGCAGGAGGAGAAAAGGACTCGAGTCTCTTTGAGGAGCACGGGAGAGAGAGAAGGAGAAGCAGCAGGGAGCAGTTGGAAAGGAGCAGGGCTCCAAAGACACATTCTAGCTCATTTGCCCCCAGCGAATCACTTAATCTCACTACAGAAGGAGGCTCACCTCTCTTGCCCAGCTACTTTATAGGATTTTTGTGAGGCCCACCTGAGATCACATATATGAAAACCCTTGAAAACAGGAAAGCATTTGACAAATACCACGTGTCCTTAATAAAAAGACAGAAGACTAAGTCATACTCCTGAGGAGCGAAACACTTCAATCACCACAATGTCAACGGAAAGACCACACCCTCTTTTGTCCTCCAACTAAATCCTTTAAACACAGGATTTTCTCAAGCAATCTCTCAAAGATGAAGGGCTCGGGATGCATGCTGGTACTTGAACTGGTCTTGTAGGGAGCTTCACTGTCTTAAATTTAATTCAGACACCCTGTGATTTATCCTGACTGGAGAAAGTAACCATTTTGTTATTACTAGTAACTCTGTTTCAAAAAAAGGATTACTGTAATTTTACACCCTTAATCTATGCACTACAGGAATGAGAAAAAAACAAACAATACTGTCTCATGAAAGGCCATGTTATATATAGTAATTCACTTTTTATTATCATCATCATTAATAGCAAAGTCCACAGTTCAGTTCCCGGACAGTATCAAAGTAGATTGCTTTATATATATATTTAATATATTTTTATATTAATTATTTTTTATATTTATTTTTATATTTTTAAATATATATTTAGATATAAATATATATATTTATTTTTATATATTTATTTTATATATTTATATTTTATATATTTATATTTTATATATTAAATATATATTTATATAATAATATAAATAAAATATATTTATATATACATTTATATATATAAAGCAATCTACTTTGATACTGCCTGGGAACTGAACTGTGGACTTATATACATATATAAGTGGACTATATACATATATGTGGACTATATATTTATATATATATATAATATCTATATCTATATAGATATATATATAAGACACCTGCGTGTAATATAAGACAGTAATTTTTTTGAGCCATTATGATTTACCAGTTTATTAAAAGGCACTCACACAATTAAAACCTGCACAATTAAAACAACGCAATCTTCAAGCCATTAAAAACAATGAATTGTCAAGTCGATGTGGTAGAGCTACTGAGTAATCTGGCCTTTCAAGTAATGTCAACTGGAAATCCCATTTTCTCCTTTCATTTACAGATCACGAAAAAGAAAAGACGCCACCCCCACCCCCACCCCCAAAGCCCCGAACACTACCTGCCCTGGGGAGAAAGTCAGGATTCCGCACATGTACCTTGGGGACACACTCCCCCGTGGTTTGGTGCCGGGAGACCCCATCACTCCAACATGTGCTGGAGCACCGAGGGGTCCGCCTCCACGGCCTGGAGGCCTCTGTGCAGGCTCCGGAAGGTGGCCTGCTTCCCATAGCGCTGGCGCCAGCGGATGAAGGCCTCCACCATCTGCGACTGCACGTTGTGGGGGTGGTTGGCCTTACAGCGGTAGATGTCCGTCTGGGACAGGCCCAGAGACAGCACCACAGGCTCCCACTCGGGGCCCAGCCTCTGGGCCAGCTGGTTGATCTGCCGGTCCGATGGGGAGCTGTTGAGGATGTGTGGGGGGATACCAGTCATCCGGTCATCTGGGGAAAAGACAGACATGGCGGGGAAAAGAGCAAACACACACATCAGATGGGGGCAGAGATGACAAGCACGATGCTTCATCGAGCAGGCCCAACCTCCCCTAGTCTTCTTGGGGGCTGCTCAGTCAAAGGTCATATATAGGAGCTTACAAAATACCATCTAGCGTCTGTGAAAATGTTTATTACAGAAAAGGTGAAAACAAGAAAATAAAAATAACTAGAAATCCCATCAGAGAAACCCAGTGATAATGATTTGATCTTTTTGGTCTTTTATATATAAAATATATGTTTAGGATTTCACGGCCCATACAGCTTTATAACAGGCTTTCTTCCCTTCTTACCAGAGAGGCCACGCAGGGGGTTGGGAAGGAATTAAGAATGCCAGCCCGGGCCCCAGCTCCCGCTGGCACGGGCTGTGGGCGCGGGGGTGACACTCTCTCCTGCAGGAATGGCTAGTGCTGGAGGGAAACGGGCTAAACGGAACAGCTACTCTCTCCTGATAAACTTGAACATTATCAAGAAAAGTTGCAGTTTCCAACAGAGACAGAACCGAAGAGGCCTGCTGAGAAAAAAAAAGAAAACTCAGAGGCTACGAGGTAGCTGGAGGAGAGTTACCACCCTGGCAGAGCCTGGAGGAAGAAGACAAAGCTTGTGCTGCGGAAGGGCAATGAGAGAACCTGACCTTGCCCTTTCTAGATCCTAGTCGCCCCGAGGCCAGTCTGCTGCAGAACTCTGACACCAAGTGAGTGACTACAGATGTGCCAGGCATATCGAGGGAGAAGCACCATCAGTTACAATGCAGAAGGTCTTTTAGAGGAAGCAGGCTAAAGCTAAGCCCCGAACACGAGAAAGAGCCCAATGAAGGGAAAGGAAGTGTGCTCTGGGCAGAGGGAATTGCCTGTGCAAAGGCCCGGAGGCAGAAGACCATGGCAAATTCAAGAAAAGGAAGAAGTTCAGTGTAGGGAAGTACAGATATTGAGAAGCACTCCAAATGCTGCTTATTGGTTAGGGCCGAAGTAGAAGTGAGGTCTTCATATTCCTCATTCAGCCATGTGTACAGCAAACCGCACTACACTTATACCACACTTTCTGTCACCAGCATCACGGGAATCCGAGTCAATCCCACTTCACACTCACCAGTTCATTGTTCAGATTTATGAATTCAATAAAAAGTCAAAAAGCATCCTATTAGAATAGCTAATGTTTTCCACTGCACATGCCTTTCGCCCCAAGGCAGTTGCCAATATCCGAGGCACAAGTTTCAAAAGTACTGTCAAGGACTCTTTCTGGTGTTTGTCAAGACAAGACTGTAACTTTTTTTAAATGATTAAGAAGCAACTAGGATAATGACAATACTACGGACCAATATTTTATATTAACAGTATTGATTTTATGGCTTTTATAAAACTATGGGCACTTTCATAAACATGTGGCCTCATTAAAAAAAATTCAAGCAACATAAAAAAGTACAAAGGAGAAAGCAAGTCCTCTAATAACCCACCACTGTACTTAGAGTTGGCGAACATCATTCTGGACATCGCTTCAAGCACATATGCTATATTATTGTTTTTTTTCTCATAAGGGTTATTTAATTTTGCTTGACTATAACAGAAAAAAAAAAAAGAAACAGAAGTGAAAGCTAAGTAGCTTTGTGACCTACAGTTAAATATTTAAACAACAACAGCAACACATATACACACACAAAAGATTTAATGCTGAGAAAAAAATATATGAAAATTTAAGAGGTAAACTATATATTTTTACATTAATGCTCTATAATTAACACTTGATATTTCTTCTTCCTTTCCTCATACCTCATCATTTTTCTTGCCTATATAATTTCTCGCTCTCTCTTTTATTTTTTTTTTAAGATTTTATTTGTTTATTTGACAGCGAGAAAGAGATCACAAGTAGGCAGAGAGGCAGGCAGAGGGAGAGGAGGAAGCAGGCTCCCCGCTAAGCAGGGAGCCCGATGCGGGGCTCGATCCCAGGACCCTGAGATCATGACCTGAGCCGAAGGCAGAGGCTTTAACCCACTGAGCCACTCAGGCGCCCCATCTTTTTTTTTTTTTACAGAGAGAAAGAGAGAATGTATGTGCACAAGCAGGGGACAAGAGGCAGAGAGAGGGAGAGAAAATCTCAAGCAGGTTCCATGTCTAGCGCAGAAACCAACACAGGCCTTGATCTCACAACCCTGAGATCATGACCTGAGCTGAAATCAAAAGTTGGGACGTTTAACTGACTGGGCCACCCACGTACCCCTCTTCAGTGTGTCTTTTAAAAATCCCATTCCAGGGCGCCTGGGTGGCTCAGTTGGTTGGGCAACTGCCTTCGGCTCAGGTCATGATCCCGGAGTCCTGGGACCGAGTCCCGCATCAGGCTCCCAGCGCCACGGGGAGTCTGCTTCTCCCTCTGACCTTCTTCCCTCTCATGCTCTCTCACTGTCTCTCTCTCAAATAAATAAATAAAATCTTAAAAAAAAAAAAAAAAATCCCATTCCACTTCATTTCCATTAAGATGGCTATCATTAAAAAAACCAAAAAACACCAAAATAACAAGTATTGGTGGGGATGTAAAATGGCACGGCTGCTACAGAAAAGAGTATGGCAGTTCCTTAAACAACAAAACATGGGATATCATACAATCTAGCAGTTCTACTTCCCGGTCATATACCCAAAAGGAAAGCAGTGACTCAAGGAGATATTTGTACACCCATCTTCACAGCAGCATTGTTCCCAGTAGCCAAAAAGTGGAAGCAACCTGAGTGTCTATCAAGGAAAGGAAGGAGAAACAAAATGTGGCAGATCATACATTAGAATATTATTCAGTCTTAAAACGGAAAGCATTCTGACTCAAGCTACAACATGGGTGAGACTTGAGGACATTATGCGAAGTGAAATAAGCCAGGGACCGAAGAACAAGTCCTCTATGATCTCATTCCTATGAAGAACCTGTGCTAGTGAAATTCACTGAGATGGAAAAAATGGTGGTTACCAGGGGAGAGCGTGGGGGGAATGGGGAATTGTTTAATGGGTAGTCAGTTCTGCAGGATGAAAAGAGTTCTGGAGGTTGGCTGCACAACGTGAATGTACTTAACACTACTGAACTGTACTCCTAAAAATGGAAAAGATGGCAAGTTTCATGTGACATATATTTTATCACAATCAAAAATAAAAATTAAAAAAAATCTCATTGTTGTCTTATCATAACTACATTGAGTTTTTATTTCCACTGAATTGATCCTGGGCTCTTTAATAGCACGAGATACTTGTGAGGTTGAGTTTTGGGTCTCTGCTCGGGCCCAACTGGTTGTGTTTATTTTTGTAATTCATGTTCCTTTACTCTGCTATAGCATTTTCACAAAGCTCTCATGACACTTATCTTCATCTTGCTCACATTTAACATGAGCATCTCTATCCAGAGCTTCTGTTTGCTCTTTTATAGTAAACCGATGTGTGCTTGATGCTCTCCCCCTCTGAGCTACAATTTGTGGTTGGCTGGTGCTTTCTATGTAGTGTTCTGCCACAGAGGAGGAGCAGTAGGACCTGGCCTGACTGGGGCCTGGCCTGACTGGGGGTCCAGTGTGCCGCTCTCTCTTTTGGATGCCAAGGAAATGTCTTAGGCCAGAGCCTGCTCTGCCTAGCCAGGTGCATGCACTCCTGCGGTCGCTTTCCTGTAGCTCAGCACAGAGATGGCCTGCCCCGGGTTGCCTTCCTGCTTCTGCTGACAAAGTCTCCTGACATTTACCAAGATTGTCTACTCACCTCCTCCACCAGCTTCTTTCATCCCGATCTGACTTAGTAGGGGTCCTGAGGATTTTGTACCCTTCCCTCCCTTCTTTTCCCAGCACTGCTTCTGAAGGCTCAGGGTCCGGTGTTCCCTTCCTTTGGAAAGGGCCTGCTGTTTTTCAAAGTACATGGCATAAAAGTTGTGATTGGATTCAATAAAAATTTGCTGAGCAATAATCTATAAACACTCATTAGTATACTAATACATTTTAAGAATCTAGATGAACTGATACTGGGATATGTATAATGCCAAAACTGGTGTAGGAAAAAATAGAAAACTTGAATAGACCTAAATATTAAATACATTGAAAAGGCAATCAAAGCCTTCCCCTGCTCAAGGGCCCTAGGCCCAGACAGTTTTACAGGTGAGCTCTATCAAATGTTCATGAAACATTTAATTTCCTATCTTCGGTAAGTTGTTCTAGGAAATAGAAAAATAACAAAAGTTCTATAGCCTATTTTATTAGGCTGCTTTACTTTTTGTTTAAAAGAGGATAAGGAGGATACAAGAAAAGTTAAGTTACAGGTTCTTATCAGTTATTATTTTAGATGTAAAAATCCTAAGTATTAACTGAGTAAAAAAGATCTATTTAAAATAATATATTGTGAACAAGTAGAATTTATCCCAGGATTACAATAATTTTAATATCACCAGATCAATTAATTCAATACCTCAGTAGTCCAGAGAGATAAGTCACTATTATCTTAATAGATGCAAAAAAGTATTTGATAAAATTTGACACATATTTATGATTTCTTAAAAAGATTTCTTTAAAAATTAGGAATATGGGAAACCAACTTAACTTGGTGAAGATTATAAAAGCCTTCAATAAGCATTTAATTTAACAGATATCTTTTAAACATTTTCCCTTTAAAGGCAGAAACAAAACAAGGATGCTCAATGTCACCACTACTGTTGTATATAATAGTGAAGGTCCTAACCAGAGCTATAAAGAAAAAAAGAAGTTAGGTATAAGCATTTGAAGGGAAGAGATAAAACCGTCACTATTTTCAGACCATTTGATCTAATATGTAAGAAAAGGCCAGGATCAATAGATAATCCATTAGAGGGACACCTGGGTAGCACAGTCAGTTAAGCATCTGACTCGGTTTCGGTTTGGGTCATGATCTCAGGGTCGTGAGGTCGAGGCCTGCTTTGGACTCCACACTGAGCACAGAGTCTGCTTGAGACTCTCTCTTGCTCTCCCTCTGCCCCTGTCTCCCTCTCTCTCTCTCAAATAAACAGATAAATCTTAAAAAAAAAAAAAAAAGATAATCCACTAGAACAATTAAGAGGGCTGAGTAAAATTGCCAGATAACAACTTAAAAACCAACCAAACACGAAATATGATAAAAAATAAAATAAACAATAAAAACTATAAAGTATCTAGAAATTAAATTAGCAAAGATCACACAAGACCTCAACGGGGAAAACTTTAAGCATTAATTAAAAGACGTAAAACAAGATCTGAATAAATGGAGAGTCATTGGTGCCCTGGGTTGGATGACATTATTATAACATAAATGTGACAATTCTTGTAATAATAATTAAAATTTTATAATGGGGAAAGGAGAGGCTTTCTCTAAACTGGGGAAAACTAATTATATAGAGAAAAATAAAACCGTACTTTCCACCACACCCTAAACAATGATGGAGTCTGTGTGGATAAAGGTAAAACATAAAAGGTAAAGCTACAAAGTTAATAAAAATAATGGAGATTATCATTATGACCAGCAGTGGGAAGTGTCTTTTTCAATGAATCCCCAAAAGATTAATTTTTTTTCCATCAAAATTAAAGATTTCTGCTCAATGAAGGAGACCATTATCCCAGATGACAGAGCAGAATGGACAAAGACACTTGTTAATGTCTAAAGCCGAGGAGACAGGACTATGTGGACTGTACAAGGTAGCCCTGAAACCAAGAGGAGAAAGATAGGCACCTCCACAGAAAAAAGTGTGAAGGTATGACAAGGGGATTCAAATTAGAGGAAACTCAAAGAGATGCTCAAACACAGAAATTTAAGAAATAACAATGGCAATAATCATGATAAATCCCTTTAAGTGCGTAGAAATCTAGACAATATCAAGTTTTGGCAGAGATGTGGAGATGTAGGAACTATTTTTCTCGCTGGTGGGAATGAGGACTGGGCAGCCATTCCACAAGCAAGCAGGCATGGGGGTAAATTGGAATGTGGTGTACGATCTTGTTCCTATGTACATGTACCTGAGAAAAACTCTGAAATAGTCCCATAGGGGGCATGCAAAAGGCGCACTGTTTGTGCTAGGAAGTATGCATATGCCTTATAACCCAGTTCTCCGGTTTCAGGGTTTATAGATCCCAGAAAAATTCTCACACAGATTCGTGAAGGGTCAGGTCTGAATGCTGTGGGAAGAAAGCTGCTGGAAGCAATCTCTGAGCTCATTACTAGGGGAAGAGACAAACATGAGGGCGCATGAAGTGAATGCTGGACAGTCAGGATAAAGCAAAAATGTAAGAAAAAGAAGGAGACCAATACCAGTGCAAATTTTAAAATATATATTTCAAAACAACACCATTAGTGACGACACACACAAATGAAAGAATGTATTTGAGACAGAAAGAACGGTTTATTGTGGGAAGGAAGGGAATGGAGAGGTTGGGGATACTACGAGCCTGAGAAAGCCCATCTGATCAGCTACCTCCCGGGGCCCACGTGAACCCTGGTCCCCGAGTGCAGTGGCTCAGCAGAGAAATCCCTTCGGCCGACGGACTGGCTGCCGGGAAATAAAAGAAAAGCACCTTGGAAAGAAAACTAATTAGAACCACTTGTTCTGATAGATAATCACAGAGAACAATGTGGTCCTCACAGAGAGGTGAAGGAATAAACTGGTCTTTCAAAAACTGATTCCAGGATGATGAAGTGACCACCCACTTCAAATAACAAGGCCCTATTGCCAAATACAAGTAAATCATACTTACTGTAATGGAAAATTTGATTTGACTATCAAGTCCATGGAAGGTCAACAACAAAACTATTAGCAATAATTGAGTTCTCACTGAAATAAAAGGCGAGAGGTAGGGTAGGCCACAGCTCGGGGGTAAGAATTAATTAGCAGGCACGGGCCCTATCTAAATTTGAATTTGCCATCAACTAGCCATATAACCTGGGGTAAGACATTTAGCCTCTCTCAGACTGTTTTCTCATTTGTAAAAAGTAAAACCAGATGATTGCCAAAGCCTCATTCAGATATAACATACTATACTACCTTTTTTTAAAGCAATTTTATTTTCTACAGATCTTGTTTTTTGATTTCTCATTAGTGAACAACTATTCATTTATTGTTGCATTACTTTTCCCTATATGTCTTCTAGACAGAACAAAGACTTCTGTGGTTCTAATTATGATTTTTGCTAATTTGTTTCTGCTTTTTAAAGATCATAGACGGAAACTTATCCTCCCACAGCAAAAAAAAAACAAAACAAAAAAACAACCCAGTGAATATTGGTAGAATCAACTTTTTCAAAATAGTACAAAAACTTTAAAAGTTTATGTTACAACTTTCTGGGCCATTACTTTTCCCCACGTACTTGCACAGACCTGACTCAGCTCCATCAACTTGCCATTCATCCTGCTCCTTGAAACCACCAACCAACCTGGATCCTTAGAGCCTTGCACGAGCTGGTCCCTCTCCCTGAAATATCCTTCCGCTGACTCCCTCCGTGAAATATGACTCTGTCAAACGGAGCCCCCCCTCCCTCCGATTGACCACCCTGTTCTTAATCACGACACCCATTCCACTCTGTGATCCCCCATATCTACATAGTACTTTCTGATATCTAGCTCACGGATGCACTGTATTTCTTGTTGCTATCTGTCCTTACCCCACACACTCAGCCCATCTCCGCTAGGATGGAAGCTCCTCACAGGCAGGACAGCTTTGCTGGTTTTTGTTCAAAGATGCATCCCAGACACACAAAATAGTACCTAGCACATAGTCAGCACTCACTACATAAATGAATGTTGTTGGATAAATAAATAAATTAAAAGCGATAATCCATTACAATTACAACATATTCACTTAGCTCTGCTGTCTACTCTACGGCTCGTGTTACCAAATGCTCCCACTTTTAGGTTACTTAGCACTCAAAAACCAAAGAAATTATATTGCATAATCTGGGACTGAATAGAAAATAAAAAGGGGGCATGACTCCATAATAAAATATTATCAAGGTTAAGCACAGGCAGCTACTCACTTTCTATACTGAACTGGGCCACATCCATGTTTAATTTGAAGAGAGTTAGAAAGATTCCAAGATGGCTTCTGGGTATGGTAAACTGAGGCCAGTTCCAGTCTTCACCCTCTCTAATACTTAAGGAAATGAACAAAAAGTAATAAAAATAAGCCAACGAAAAAAGATGGCAGAACCACCTTCCAATTCCTGATTCCCTGAAGCTGTATTGATTATTCAACAAACAACTGAAAGATTCACTCTAATATCCCAAATCCGGAGAGGAATGAATTGTTATTTTTTTTCTCTTCTGACTTCAGTAGTGTGAGGATGGTAACTGCTACACTGAGTATGGGAAGATCAGAAATGTGAACAATAGGACTGACCATCCCTAGCAGAAGTGACACGACATTTCACATGGTCTCAGGAAAGACTGTTGGGCACAGGTGTTCAACATCACAACAAACAACTCAGCTGAGCTCACTCCCCTGCCCTGACTCTTTTGCCTACATGTGCCCTTAAGTTAAAAAACAGGAAATAGCCAGTCCCCCAAAGGGTCAGAAGGGGGTCAAGGAGAAATCACCCCAGTGTATCAGAGCACCAAAGGCAGAACCCAGCTGCTCCATCATGTACAAGATGGAATGAAATGGAATGGCAATGAGTAACATACTAGAGTAACAAGTGATTTAAAAAGGAAACTTTATATGAAGAAAAAAAAAACCTGACAAAAAACTCCTAAATCCACAGTTGCCAAAAATAAGAGCATTTTGTCATAAAATAACTTAATAAGAGTGTAATAGGAACATGAATACAGTAAACAAGAGCTTAACAATGAGATAATCAAATAACAAAATGATATTTTAAAATAAGCTTGTCATACTAAAATGATAAATTGAGGACCAAAGCAGCAGCATCATAAAATTCATAAAGTGGAAATACCAAAGAACAGAATTAACGTGATTCAATTTGTCTATATTCAGGAAAGACTTGAGGTAAACAGAGATAAAAGGCAGAATTTAAAGTAACTGGAGAAAAGTGATGACTATGGAGGAGAGAAAAATATAATCCATTGAAAAGTTAATGGGCATCCCTAAAGTAGAAAACCCAGCCCAAAGAATTCAAAGATCTAAAACAAGAAAATATCCCTAAAATGAATAAGCAATAGAACCGCTAAGATGAAAGAGAATACTGTGTTTCAGGAATAACTGACAGAGAGTAAATCAACGGTGAGACATATTCTGACTAAATAACTGGATTTCCAGTTCCAATAAAATAATCCTTTAAGCAGAAAAAGCAAGTTGCCAACAAGGAGGAGAAAGTCAGTTAAATTTTCAACAGTACTTTAAATGCAAAAGATAATAAAGCAATTTCTCCAAAATTCTAAGGGGAATAAAGTATAGTCTATGAATATTATTCTTAGCCAAGATGATTTTCAAATATATAGGTAATCAGTAGTGAATCAGTAATAAAAACTCAAGAACTCATTGTGAAGACTTTTAAAAGAAGGCTCAGAACAATCTTTTTTTTTTTTAAGATTTTATTTATTTATTTGAGAGAGAGAGAGGGAAAGCACAGAGGGAGGGTGAGAGGGGAGAAGCAGACTCCTTGCTGAGCGGAGACTGAGGTGGGGCTCAATCCCAGGACCCTGCAAACATGACCTGAGCAGAAGGCAGACACTTATCAGACTGAGCTACCCAGGCGCCTCGAAAGTCTTGACAATCTATCTAGTATTGCAATGAATAAAATGAAGACACTAGCATTGGCATACCAAGAGTGGATCAGTGGGAACGTTTGCTTCAGATGCAGACAATAAAGGATGCACTGTTTACAGATAATTTAAAAACAATAATAAAACCACTAAAAATCTGCTTTTTCATATCAACATGTGCCCAAAATTCTAAACAATACAAATGATAAAATACTTCTCTTCTCTGGGGTACAATGCTCCCCTGACAGATAGTCTGCCCTGGGCCCCTTGACTTGTTTCTTGATATCAGTATTAGGAAAGCCACGCAAAAAGATTAGTACAGGCCACTGAATTCATTTAAATATAAAACGAATTTTAGGGGCGCCTGGGTGGCTCAGTGGGTTAAAGCCTCTGCCTTCAGCTCAGGTCATGATCTCAGGGTTCTGGGATCGAGCCCCACATCGGGCTCTCTGCTCAGCGGGGAGCCTGCTTCCTCCTCTCTCTCTGCCTGCCTCTCTGCCTACTTGTGATCTCTTCTCTCTCTGTCAAATAAATAAATAAAATTAAAAAAAAAAACCTAATTTTGAACAACTGAACAGGGATGCCTGGGTGGCTCAGTCGTTAAGCGTCTGCCTTCAGCTCAGGTCATAATCCCAGGGTTCTGGGATCGAGCCCTGCATCAGACTCCCTGCTCAGCAGGGAGCCTGCTTCTCCCCCTCCCTCTGCCTGCCGCTCTGCCTACTTGTGCTCTCTCTCTATTTCTCTGTCAAATGAATAAATAAAATCTTCAAAAAAAGAAAACAAAAAAACCCAAAAAACCCTCAACAGAACAGAATATAATGCTATATGCCTTGACTATATTAAAATAATACAAGTGATCAAAATTAAAGCTGGATTATAGAATACAATATAAATATTATTTCAGGACTTTGTGATGATAGCAATGTAACTAACCGAAATCCAGAAGGGAAGAAAGAAAGACAGTGAGAGTGCCAATGATCTCATTTATCATAGCAGAGAGGAATCAACACTTTCTTCCTTTCTTAAGATTTTATATATTTATTTATTTGTCAGGGAGAGAGAGCACAAGCAGGGGATGTGGCAGGCAGAGGGAGAAGCAGGCTCCTGGTGGAGCAAGGAGCCGGACGTGGGACTGGATCCCAGGTCCCCGGGATCATGACCTGAGCAGAAGGCAGACACTTAACGGACTGAGCCACCCAGGTGTCCCGAAATCAACACTTTCTAAAACAGGCATGGCAGCAGTCAGGATAGACTGTTACCTATGGTAGGAAAGAAGCCCTAAATCTCAGTGACTTATCAGAACAAGATTTCATTTCTCTCTCACGCCCACCACCGCAGGCCCACATGGCTCTTCAGGACAGCACAGCTGTGAGCCGGTTCTGTATTCGAGGCTGCATTGATATTATGCTTCTCCACATTCACATGAGCACCCGTGCTCACCAAGATGGAAAGAAAGGGTAAGAGTAAGAGATCTGGCAATTAAATACATCAATCCCTAAGTGACCTTCTGCTCACTTCCGTTCACATTTTGTGGCTAGAGCAAGTCACAAGGTCATACCTAACTTGAAGGGAATGCGGGAGTACGATTCTCCTATATCCCAGGATGGGGAGAGACCTGGGTGAACAGCACTAATGTCTACTAAGAAACATAATTGGGGGAGAAGAAAAAACAAAAACAAAAACATCAAGTTCTTCATCATCTCTTAACCATAGAAGAAAAAAAAAATTTCTTACCGTGAAAAAAATTGTTTATTTAAAGTTTAGTAATTTCTTTTCACTTAGTTTCTTTTACTTTAAATTCAAATAAAATTCAATGTAATGGTTTTTAAGTTAAAAACCAGCATGTATCATATAATCCTACTTTTCTAAAAGCATTTCTTTCTTTTTTTCCTTTCTTTCTTTCATCCATCCATCCATCTTCCCGTCTACAAACATGCTTAAAGAGATGTCCGACGGGGATGTTCACTTATTGTTGAGGCTTATTTCTAAGTGATAGGATTTGTGATTTTTTTCTTTATACTTTTCTGTATTCCTTGGATTCTTTATAACGAACATGTGTCATTTTTATAAACATAGCAGAATCATTATTAGAATATGAACGAATGAGAAGTAACACTTGACCTTCCACTGTTAAGCCTTAAAACCACTGGATAGTAAAAAAGAGAGAAACATGGCTTTACATGGCTATAGGAAAGGAAGGGGGGTTAAAGGAGCAGAAAATGTTATATTTCATGATCATTATATCCTGTTTGAAATTACAAAATGGGTAAATGCTGATAGCTTCAGGCCATGTAGCTGGTTTCAATCAGTTATGTAAAGGACGTACATTTCTGTTTTACCAATTTCTTTGAAAATCTTCTATACCTTAATTCAGAATAGTTGTTGATAAATGTCAGGGCTGACACAGGTCACTCCCACCAATATGCAGCTGCTTACTGAATTTAAAAGAGATGCTCTACAGAAAAGAAGTTGTTTTTTTCCCCCACTAAAAAAAAAAATATAGACATTAAACACAAAAGAACAACTAATAAACTGAACTTCTAATCAGAGTCTATTTTATCCATTAGGCACCGTGGGGACAGGGATGAGAGCCTACGAGAGCCCATAATACTTTTTGAAGCCCATGAAAATGTTTTAATTTCTTTCAAAATGAGAAGAAAAAATGAACTTCAGGTCAAAGAAAATGTTTGAATATATAATATTAATATATTCATCTTTATACCAACAGAGTCATAAAACATCATTTTAAATACTTTTTTATGGAGGAAGGGGCCACAAAGGCAAGAGTGCCTCCAGCCCAGGCAAGTCATAATGCAGCCCTGTTTCTAGTATTTTTAAGTCACAAATATACTGGCAGGTGGCAAAAATTACTTGGTTTATTGAAATGTGCTTCAAAACTACCTTTTGAAATTAAAAACAGAGTGTAGTTATTGAGAGACAAAAGTCCAAAGTGCCTTGTAGATTACCCAGAGTGTGTGACTAATGCAAATTCTCAACGTTAATGACAACCCTGCTTTTCAACAAGCAACAAGCAAATGACATTAAAGATTTCTTTATATGGAAGTTCCATTATACAAATATAAATTTTGGGTTTTCCCCTTTTCTAAATAGGCAAAATGAACTCTTTAATCACGTTATTTCCCACGGATGACAGTTCTTCAAAAGTTTCAAAACTGTTTAAAAATATCTGTAACTCTATTTTAGTCTTCAAGATCAAAATATCAGGGGTGCCTGGGTGGCTTAGTCGTTAAGCGGCTGCCTTCGGCTCAGGTCATGATCCCAGGGTCCTGGGGTCGAGCCCCGCATCGGACTCTCTTGCCCAGCGGGAAGCCTGCCTCTTCCTCTCCCACTCCCCCTGCCTGTGTTCTCTCTCTTGCTGTTTCTCTCCCTGTGTGTCTCAAATAAATGAAATCTTAAAAAAAAAAAAAGATCAAACATCAATATTTAAACTGATACCCAAACTGAAGGAAACAAGGTGCCCCCAGGATCCCTTGACATTATCTTTGTCACTGGTTCCTGGGTAGTAAAGAGTAAAGAGAGTTAATTTAAAAAGCTTGACTGGGGCACCTGGGTGGCTCAGTGGGTTAAAGCCTCTGCCTTTGGCTCAGGTCATGACCTCAGGGTCCTGGGATCGAGCCCCGCATGGGACTCTGCTCAGAAGGGAGCCTGCTTCCCCCCTCCCGCCTGCCTCTCTGCCTACTTGTGATCTCTCTCTCTCTGTCAAATAAATAAATAAAATTTAAAAAAAAAGCTTTGACTGCATGTAATAAATTATAAAATAACAACTCTGATAGATATGCTTTCCCTATCAGTACTAAACCTGCCCAGAAGAAGGATAAGATCACTAATGAGTGCTTATAGACAGGTGACTCCAGGCACCCAAAGTACATTTCTTTGGTGGAGTTCCACCGGGTTGAATGGCTGAGCGATAAGACCAAAAAAATAAAAGGAGATGAAGATTAGGTAAATTTGCCAAGCAAAATCTTTCGAAGCTATGACACTACAATAATCTCAAAAGTGAAACTTCTAGTCCTCTGCCCAGCAACTGGGGGAGAGGGAATAGAAGGCAAGTTTTTTAAGTTGCTGCCTTCCCACAATTGGAAGGGACAATGAATGTGGTGATTGACATAATCAAGAATTAAAATAATTTGGACAGATTGATGGAATGATACTGACAAGATTTAATTTGTATTGGGATAAATGGGACATTCTATTAAGCTTAGAAAATCAAGCATGAAGGTACAGAATGTTTTCAGCTTGTCTTATATGCAGTTCAGGAGGAAAGGTGCAGATGTTTTAATCCCTGCTGACGCAGTGGGAACCTAGCACACGCACAACACACACGCACACAGACAAACACGCACAAACACATCCGTTTGGAATCAGAGAGAAGGAAGATGACAGTCTCACAGAACTAGCATCAGTCAGACAGACCACTTCCACACTGACGACCTGACGGCCCATTCTACGGACAGAGAGAGGCAGGACCTCGAATCTCAGAGACTACAGGGACCCCGAAAGTTGTTAACGTGCAAGCACACACGGAGTCTGTGGAAAGCACGTGGCATCGATGAAGCGTGAGTTCTAGTCAGACAGAAACTGTGTGTCTCCCTCATTCAGAGTGAGGACCCAGCGTGCGTCTGGTACTAACGGCTCCCAAGAAATGTCTTCTAAGACCTTAGTTTTAAAAAATGTATGGCGGAGTTGCATCTCAGGTAGGGGGCAAGAGCTGAGCACCACAGTGAGTCCGGCCTGGCTTCGGAACTTCGTGACTCCTGACAAAATTTTCATTTCCTTACGATTTGCGTGGCTTCAAATTTTGTGCCTAAAGTGAAACTTCTGTAACACTTTTTATCAATTAATTCAACTATGCCTAATTTCACATAAAATGGGATGGTAGTCTGAAAAAAGGTATGCTAATTCAGCAAATATGAATCGAGGCCTACTAGGCTGTGGGGCACTGCTCAGGGCTAATGATCCAGCAGGGGGCAAATTCAGCTATCTATGGAAAGGGTCTGCAGTGTGCCAAGAGCACCTCCTTGGAACTTGGGGCGTGAACACTACCTATCTAGACGAATTCATTTATTTCACCAGGAAAATGACGCAGGAAATAAAATCGAAGGACTGAAAGTCACTTGCTCATTCTCACCATCACCTGGCATAGATGCCTAGCCCAGCGGGTATTCAGTGCCTACTTACAGCTGCACGTAAGCAGCTGAAGTTAACAATTCATGAAAGGATCTCAGAAATAACATGGGGTCATCATTAATAAAGACTCTTTTAAACTCCTTGTGATTCTCAAAAAATGGAAATGTTTACAGACTATGCTTTTCTGGTTTTTGACCAAAAATACATGTATTAGAAGCATGTGCATGTATGTGTGTGTAAAACTGAACGAGAAGTTTCACAAAGCATAAAATACCAGCCTTTACTATAGGATATCCTATTTTATTTTACTCCCGAATTCAACCATTAAATTGACTTCGTGTCCCACAAACAGGTAGCAACCAGAAATCTGATGAACGTTGTTCTAGCGTACATTCAGCTGGCCAATTTCTACTCTATCTTCAATAATTAACTCACATTGTCACCTTCTCAGAGAAGCATTCCAGGACTCTTCCAAGTACCATCAACCATGCCCTTCCAGGAGGCCTGAAACGAGTGACAGAATACAGGGGAGGGGCAGATTCAGGAGAGAATGGGAGGTGGCGCGGAAATGTCTCTACGCCACCCCTAAGCCCCACACTAGGAGCAGGAGCCCCTCAAGCACAGGGGCAGAAAGGGTCCCTCCCACTGATCGATTTCCTGGGCACTGAGCACTTCCTGGCACATCGTGAGTACTCCATAAGCAACTGTTGAAATGAATCCTTTGGGGAGCTGATGAAAGAGCCGACCCTGAAAGCAAATAAAAGGGCCCATCCATCAGAGGCTGCATACTGGTAGCCAGCGGACTTAATTTGGCCCACAGATGTGTTTCATTTGGCCTATGCTGTTCAAAAAACTACAGAGACTGCATTTGAAAATTGGGAACTTTTGCAAAATTCCGGATTTGTGGCTTTGTTTGTCGGCTCACAGGAGTCATCCTCACGCTGGTTACCCTCCAACATCCACTCTCTCCCGCACTGCACGTGAAAGCCCAGTGGCTGGGCTGCTCTCCTTTGTCCGGGGTCTCTTGGACCCTACAGGTGTCGGATCTGCGACTCCTGTACCAAGCAATAGGCTACGACAGTCTACGGCTTGGTGAATGAGCCTGCAGCCACTGGGGGAAAGAAGAGAGCAGAGCAAAAGGGACCCTTCTCACTGAAGAAAGCACAGATTCTCCCAATTATCTGTGATGTTTCCCCAGAGGTGAAAAACTGCCTGAGATAATCATCTTATTCTCTGTCTCTGGGAGGAGATTTTTTAAAAGGGTGAATTTATAGGAAATAAGGACCAGAATTAGAACATTTTATTTTTCTTTGTATCCTTTGGCACTGAATAATACCATTTTGCACAGGTGGGTTTTCAATAAACTTGGAAGTGAGGCTGTGGAAAATTTTTTAAATGCTGTACTGGTCTCAAAATTCCAGTTGTTCAGATATAAAAATGATGTTTGAATACCTTCCTCCCATGGACACAGCCCCATGAAAGCCCAGCAACTCTCAATCGAAATCACTCTCAATCAAAATCCCTGCATATTTTTAAATAGGAATGGACAAGCTAATTCCAAAACTTATAAGGAGATGTGAAGGATCTCCTTAAAAGGAGAACCAGAATAGCCAAAATAATTGCAAAAAAGAACAAAGTTGGAGAATTACACTACTGGATTTCAAGACTCATTCTAAAGAAATGAAGACAGTGTGATATTCGTGTGATATTCTAAAAATAGAGAAATAGATCAATGCGACAGCCTGAAGTCGAGAAAGAGATCTACACCTATATGAACAATGGATTTTCGACAAAGGCGCGTAGACAATCCAGTAGAGATAGGAGAGTCTTTTCCACAAAGGGTGCAGAAACAATCGGCTATCTAGATGCACACATGACAAGGAGAGAACTTCAATCTACACTTCGTGCCATGTACAAATTTGAACTCAAAATGGACCAGAGTCCCAAACGAAAAACCCATAACTACATAATTTCCTGAAGAAAACATCAGGTGGAAAACTTGTGCGACTTTAGCTTAAGTAAAGATTTCTTAGAAGTAACACCAAAAGCATGATCCATAAAAGAACAAGAAGTCATCAAAATGTAAAACTTCTCTTTGAAAGACACTAGTAAGAGAATGAAAAGACAAACTACAGACTGGAAGAAAATATTTTCAAGCCATATATCTTAGAAGGGACACACAAAGAATTCTCTAACCTTATGAGAAAACAACCCAATTTAAAAATGCCAAAGATCTGAACAGACACTTCAGCTAGGAAGATATACAGATGGCAAATAAATATATGAAAAGATGCCCAGCATCATTAGTCATTAGAGATATGCAAATGAAAACCACAGTGAGATACCACTATATACTTACTAAAATGAGAAAAATTACGAAGACATACACAATGTTGGCAAGGATGTAGAAGAACTCAAAACTTTCAGACACTGCTGGTGGGAACATACAATGGGACAACCACTTTGGAAAACAGTATGGCAGTCTCTAAAAAAGTTAAACATATACATAATCCGGCCATTCCACTCGTCGGTGCATACCAAAGAGAAAAGAAAACCTAGGTCCATACAAAGTCTTGTACTTGAATGTTCACAGCAGCCTTATTTGTAAGAACGGACAATACAAGTGTCTATCAACAGGTGAGTGAGGGGCACCTGGGTGGCTCAGTTGGGCCACTAAGCGACTGCCTTTGCCTCAGGTCATGATCCTGGAGTTCCAGGATCGATCCTGCATCCGGCTCCCTGCTCTGCAGGGAGTCTGCTTCTTCCTCTGACCCTCCCTCCCCTCTCATGCTCTCTCTTTCTCATCTTCTCTCTCTCTCTGAAATAAATAAAATCTAAAAAAAAAAAACACAAAACAAAACTAAAAGAAACAGGTGAATAAAACTCTGGTATATCTGTATGATGAAATACTATTCTGTAATAAAAAGGGATGAAATATTGATATATATACTTCAACATGAATGAAAAAAGGGTACTGTATAAGGCCATTTATATAGCATTCTACAAAATGAAACCAATAACAGAAAGCATGTTTGCCTGGGGATGGGGTAGACAGGAAGAAGGTATTACCAAGGGGAATGAGGAAATTTTGGGCGGGTGGTGATAGATATGTTCATTATTGGATTGTAGTGTTGGTTTCATGGGCATATACATGTGTCAAAACTTACCAAACTGTACACTAAGAATACGTGCAGTTTACTGCATGCCAATCATACCTCAATAAAGTGATTTGTTTTTTAAAAAAAAATCCAAAACAACGGAACAACAACCCTCAGCTATACTGTCCCCTTCTTGTCCTCTGACCCCACATCACTGTGCCGGGTCCTCTTCCCTAGACTTTTCCATAGCGCTGCCCTCTGGCCCCACTGCAATCTTTGTCGCTGTGTATAGTTATCATCTAATCATTAAGTTGAGCCCTATGAAACCGCCAGTGTTCTACCATTGCTGACCTTAAAAACGGCAGTTTCACGTGGCTCGACCTAAATGCTTGCTTGTCAACCAGACCTGACGGCGAATTCTCAGTTGGAGGACAGGCTGGCCCACGGACGTCTGCTAAGTGAGTGTGCGGCCGCTTTGGAAATCCTTGTCCCTCCAGCTAGTCCCTCCCCGCTTCGTCATCACAAGCAGCTGAGAAGAAAGGCTCAGGGCGGCCCCTGCCTTTACATCCTCATCCCTTTTATCCACTTAAAATCACTCGAATGCTCTGTACTGTAAAACCTCCTTTTTGCATAAATTGAAAACTTCTCATTTGAAAATGATCTTTCAAAGCAACAGAAGTGCACCCCTGGGTGCTGGAGGCAGAGGAGGTAGCTTTGAAAATGTAAAAAAGTGTTAAACGTTGAAAGCAACCATAAATCAAAGGAAAGCTCGGACGCCGGACATCTCTGTGAGGAGACTCAATTCCCGAGGCTGCAGTACTTTCAAATAGCGTCATGTGCTCTGGGCCCAGCCATGGCTGCCCCCCCCCCCCCCGGAACAACAAAGAGAGCGGTGCCAGCCGCTACAGCCGGCCTCGTTACATAACGCACTTACGCGCACGGCCTCTTCCCTGTGGGGTGGAACCCGAGTTTCACAGTGGTCTATTTTATTTAGCATTGGTAGTTTTACTCGTTTCATATTAAAGAGATCTTTCCACAAAATTGGCTGCTCTTTCTGTCTTGGCTTGAGAAGGGAAAATATCAGAATTGAAAAGCTGTGCAACAGATGGACCTCAGTGACGAAGAGTATCTCCGGCCTCAGAATTTCCTCCCAGAGGCAGGTGTGAAGCCTGTGAGTACGTTCCTGGCTTTCAGATTTTCCCGAAGACAACTGAGCCCTTCCATTTCTGCATTCTGCAGGCAGAACAGAACATAAAAACACAGAGCCCCATAAATATGTGTCAGACTCTGGGGATGTATTTGCCTCACTACGTGTCCGTCTCAGAGGAACTCTACTTTTATTAATGGGAAAAACAACAGCATCAGGCAAGCTGGGGGTGGCGGGGAAGAGAGGGGACGGGGCAGGTTGCCGCCATGCCTGCTCTCCCGTGAGGCGGGGATCCGGGGCGCTAAAGGGTCTGAGAGGTGGGGAGAGATGCTCCTGACAACTTGTTTACTCCTCCTGGCTGCAGTGGCTCTTTCCCTTCCAGAAAGGGGTTGAGAAAAGGCTGCACCAACGAGGTTCTCTTGGCCTCCTGCAGCGGTTCCTCATCCTCGCCTGAGGGAGCCCCCACATTTCCCCTCCTAGCTACTGGCTGGATGACAGAGAGGAGAAGCAAGATAAGTCATTTCGCTCTCCGCTGTGACTAATGTGACAAATGCCCAGCTCCAAGCTTATCGATGGTTTCAAACAGAACCCTGGGCGGTTTCAGAGGGTTCTCATACATCCGGATCATTTTAAAACAAGGAGAAGGAAAGGTTAAAACCATCCTCATGGGAATGTTATCATGGAGTTCTTTCTGTAAAGAGGTGTTGCTATTAGAAGAAGCTGAAAGACTTACTCCTAATCACTCAGCCTAAGAAGGGACAGCCTGGTTTCAAACCCTGGTCCATGTGGCCCCCGAGTCTGCTCTTCCAATGAGTCTCTGTGCTCTGCTGCCTCTGTCTGATTAGATGAGTGTTGACAAATCCCTTGAGAAAGAAAGATTACCGGGCAGTAATTTTGTGCTGGTTCAAACATGGTTCCCAAACTGCTCAGATACCCAGAGACACCTTTTCAATGGCGGAGCCCAGAGCCAATGTGGAGATGGCCGGCTGAGAAAAAAAGACTGCATTTCAGGGGGAGCTGCATTTTAATAAATAATATAACATCAACAATAAATATTTATTTAATATGTAATACACGACTGATTTAAAACAAGGCCCTGGTAATGTTTATCTGACTGAAAAGATAATGTGAGCATTTCATTGACAGAAAGGTGATTGGGTGCAAACGAGCACCTCCTGTAAAGTGTCCCCGCTGACATGGCCCAGTCGTCCTAGTGCAGCTTTCACCTCCTGCCACTCAGTCACACTTCTTGGACAGAAGAGCATCTCCCCACCAGTGCAGGAGGTGCAGACACAACAACCAGCACCGAAAACTTTGGTAAATGAAGACTGTGACGTCCCAGAGTGAGCACCTTTCGGAATACCACTCAGCAGAGGCTAGGTTTTTAACTTCAGCTGTGATACGACATTCGAAGGTATCCTGCAGTGTTGGCACAATAGTTCTGTGCGTAATCTGAGCTCTGGCAAATACACTCAAAGCAATTTTTCTGAATTTCCTTCTCCAGCAGCAAGGTACTTCTTTTTAAAAAAGAAAGAAGCAAAAAACCAAAACAACAACAGAAAACCGCATGTAATATTCTGTTAGCTTCCTTACTGGCAGCATTGTGTGTGTGTGTGTGTGTGTGTGTGTGTGTGTGTGTGTGTGCGCGCCAAAGAGCACAGAAACAGCTTTTATGGTTAGAAAATTGAAGTGCTATCAAACCTAGGAAATTATAGGGATGAAAAACAAAACAGCTAATCTACATATGTCCCATCTGCTTTTGGTTTTGTGTTTTGCACAATCAATTACTGGAAGCATTGGAAAGTATGCTGAGACACTGAAAATGAGACCCAGGGCGTGTCCTGACAGCGACCTAGAGGTAGGGTGATGCCTCTTTAGAGCCTGCACCAAAAGTCAGAGACTCGCGCTAGAGTTTCCAGGAACCATGAGTGCAGGATAGTACAAACAAAAACACGACACTCACCCAACTGGAGCCAGTGTTTTGGAACATGGCAAAAAGCAAATTTCCATTCACTGGGGAATCGCCATCCATTTCGTTATTTGTCAGCGTGGGTCACTGTGTTCTCCACAACTCAGTACTTATACTGCACACAGCAGTCGCTCCCAAGCTGCTTGGACGGTAGGCTCTCTGCGAGTCAATAATTTCCCAGACTTGTGCAGCTGGGTTTTTAGGATGGTGGCCCTTTCTAGCAGGGTCTCTTTGGGCCACTCCGTTCAAACAGCCCTACTTCTTTCTCCTATGACAATCCCCCCTTCACGCCCTGCTCTCATTACCTACCTCTACCCCCCAACACACATACTCTTAATGTGATCCTCATCTCCACTTCTGCCTGAATCCCAGGCAGGGAAAAAGGCCTCACTTTTAGAAAGACAAGTTTAGACAAAGATGAGAACAGCGACAGACTTACACTTCAAATGAAGAAAGTAAATGCCTGAACTGAAGAGGTATTATAACGAAGGAACATTCTTAAGCCGAAAGAACCTGGTGGCAGAGAATTCTTCATAGAAGAAGAAATGCTTTTTACTCTTATTGATCCAACCAACTAATGGAAATAAATTCTTAGTGGAAATAACTAAGTCTGAATTTTAAAAATTCCTTTTGTCTAAGAGAAGGGAGTGGAAGGGGATGGTATTAGTTATTTTTTACTTTAATTCCAGTATAGTTAACATACAGTGACACATTAGTTTCAGGTGTACAATATAGTGATTCAGTAATTCTATGCATCACCCAGTGCTCATCAGGGTAAGTGTACTCTTAATATCTATCACCTTTTTCACCCATCTCCCCCTACCAACCTCCCCTGGTGTTAGCTATTGATCCATTACTCTTTTAGTATTTTCTTTAGGGGAGAAACAGATAAAAGCCCTAGGAATTCTAGAAATGAAATCAACAATGTGAGCCTATTCTTCAATGAGCACATTTCGTTTGCATAAATCACTATGTCCATTAGTCTGCCATCAAAAGAAGAGGACTACGAAATCGTAAATCTGATTTCCATTGTTGAGCAATGGCTCAGAGATTTGAAAGAGAGGATTTGATTTCTCCATCTCTGTCTAGAGGAAAATATTTCTTACTGATAAAATATTCTAACCGCCTTGGCTTAATCAAAAGAGAGTGTTAATGTATGCACAAGTTCCCAGATACACTCGAATACAGATAAAAGAAGTATAATTAAGTACCATTAAACATTTTTAGACTCCAATGGGAAACAAAAAAGAGAATAATACAAGAGACACAAAGCCCAGAAGGTGAAAGCGTGTCACCCCACGCTACCCCCATGGCTTGCCTTTGCAGACAGCTCTTGTCACTCCATTTTCCTCCTCAATCACAGCCTGCCTCTTTATAGCTTAGGAAAAAGAAGCCCAGAGTTGCCGTGCGGATGAGGTCTCAAGTCACTCAGGACTCAGAATAGCTTCATGGCAATGATTCACTGTGGGACAAAGAAGAGGTAGTATCCAGAAGGTATCTGAGAGCCGTTGTGGCTAATTTCCCAATGCATGATGTGGCCTCTTTCTCTAAAGAACACAAGAACACTACTGGACTCAAGGCTCTAGGGTTATGTTTCATCCCAGGTCCTCTTGATTGGTCAAAGCCACTGTTTGTCAAGGTAATCTGCAAACTTTCCCTTCTTGCAGGGATCAATCTGTCCACAGTAATTTTCAGGCTGTGACAGCATGGTGGGGGCACTGGGCCCAAAGATTTGCTCTTTGGTCCTTTTCCTGCCACTGACTCAATGCTGTCTACACCTCGATTTCCACATCCCAGGCAAGATGGCAACCCAGCCGTTGTCCGCAGCACTGCAAGAGGCTGTTCCCTTCTCAAAAGCTCTCCAGATTTTATTTCCCCGTCCTTTTCAATCCTCCCTATTTCTCCACTTTTCTTATTTGAGCTAGAGTCTCCTGCAGTGGAGGTGATATTCATGCAGCACCATCCTGGTCCTCCAGACTATGTTCTAATTTTCATGTTGCTACAGATACAAGCAAAACAACTAAAGGACACACTGGCTAGCAATCACAGCAGAAAGAATAATTAACCAAGTTGCAGAGTGTGTTTCCTTTCAGTTGTTGTGATTCAGTAGAGACAGCAGAAGCCACGAGCTGGTTCAAGCCCCAGTATGAGACCCGGAGACTGAAGCGCCACCTCCCTAGCCTCAGCTTCCTCCCTGTCAAATGCAGGGGCTGAACAGCTTAGGGGCTGCAAATGCAATATCCGCCAGGACCTGGTAGGGGTCACAAATGAGTATAGAATATGGAGCAGTGGGGGGCTAGGGTGCTCGTGTCAGCTAACTATCACCCTGGGAGGAGGAGGAGCCAATGTCCCTACATCTTGTAAACTTTGAGGAGAAGCCAGGAATCCATATTTTAGGTGACATCTCGATTCTAATCAGGGTCAGCTAAACATCGTATTAAATGCTGTGACAGCCCATCTGCAGGCTGGCTCCAGTCCTCAAGTGCTCAGGCGACGGCCTCGGTACTAAGCACAGTGCCTCTCAGTTCTCTCTTTGAGACAACAGTTCCTAATCTACCCCAGAGCTAGTTTTTACAGCAAAATCTCTTATCTGATCCATGGCTATTAATGCCAATTAAATATATTAATATGATGGATAGTAATACATCATTGTAGATGGAACCCAGATTTGATTTAGAGCTCAAGGGCAACAGGAAGCCATGAAGGACTAGGGGTGGGGGTGATACTGGAAAGAAGTTTGGTGTGATCCCATTTACATTTTAGTAAAATCACTCTGACCTTTGGAAGAATGAACTGGAGAGAGGGGCCAGTGCACATGGTTGAGCAGGTGTCGAGGCACAAGGGCACCAGCCAAGGGAGCAAATGAGAGACGAACTCCAGCCTCGGTCTGCTCATAAAGGCCTGGCCCCAGCTGCATCTTCTTCTATGGGCAGTGTAGTTTTTGCTACACTGCAGGCTTTCTGGCCTTGAAACAGAGGTAAAACAGGAAGGCCAGTTGGAAAGTTACTGCGGGGGAGAGATAATGATTCTTTGAACTAGAAACCAGTCACTAGACAGTGACTATGGAGAAAAGTAGATGGAATCCAAAGATACTGAAGAGGTAGAATGGACATCTGTTGTTGACGGATTAAACACAAGGACCAAGATAGACAGAGGTCATCAATGATAAGTGACTGTCCAGTTTCTATCTTGAGAGGCCGGGTAGCTGCTATTGGCCGCCGCTGGTGTTGAATGGAGAAGGGCTGAAGGAGAAGCGGGAAAATGCAGGATCTAGAGATGAATTCTGAACATGCTAAACAGAAGATGTCTGGGAGATACCCCAGTGGAAATGTCAAGAAGATGACTAGCTTGATAGGCAGAACTCGAAGAGGTCTGGGTTCGAAAATAAACCCA
Organism: Potos flavus; assembly: GCA_028534135.1. Classification (NCBI taxonomy): domain Eukaryota; kingdom Metazoa; phylum Chordata; class Mammalia; order Carnivora; family Procyonidae; genus Potos; species Potos flavus. The sequence goes on from CM052897.1 coordinate 22,986,118, forward strand.
TTCAAACTCTAGGGTTTTCTTTGCTCTTTGTTTTTCAAGGTTCCCTTGTTGGGTAACTCCAGTTTAAAAGAAGGTAATCGGGATGCCTGGGTGGCTCAGTTGGTTAAGCAACTGCCTTTGGCTCAGGTCATGATCCCAGGGTCCTGGGATCAAGTCCTGCATCGGGCTCCTTGCTCAGCAGGGAGCCTGCTTCTCCCTCTGCCTCTGCCTGCCACTCTGCCTACTTGTACTCTCTCTCTCTGACAAATAAATAAATAAAATCTTTAAAAATAAATAAATAAAAAATAAAAGAAGGTAATCTATATACTGAGGTCGATTTTCCATCACTGATTCTGCTTTGGTTACCTGGCACAACCCATTATCCACTCCCTGCCTTCTTAAGCCCGGCAGCAAATGCTCACGGAGTGCTTCCCCTGTCAGCCACTGTGAAGAGCTTACTGTGTACCAACCTGCCCAGTTCTTGCACCAGCCATGGGTACCATACTGTCCTCACTTTCTGAAGTGGAGAAAGAGAAGCAGAGAGAGGTGAAATGACCTGCCCAAAGTCACACAGGTGGTAAGTGCCTTCAGCAGAATCTGAGCTCAGGCCACTTGGCTTTTTCCTACCACGCATTAAGTCCTACCGCCTCTCAGACAGCTGAGATGGTATTCATGGCTTCTTTGAGTCCCCCTTCTTCCATACTAAATACCCCCAGTTCCTTACTTGAACTGGCATCTAGATCCCTCATTCATTTTCTTTTCCTCACATGAACTGGTTTCTAGACACCCCCCATTAGTTTTATTTTCCTGCTCTTGAACCACGAAAGTTTGCTGGCGTGGACCATGTGTATGAATGAGTCTTCTCTTCTAGATGAAGGGCAGGAACAGGCCCTGTTTATTCCTTCCGAACCCTTTACAAAGCTGCCAAGTGTGCGCACACAAGGCCAGCCCTCAAATAAGGACAGGGCCAGACCAAGTCAGGATAATAGGTCTGCCCGTGTGGATAACAGAAGTTGACTGGGAATATATTTTTATCTGTCACAGCCCTAATTAAGGGGAAAGACCTTATCTTGTGGCTAGAAATGTCAACATAATGAATTGGCTAATTGTTCCTTCTCGCTGCAGACCTTCTCCGGTGCTGTCTCCGGGTCAGGGCACTGGAGCTGAAAGGCACCTTACTTGGCTGCGCCACACGATATGACTGACTCCGTGGACGGCACAGCCGCTCCGGGGCCAGACAATCTCTCACAACATTTTTGGTCCTGCCCTGTCCCTGTGGGGTGTTTTCCTGGGGCAGGGTGGCTGCCCCCTTCACGACAGTGGGGCAGAGCCCCCCTCTGTGTCTCTCGCTCTGTGGTTTCCTTTCCTGTCCTGTTCCCCAGACGTGTGGGAGCAGTCAGACGATACCCACCGTCCCCCGGCTCCCTGCCAGGGGCCTGGGAACACTCCTCTGTGCTGTCACTAGGTAGCTCCCAGCTCACCCTCGCCCCCCACAGCCACCTCTCAGAGAGTGCAGATCTTCTTCCTCAGCAAACTCTGGGTACCCCTCCCCCCAAGTGGGCCTCTATCATTTCTACCGCCTCCCACCTCCCACCCTCTAATGGGCCAAAACAAAAACGGGTCCAGGAAGGGAGACCACCCAGAAGACACAAGTTACCTGACCTGTGCGGCAGACACATCCCTATTCAGGAAATACAGGCCTCAGACAATCTAACTTGTGGAAGAAATCAGGAATATGGGTCACCTCTGAGGAAGGGGCCAAGGACCGAGGGGGCAAAGCCTAGAAGAGAGGCTGACCTTTTTCACTAAATGTCCTTTTGTATCACCTCCTCTTCAATTACAAATACTGAAATTTTTCAACAATAATCTAACTCTCCTAGTTCTGATTCCAAGTGTGTTTAACAACCTTTCGATAAAAGCCTGGCTTCTTACACGAGGCTTTCTGTGGAAATAAAAATATGCTGACCTGCAAACATAAATATCTGTGTCCTCTTGGGAGAAATTTTTCTTCCAGCCCAGTAATGAACAGGTATCGTGATTTATACATTAGTCTCTTCTAAGGTTGGTTGTCATGAGTCAGTTTCCCCAACACCCTCTCCCAGCCTGTTCCCCCCGCCCTGGGTCCGAGGTTACCCTTGATCTGCAAAGCTGAGGAACAGACCTGGGGAGGAGGGATCCTGGCAAAGCTCTGCCCATCTACAAGGCCCTGCCTGAGTGGCCAGACAGCCCCCTTCTGGTCTTAGGAAGCAGCTTTTCTTCCTATAAAACCCTAAGGCTTGTAGCAACAGCAGCAGCCGCTCCCGCTCCCAGGTCTGGATCCCCAGGAGATGACAGGCAAATGGGATTCCTGATTGGCTGAATAATGGCCTGACAAAAGTTGAATGTCACACATTCCCAGCTTGAGCTTCTTAAAAAAGGAATCTGAGCCATCAAATGGAAAACCAGTTTAGAAGTCTGGGGGTCACATTGGTAGATTAGAAGCCCCCAACTTGTTTTATAATGAGGGGCTCCGCGCCTGAAGCACAGTTGGCAGCGGGGCTGTGGGGGGGTGGGGAGAGAATATGTCATGGAAACGAAGGATGAGTAAGAAGGGGCAGGCAGCTTAACGCCAAGAAAGAAAATTCTGCCTGGCAACCTTAAAGAATGTGATGATGACAGCTCCTAGAACCTGGGGCAAGTTATTTAACCTCTTTTGCCTACATTTCCTTTTGTGGAAAATGAGGATAACTGTAGCACGCTCCTCAAATGGTAGTTCTACTGCTTCAATAGGACAACATAAGTAAAGCACTCTGCCCAGCCAGATTCCACATTCTCTGCCCCCTACACCACCCCCTACACACGCATCCTTGAACACAGCTCTCAGGCATTATGAAAACACATTTCGAATACCTCAGGAACAGGGGAGACCTGGCCAGGAGTTGTAGTTCTTTGAGGGACCAGGTCAGAGGCTCTGATGGACCCCGTTCCAAATCAGGGGCCAGTACCATGGACAGGGAAGGGCCTTAGAAAATCGCTGGGTCCGATTCCCTTTGTATGTGCATTCCATAATGAGCCAAACGAGCAGACGAAGATGAAAAGAAATAAGAAATTACTTTAAAAAATAGTAAATTTGTGAAATTCTGTGTAACGTTCTATAGTCCTGAGTCCTTCGATTCCTGGCACCCAGCCACTTCTCCAAATCCAGAGCTCTGTGCCCCGACCATAAGTCTGCCCCTCTGGGGCTGGCACCCTAGCACGCTGCACTGTGCGAGCAAGACTTCAAAGAAACCCTCCATATTTTCGATGCCTTTGACTCTAGCAGGGGAGTGGGAGGGGGCCGGCAAAGGGCACCGCAGCGCCCCTGCACCCCACCCACTGTCATGTCATGTGAAGGCATCTTCTAGATGGGCATCGCTGCGTGAGATGAGAAGTCATGGATGGGAGCGCTCGGATGGCTGAACCGGGTGGAGGCAGAAAGAGCTCCGAAAAGCCATTTCACTAGCGCCGCGCCATTTGACGCGGAAGCCTCTAGCCATGTGTGACATGAGCACTGAGCGAAGTGTGCCCATCAAATATCACTAGCACCTCACCCCCAATCACAGCGACATCTAAAAAACACCCCCACAGCCTTCTAAAAGCACCCAAGGGGGTGATTCTAATCTCTGTAGAAAACCCCTAACAGGCCAAACATTTTAGTCACTGGCATAATTTGAATAAAATGTGGGGGGGCACAGATATTAGATGCAGTGACGGTAAGTTCACTTTCTATTTTGAAGAAACCACTGTATCGATACACTATCACAAAACGAATGGAACCGCGAACTTAGGTTTCGCAACTGATGTGGCTAATTTGATGCATCCCTGTTGGTTCTGTCATGTTCCAAGTTAGAAAAATGACTTGTCCTCTGAGATGCTTTGCCCGTGTCCTTATGTGACAGAAGAGGCCCAGAGGTTCAGGCTAAACTGGAGAACCCAGGCCTCCTGGCTGCCAGTTTCATGTTTTCAGGCTTATTTCCTCTGGCGTACTCAGAAGTTTCTAGGACGTCATAGCAGTTGTACTCATTGCAACACTTCTGACTCCAACTGCAGTGTTTGCTTTCAGAGCCTTGGTCGTTAGCACCCACACGTGACTTGAGGATTCAGGATGAGGGTAGATTAAATATTTAGATCCATCAGACAAGTCAAACTAGAATCGGACTAGATTTCTACCAGTTAATTGGGTAATGCCACTTGAACCTTGTTTACTTTGGGGGGAGCATTCAAAACCTGCATAAACAGAAGGTGAAGTCAGCTCCTCTCCACCTCCGTCCTTATCTCAGAATGAGAAACCCATCCAGTTCCTCTGAGGACTTGCCTTGCTAAGCTCACAGCAGAGTGTGTGTACTCAGTGGGAACGACCTGCTCATGCCAGGAAACCAGATCCTGTTTGAATGACAGTAGTTATGAGAAAACAGTGTGTCTACAGCCAGCACCAAAGTATGACTTCTACATTGTGGCTGGCCCTGACCCACCAGAGGGGCGGCAGGCAGCTGAGAAACCTCGTCTGACCACCAGGCTCGGACAACCCGCTTGACTACTGTCCTTGCTTTCCCCTCCCTGTCCAACCCCTCAATTTGAGCATTCGGGCTGCAGGCAATATTCTCTGGCTCCAAGCCAACTTTTCTTCTGTGACACCCTCAGGAGGTAGGGTAGAGGGTGGTTCTGGCTTGCCCTGAACTACAATCTGCTCTCAGGTTCTCCAGAAATACCTTTTTTTCAAACACACATACTTTCTCTTTCCTGGGTAGCTCTGAGCTTATCCTGCTTCCTGCCCTGGCTCAGCTCTGTACTCTTCCACAGGCCAGTGGTTCCCCAATATTGACAGATCCCAGGGCAAGCCCAAGTTAGGCAAGCAAGCTCCCCTGTTGCTGATACTTGAACACCAAGGTCCCTTTGGCTTTGAGATAATCCGTCATACAGACTCCAGGACATGGGCCAATAGTTACAGAGGTGGGACAAAAGAAACCAACTGGACTGGTCATTAAGATTTTTCCAAAAGGCGTGGATGATGTAAATGTGATACAAGGTACAAAGGCACACATATGTGAAGGAAAAAGAAAAGGAAAGAGAGACAAAGTTTCTGTCCCAACTTCCCCTGATTGCTTGCAATTCCGTGCCTCTGAAACAAGCCAACAAAAGCTGCCAAGCAAGAGGTAGAGGATAGGGACATAAATGCAACATTGAGTTTTAGCACTTGGTAAAAGCCCAAAGACTATTTATTGCCTGTTCTTGACGACTTCTCTGCATTGTTGTGCTGGATTCAAGTTCTGTGGACTTTGGACACTTTTTGCATGGCTAGATTCTTAGCGTCTAGTGAAAAAAGGAAAGGGCCTCTGATACATCTGAGTTCCAGTTACAGAATAGGCGTTTGTTCCTATTTAATTATACAATCTCTTCTATTCTATCAGATGTTGGCAAAATTAAAATGTGCACTATTTTAAGGCTTGGTCATATAGTTCCTTCATGATTAACATGTGTCACTTAAATTTATATTTCCTGCCTATCCTTCCCACACTAATTTGAAACATACAAAAAAACTTACAAAGAGGAGAAACTTCATGCAAGACAAATGCAGATATTGTATCGGGGCAATTCTTGATTAAAGTTATTTTACATAACAATACAGGATATGGCAAAATCAACTCAAGACTCCTTCTATTTCAATTGTTATAACTAAGCAAATCCAGATCCAAATTTTACACCAACTGTAATTCACTGAAATAAAATTCAAGGAAACTCATGCCTAAGCCAGAGTTTGCTTTCCTGGGATTTAGCAACAATTATTAACTGCATAGGATGGGTGGCAGGGGAGAAAACATTATATTTCTTTGAACCAATCTATGATTATAAAACACAACTAATTCTCATTTGGGAGCCAGCTAGATTTTTGAATATCACTTTTAGCTAAAATTGATACATCTAACCCAAAGAGAAACTATGTCTAAATGACATCACTGGAACTTAGAATAAGAATAAAAATGATATCTACCATTTATTAGAGCCTCGCATGTACTAATTGGTAGGTTAGTCAGTTTACATACATCCTCTTGTTTGATCTTTTTAGGAAACTTTGTTTGTTTGTTTATTAAAGTCCACAGTTTACATTAGGGCTCCCTCTTTGCATTGTACATTCTGTGGGTTTTGATAAGTGCCTAATGCCATGGACCCACCATTAGAGTATCATACAAAATAGTTTCATTGCCCTAAAAATCCCCTCCACTTGACCTGTTCATCCCTCAGCCCTTCACCCCAAACCCCTGGAAACCACTGATCTTTTTACATTGTCTCTGTGGTTTTGACTTTTCCAGTATGCCATACAGTTGGAATCATACGGCAGGTAGCCTTTCTAGACTGGCTCCCTTCACTTAGCTATACGCATGTTTCTTCCATCTCTTCTCGTGACTTGATAGCTCATTTCTTTTTATTGCTGAAAAATATTCCATCAAATGGATGTACCACAGTTTGTTTATCTATTCAATTATTGAAAGGCATCTTGCTAAATTCTAGTTTTTTGGCAAGTTACGGATAAAGCTGCTATAATAGCATGCAGGCTTTTTGTGTGGACATAAGGCTTCAACTCACCTGGGTAAATATCTAGGAGCAGGGCTTCTAGATCATGTGGTAAGACAATGTTTAGCTTCTTAGGAAACCGCCGAACTGTCTCCCAAAGGGGCCACCCTGTGTTGCTTTCTCATAAATCTTTTAGCACTACTTCAATGCATGTATCTTACACCCGTGACTCAGATGACAACACTGAGATTCCAAGAAGTTAAATAATTTGCCCAAAGTCACACTGCAGAGGCTAATGCTGCAGTTCAAATTCAGGTTGGTCTTGCTTTTCAGCCGGTGCTCTTTCTACTACACTCTGCTCCATCCCCAGGCAAACCAAACACTCAGCCAAGGCGGGGTCTTCCAATGGTGCGTGCACATGCAGCCAGTTTCTACAGCAAGTGTCAATGTCCCTGAGTCTCAAGTCAAACATCAGGGAAATGTCTGATTACACAAGCCTTGTAACTTGCCTCCTCCGCTCAACCTCCTCCTCCTTGGCCACAGCTCCAGAGAAGGGCTACAAGGCCTGTGAACAGGGCGGAGGGCAGGTGTAAGTAACCACACCAAGTACAACTAAGTACAACTCCAGCTGCAGATAACCGGCTTGCATTAACCTTTGCATTATCACTCCGTAAAAGCACTTTCAGTAATGCAAATACTAACTCAAAGCCCCAGCTATCGGGTTTCTGAATTTGAAGCATCTTTTCAAAGATCTACAACACCAGCAGCTGTCTATTCTAGGATGCAACAGGGCTGGGAGAAAATGTCACTGGCTGCCATTTGTAAGTTGTTTTGACAGAAAAAAAACCCAAAAAACTTAAGACCTGTAAGCTAAGGGATTTAGTCACTTAGAAATGTTTCTGTATTTTTAGCTCAAGACAAGGGAATTTTACACTGCATTCTTTTTGTTTTCTTCTTCTTTTTTTTTTTTTTTTTTTTGACAGAGAGAGAGAGAATCCCAAGTAGGCTCCAGGCTCAGCATGGAACTCCACACAGGGCTCCATCTCACGGCCCTGAGATCATGACCTGAGCCAAAATCAAGAGTCAGATGCCTAACAGACTGAGCCGACTGAGCCGCCCAGGCGCCCCTTACATTGCATCCTTGAGGTGTGATCTGAGATATTTCTAATTTTCAACCAGGGATGTTCACTGTTAGGTTTGAGCCCCACCCTGTCACTTAAGTAGTATGCCCTTGAGGCAGAGCCCATTCCACCACATCGAAGGTGGGGGATAATATTTCCACATAATAATACGCATATCAGCCATATGGTATTCGACAAAGAGCCTAGTGAAATTCTCTATTCTTAAAGCATTTCAGTTCCTTCTCTTTCTCTCTTTTCTTTTCAGCAATTCCAACTACGTTAGTCACACCAGCTTTCACATGGGCACAGAATGTCCCACTTTAAGAGGAAGCACAATTTGGTACAGCCTAGAGAAACAGCTTAGAAGCTTAAGAGTGATGCTTGTTCTCGTGGATAATATGATCTCGTTAATTCAGAGAGTGTGCTGTACACAGCAATTTGGACGAGCCTAGAAGCACTGTCCTTTCTGGCAATCATTTCTTTAAAAAGTTTATATAACTTTTCAGCTGTTGGTAGAGGTTATAGGAGAATATTTCTTTGGCTGGCACTTGTATAACTAGCTAGACTTCTGTCAGGGAGGATACAAATTGAGGGAAAGAGATGAAACTGTTGAGTATAAAAGCAGATTAAATCCATGAAAACCTTAAACCCATTTCTTTATTTGCCAAGGGAGGGCTATGGACTTAATTCATATTTCCATCTAGATAAGAAAGGGAAAGATAAGTGTGTAAACCGACTATGCCAAGATGCCCACTCATTCTTTATGCATTCAATAATCAAAAATCTTTAATCAGGAAGTAGTAAAGAGGAAAGGGGTAGCAAATTGTACACACTGGATCTTATGGTCGATAATAAGCAACCACTTGGGCCCTATGGGGTCATGGGTCTGGCATTCCACATTCTTTGTCATTACAGAATGACAGGAGGAAGGGATTTTGTGATTATCCAGTCTGACCACTTGCCTCTCCTTGTTAATATAAAGGAAAATGAAGACCAATAGCTTTAAGTGATTTTCCCAAGGTCACACAGCTAATTTATGGCCAAACACAGGGCTGCCCAAGTACCTCCGTCCCCAACCCAGTGTTCTTTCAAGTACATCCAGTTCCTCAAACCGAGGAAGAACCACTTCCTGGGATACAACCAGTGCATAAGCAACAAGATAAACATGGTGTATTTTCTTGGAGGAATTATTTTGTTAAATGATAAACATTTTTGTATTAAAACAAATAGGAATATATGCTGGAATAGAAGTAAAAAAAATTTTTTTAAGATAAAAAGAAGATTCCACGAAGATTTTGTGCTTGAGATGAGCTTCTACAGTCTACCCTCCCAGATCCTCCTGGGAACATGGTCTGAAGTAGAGGTTCTTCAGAGAAAACTTGGGAGAAGCATTAGAGTATGGCTTCATGGTGCTCAGTTATTCAATAACATTGGTTCACTCACAGATGACCAAGGACTGGAAACGTATTAACTAAAGTCACAAAGAGCTAAACTGAAAGGATACAACACAGAGCAGTCCAAAATACTGTCACTTGCCAACACCTTCTAGTCTCACTGGCCTCCTTGAGAAACTGGGTAGGAACAGTGTTGAAATAAAGGGGAGATGAATAATTTCAAGATATAATAAAATGAAACAAATCTACAGTGGCATGTCATTTCCCCAAGGAACTGAATACTTATGCTGGCCAGTCAGGATACCTTCTCCCTTCCCTTTACAACAAAACTTCTTGAATAATTTGTCTAAATCAGCTACAGTAATTCCACCTTAACCATGGTTTTGCTTTCCATGGTTTCAGTTACCCATGGTCAACTGCGGTCTGGAAACAGATGATCCTTCTCATACACTTCAGAAGGTCAACAGTAGCCTAATGCTAGGTCAAATGCCTGCATCGTTCATCTCGCTTTATCCCTCCTTTAGGCATTTCGTCCTCTGACATCATCTCAAAATACCCTTCAAGAAGGGTAACTGAAGTATAAGATATTTTGAAAGAGAGACCACATTCACATAACTTTTAGTACAGTATATTGTTCTAACTGTTCTATTAGTCGTTCTTAATCTCTTACTGTGCCTAATATATAAATTAAACTTTATCATATGTATAGGAAAAAACATAGTATATCCAGGGTTCAGGACTACCTGGAGTCTCAGGCATCCACTGGGGTCTTGGAATGTATTCCCCATGGATAAGGAGGGACTATTATATTTCCTAGTTTTCTCACTCCTCCCTTATGAAGTTGTCACAGACATGACTGAATGATTAATAAAAAATAGCAACTTGAATTAATAAATTTATAAATAACTTAGATATATTATTTCAAATTCTTTTCTGAGTTCTGTGAACCAGCTTAGCTCCACAATGGAATTTGGAAAAGAGCCAATTGTCATTGTTAACACTGAGCTTTTTTTTTTTTTTTAAATTGTTTTTTTAACACTGAGCTTTTACGTTTTTAAAAGTTTTTTAAAAACTTAGTTTCCAAATTATGGGGCTATAGCCTATTTAGAACTAGATACTGAAGAGATGACATGCCCTAAAAACTGCACACTACGTTGTATCAAATTCAGAAAACATTTTTAGATAGCAAATATGTACTTATTTCATCTTCATTTTCTTAAAAGACCACACCAGACTACAAAAGTTTCTGGGTCTTATTCTGTGGTTAAAATTGAAATTATCTAGGGAGACTGTTCTATTTATATAGAATAGGAGTAAAGAGTTTTATGTCTTGATTGCTCAGTTTTTACATGGCATACCTGTACTATTACGCCCAGATGACTAGCTCACACATCTGTGCCCAGAAGTCACTAAAAGCAAGAGTCAGTCTGATTTTAAGAGCACCCCCACCCCTTTCTTTCCTTGGATCTGGATTTGCCTATTTCATTCCAGTTTTTACCAGGTTCAAGCTCTGTGCTTCTGCTTTCTGTGCTTTTGAATGATCTTGGTTCCCCACTCCCCCTTGATCCCTGTGCCCTCTAAAAGACTATGGCTGTGTTCAACCCTATGGCTCTCTGGGCTGCTTTGGATGAGTTATCTAAGACCCAAACAACTCTACTTGTATTCCGCCTTCTCTTAATGTAGAATACAGGCCTCGGAAATTATATTTCTTCTATTCTGACACAAATCAAAGAGCCTCATTAAATAATTTTATTATTGTCTTAATCAACACTTAGTAATCATATTTTTTAAGATGATGGGAAGCATCAAGTTTATTCCAAAATGTCTTATAGTAAAAACTGAAGTTGTAAAACCCAATTTTAATGTTTAAAGTTGTAAAACCCAACACAAATATTTCAGAGAAACATTAAAGTTTCTAAAATTCAAAACATTAAATTCTAAACATTAAGGTCACTAAAATCAGTGGACAAACACTACTACTGTATTTTAATTACTGGTTTCCTGGAATCTACGAAACTTGTATGGGAAGTATGAGTTAGTTCATTTATTTTTTATTTTTTTAAAGATTTTATTTATTTGAGAGAGAGCGAGAGAGAGCATGAGCAGGGGAGAGAGGCAGAGGGAGAGAGAGAAGCAGATTCCCCGCAGAGCAGGAAGCCCGATGTGGGACTCGATCCTAGGACCCTGAGATCATGACCTGAGCTGAAGGCAGTTGCTTAACTGACTGAGCCACTCAGGCACCTAAGTTAGTTGAAATACCTACTTTCCCAAGAGCAAAAACATTTTCCAGGTCATCCACTTGTTACACCATGCCTTAATCTCATGGTTTCCTGTGTTTGTCAGGATTCTTTGGTATAATTTGAGCTTCAATTTTATTCTTGCTGGAGCTAAGAAAACTAAAGTTTGCTATGTTTAATCTCATTGGGAAATAAAGAGTATATCTCTTACTATTTCTTTCTGAGTTCTACAAACAAAATTAGTACAAAATCTGAATCGAATTCTATAATGGATAGTATTTCTGCCACTTGCCTTTATATTTGACCACTACAATGTAGTCGCCACAGTTTACAAATGTACTGCTAAATAGCCTTGAAAACAAACAAAAACCTTACAACATTTAATACGTTTAGTATACTTAGTATCTCTCAGTTAAAACAAGTATATAATATCAAAGAGACTCAAGAAGGTATCAGCTTCATAAAAAAAGATGAACGGACTACAAAACTTGAGAATAAAAAAAAATAGATTATTGAAATAAAACCAAGAGCAGAACAGACATAGTGGAAGTAAAAAATTTGAGAGCTAGAAGACTGACAAAGGATTCTACTTCCATTCTGGAAGAATGTAGCTCATAATGACAAAGATAGATGGTATGAAAGAAAAGTTGAGAGACATGGAAAACAGATTCAGAAGTTCTAATATCTAATAACCAATATCTAACTTCTGTTAGAAGAGGACAGCAAGAATGGAAGATAGGAAATAGTTAAAGGAATACTATTTTTAAAATTCTTGACTTGGAAGAAAGTCATGAGTCTTCAGAATAAAGAGTCCCACCAAGTACTAAGCCCTCTCTTCTTGAATGCCTCAATGCTTAAGGGAGAAACAGGCTGCCCCGAGATCTTTAATCATCATGAGCCCCAGCCCCTACCTCCTTCTTCCCAAGAGCAAGACCAGCAGTATCAAGATATCAAATTGTCAGTATTCCCAGGGCCACAATACCTTCAACAGCATGTGAGATCTACTTCCCCAAAGTTTTTTGTCTTAAGTACTCAACAAATGGTAGCTGCTATCATCATCATCATCATCATCATCATCATCATCATCATCATCTCCACCATCAACATCCATGCCTGTGGTTTCAAATATCATTCACTCATTTGCTAATGACTCTTAGATATACCTCCAGTCAAGATCCCTTACCTGAGTTTCAGCCCTGTATTTAACTAAGTATTCGACATTCCCACTGGGATGTCAAATAGGAATCTTAAATTTAACATGACCAAATCATATTTCTTTCTCTCTCTCTCTCTCTCTACTCTTTACCCTAAATCCAGTTCTTAACACAAACTCCCTTGCCTACCCTTCCTCATGTCAGTTAATGGTACTACCCCCTACCCATTTCTCAGACTAAGACTTCTTTGATTCCTTATTTCATTCAGTTTTTACATACCATGTTTTCTTGTCACTTCTTTCTTTTCCTTCCTGATTTTTAGTGAAATAATTTTTTGTCACTTTTTCCATTCTATTTCTTAAAAGTATGTATTTTATTCTACTGATAAATTTTAAATACACATGTAAATTAGAACTTTTAATCCATAGCTAGAGTATATTTATTTATTAAAGATTTATTTTAGAGAGAGAGGGTATGTGTATGTTCACGGGAGGGGGGACAGAGGGAGAGAGAGAATCTCAAGCAGACTCCTGCTGAGTATGGAGCCTGATGCAGGGCTTGACCTCACAACCCTGAGATCATAACCTGAACTGAAATCAAGAGTTGGATGCTCAACCAACTGAGCCACTCAGGTAACCCGCTAGAGCATATTTATATACTACCCTGAGCAAAACAGTATCTGTGGAATGCCCTTTTTCCTCTACCTCCTTTGCCTCTCTTTACCCCATTTCTGCCACTTCCCCATTTTTAAAATCACATACTGTTTAAGGCCCAGATGAATTTTTAAATGTATAAAATTCAGCAACACTTTTTAACATACAAATGAAAGAATAAAAAATTTTCCTTCTGCCCCTATGCTTTCCCCCAATCTTCAGTCCAAAACCTGCTGCACAACAGCCTTCCTACCTCCACTGATAAGATTCCATCTTCCACTTACTCAGGCCAAAACCTTGGAATCAGACTTGTGTCTTCTCTTTGTCCCACATCCTAGTCTAATTTGACAGGAGATCATGCTGCCTCTACCTTCAATATATATCCAGAATCCAACCACATCTACCACATCCACTCCAACACACTGCTCCAAACCACCTTCACCTCACACCTGGATTACTCAGCCTACTAAATTTGCTCTCTTCACTCCTAATCCTGAACGTCTGTCCTTCACACAGCAGCCACAGTCACCCTGTTGAAATCAAAGTTGGCTCAAAACTCTGAAATGGATCTCCATTTTGCTCAGAGTGAAAATGCAGACTCCCCCCAGAGACCTATAAGGCCTAGATGGCCTGGCCTCTGGTGACATCTCTGATCTCCTGTCCTAACGCTAACCGCCCCCCCACCTCATAAACTCTGCTATAGCCACACTCTTGCTGTTCACACGTCAGCCATGACTTCAACCTAGGGCCTTTGCTCTAGCTCTCCTCTCCACAGTCCCTCATACAGAGCTAATTCCTTCACCTCACTGAAGTCTTACTCACAGGTAACCGGGCTCAGCGATGCCTACCCCAACCACCCGAATTAAACTTACATCCTGTTCCCATGTTGCCTGTTTTCCCTAGACTGTTCTACACCTTCTGTTTTTGTAAAACACTCACCATCTTCTAACATACCATATAATGTACTTATAATACTTACTGATTATTGTGTGTCCCCCCTACCCAGGGTAGAGTATGAGATACCCAGGCAAAGATCTTTGCCTGTTTTCCAGTATAAATAAACCAAGTACCTAAACATGCCCGGCATATCGTGGCACCCAACAAATATTTGCTGACTTTAGATGTACTGATTTTTATGTGGATGACTTTAGGTCTCGACTTAAACACCACTTCCTCTGAGAAGGCATTTCTGACCAACCAAGCTAGAGTCACCATCCCAGTCATATCACACGGGTGATTTTTGTCATGGCATTATCTCTATCTCACATGTTCTCATAGATTTATGTCTCTGTCTCTCCATCCCCTCGCTCCCCACCTTCACAAATGTACAAAACTTTAGCTGCCTTCATTACCAGGGTATCTTTGGTACCTAAGATAATGTTTAACATGCAATAGATACTCGATAAATGCCTCAGATCACAAGCTGGAGGACTAGTTCCATCTAGCAGCCTGAACGAACGTAGGGGGCTGAGGTCATGAGTAATCTGAGCTTGCTACTTTGGGGGAAGCTCCTCCACCTCTTTTGTCACCTTCTGTTGGAGGTAATTGCCTGCACCCAGAATGGGCTCAGCACACCCTCAAAAGGACATGACCCACAGTGTTAAAACGGATCTAAACGGAGCATCCCTATTCTTTCCCTCAGTCTGCCCTACCTGCCCCTTCCATATTCCTCCTACTACACACGGACTACATCAAGTCCATGATGAATCCCAGCAGCCTCTCTATTCTAGCACTCTTCAAATGGACTTTCCAAAGGGATAGTTTCATGGGAAGGAGTTCCTGTATCTTCAGCTTCCATATGTACTCTTTTCTAAAAGTGCCTGACAGCTTTTTAGCAGTGACATTTTTTCTTCCACTCTACAAAAAAAAAGGTCATATTATTCATATATCTCAAATCTCACTATGGTGAGCTGCCCTATATGATTCCAAATATTGGTTTGGGGAAACTTCAGGTTTTTCTGTTTCTCTCTGTTCTCTAAACGGGTCTGTAAAAGTGAGCTTGGCCAGTGTTGGGAAGTTCTGAATAAAGTAACACAGCGGTGATATGGATTATTTTAAAGTAACTGCAATGTTAAAAAAAAAAAAAAAAAAAAGTTTGGAACCACCAGATGTGCTGGGTACAGCCTACATATGTTTTTTATTGATTCCTTTCAGATTTAATATGTTACTCAGTGAGGACATTAAAGCTTATTTTATCAAATCATGTCATGAAATAATTTATTCCATGCATGATCAATCTTCACCTTCTTTCAACTTCTATGATATGTAATGTTTTCTACTTTCTATTTTAAAAAATGATGAAAACATATAGACATCAAGTTAAAAACTCAAGAAAGCACACCGTTTAAAAAAAAAATCCTTGTAGGGGTTATCTGGCAAAGAAATTAGAAGACCACTGACTTCTCTCAAAGCAATGCTTCTGTTTTGTGAAGTTGAGTTGGAAATGAATTCTCTGGAACCAGCAGTACTACATCTATTAGAAACTCCTTCATGTTTCTGACACATAGACAGTGTCCTTCTCTGATTTCCAGCACTCAGCAAAATATTTCTTTTTTTACATATCGTGGAGGATAGGAGAGAGCGTCAGATGACTATCTTCAGGCACTAACCACTGTTTAAAAAATAATCTGGCCTGCACGGTGAAACTGTCAGCAATCCAAAAGTCTGACCTTGATCTTTTAGAGACATTACATGTCATACCCTGGGATAAAGCCATTACTATGCTTTGCATTCATGGCATTTCTCAGCAAGAATGGGCAAGGGGTGGAGTGGGGGAGCAGAAGAGAAGCAGAAGTGGTTCATGCAGGGGGCAGCAGGCACTTTGTTAGTGTGCAAACCACCGGAGGACAAAGAATGACTGCATCAGTCCACCTCTTTTATTTTCTAAAAAAGCCAGCTACACCTGTCTGATGGTAACTGACATTTTTGGCAGCTGAAAGAAAATAGAGGTGTACCTGGAAAACTTCCCAAGGCAAGAAAATATGCTGCAATACCTAATCAGCTCATTACCAAGCATGCTGCCATTGCCAGTGTCTAAGGAGACAGCAACTCATGCACACAGTGTTCTTTCCTCTATCGGGCCAGAGAAACCACAGCATCCTTCAGGAGCTTACTGTACTATGCCCAGGCAAGCATTTCTGGGTAATTTCTGAAGGAATCGAGTACTTTGCAGTGTTAATATGATCCATGTTCTCCTCTTTCCCTCTGGCAGACATATGATCACACAGGCACTTGCTACACACTGTTCCGTGGCCAAGAAGCAGGAAGCAGGTGGATATGGTTTCAATGTCCTAAATTCATGTAACAGATTAATGTGGATTTCTAGCAGTCTTGCTAATATATTTCTTCAGGGAATTTGTGGGGGTGTTTTCCTACATTTTAGTTAGCTGTTAGTTTTGTTCTATATATACATACACACACATACACACACACACACACACACACACAAAACGCTGTGTTGTTCCTTTCCACTGAATGAGAAAATGTATTGGAGAGGAGAATAGTGTGTTCTGCCAACAGGCTCAGAGGACTAGCTCAAAAAAAAGAAAAGGGGAAATTGATTACAAAGTCATATAAAATCTTTTTAATAAATATAAATGCATTAAAATAACTTATTAAAAATTCTATTTTTGTTTTTGTTATTTTTTACTTTGCACAAGAATATAATTTGCTAATTTTATAATTTTTTAATTTTATAATTAAAGCTCTAGAATGAGCTTTAGTTTTTTTATATTTTAGAATGTGCTTTTTTATATGTATCTTTTTATTTTTATTTTTTTAAAATAATGATTTAGACTATATATACCCCTTCAAAATAATTTCCCATTTCTTGTTACTGCAGTTACATCACATATTTGTTAAAGAAAAAAACGACTTACTAAGATCTTTTAGCCCCGATCGACTTCAGTATAAGGCTGATATCTGTATCACGGGATTCCACATATGGTAAGAGAGACAAACCTCAAATTCCTATGCACAAAGAAGACATGACTTGATCTTCAGAATTGCTTTACAGCTCTGGCAAGGAAATTCCTGCAGCTTTAAGAATCTTTAGCACAAAAAGGTAAGTGGTACCCAACTCAGAAATGTCTTCTTGAACTATTCACAGTCCTTAAAACAAAAGCAACTTGAATATATCCTGAGAAATCTTAAAAGCAGTAGCTGTTATATCTGGCTTACTCATCATCCTTAACTACCATTTATTAGTTCTCCCCACCTCTGCATGGCTGAGATTATTAATCACTTTTTAAAGTTCTGGGAAGTTAAGGACCAAGGAAGTTAGAGCAAGATCAAAACTGAATCCACGGTCAAAAGAAGACAAGATTCAAACCTATGAGTCTTTCATTCAGCTTTTGGTTCCTAGTTGTGTGTTCCTTCCCTCTCCTCCCAGTCCCCCCTCCCCTCAGTCCAGCCATGAGGTTTTATTTTCCTACTGTTTTGCTTGGTGTGACTTTGAAGGGTGACACCCTAATTGAAAGATGAAGCAGCTAGCCACATTTCAACAGTAGAGGAGGGGTGGTGATTTAGAAGAAATCTCCATGGCGTCACTTGCCCAAGCGCCTGACCACAACATTCAGTGGCTCGTCCTGATGAAAGCACCCCGAGTCTAGCAGACCTCCAGGGCCACACCGCATTGTTCTTCTGCCACATGGCAACTATGTCTGTTCCAGCCAGACCTCACATGGTCTGGACGTGTCCATGCTTGCCAAATATCCAGATGAAAACTAAAAAGTTCCCTTCGGAAGAAGCTGCTCTACACCTGGCTATACAATTCCAACATCCAGATATTTGCAGTCACACATAGGACTGACTAAACATTTGCATTTTCCCTTGAATGTCCAGCATCATCTCACCAGCCTGAATATATTTCAGCTACTGAAGAATATCCTCACTGATGTCACTCTTGTCAAAATGCATTCATTAAGCACTCAAGTTTCTAGAGATAAATCCTAGGCATTAAGAACCTTTAAGTGTATCTACTGTACAGAGATAGATGGATGGATAGATAGATAAAGGGATAAAAACTTAAGTGCTTTTTGGTATGAGTTTTGCTGCTATAACAAATGACCACAAACTTCATGATTTATGTTTATCTTATGCTTTATTATCTTACAGTTATATAGGTCAGAAGACCAACATAAATCTCACTGAGCTAAAAATCAAGGCATCAGCTAGGCTGTGTTCTTCTTTGGAATCTCAGGAAGAAATTCCATTCCCTCATCTCTTCCAGCTTCTAGAAACTGCCCACATTCCTGGGCTCACAGCCCCTTCCTCCACCTTCAAAGGCTGCAACAATAAATCAAATCCTCCCAGTAATATCTTTCCAAACCACTCTTCTACCTCCCTTTGCCATGTTTTTCATGTGATTAGATTGGGTCCATCTAGATAATCCAGGATAATCCCTTCATCTCAAAATCAGTACCCTCAATTGAAGTCCCTTTTGCCATATAAGGTACATAATCTCAGGTCCCACAGCTAAGACATACACATTTGGGGGGGGGACACTATTCTGCCAACCACAGATGAGCTTTTGTTTTGTTTATTTTCCATTTCAGCTGGAGTAATTTGAGACTTCTGCTTCTCAGAATGCCAGGAGAGATAGATCTCCTGAGTTAAGACTTGTTAACAGCTTATTGGCGAGCCAAGGTACTTATAGTTCTTTGGATGGTTTCAGATGCTTTGTGCCAAAAGGTGGATGTGGAATGGCTTTAAGAGAGAAACTGTATTTATTAAGTTGATTCAAATACAGTAGATAGTTCTTTTCTTGCTCACAAACAGTACTGGGCGGGCAAAGAGGATGGAGAGGTAGCTTCCACACATTACAAATGGGACTGCCAAGCTTTGTGCACCTCTTGCCGTGATACATTTGACGGCATACAGTGTCACCTAGGAAGTATTCTTGCCTGAAATATTTAGCCTAAATTTAATCAACCCTCCAGATCCAACTACTTAGCTTACAGGAAATACAGGGGAAGGTAAAACATACTAAACACCACCGCAAGAATAAAATCATCCAAATCTAAAATGTGTGAAATTGTACAAGTTAAATGATATAACCACTTTAACAGTCTCCCCAAACAAATAAGACAAAGATTTTAAGTTTAATGAAAAAAGAACCATCTACTGTAAAGTAACCATCTACTGGTTACCACATTTTCTGCGGATGAATTGCTGTGAGCTGGTGTGTGCAAAGACAGGATCATAAACAAGTGCCGGATGCTGAGGCACAGTTGTTTGGATGCAGCTGCTTACAGGCTCGTCACACAGAGACTCTGATTTGGCCTTTTCTTGGTGTGTAATTCTAATCCAGGGATTAAACCACCTGTGTACTTTTCTCAGTAATCCAGAACAAAATAGTCATTATTTTATATCTTTATTTTGTTCTCACGATCCCAAGGGAAAGACTCAATTTATTACGTAACTGAAGAAACTGAAGATTTATTCTGTAAAATGTCTTTCAGTAGAAAGTTTCCACTGCAAAAGAACATAGCAGCCTGGGGCGCATGGGTGGCTCAGTTGGTTGAGCATCTGCCTTCAGCTCGGGTCATGATCCCAGAGTACTGGGATCGAGTGCCGCATCGGTCTCCCTGCTCGGCAGGGAGCCTGCTTCTCCCTCTCCCTCTGCCTCTTCCCCCTGCTTGTGCTTTCTTGCTCTCTCTCTCTCAAACAAATAAGTAAAATCTTTAAAAAAAAAAAAAAAATAGCAGCCTGGACATGCTCACTGTTCAATGCTGTGACTCCTCTAACTGAAGTCATGGTCATGACCAGCTGGGGAGGTGGAGGAACAACAGGGGACTTCCTGGGTAGAAAGGGTAAATGACATTTCAGGAAGTGCTTGGTTGCATGTATATTCACATGGCTGTCTGTGCTGGGCTGTAACATGTATTTCAAAAAGGGTGATGCTATAGGTGACTGATACTTGCTCCTATCAAAGTCACGGTGATCAACACAACTTGAGAAACTGAAATCGAGAGGCAGGGGGTCCATTAGAAATGATCCCGAATAAGGCAATATTAATTTTTTGGCGAATGTTTAAATAAAAATACCTAGTTCTCATAGGACTTTTAGATCCCCTGGGTCCTTAGACCACAATTTGATGAAGAATAATGTAGTTCAAGTCCCTCACACTAAGATAAGGATACCAAACACAGACAGGTAGAAATACATGCCCCCTCTCCCTGTCTCTCACCTTATTTGCTCAGAGCGCTGTGTCTGGAATCCCTTTCCCTTCCACAGGCTGTGGAAGGATGGGCCCATGTCTAGAGGGCCAGGTTACTAGACTTGGGGTGAGCTCGTGGCTGATGTGGACAGGTTTTCCCAGGACCGCAGAGAGAAATTCCTTAGCATTCCTTGCCCTGCCTTTCTGGGACCTGCCTGTCCCAGCTATCTGAGGGTTCAGCAGGGGAGCACCTGGAGGGGATGGGCTTGCGAAAGGAATCGGTCACATGTTCAGTGTAACTCTTTAGCAATACTACAGTAATAGTCATTACAATAATACAGCAGTAGTACTCTAATAGGACAGTAAATCCGTGACCTGGCAGATTTCACTTATCTGAGACCTGAATTCTCTCAGTGCCTTCCAACAACCTTAGAGAGGAAGAATAACTATTAAAAGCCCAGACTACGAGGTTTGGATCCCAACTGCCACCTACTAGCTGTGTGACTTTGAGCAAGTCACTTGACTTCTCTGTGTCTCAGTTTCTTTATTAGCACCACTGATCTTACTTCTCATTCTGCCTTTTCACTTACCCTCTATACCTGGGAAAGACAAAAAAATAAAAACACTTCAGGGGCGCCTGGGCGGCTCAGTTAGTTAAGTATCTGACTCTTGATTTCAGCTCAGGTTATCATCTCAGGGTCATGGGATCGAGCCCTGTATTGTTGTGGAACCTGCTTAAGATTCTCTCTCTCCCTCTGCCCTTTCCTCATCCCACTTGTGTGGCTCTCTCTCTCAATCAACCAATCAAAAACACTTCTGCTTCTTTATTCATGTCCCCAACGACATTCATTCAGCGAATATTGGTGGGGAGCCACGAAACACAGACAAGATGCAGTTTCCTGCCTTCAGGAAAGGTATACTCTCCTGGGAAACAAAGAAAAAGATATATGATCGATTAGAAATAATATGCCAGGTATAGAACTGAGGAATGTACAAAGTGCTGTAGGACCAAGGAGGAGAGAGCAAGTGAGTGGAGCAGGGGGAGCCCTGGGGAAGCTTGGAGAGGGAGGTGAGGGGGCAATGCTCCAACTGAGGCCTCGGTGATGTGGAAAGAGACTGTTTCTGGCCTTGAGCAAAGTTTTCCTGGTTCCCCTTCCTCAACTACCCAAAGCCTGGAAGATGCGACTGGAATGGAAAAACAAAACCCGCTGATGCACAGAGTGTGGAGATTGTGAGCTCCACCGTGAAAGCTGCTAGAAAACAGTGGTCACTTCCTCCTGGACGTTTCCTCACACAGCTCCACCCCGACTGCCTGTCTGCCACATGTTCCACACACATTCGGCTGAAAGTGTTCCTTTGTCTGGGTTTTTAATGTCATCCTGGGTACACGGTTATACGTTATAATATCCTTTGTGCAATGAAGAAATGTTTAATAGAATTCCAGATATGTAAGCACACCAAGCGCACATAAAATATACTGTTAGCAGCAGAGCGACCCATGGCAGTGGTGTGAAAATTCTTCCGACGGAATTATGCTAGGTACCCTCCAGATGGAACCCACACGTTCACTGGGGCTCTCGCTGTCCTTCAAGTTGTACAGAAAACTGGCTCAATCCTCCATCAACTTGACAGCCTCTGGAAACCAAAAGCCCTTCTCGACATTTTGGTGAGATGATGTCCTCAGGGCCTCCCTTCCTTCCTGGGCTCCCGATTGCATGGATGTGGTCTCCACGCAGCCCAGCGCTGACTGAGACGAGAATGTCTGCATCTCCAGGTTCCCTTCTGGAAGTCCACTCCGTGTAGACATGTACCAGCACGGCAGACTTCACAGACAAGTCGGGGGACCACATGGAACGGTGCCATTAGGGTCCTCCCCACAATCTTTGGCACCTAGCTGGGGCCCTGTCCCTCCTCCCTCCTCCCCTCTCTTTTGTTCTTGTACATAGCCCTCTTACTCTCAGAACAATCAATAAATGTTTCCCCTTGGCTTCATGCAGAATACTTCTGCCAACATCCAGGCCTTTGGGGCCTCATATTCTTGCTCAAGCATTCGTCAAGGTGTTTTCCCCAAGATTATTTCCTTCATAAAGCAAATTCTGATGCCAGCTGTTCAGATAAGAGGATTTCCATTTTCCCCAGCTCCTAACATTCATATATAAGAGGAGGGCTGATCCCAGCGGAAGCAGCGAGAGTGCCAACCAGATCCGGAACAGCCAGTGCGAATGACAGAGGTGGGACCAGGGCATGTCACATGACCTCGGGCCTAAGCCGCTCATGAGTATGTGAGACAGGCCAAGGGGGAAGGAGATTTGCAAAGGGCCAGAGCTCTATTAGACCAGAAGGGGTAAGAACCAGCAAAATGAAAATTATCAACGTCAAAGAGACCCATTAACCCTAAGACCTTAGGAAACAAGGCCTGCAGTAAAGAATTCCTTAGAAAAAGTATACCCTTGACAAGGAAAAGTCTAGCCCCAGAAATGTTTTTGCTGATCACAAGTAAATACTTGATACTTAGAAGGCATAGTAAGTATTATTCATATGACTTATATGGTAGTTCATAAAGAATGATCTTGGGGGGTGCCTGGGTGGCTCAGTGGGTTTAAAGCCTCTACCTTCAGCTCAGGTCATGATCTCAGGGTCCCGGGATCAAGCCCCACATCGGTCTCTCTGCTCAGCAGGGAGACCGATCCAAGCCTGACCCCTTTCTCTCTGCCTGCCTCTCTGCCTACTTGTGATCTCTCTCTCTCTCTCTGTCAAATAAATAAATAAAAAATCTTAAAAAAAAAAAAAAAAGAATGATCTTGGCAGGGGTGCCTGAGTAGCTCAGTTGTTAAGCGTCTGCCTTCGGCTCAGGTCATGATCCCAGGGTCCTGGGATCAAGCCCGGCATCGGCTCCCTGCTCAGCAGGAAGCCTGCTTTTCCCTTCCTACTCCCTCTCTCACTGTCTGTCAAATAGATAAATAAAAACTTAAAAAAAATAAAAAGAATGATGTTGGCAAAAAGAACAGACTTCTATCTACATGCAAAAGAATATCAGTAAGAAATCTGTTAGCTATGGCTGAAAAGAAAATCCCAACAGCCTACTTTTCTTTTCAACTTTTCCTTAAGATACAATTCTCTGAGAAAGAACCCCAAAGTCCTTGAAAACAAGCTTACCCAAGCTCTCTATCAAGTAGAGACATACATAGGTACAATTACACCCATGAGATAAATAGATAAAACTTGGTGATTTCAGCTTATCCCCTGTCAAGAAGATTCTCAAAGTACTAACCTACTCCGAGACATGACAAAGGATTTCACTTTTGACGCGCTGGCCGATCCCAGTCTAACAGTCAAATTGATAAAAATGCACACGCCCTAGCTATTTTCTGGAAGGCTGCTCAATTATCACATTAAAATTAAGATTTAAACATAGTTTCTAGTTGTATAAATAAAACTGGGAAAGGGCCTTTCTAGTACTTGATCTTACTGAACTAGAAATTTATGAGTTGTTTGCTACATGAAAAGAAAAATAGAGAGGAAGGAAAGGAAGGAGCAAATTGACAACTAAAGACAAGCAAAGAAAGATAAGAAACAAGAGTGCCTTGGATCAAAGAGCGAATGGAGCAAGTGCATTTCAGTTGTTCTTTGCCCAGACCTGGAAGGGTTCCAGCTCTGCAGAGGAATGGTGTGAAGTTCAAATAGTACTGGAGAAGAGGACATGCAAGCAGCCATGAAATATTACTGTCTTTCTGAGAAATTGGGAAATTGGACAAGACCCTGAGGATGGGGCCCCTGACAGAATCTGACTACTGGAAATGACAAAGAACCCAAAGTACAATGTATGTCTTTAAACCTGTTTAAAAATGTTGAACACGCTTTTACACAGTACACAAGCACAGAGTCCAAATGAGCAGTGGGCAGAGGCTGGGGGACGAAGTGTGGGGGTACAACTGTACAGATTAGTCTTTGGAAGCAAAGTTCTTTGATCCTGAATCAGAAACAAGAGTCATTCATGTGTTCCTTCATGCAGGAAGTATTAACCTCCTGTATGTTCCAGATACTGGTCTAGGTACTGGGGAGACAGCACACACAAGACAGAAAAGGAATCTGCTCTTCTGGAGTTCACAGACTAGGGGCAAAAAAATAAACAAATGCACAAGCACATGCATGCTTTTCTATAAATTCAAAGAAAACAGGCTGCAGGCAGGAGTATAACCCAGGATAATGTGGGCACTTTGGCTAGGGGAGTTAGGGGAAATCTCTCTCAGCTCAGTAGCTGAGACCAAAGTGAGCGGACACCAGCCTTATAAAGTGATCTGTATGCCAACAAGAGAAAAGAGAACCGCAAAGACCTTGAGGTTTGACACTCACTTGGTCTATGTGAAGAACAAAAGAGGGACAGTGTGACTGCAGTAGCAAGCCACGAGAGAGAGGCAGGAGATGAGGGCCGGATATAGGCAGGAGCTACAGCATGAAGGAGTTTGTATTTTCTTCTAAGTGCAATGGGAAGCCAGTAGAGGATTTCAAGTAGGGGAGTGACATTTATGTTTTACAAGACTGCTCTGGCTGCTACCTCTGGTAACTGCAGGTGTGAGTACAGAGGCAGAGAGGTGTGAGTACAGAGGCAGAGAGACAGCTCAGGAGACCCCATGGGATTCCAGTGGGAGATGTCAGAGCTTTGGACTTGGGTGGTGGCAGAGAAGACGAGAGGAAGAGATGGCCATGGGTAACTACGGAGGTCTTTCAGTAGAGTATACTGATAGACTGGCTGCAGGAGATGAGGGGAAAAGACGAACCAGGGATGATGCTTCAGTGTAGGGCTTAAACAGCGGGGCATATGTAATGGGGTTACTTACTGAGAAGGGGATAACGAGGAGGGGCTGGTGTGATGGAGAAAGCAGGAGTGAGATGAAGAGTTCTGATTGTGTTAAATTCGAGCTGCCTCTCAGACATCCAAGTCTGGAAGTCAGGGTTCAAAATGCCAGTTAGCAAACAGAAGATAGGAAAAAGGAGTATAGAGAAGTCCTAAGATCTGGCATTGGAGGCTTTCTAATAGCCAGAGGTCAGGAGGAGAAGGAACATCAGTGAAGTATGGGAAAAAAACAAGAAAATATGGGTTGACATCAGCCAAGAAAAGAAAATAATCCATAAAAGAAGTGACCTATTATATCAAGTGTTGCTAAAAGTAACATGAGAAAAAAGAATTGACCGTCATAAATGGTGGTGTATGGCCAGACGGAGGTGAGCAGTGCCCTTGACAGAGGTGCCATCAGGGGACTCGTGGGGATGAAAGCCTAATGAAGTGGGCTGAAAAGAGTGGAGGATGAAGAATAGAAATAAGGATACAGGGGCACCTGAGTGGCTCAGTGGGTTAAGCCTCTGCTTTCGGCTCAGGTCATGATCTCAGGGTCCTGGGATCGAGCCCCGTATCGGGCTCTCTGCTCGGCAGGGAGCCTGCTTCCCCCTCTCTCTCTGCCTGCCTACTTGTGATCTCTCTGTTAAATAAATAAATAAAATGTTAAAAAAAAAAAAAGAAAAGAAAAAAGGATACAGAGAGTTCTTTCTAGAAGCTGCATAATGAAGGAGAGCAGAAAAATGAAGTAGGTAGGCTAGGGGTCAAGGAAGGATTTTTGCTGTTGCTGTTGTCATCCGCTTTAACAGACTGACTTTAATAAAAGGTATGAACTTTATTTTTTTCTTTAAAGCAGGAATTCTCAAAGTACGACCCACAGCCAACTGCGGGGCCATGAGGGGCTTACTGGTGAGCAGCAAACTGATGAAAAATCTAAACTCTTCCATCCGTTCTAATGGCGGAAGAGGAAGTCTAAGAGCTTTTGTTTGCTTTTTCTGTTTTGGGTTTTGGTTTTGTGCGTGAATAAGTAGTATAACATATTAAGTAGGTTATTTAGGATTACCAAAATTAGTACATTCCTAGAGTTTGCAGATGATTCTCATTCGAAATTATGCTAAGACGTCTGACTGCCACACGATGCCTAGTACTGCTGCAGAACATATACCTGTGCTTGGACTGCCTATTAACTGAAGGATTTCACCCTCATCACCCATGCATGTCTTCAGTTGCTTATGCTTGCAATTCTACTGTTCTTGTTTTTTGACTGCAAATTACTTAGCTTCGTTGGCAACCATTTAGTATATTGTGCATTGTCTGGGTAAACTCTCAGGATACAGTGATGCATATTTGAATCACTGATATTAACTTGCCACTTGTTCTTTCATTGGTTATCTGTGGTACTGGGTACAAAGATTTGAGACACAAAACCTAAAACCTAGAAGATTCTATATACTGTTAACTTCTGTGGATTGAACCTCCTTTATAATTTTATTTCAGTTGTGGAAAACCTCAAACCTGTTGGGACACTATAGCAGTTAAGATCACAAACTGGATCTCCAGACTCTAGGTTCAAATCAAGGCTTTGCTACTAAGTAGCTGTGTGACCTTGGGAAGTGCAGTCACGTAACTCTGCTATTCCTTAGTTTCCTCATCTGTAAAATGGGGATAATAGTAGTACAACATGTATAGTACTCAAACCGTGCCACTCGTAATAACAGGGACAACTTATATCTTTAAATGAGTGAATATCCATAACTGGAAATGTATCTGGCACATACCAAGTTCCGTATTTTAACACAGAAAATATTACTACTACCCCTGCTACGATAATTGCTACCAGTATAACAGTTTATGACTCCAGGGTTCTATAAGAGGACACTGTGAAAATCAGTAAAACCTAACTTGAAATCTATGTAAGTGGTAAATATATTAGCATAAATGGTGGCAAGCTTTATTACCAAACCTATTTAACCTACAATATAACCGAATTATTCACTAAGAGTCTTCCTCTGAATTCCAGATCTTGGAATTCTTTGGTGTAGAATGCAGAGAAAAGATATGGGTCCTTTCACGAAATCTGGGCCAGCCTTAGAGAACCTTATAAAACAGGTGGAGGAAGGCCTTGGGCATCCTTTCACATCTTTCTGCAAGCCTCCCCTACTTCCTAACTACATGCTCTCCAAGCCCCCAAGTATCCTTATTTTGTCCTAAGTCCTTTACTTTAATACTCACCAGGCCAATTCTTCAAAACTGAATTCTTTCTCTAGGGTCTTCTAACCTCAGCTATGTGTAAGTAGGAAAAAAAAAATGCTTTTAAGAAATTTGCAAATACTTATATATAGCTATTAACTTCTGAAGAGTCTCAGAAGTATTTCTATTAAGAGAAAGCTCTTATCAAAATTTCTAATTACTGGAAATTTAGGCAGAGTAAGAAAGCTAAGTAAAAAAAATTCAAGCAGTCTAGAACACCATAGAGCTTATTTTGGAAGCTGGCCTTGAGATTTAAAAAAAAAAAAATCCATTAGCACTATTCTCACAGTTTGTTCTATTTTTTTTCCCCCAAATACTTTTATTTTATTTTTTCAGTGTTACAAGACTCATTGTTTATGTACCACACCCAGTGCTCCATGCAATACGTGCCCTCCTCAATACCCACCACCAGGCTCGCCCATCCCCCCACCCCCACCCCTCCAAAACTCTCAGTCCTTTGTTCTATTTTGAAACAATGTTGTTTTGCTTAGGGGCACCTCAGTGGCTCAGTCGGTTAAGCGTTTGCCTTCTACTCAGGTCATGATTCCAGAGTCGAGGGATTGAGCCCCACCTAGAGTCCCACATGGGGCTCTCTGCTCAGCAGGGAGTTTGCTTCTCCCTCTGCCCCTCACCCCACTCATGCTCTCTCTCTCAAATAAATAAATCATAAAATCTTAAAAAAAAAGTCTTAAAAAAAATGTTTCGTTTAACCTTTTTTCTACAACAGCTCCTGTGGGTAGCAGAGACCCCAATATTTGAGTGAAGGGAGGGAAGAAAAGAAGGGGAGAGGGAGGGATTAACTTTGTACGACCAGAAAGAGAGAAAGAGCGTGTGTGTATAACATTTTACTTCTTGGAGGAGATGCTGATACTCAGTAATCACTGTTAATTGATTTCTTTTTCTTGCTGGGGAGGTATAAAATATGAGTATTATTCATAATGAATTCATACCTAGTCAAAATTTGAGACCTAGGGAGACCATTCCCACCGAGCATGCTTAAACCTGAAGAACCATGTTGATTTTTCAAATTCACCGTAATCTTTGATTTTTCTGGCACAAATGTCCCTTGCCCAAAGAAAACTTAGTGGATTAAGCCACAGATTTCCTTCCGATTCACCACAGAAAGGATTTTAGGGGATTTCCATCAAGAACACAAAATTACCAATATTCAAAAACTATAGAGTGTAAGCCAGGAAAATACAAATAAAATAGAAATTCAAGACCAATGAAAATATAACACACTTCTGCAGACCACGATTGTTATAGCTAAGCTTCAGATTTACCTCTGAGCTTCTCGGGGGCCAAAGAGAAGAAAGAAACAGCATCCATCACGTTATCAGAAAGGATGATACATACTATTTCTACCCAGAGAAGTAAAGCTCTTCCTGCAGTAGAAGTGGACTTTGTGGCCTTGAGTAAGAGAGCAGACAACACCCTTGACTCCAGGACCTCAGGCCAGAGCCCACATTGCCTAGGAGTCCTGGCAAAATTCCATCAAGTGACAAGTCCCTGGGAGGAGGGACGGGGACTGGTATTCAATTTACAAAAGCAACACATGCTGATTTTCTAAAACCACACGCGCTACCTAGATCACGAATTCATTCAAATGAACTTTAAAGAGTTCAGACTACTTCTACATGTTGTGAGATATCCAATTAAAGGCCCCTAAACAGAGAACTTATGAAAGAAGGAAAAAAAAAACAACCCACAAAGAATTTGAACTGAGTTTGGTTTTTCTTTCTAAAATGTTATTCAGCTTCTCAGGTAATTTTCTGGAAATGAAGTAACCACACTCTGAAAAAAATGACTGTACCAGGTACTTCTTAGCCTCTGCCTGGGGAAAAACACGAACTCAAGACTCTCACACAAAAACCTCTGGCCACTCTGAGCCATAAGGAGATTCTGTCAGTCAACATGAAAAGTGGGAAAATAGAAAGACTGGGGGCAGAGGGTTAGGGGGTAGGTACCCACCACCACAGTCTCCAACCCTGAAAAACTTGGCTTCTGAAGATAAGATATACAAATAACCCACAGGAGGAAGAAGAGATAAGAGCTGAGAGCTGTGAAACAAAGCCCAGGAACTCGAAGGGATGGAGCTGCTTCTCAGCGCTGCCAAAGCTTCATTATCAGAAGGACAATGACAGCAACAAGGACGAACATCCCTACAGAACTTTCACATACCCAGTCTCCTGCAACGCCCCACAACAATGCTGGGAATAAGCAGGGTTACTAACCTCCTTATTCTAACCTCAGGTTAGAAAACTGAGGTCTAGGTAGATGAGCTAATGACCGCGAGGAGAGCAGAGCTGGGACCGGAAAGTGTTGCCTTCTGATTCCAGTACCACTGCTATTTCTCCTTGCCCAGACAGCATCCTCAAGAGGTGGTGAAACATGACAACCTCAGAGCCTCCCCCTACAACCAAGACCATCATTCTAACGAGGGCTCCATGACACATTTGGTTAAGAGGTGCTCTGAGATCAACCCTTGGACCTGGGGGACCACACGCATGGTGACCAGGTGCCATGGCAGAGACGTATTTCCTCAAGAGTATATACGTAGTCCAATGGTCCTAAGATGAACAATATTTCAAATGTACCAGAGAGGCTCACCACTCCATGAAACTCCAAATTATCCTTTAAAGAAAAAGTAGGATAATTGATAATACTACTATTAATTATAGTCAGGTCAGTTATTGAATAAGTTTATATTCTTGCATATCAGGCTTCCTTGAGGTGAAACAAACTTATCTATCATCATTATCATCATTGTAAGTGCCTGATAATGCCTGACATATATTCGGCCTCAAAAGATATCTATGGAATCAAGGAATGAGCTCAACAGGCCACAACACAGAAGTCTTTAATTCTACTGTTAAACACTTTGACAGGAAACTTATGTGTCTCTAAATCATGGTAGAATAATCATGGTCAACAATGAGGCAATCCTTTCCAGTTCAGATAGTTTCAAAGAACTTGGTATAAACATGTATTTCTTTCCATTAACAGCTTCTGAGAATGGATCTAATTTGTTTCATTTTCTTGGAGAAAATCTATCCCGGATCTTCACAGAATGCCACAATATTTTAAAGGGAAAAACAAAACAACTCAGTTTGCTAAGAGGTAAGTACAAGGCTCTCTACGCATACATACAATAAAACACACGGACAGATGAGCACCACTCCTTTCCAAGCGACCCTGTTGGGAAGCTACAAATATATTCCAGCGATACTGGTTTTGAGCAAAAAACTTGCAGAATGCCTCTTTTGCAACTGCCTTTCTCTCTATGATCAGTTTATGTGACATACAAGAAAACCTGTCATATTACTTTATGGTCCTGACCCACTTCTAACCACAAATTACTTTAGCCAGTCTGATCACCATCTAGGTGGAAGACTTCATCATGAAGAGTTCTTGGCAAGTCTCCCAAATCAAAACCACCTTCCAAGAATGAATACCATCAATATAAAAATCTTCAGCAAAATGTGCCCTGGTCTCTAAAGGCAAATTCCAAAGGAAGACTTCAAAGATACCTTGAGCAACAGCACATCACTGGAAGGTCTGTGTGGTCTCTCAAGGTGAGCCCGTACACAGTTCTTTTTTTTTTTTTTCCGTACACAGTTGTGTACACACTGGAATCTATAGAGCCAAGCCAGTCCTGCATATGACAATTCCATCAGGTCTTAGTCATCTTTATATTATTCCCTTGGAATAGTGCCCTGCACACAGTAGGACATGTCCTTTCAAAGTCCTTTCAAAATAGATTTCCCTTGGGAATAATCTAACTATGACATTACCATCATTACGGCAGGGCCTCCAGCCAATAGATTCTTCCTAAGGAGGAAATGCAGTCTTGTATTTCCTCACTGTCAACAGTGGTTTTTGAGAGTAACCAACCATCTATTTGATTTTATTGCCTCCTATATCCCCTGGCAAATAGAAAACATATTCTGCCAAATGGGGTCTTTTAAAGATGAAATCTGTATTTTTAAACAACTGAAATGTAGATTGAAGAGATTTCAATTTTAGAATCTATGAAGAAGCACTGGCATCTATCATTCTTTTCTAAATGTTGACCGACTGGCCCTCAAGGTAAAAATGAAAAAATTATAGAAGGTCCACCACCATGGCAATGGTAATGGAATTAACATTTAGAATGTGCCGACTCTGTGTTAAGTACGGTGCTACATGAAATCTTTAGGAAATCCAACAAAAAAGGTATTGCCATTCTCATTTCTACAAAAAAAGAAACCTGAAACCTTACGAAGTTAAATACGGATGTACAAGCTAACATATTTATTAGAGCGCAGGGCCAAGATTAAAACTCAGGTTTGTCAGAATCCAAAACCTTGCCCTTTACCTCTTAAATATGGAGTCTATCCCAGAAGTCTAAAGCAGAAGGCCCATTGGCCAGCCACGTGTCACCAACGACAGTGATTTGATAAAAATGGAAAGACTTGTCAATGTTTGGGTTGTGGGGATGGATGAAATAGGTGATGGGGATTAAGGACGGCACTTGTTGTGATGAGCACCAGATGCTGAATGTTAGTGTTCAATCACTAAATTGTATACCTGAAATCAATATTACACAGTATGTTAACTAACCGGAATTTAAATAAAAACTAAAAAACTAACTAAATACATACATACATGCATATAGGCATACAAAAAACAGAACCACATGATCCAGCAATTCAACTTCTGGGTATTAAAAAAAAAAAAAAAGACTTGTCAATGTTTAAAAATACGGGGTTTTTACATAAAATATGGATATGTATTTGCCTACACAGGTATTTGAGTCTGTGACCCCCGCTATTCCCTGTTATTCCCCCAACACTTTCTTTTAAGGCAAAACCCAAAACCAATGTTCCACCTGCCCCACCTTACCTGGATATCCCATAGGAACTTAGAATCATGCCATTCTCATGAAGTAGAACACAATCATTGAGATCAAGTATAAGCCTTTTATACAGAATCTAAGGCCAAAGAGTTAAGTGTCCGGTTCATGGTCACAAGCTATAGGACTAGATCTCACATGCTCTTAATCTTGTCTGCTCTCTTTGGTAGCCAAACATACATCTGAGTTAATGACCTGTGAAGTGGGGTATCACTATTCCTCCACAATTCTGTTTGATATTATTATCATGAGCTGGCATTTTTAATAAATACTGCTGGTACTGCCAAGACTTCAAATCTGTTTTCTTTCATTTACCAAAGGGCTCCTATGAACAAATCCCTCTGCTTTTATAGATCGACTCCTTGGCCTCCTTTCCTGTTCTGCCAGGAGCTGCCAACAGCATTTGTGGTTGAATACTGAAGGGTAAAAGAAGGTATGAAGGAAGCTCCAAAGAAGCATCCTTGCCTTCTAACTCACAGGTCAAGGACTGGGAAGATGAGGAAGATGATATACCAGTGGGTGACGTAAGCCTACTACCCTCTGGAGGAGACATATTTAAGTTTTTAATTTTATTATTTTATTTTATTTTTATTTTTTCTTTCTTTACCAGAGAAAATCAGTTTGAGTTATTCTCAATCATTATATATATACTAAAGCATATTCCAATCATATAAGCTGGCAAAGTTTCTTGTCCTTACTCTCAAAGGTACTAAGTTGATCAAATTTAAATTTTAAAGCTTCCTCTCCTGGGCCTGGAAAAAATACCAGAGAAACAGCTTGCCAACTGCAAATTATTTTTAGAGGTGTTTGTAGCATACGCATTATCAAATATGGCTCCTTTTTAAAAAAAAAAAAAGCAAAATACCATGTTGGACTTATTCCAATGTTTCTATACGTGGCGGGAGCCAGAAACAGCATTCGTGAAAATATCACTCTTTTGAGGAAAGTATACCACATTAATAATGAGTGGGGCCTAAAGAGATTTTAGGATTTCAAAGTAAGCAGGTTCCATGCTTCTCCAACAAATCAGGAAAGAAAAGGCACCCCTTCACTAAGCAGGAGAAATGCTTTTATTTATGTCAAAATGGTATTTCTTTGCCCTTTGTTTTCATTTCATTTCTGACCTAATTTCTTTCCGATAGTCTTGAATGAATATCCATTCTTACGTCCTTTAACTGTCTTGCAAGGTCGTCAGGGCGACTGGCTTTCCCGCTGGACAGTAAGTCACTCTGGTCAACTCTGTGTATCGAGTATCAAATACGGAAGACTGGCCACATTTGCTTGATCAATCTCTTCATCTCTTTCTGCTTAGCTTCAGAAACCTATCAAACTGTCAGATGGAGCTCTGGCATGTGACCCAGGTTTTTACTGTGCCTTAATGTCTGCAAAGGCACAAGTCACGGCGGTATGGATTCCCTTGTCAGATCACTTTCTGCTGGGGCTCTGACACTGCCCAGCAGTGAGACAGCAAAGGCTTGGGACTCACAATGCCTGAGTTTAGAGCCCAGCTCTGCCATTTACTAAGTGTGCAATCTTGGGCAAGTCACTTAATCTCTCGGCGCTTCAGCCACCGCAGCTATAAAACAGGATCGCTGAGAGGGTTAAACTTTAGTAGGTGTTTCGAAGACTTGGTACAGCTTCCGGCGAACAGCAAGACTCAATATTTATTAATTATTATTTATCCATTTTTGATGCCCTCACCAGCATGCCGTAGGTATGAGTAAAATTTTGTCATTCAGCTTGACTATATTTAGTGCCTTGATTCTTGAAGGAAACAACAATGTCAAACCCATTAATATAATTTCCTAAAATTGCAGTCAGACATCTCTGGGGCATAAATCACGTGGGATCAGCCAAGATGTGCCATGCTGCAGGTATTTTGGAAAGTCACACTAAATCTTGTAAAGTAGAGGGGATGATTCACGCATGCCCTGCAGCAGGAATTCGGTGATGTGGCTTGCTAGCACTTCCTGACTGATGGCTGCTATCTCGTACATCTAGAGCATCGCGCATGACAGATGAAAATGACAGGGCTGCACTTGCCCATGGGCACACCTGGGTTTGACAAATGCCAAAATAATTTTGCAAGAAAGTAAAGCAAATCGTGGCTCGGGGGAAGTTCAGGATTTTATTTGTTTGTTTTAGAGCATTTCTTTATTGTGATAGTCCTAAAAGCATTTACGAACACAAGAGAAATGAAATCAGCCAATTTTCTCTGGCCTCCACTTCTAGTAGGAGGATGATCAAATACTGCTGTTGAAGAACAAGCGTAAGTAAACCTTATTTAGTGGCTTTAAGTTACAACTTACGGAGATTTACTTTTTTATGAGTATGAAGAACGTTGCTATGTACTCTAGTCCCATCACTGCCTTGCCTCTGATTAGGCCTTTGTAATTATCACAGTCAGAAAGATACCTTGCATCTTTCTCATACACAAGGAATACACAGATGTTACTCCATTGATCTATCCTTATTTACTTGGTATTTAAGATTTATCCATAAGCAAAATTAAAAATAAAAATCAAAAAACTATAAAATCAAAGGATTATTTCTGGGAAGCAGCATGAAATAATGCATAAGAGCTCCGATTTTGGTGACAGATGGACGTGGGTTTGTGGACAAGAAACTTCAATTGCCCACGTTTCAGTTTCCTCATCCGGATAGTGAGAACAGTAGTGTCTACATCTTGCTGGTGTAAGATTTACCATAGTGGTGGTACAAGATGTGTTGGGAGTGAACAACACGTATGCAGAAGGAATGAAAGAAATGCAAAACGGCGGGGAGGTAGAAGAAAAGGGAGTGAGTAGCCATGACTCTCCCAGAGATTATACAAATATGGCTATACGAATAATGGCTATATTATACAAATAATGGCTATAATCCAGGCCTTTGGCCAGGATTTGGCATCTAAAACAGCACAACTTGATCTTATTTGTTATGCAAATTTTCCGCATAACGAAGTAGAGAGAAAAATGTAAAGAACCCCCAGGACACATCACCAAATCTCAATAATTATTACATCCTACCATTCTGATTTCATCTGCTTCCCTAAACACTTTTTTTCTTTTGATGGGATATTTTTAAAGAAAATCTCAGGCATCATATCAATTCAATAGTAAGCACTTCTGTAGGCAAAGACTTTAAAAATATATATATCACAATACCACTAGCAGATCAATAAAGTTATCAATCATTTCTTACTAACATGTAATAGAGTTGTGTTTCATTTTCTCCTAGTGTTTAAAAAAAAGAAAGGTATTTTTATATTATTTTTGTTCAAATGAAGTCCAACCATGGCATTTGGTCTATAGGTCTCTTAAGTTTTTTAACATCTAACAATTCCCCCTTCCTACATTTTTCCCCATACATTTATTTGCTGAAGAAATTGGGTCATTAGTTTTGAAGAACTCCCTACACTCCAGAGGCTGCCTGGGTGGCTCAGTAGGTTAATCATCTCCCTTCAGCTCAGGTCATGATCCCAGGGTCCCAAGATCTAGTCCCACATGGGGCTCTCTGCTCAGGGGGAGCCTGCTTCTCCTTCTCCCTCTGCCCCTACCCACCCCCATGTTCTCTCTCCCTGCAATAAATAAATAAAATCTTAAAAAAAAAAAAAAAAGAAAGAAAGAAAGAAAGAAAGAAAAAAAAAGAACTCTCCACACTCGGGATTTGGCCGATTTGTAGCCTTGTGGTGCTGTTGAACATGTGCCTCTGTCTCCTGTATTTCCTGTAAACTAGTAGGTAGATACTGAACCTTGATGAGATTCTGGTTCCGATTCGTGCAGAAGAGATGTGGGCAGAATACTGCGTAAGTGGTGCTGTTTCTCTTCAATCAGGTCACATCAGAAGTATAATGTTTGGTTAATCTACTTTTAGTGACCATTGGCTTCAAATGTCACGCTGATTCTCAATGACAAAGCTCCAATTTCATTTCAGATTTTAGCATCCATTAATGATTGTTGCCTAGCTCCATTATTTCGGTAGATGTTGCAAAATAGTGGTTTTCTATTTCTAGCATCATTCTGCATTTACTCGCTGTAATTCTCTATAAAGAACCGATCCTGGCACTTCCTTTCTTGGGTGGCACCAAGAGCGGAGAGGATGCCCTGAGGGCCTCAGGCACACCTCAAGAGAACAAGGTGGTGGGGCGCTGCCTGCCCACCCCCAGAGGCCACACTCCAACCCTCCACCACCTGCCAATTTTTGCACCTAATCATGTTGTCGCCAAGTTCTGCTTCTGGTATTTTGTGTCTCAGATGGAGAAGATGAAGTCTTCAGGGAAAGCGTCTGCTGTGGGCGGGTGTGGGAGAAATTCTCCTTGTGGGTGAAGAACCTGGGTGCCTGGCTGCTCTAGGCCTCCTGCAGTGGCACCCACGGCGTGCACCAGGAGTCTGGGGACCTGACCACAGCAGGTGCTGCCACCCAGCGCTACAGAGACTGGCGCTATGGGCACCGTGCCTGCGCCCACTCGATCCAGATCTGAAGCTGGAGGAGACTGCAGCCAGCAAGTGCTGCCAACTGGCAGTCCAGTAGCTCCACGACGGGGAGATCAAGTTCCCGCTGCCCCACAGGGTTCCCCCTCCCAGCACAAGGCCCACTTCACCACCAAGAGGCCCAACACTTTCTTTCAGATGCAGCGCCTCCTTGCCCCAGGTGTGCCCAAAAACACTCCGTGGGAAAACCAAAAACCCAAAAAACCAAAAGCAACCAAACACCCTGAAATACAGGCTGTGTGTGTTTATACACATATATACACAAATATTATTTTTATTATATTAATATATTATTATTTATATTATATATTATTTATTATGTGTAAATAGTTTGTATTTTCCTTTCTTCCTTACACTGCAAGTAGCATACTCTATAAATACTTTTTCCATTTTATTTTTATCACTTAACAATAGATCCTAAAGATTACTTCATAGCAAGATGTAGAGGTTTTCCTTCTTCCTTCTTATAAATGCACATTATTCCTCTTTATGAATGTACCACTTGGCCATTCAACCATTCCCCTATCAATGGATATTTGGAAGGTTTCTAGTCTTCGACTATTATGAACAATGTTGTAATAACCTTATGTCTGTATCACTGTGGATTTTGACACAACATTTAAACAAACTTTTCAATCCTCTAAGTTAAACATGCCATCTTAAAAATGGTATTTTCTAAGCATTACACTTAATAAAAATAGGCTGAAACCCAAGATACATGGCATAGAGTGGATTTTTTAAAGTGTGGTCCAACACACACCTGTATCACCATCAGTCTCCTGGGGTCTGTGACAAAAATGTGAACTTCTCATTCCAACGCCAGGCCTTCTGAATAGTCAAGTGTGAGACTCTCTGATCTAGTGAGGAAATCACTGTGTTTAGAATGGAAAGACTGCCATTTCGGCTCAGTCAGGAGATCGGAGGCAACACGATCAGCCCTGGTTTCTGTGGGAAGGATTCCTTGTATGTTGGAGATAATAAATACCTTCCCTACCAACTTCACAGGATTGCTGTGTAGTTCAAATGCAATTATGTTTGAGAGATCAGTTTGAAAACCAAAGTAAAATTAAAATGTTAGTGTCTAGTAATAGGAAGGGCAGCTGCTCAAGCAATATCCCCACCTTCTCCATTAACAAACACCCTACACAACTAATCTTACAGACACACAATTTTCCTTAAATGCCTGCATTCGTTCATTGAAGGAACTGATTCATTCATCAAGGTTCATGTAAAAGAGGTTGGCTAGTTGGTATCCAAAATGCATGCTTTATAGAATACCCACTTCAGGAATACCCACTTCAGGAATACCCACCCACCGCTGTCTAGGACACCATAAGGCAGTTATGACAAGGATTTGATCCAACACAGAGAGGAAAAGTAACTCAAGGCCACTAAGAGTCTGCCTCTGCTTAATTTTATATAAAGGTGGAAAATGCTTGATGCTTCAGAAATCATTGCCAGTAATGAGACACACAAAGAAAGAAAGAAAAGCTCAACCTACCATAAATGTCCTAAAGAAGAATTTGTTCTGCCATAATCTGGTGCGTGGTGTACTTTCAGTCTGGTTCCGTAAAGCCAATAAATCCAGACAGGTTCAGAGTCTGTTTATTTTTAAATGACAGGCAAAACCACTATAATTTTTGTCATCTTTCCAAAGGAGAAGACTATGCACCATTCAGTAGCAGTTTTTTCTTAAGGATCGAGAACAGTTCTTGCCATGTGACTATGAAAGTCATTCCTCCAACACAGGGCTTGAAGCACAAGGTGTGGTCAAACAATATACAGGGGCAAATATGAAAGCTTTCAAAAGAAAAGGGGGATGGCTTGGGAAGAAGCACCGGTGTTTTCTACATCTACCTTGAGGAAAAAAAATCTTTAGTTAACAGAAATTAAATATCCCTGGTGCAAGATGAGAAAGCTTTAGGTGACCTTTCAAATGTTGGATCTGAGTAAAGCATTAAACATCGATTTTCAGAATGCAGGTTAGGGGTTAGGTTTTTGGTGGATAGTTGAGTTTACATGACCTCTTCTCTGAATCAGGAATTTACTAATCACAGAGGGAGGTGCCACTGGGAGAGCGGCCTGTGAAGTCGGAGCCCCTATTCTCTACGAGCTGTGGGCTCAGAACAGACACAGAGACAAGCACCCTGACCTAAATGAATGTTGATCTTCCAAGCACATATTCAGGTACAGGGCCAAGAGCGAAATCAAATGATTTTCTTTTCACAAACACACTTCACAGTGGTACTGTGTTTTGGTGAGGTGAAGCGGTATGTTCAGAAAAGGTACAAGCAGGGGAATTACTTCTTTCCCTCTTAGTGAGAAAGGTTTCGAGAAGGGAAAGGGACTTCTGAAGGCTCTGAAAGCTCTGTAAGGGAGACCAGCAGACAGAAGTGGACAGGGAAGATCCAGTCCAGATAGGGGGATGCAGGTGGAAGATGAGGTCCAGGCTCAGGAGTGGACAAAGCCTACGTCACAGACTGCCACAGACTGGAGGAATAGGCAGGACACAGGAGGCCAGAGGGGAAGGAGGAATGAAGAGAAATCAAAAGTTCAGGGGCACCTGGGTGGCTCAGTTGGCTAAGCATCTGACTTTGTCTTAGGTCATGATCTCAGGGTCCTGGGATTGGGCCCCACATCGGGCTCCTCGCTCAGTGGGGAATCTGCTTGTACCTCTCCCTCTGCCTCTCCCCCTACTAGCATGCTCTCTCTCTTTCTCAAGTAAATAAATAGAATCCTTAAAAAAAGAAAGAAAGAAATCAAAAGATCAGGAAAACCCAAGCAGTTCAGGAGTGAGCCTGAAACTATGAGTGAGGCTCTTGGTCTTTATTCAAAATAACACTTGACATTTATTGAGGATTTGACTCTGGGCTTTTTACTGTAAGGGCTTTTTTTGTGGATTAAATCTACAATCAACAATCCTGTGATGGTGGTACTTTCTCATCTTCCCTTTTCGGGTGAGGAAGTTGAGACACTAGGGTAATTCATCCAAGGTCATACAGCCAGGAAGAAGCAAAAGTCAGGATTTGAACCCTGGTATTCTTTTTTTTTTTTAATTAACATATAATGTATTATTTGCCCCAGGGGTACGGGTCAGTGAATCATCAGGCTTACACATTTCACAGCACTCACCATAGCACATACCCTCCCCAATGTCCATAACCCAGCCATCCTATCCGTACTCCCCCTACCCCCAGCCACCCTCAGTTTGTTTCATGAGTTTGAGAGTCTCTTATGGTTTGTCTCCCTCCCTATCCCATCTTGTTTCATTTTCCCCCCCACCCCCACAATTCCCTGCCCTGCCTCTCTCAAATTCTTCATATCAGAGAGATCATATGATAGTCTTTATCTGATTGACTTATTTCGCTTAGCATAATACCCTCTAGTTCCATCCACGTCGTTGCAAATGGCAAGATTTTGTTTCCCTTGATGGTTTCAGAGTATTCCATTGTATATCTATACCACATCTTCTTTATCCACTCATCTGTTGATGGACATCTAGGTTCTTTCCATAGTTTGGCTATCGTGGACATTGCTGCTATAAACATTTGGGTGCACGTGCCCCTTCTGATCACTACATTTGTATCTTTGGGGTAAATACCCAGTAGTGCAATTGCTAGGTTGAAGGGTAGCTCTATTTTCAACTTTTTGAGGAACCTCCATACTGTTTTCCAGAGTGGCTGCACCAGCTTGCACTCCCACCAACAGTGTAGGAGGGTTCCCCTTTCTCCGCATCCTCACCAACATCTGTCGTTTCCTGACTTGTTAATTTTAGCCATTCTGACTGGTGTGAGGTGGTATCTCACTGTGGTTTTGATTTGTATTTCCCTGATGCTGAGTGATTGAACCCTGGCATTCTGACTCTAGAACCCATGATCTCAACCACCACTCAATACTGCCTCTCTAGAAGAAAACAGGGAGAGTTACCATTGAATATATCAGAGGAGAATGGCACAGTTGGCCTGGTAGAAAGATGTATTCCTCCATAGTGTTCAGAGCTGTTCTGGAAACAGGAGACACAAAGACCAAGTAAGGTCTGAGAAGTGAAGTGGGAAATGGCCTAGTGTTGACCAAAGAGTTAAACGGGGCTGAACACTGGGGACATCATATAGGATGAGCACAGTTTCAGTATCCTTTGAAAAGTGGTATGCCAAGGATCTACCTCAGTCTGTGTTTTGGGTGAGGGAACAGCAGATGAGGGAGGACAGGGATGTCAGAGAGAAATGAAAGGGCAAAAATGGGACACAACTGAGGGAGGCTGCAGAGTATAACAGAAGGAATGTGAGATTTAGAACCATGGACAATTGGGTCAAAACCTTTCTCTTTATTTCTGTGTGAGCATGTGTAAGGTAGTTCTCCATGTCTTTGCTTCTATACCAGTAAAGTGTTGTTGTTTTTTTTAACTGAGAGCATCATATATGATTAGATATATAATATATATATTATATGCTTGGCATGTGCGAGGTAGTCCAAAAATACTGAGAAGAAAGAAAGAGAGTAAGAGAGAAAGGGAGACCAACAACCAGCTGTTGTATCTTAGAATGGGGAGGATCTCAGGAAAGGCTTCAAAAGTAGCCAGAAAGGGAGGCAAGACTGCAGTCATATCATGAGTCCCAGGAAACAGTGCCTGCATGCCACATTTCCCACTTACACAGGATACCAATGCCTGTACCGGTCAGTCCTATTTACAGAAGGGTCTGCCAGTACAAAAATGGTTTGCCTGTTCATTTATTACTCCCTTTGTTCATTCAACATTTGCTACAGTCACAGAACTTGGCTAAGAAGATTGCAGAGTTTTGAGGAGATGTGGAAGAGGGGACCATCGTGATTCCCTTGGAGCTTTGTGATCATCAGCCTAGCGGCTACATATAGTAGCGGGATCTAAGAACAACACAGTGATGACTAAGACATAGCCTATAATGGCACCCAATGCACTTACAATCTACTAGGAAAGAGACACATGAACACACTTTTATAACACTCATATGATCACTGCTATGAAGTACTTTGGAATAGGGATCAAAGGTGACAAAATCTTATAAAAGATTTCATAACTTCAATACTATCATAATCAGTGTCCCATAATTTTTATAGTCAAGCAAGACCATATAATGGTTACCCCAACATTATTCTTTGTGCGATTTATTCAGCAGTCATACTTTACCAGTCCCTTGTTCATTTCATATTGTTAAACACCAAGTGTGTACTAAACATCATAAAACTATTCCCCATTACATTCTTTTGGGGGTTGGGTGTGGAAATATTTTATATGCACTTGATCAAGAAAAGAAGAGGTTTTTTTGTTTGTTTTGGTGGGGGGCTGTTATACTCTTAAAATGCTGATGTTGTCACTAAATTCACTCAGTCTGGTCCTGAATACCAGTTATAACTTCTGACGATGTTTTGTTTCAACAATAAAATACAATTCTGTTAATCCCATTACTGATTTATTCATTACTGTGGGGAAATTAGCTATTTTCAAAGAACCACTGCTTGTTTTGAAAAAGTGAACGCTGCAGCTCTTTGTCCTGGTAAAAATTTCACAAGCATTGCTTCCAATCTACTTATAGGACAAGATTAATTTCATTTTATTTCCAACTTCTGCAGAGTTTTAATCTCAGCACAATCTGGTTATATGCAATTTCCTAAACAAAATTTGACTTCTCTTCCTTGAAGATCAATAAAAACCACTTAAAATAGTGCTATTAGAAGAGCAGGCAGTGGTGATAACTAATCATTTCACTGGAATAAACCAGAGGGTCCATAAAATAGATCCACTGTCCAACCACCCAGCCCCTTTGAATAACCAAGGCAGCAACTGCTCTTCAAAAAGGGAGACTGCTCATGCTTTTCTTGGATAATAATGGTACCATAACAAAATAGTCTTTGACTTCCAAGATTTTGACAGTACCCAAGAGCTACCCTATTTTTGACTATGTATGAAACAGAAATGTCTGTAATCATAGACTCTTAGAGGTAGAAGGTCATCTTCTCTAACATCCATCCAGTGTACGAATCTCTTTATATCTCTAACAGATATAATATAATCTCTGCTTGAACCTTCCAAATTACTAGAAAGCACTTCACTATATCAATGTGAAAACTCACTATATGTAACTTCAAATGGACTGCTCTGACCTTAAGCTATGGGACACTATACATTCCTCCTCAAATCCCAGAAAATAAAGTATAAATAGAGATTAAAGCCAAAACAAGAAAGAATATGCCTGACCCCTTTAAAGAAGTTCAAGTTACCAAGCCAAGATTAATTGTATTTAGGATGCTAAATTAACTGACATGGAATACTCTGAAAAATTAAAGACAAAGCAAACA
Source organism: Potos flavus (assembly GCA_028534135.1). Taxonomy (NCBI): domain Eukaryota; kingdom Metazoa; phylum Chordata; class Mammalia; order Carnivora; family Procyonidae; genus Potos; species Potos flavus. Next base: position 23,029,144 of record CM052897.1, read on the forward strand.
ATCCATATTTTGAAAAGGATGGAGGAGTCTGATTCCCTAAATCATAGATCAATGAACTTAATGTCTACCCCCAGCAAAATTGAACAACAAATTATTACACAGAGCAGCATTTCCCAAACTGTGCTCTCAGGAGATGACACCTATTAACTTTTCCAGCATCTTTAGAGTTCTTCAGAAAACAGCTTGAGGAATGCTGACACAGATAATTCATAATCACTCAGAAGGCAATAAATATCAGGAACCACCAGGGGTTTACCACAAACAACTCAGGCCAAAAAAACTTCATTTCCTTTTTTGATAGAGTTGCTATATGGATAGATAGGGGGAGTGCCACAAACATGGTATTTTGATTTCAATAAAGTCTGTCTATCTAAAGTCAATAATCTGCATAAAGTAGTTCAATTAAATATGAATCTACCCAACTGAGCCTAGATTAATTCAACTTGTTTATAAGCTATATGGAATCCTCTAGCAAATGACAGCGTTATCAGTTAAATAACAAGGAAGGGGGTGCGTGGGTGGCTCAGTTGGGCATTGGACTTTTGATTTCGGCTCAGGTCATGATCTCAGGGTCGTGCCATTGAGCCCCACATGGGGCTCCGCGCTCAGCTGGGAGTCTGCTTAAGATTCTCTGCCTCCCTCTACCTCTCCCCGTGCTCACGCTCTCTCTCTCTCGAATAAATAAATAATTCTTAAAAGAAAATAGCAAGGAAGAAAGGAAAGGAATAAGTTTAGAGTCTACTTTGGCATGTAGGATCTTCTGAGGATCCTTACTTTCATTTACAATTGTTTGCTTGCATAGCACAATCTCAAGGATCAGTATCAAAGCAATTTGTTCTAGGTGGCTCAAAGTGAACCTTTAAAAAAGAAATCAAGACAGTCTTTGACTGTTTTTTATCATTTCGATATTCCATTTTCCTTGTTTTCCCTGTGATTACACACTATGGCTCTTTGCTAACATCTACGGGGTTTTGTTTGTTTCTTTATGTGTCTTACAATATAAATTAAGCTAAAGACACAATCCCGTTGAAAACAGTTAGGTGCTGGTAGGCATGGGAGTCAGGGTGTCCAGTCAAAAGGGTCAAACTCTGAAGCTAGTCAGGCGTGGAGCTGAGTCTAAGCTAATCATTTCATGGCTGTGTAGCTTCAGGCTTGTTATTAAATCTTCCTGGGCCTCAGTGTTCTTGCCTCTAAAATAAGGTTGAAAACAATACTTACCTCACACAGCTGCCCTAAGCACTAGGAAAAAAAATAACTAAGTTCTCCTTCCTAGTACTTAGTCCTGAGTAGAAACTCAACAATCTGTAGTTGTAACTGTCATTATCATCCCCAATCTTGTGTGCTTCAATTTATTCTGAACCTTGTTCATGTTACACATTCCAGTTTGAAGATCACTCTCTTTGATAATGAGAGAAGCCAAATAGTTGAGTAGGTCTGCTTTTCGTCATGTTAACATTATTCCATCTGCCCCGAGCAACGAGCTTAGCCTTTACTTGTTCTTCTTGTTTTGAACACAGCTTTTCAAGAGCCCTTTTCTGTTGTCTTTAGCATTTTCTCCAGCCTCAGCTCAGTCTGAACTTGAGCATTGCAGATATTTTCTTACCAGTTTATACCACCCTTCTGAATTTGTCCTGGAGCATGCGCTTCTCTTTGGGTACATGTTCTCTTAACTATCCGAGCTCACTAAAAACTTCCTTGTTCTTAAAGTGGTTCCCTCCCTTTTTCTTCTCCATCCAAAAAAAAAAAACAAAAAAAAACCCTGTGATTTAGCCCTCAGATTGTTTTTCTTTCTTTCTCTCTTTCTTTCTTTTTCTTTCTTTCTTTCTTTGTCTCGTTCTCTCTTTTTCCCTTTCTCTTTTTGTAGCGCCCTCTTTTCAAGGCTTTGGACATTGAAAAATACCTACCCTTGCTCTATATTTTCCTGAAGTTACCATTAACTCTTTTGTTATATCCAACTCTCATTTCTTCTGTAGTTACAAAACAACATGATCACAGTAACTGCCTCCCAAGGTTTTAATCAATTCTACTTCAGTAACAGTTGGCTAGAATTAAGTTCACAGTAATATTTCCATCTCCTTGCTTCCTCCATCTGTGGTTTAAAAATGAAAATGACAGAGAGGCTTTTGCTCTCCATGGATTAAAACATTTAGCAGACACTGAGAAAGTTTCATCCATGACTGTATCTTGGCTTGTGGCAATTTTGACATTTCACTAAATCTAAGCATGTGCAGTATCACCAACCAGCAAAGTAAGACACTTACTCACTTGTCTACACTGAACGATAATAGTTGTTCGGGCAGAATTAAAATGTTTTGGTGCCACTGCCAAGAGAACCAGCTGTGCTCTGAAGTTCAATCACGATAGTTCACAGCCACAATTTTGAGAGGGTTGGCAATGGAATCAAAGTTTATACCCCCAACTCAGCAAATGGTAGAAACCTTGCTTTTACATTCTTTTTTTGGTTTGGGTTTTTTTTTTTTTTTTGTATGTTTTTGTTATTTTTTAAAATTGAGATATGATTGACATCTAATTTCTTACATTCTTGAGTGCTCCTGTGAATTCATTACAGCTTCCAGAATCCTACCACAAGAACACAAGGAGGAATTCTAATGCGGGCCATAAGAGGGGCACCTGGGTGGCTCAGTGGGTTAAAGCCTCTGCCTTCGGCTCAGGTCATGATCTCAGGGTCCTAGGACCGAACCCCGCATCAGGCTCTCTGCTCGGCGGGGAGCCTGCTTCCCTGTCTCTCTCTGCCTGCCTCTCTGCCTATTTGTGATCTCTCTGTTTCTGTCAAATAAATAAATAAAATCTTTAAAAATAAGTAAATAAATAAATAAATAAGAAAATGTATTTAAGAGAAACAATCCAAAAAAGTAAAGCAAATCAAAACCATGCAAAAACTCTGTGTGGCTATGTGTAGTGGCTAAAGATTTAGCTAACAACCAGACATAAAGAGCAATTTTAATGATCTTGCAATTTAATCGGTTCAAATTTTATTCTTTGTTTACTGAATGAGAGGGAATTCCATAAGAAGAAGCTGATTATTGCCTTTCAATAATCAGCTAAACATAACTTAAGTTCTCCTAGAGGTCTAGATACCGACATACTCAAATTAAGATCTCCAAGTGTGATAAGTATCACTGAGCTTAGTTACTCCCTCGTTAACTACAGGCCATAGACTAAGAATAGAAATACATATAAAAATATCTACCAGTTAGTTATTCAACTAGTGTGCATGTGCCAGAATCGCTCTCTTCCCTCATGCCCTGAATCACCAAGCGAAGTTTCTCTCAATGCTAAAGGTTCTTTAGCAAGTCAAAATAAAATCAGAAGAATAGTTATTTCTTGCAAAGGCTGACAAGTGGTTAAGATTCCTATTTATATCCTAATCAAGCACAAAGGCTAATAGTTTCATATTTATGGTGTATTCTTAAATGAAGTTTTGGAGAATAAAGCCTATTCTGCATAGTGAATCGAATAGAGTAACCAAGAAAAAGCCTTCCTGAAGAGACCACTTTTAGGCAACAAGCTTGAACAATGGAAAGCTGAGTAAAGAAGAAGGGCCCACGCTGACCCCCCAGCCCCCTGGCTGAATACAGACAGGTCCATTGGGCAACCCACTTCAAAATATCCATAAGCCCTAGCTGACCAATGGGCTACTTACACCGGGACACAGGTACCAAAAAAGGAAAATTCCATGTTCCCATTCCTCCTCACCACTTCCTCCTCGCAGACAATCTCTGCTTTGCTGTCCTGCCCTCCACTCCCTTGTGGGATAGTCAATATAATTTCTAACTCTTTTGTTCTGCCTTGAGTGAATTCTCTCACCACCAGGGCCACTGGCCTCTGCCCAATCAGGAGACCCCATACTTCTGCCTGATACAAAATAATTTTGCCATTGGGTCAGTCCTGACCCGTGCATGGGCTGTCCTGGGCTTCTAAAAGCAAACTGTTGGTAAACCAGTAGTAGCCACCTGAAAAGATTAACCTCCAAAATGGAACCATGGAGACCTACCTCAGTTCTTTCTGATGCTAACTTCAGACCTGAGAGAATTAAAAAGGTTTTGGTTGTTACAGTTTAATCTAATCTGTGCTACAGAGCCATGATGATGGGGAACTCAGAGAAGTAAAGAGGGCATTTAAAAAGCCACGATTACAAAGAAAACTGGACTTCCACAAAAAGGTATGTTGATTTACCTTTAACTTTCAGTGTTTACTGTAAGTTTAACCGTCTTTCCCTTAAGCTAAATTTTATCAATCAGCACAACTCAGAGGCCTCTTAAAATGATAACTTCCTTCTAAACATTCTTATCATGATATTTGCTAGCAAACACATTCCAAAAGAAGTTACTTCCACTATTAGAAAAGGCTTAACTGCTGAATTTAAAATGGACTAGTTGCTCTTATTCACAAAGGAGGGCCTCACTGTCCTTTGTGACCCTAGGCCTTCCTCCCCTTCTCCTTGACTCAGCAGCTGAGCTCGGCTTCCTCTCTCTGACCTTCCTTTTCCAAATGCTGGAGCACAGGAGGCATTTTTAGGTCAACAAAGGAAACTATCACTGCCTTCCAGGAGAACAGTATCTTCTGTATATTCGAAGGACTGAACAAGGACAAGGAGTCAGTAATTCAGTGTACAAATCCCCATTCTCACCCTAACTAGGGCATGGCATTAACCGCTCCTTGTCTCCACCCTGCTGGTGGAGAAACCCCACCGTCCACCTCTGTAGCACCAGCCACTGGAACACAGCTCAGCATCGTCCAGGGAAATACTTTCCCCATCCAAATTCCCTGCTACACTGCTACAACACTCTTTCTGCCCGTGCCATAAGCCCACCAAAACAGCCACATCACCATCGTTTTCAGCCTATTCCAATGAATTCGGCAACCACTCAATTTTCAACACCTTTACTGATAAATTAATTCACATACCATAAAATTTCCCCATTTAAAATATGCAGTTCACTGGTTTTTGGTATACTCACAGAGTTGTGCAGCCATCACAATCTAATTGTCGAGAATATTCTCATCGCCCCCAAAAAGAAACCCTGTACCTATTAGCAGTCACTTCCCAAATCTCCCTTGCCCCCATGTCCCCACCCTAAGCAACTACTAATATACTCTCTGCCTCTATCGATTTGCCTATTCTGGACATTTTATATAAATATGTATGGTAAGGGGCGCCTGGATGGCTCAGTCAGTTAAGCGTCTGCCTTTGGCTCAGGTCATGATCCCTGGGTCCTGGCATGGAGCCCTGTATGGGGCTCCCTTCTCAGCAGGGAGTCTGCTTCTCCCTCTGTCCCTCCCCTCTGCTCATGCTCTCTCTCTCTCTCTCTCTCTCAAATAAATAAAATCTTTAAAAATAAATAAGTAAATACGTATGGTATTTGTGACTGGTTCCTTCACTTACCATAATGCTTTCAAAGTTTATCCACATCATAGCATATTTTAGTACCTTATTCCTTTTATTGTTGAATAATATTCCATTATATATATATCCCACATTTTGGTTATCTATTCAACAGTTGCTGAACATTTGGGTTGTTTCCACTTCTTAGCTGTTATGAATAATGCTGTTATGTACAAATCATTGTGTGAACATTTTCATTTCTCTTGGCCACCACTTATTTTTAGTAGGCTCTCTCCTCTTTGCCTCTTCTCTGATCCAGAGTCCAGGGTCCTCTTTAAAAAGAAAAATATTTAGGAAAAGGAAATTCACATACACCATGGGTAGAATGAAAATAAATACAGCCTTTCTGGAGGACAATTCATCAATATCATCATCAATTCATCAAGGAGCCCAATGCAAACTTTTAAATACATACACTCTTCGATCTAGGAATTCCATTTCAATTTTCCTACCAAAAAATCCCTCTACAAGAAGTCTGGGTGGCTACAAGGATGTTGTCTGAAGCAGAGTGTACAATAAATAGCAAAGGGTTAAGGAAAAAAAAACTTAAAAATGGTTCAATAAGAATCATGGAAAAGCAGTACAGTGTGGATGACTATGTCATTCGTTAAAATAATAATAATAAGGTAGAACTATGTAGTAATATAAAAAGCTGCCCTACATAAATAAGAGAGTTACAGGAAAATGAATATAATAAGTTCACTTACATAAAAAAGGATATGTATCTGTGTGTGCTTCTTCGTTCACATAAAATGTCTAGAAAGATCCATTTATTTCCATGATAATCAAAGGTTTAGGGAAAGGGGATAATTACTTTGCATTTTATATCCTTTTTGTATTGAATTCTTTCTGTAAAAGAAACTTTCAAAAATCGACTCCCAAATCCAAACCTATATCCATGTTTGTGCTTCCTCTACAGTGGGAGTGTGTGCCCCCTCCTCACACTGATTCCATTTTCTGGTATTTCATGCATCTCATCCCTGCCTCTACAAATTCTTTTAAGGGTCTCTACCTAACTAAAAATTATGCAAAGCCCATTGGTCATAGAAGGATGATATCAAGAACTTGCTGGCTCACAATAAACTATTTGTTGATGATGACTGACAGGTACCCAAAGATTATCTTATATAATTATTTACTCATCAAAACTTGACAAAACGATAAATGAATGGTAAATATGGGTGCTAAATGCTCATTTTATACAAGAGACTTGATCAGGATTTTGATCTGTTTGTTTGGGTTCTTCTCCCCATTTTTTCTAATGTACAGTCAGTTAACACTAGCCGAAGTTATCTACACAGATCACAGAAATACAAATGTGAATGTTTCAGAGCAGATCGAACTCCCAATAAACAAACTCATTCTTTAAGATCCAATTCAAATACCTGCTTCCTCCATGACGCTGCCCTTACTCCCTCTCCCTCCTACCCCAGCAGCAGGTCACTTCTACCTTATTGCTTCCACTGAGCTCTCATTTCATATACTAATTACTGTTTAAATATTTGACACCTTCTTTAGGCTGTGAATATTTCTGTCTTAATCACTGCTCCATCCACACTGCTTTGCGTAATTCAATACGCATGGAAGGGGACTAAAGAAAGACTGCTCAAACACAGGAGTGGGTGAGTAAAGATTAATTCTCAGTGTCAGTACAAAATACTGACAAGCTATGGAGCCTCCAACCCCTATAGTATCCATCCCATTACCCTAAAGTAGCAAATACTTCCTTCCAAAGAAAACTGAAGTCTGCCAATAATGACCAGATTAACATATATTATTTTAAGATTTTATTTATTTATCTGTCAGAGCGAGAGAAAGTGAGCACAAGCAGGGGGAACAGCAGGCTCCCCGCTGAGCAAGGAGCCCGATGCAGGACTCCGTCCCAGGACCCTGGGATCATGACCTGAACTGAAGGCAAACACTTAACCTACTGAGCCACCCAGGCATCCCCAGAATAACATATATTTTAAATCTCCATCTTCATATGCAAAGGCAAGGGCGACCCTATGGCAGAAATAAAGAATAATGTTTCAAATAATTAAATGCAGAATAAATTGCAGGACTTGGGAGAAATAGGTTCAAGTTCTAGTCCTGTCACTAATAGCTGGACAGAACACTAAATTCCCCAGGTCTTCAGACTCCTCCTCTGAAGAAACAGAAAGTAAAACTTGATCACTGCTAAGGCTCTCTATCAGCTCTCGCACTTTCAGAGTCCATGGAAAAGAAAATGAACAGAGAATCCATTCTTTCTTCCTCTCGTTTACACAACAAATGTTATTGGATGCTTGTAGTGGAGGCCCATGTGTTCACCAAACAAACCCGCTTTGTTTTCCTCCTGACACACACATTTCCTGGGCTAACCTCAAAGTTGGTATGTCTATGGAATTGAGTTCTGGCCACTGAGAAATGAGTGAAAGTGAGATGCACCAACCCCAGCCTGGCCCATAAAGCCTTCTGTGCCATTCCCATGCTTACGATCTTCCCTCACCTGCCAGCCGGAGACAGATGATCCAATAAAGGGTTCCAAGGCCTTGGGGAATGTCAGGGTCACTGGATGAAAGAAGTCTGGGTCACTGAATGTCTGCATGGAGCAGGGCCCTCCCTTCATCCCTCCCACAGCAGGAAATAAGCTAAGTTAAACCACTGAGCTTTGGGGGTTCTTTGTTAGAGCAGATAGCCTCCTCTCACTATGTAGTACCTCATACACAGGATCACCTTTAACCTTCCCAAAAACCTGAGTGGTAGATATTACCATTTACATTTTACTGATGAGGAAATTGAATCTCAGAGAAGGGAAGTAATATGTCAAGGTCACAGAGCTTTAAAGTGACACAGGCAAGATTTGAACCTATTTGAATCTCTAACTCCAAAGCTCATCTTCTTTATTCTTTATCACACAGTTGCTACCAAGGCCCCTCTACACGCCCCTCCTTGCTCCCAGGTGCCTTGGACTTGTTGCTAACAGTTCCTGCAGGTGCTACTCCAACACAAATGAACTTGTTACTGAGAAGCAGTAGCAAGTATAGCAAGTAGGCCTATCAAGAAACTGTAGGCACTGGAAGGCCAGAGCTTGGCAGTGCTGCGTCAGTCAAGTACGGTCTTGTACCTCACTCAATTTGGCCTATGAACAGTAGAAGATTAAGGCTCCCACTAAGACCAGATAACCAGAAATACCAATAACATGTTCTAGGAAATAATCAAGAGATAACTATACCACTTTAATTTTCCCTTAAAAGAGTCAATTTGACATCATTAAGAATGACATTTAAATGCTAATCGAAAAGCAGTGTTTCCACGCCTCTAGACAAGTATTTGCATGTTAATTAACTCTGAGGATCAGAAGACCAGCTTCCAATATGAGGTGTCAAAGGAGACAGAGCTCCTTTGCGGAGGAAGATAAAAGGCTATGGCAGAGACGTAATTAAATTACCTAGTTTCGAGAGTTTTAAAAAGAAAAAAGTTATCCTTTGCAATGCAAATTCATATTGCTCTTTTGTGAAGAGTGCATTTTAATGAACGGACCAAAGTGTAGATTTCCAACATCGATGCCCTTTTAATGCAGTACTCTCATCACAGATCAAAATGGCTTTTACCAGAACGGTAGCTAATGAGCTCACAAAAGACTGTCAATACTGGAGACAGCAGCTCAGTGCCCTAGAAGCCAATATACCACAAACACACTCTGAATTGTCACAAAGAACATCAGCTTCAATTTTTTAACATTTCTTTTTAAAGGAATCACGCAAATAAGTACAAACCCATAAACCACAGACTCAGAAAGGTGTAAGGCTGAATAGTTTGTAAATTAGGCTACCTCAAAAAGATGACCATTTTTTTTAAGATTTTATTTTTAAGTAATCTCTACACTCAACATGGGTCTTGACCCACAATCCCAAGATCAACAGTCGCACACTCCACTGACTGAGCCAACCAGGCTGGCTTTAGCCAGCCCTAAAAGATGATAATTTTAATGAAATATACATTCAACTAGCTATACTTACACCATATTTATTAGCATATTATAATTTGTATTGTGTAACTTTTACTGTCTACAATACTTTTTTTCATGTATGATCTGATCTTAGCCCTGCAAGATATCTGATATAAATTGTGCTGTATACAGATACAGAAATTAAGGCTTAGGGAGAGTATACGGATTAACCAAGATCTCAGAGGTAAAGAGTGGTGGGGATAGGTATAGTACCCAGGCTTCTGGCTCTAATTTCAATGATCTTACCACTCTCTTACATTATCTTTCTTCTATTATATCTAGCTGCTAATAGTCCCTCCTACTACACACATTATTGATAAGGGAAAAACTGTACTCTAAGATGGCCAACCAAACCAGCAAGGGAATTCCAGTCCCTGTCTCAAAGCCCTTCCGGTTCTTCTTTCCTACCCCGTTTCCTGCGAGCGCGCCAGAAGTACCAAGTGTATGGAAATGGAAGGCTATAAATTACCCTCCTTGTTTGCGCTCAGGGCTCAGACCTTTGGAGATCATTCTCCTCCGAGCCTGCCGGTGTTAAATAAACCTCCAATCCTCCAAAGTCTCAGAGTGCCGCTTGGTTCTTCCATCAGGACCCAGTCCAGGTTTTATAACATTATCACTAAGACATTACTCGGTATGTGAAGGACATAGAGATTTGGGGAATAATCCAATTTGAAATAGGGTTTTCTTTCTGCTCTTCATCAAAGGCCCATTCTAGTAACAAAAGGATGCTGGTTAAATCATTTGTTGTATAGATTTATATTTTGTAAATATATGTGACAAAGGGTTTTACCTAAGAAAAAGATTTAAAAAAAAAAAAAAAACACCTAATAGAAAATATGCAAAAGCTAGGAAGAGGCTACTCACAAAAGACCTACAAATGGCTTGTTCAATCCCACTAGTAAAAAAAAAAAAAAGCAAATTCAAAGAACAATGAGTTATTATTTTTTCCCATCAAACTGAAAAGTATTTTTAAAAATCACTAGTTCCCTAGGTTGACAAGAGTGGAAACTATTATAACAGTGGGTGAGAGTTGAAAATGGCACAATTTGCAGGGGAAGCTAAATTCCAGTTTTCCAGTTTCAGGATTCAATTATAAGGCGATAGAAAGGTACTAAAAAATGTATATACATGACTGTTCACAGTAATACTGTTTATAACAGTGAAAAAAATAGAGATAACCTAGGTTTACAACATAAAGTTATTGATTAAATAAATTTGATGTTACCCACAAAATTCTATAGCCACTGAAAAGAATTATAAAGCCAAATAATGAAAATATGAAACACTGAGTGAAGTAAAGAAGACCAAATGGAAAGATATTCCACGCACATGAACTGAAAGGCTCAATATTGCAAAGATGTCAAATCTCCTACAGATTTGATTATCAAAGCAACCAATCTATAAATCCAAAGCAATCTCTTTTTTTCTTGCATTACCTTTCTTTTTTTTTTTAAGATTTTATTTATTTATTTGACACAGAAAGAGAGCTTATAAGCAGGTGGAGGGGGATAGGGAGAAGCAGGCCCCCCACTGAGCAGGGAGCCTGATGCCGGGCTTGATCCCAGGATCCTGGGATCATGACCTGAGCTGAAGGCAGACGCTTAGCCACTCAGCCACCCAGGCACCCCTCTTACATTACCTTTTTAATTCAAAGAAATCTTGAGCAAACTCCTTGAAGTCTTAGTATGTCTCTGTGTATGTTTGTAGAAACTAATAAGCTGGTTCTAAGCTTTATATGGAAATGTAGAGAACTAAATAGTATCATCAGGAATTGGTACAAAGAGGAATTAATCTTTACTTAATTAAGCTACAGTAATCAAAACTTACATTAGCACAAAAGAAATACACCCATAGAAGAGAAGACAAAGACATCCAGAAGTGGATCTGTGCATACATAGATACTTTATTTATGAAAAAGATGGCACTGCAGAGCAATGGAGAATGGATGGTCTTTTTGGTAAATGCTGCTTGATCAACTGGATACCAATATGCTACGAAATGAAACCTAAGTCTAACTTCTCACCCTCCACATAAATTAAACCCAGGTGAACTGTAGATCTAACTATAAATAGCAAAACAATAAAGCTGATGTAAGATAACACAGGCGGATATATCCTCAGGGCCTTGGGGTTGAGACTAAGCAAAGATTTCTTAAGCAGGACTCAAAAAGCACTAATAATAAAGGGGAAATTGGTAAACTGGATTACATTAAAATTAGGAATTTCCACTAACTTCTAGTAAGAGAGTTAGAAAAGCAAACCACAGAGTAGGAGGAGATATTTTTTAACACATGTATCTAACAAAGGAACTTATATCTACAATATATGAAGTACAAATAAATAAGAAAAAGTCTGACAGTCCTATAGAAAAAGTGAGCAAGAGACTTAAATAAGCACTTTAAACCTCCTCCACCTCCACCAAAGATACCCAAATGGCCAATAAACACATAAAAAGGTGTTTCACCTGATTAGTCATCAGGAAAATGCAAATTATAATCACAAGATACTACCATATACCTCATCTATCAGATTGGATGAAATCAATACAACTGACAATACCGAGTGTTGCCAAAGATTTGGAGCCACAGAGACTCACACCCTTGGGTGTAAACTGGGGCAATCCCTTCAGCAGTATTACCTAAAGCTGAACACGAACATATCCTATGACCCACTAACTCCATTCCTAGGCATATGAACAAACAAACAGCAAGAATTAAAACCTTCTCATGTATACCAAAAGCCATGTACAAGAATGTTCATAGCAACATTTTTCATAATAGCCCCAAAGGCTATCAACAACTGGGTAAGTAAATATTTTGGCATTTCATCTCAATGAAAAAATTGTCAACAGCCACAATGAATGAACAAATAATAATACAGGTTAAAAACACAGATGAAGCTCACAAACAAAAGTGGAATAAAAAAGTCAAAAATAAAAAACTTCATATGCTCCTCTTACACAAAGTTTTAGAAGTCATGATGGCAGTTACCTCTGCTGGGGAAGAGGAGGCTATGGAGGGCTCCTGGGGTACTAGAAATGTTGCTTGACCTAGGTGGGGGTTACCTGGATGTGTTTGCTTTGTGATCATTCACTGAGCTGTACACTTAGGATCTGTGCACTTTCACGAATGTGTGTTACACTGCCATAAAATATTTTACTCTGTATTTACCGGCTTGGAAATATGTCCATAATGTATTAAATGGAAAAAGTAGCTTAGCAAATTAGATCTAATTCCCCTTTTAAGATATATAGAATAGAAGCATCCTTATCTAACACATCTAGGACTGGAAGTTAATTGCTTGATTTCAAAAGCTAGTGAAAGCGAGGATTCATAAAAACAAACAAAGAAAACACCTGCTGCCTAAAACATCTCATTTTTTCATTTAACACTAAGGACTTGAGGATTTGCTTACTAGAATTCCACATCATCTTTCCTGCATAAATCATATCCATAATCCATCTTCTCTATTTGCAGTTTCAGTTTTGTTAACATGGAACAAAAATGTAAATACACTTGTGAAGCAATATGAATATGGAATCCTTCATGACTTTTAACATTTCTTCTCAAATCTTTTACGTTATTCCACCCACTATGAATGCCAGAGCAATTGTTTCAGAGACTGGTCTTGCTCAATTTGCTAAAGCATTCAACCTAATTTTAATGGAGAAAACTGCTCTATTTTTACACTCATATTTCATTGGTTTATGTAATATTTAGATTACATAATTGCAATAGTAAGTTCAACTGGTATGAACAGGGCTAAGAAAAAACACAAAAGGCTCTTAGTAAGCACACAATTTTGGGCACACTAAAGAGACATTTGTTAGCAAAATGCATTTAGCCTTAAGAGCACTTATAATATATATACTTCAGTCTTTGCATAAGAAATACAGACTATATATTCCGAAACGTTAATATCAGTGTATCTTGATTGAAGGGGTTTCTGGTAATGTTTAATTAAATATGCTTGTGTATTTCTTCACAGGACTTGTATTCATACATCTTTTTCAAGTCATAAGAAGCTTGTTACGGGACCACTTTAAGAAAACTGGTAAGAGTTGGGGAAAATAGATGCCGTGAACCCTGCCCTCCTTGAGTGTGAAATGTGATGATTAGAACCATTAAATCAAACAGATCCACTGAAACTCCAGCTCTGTCATTTGACTAGCTGCATATCTTTGGGCATGCCTCCCCTCTAAAACTTGGGTCTTTTCGGTAAAATGGGGATAATACCACCTACTGCAAACAGCAGCTATGGGAATTATCATGATAATGTAGGATCTGAAGCCAAAACACAGTATCTCACACACAGTAAGCCTCAATAAATGCTACCTTAAAAAACAAAAACAGGAGGGAAGGACCAAGATGGCAACATAGAAGGCTCCTGAACTTCCCTCCTCCCACAGACAAACCAAATATACAGCTACACAGAGCGATTCTGAGAAAAATCCAGAAACTAGGTGAATGACATCTACAGATTAGGCAAATGAGAAAATCCCCACACTAAAACAGGTAGAAAAGGCTGAGACACATCTTGCCATAATCCCACCCCCAACATTGTGCCATACAATCAAGAAGGAACTTCCGACTCCCAGCTTCTCCCTGAGGAGTGAAGGGTTTGGACCACACATGCAGTGCCCCAACTTTTAAGACTCTCACCCAAGGGACAGGCTCCCAAACACCTTGCTTTGAAAGCCAATGGGGCTTGCACCCATAAGACTCATAAGATTACAGCAAACAAAGAAGTAGGTCTTAATAGGCACAGAATCACTCACCAAGGCTATCCCCCAAGGGTTCAGTGCAGAGATATCGGGCAAAAACATCCAACAGTCTTTACCTAGAAGGAATCTGTGTGCATACTTTACAAGCCGCTGCCTGAGGGGCTGACTTTAATTTGGCACGCATCTAGGGGCTGGCTGCAATCCGCCCTAGAGCCTGGGGGAGCTGGCGGGCACTTCCCCTACCTTCACACTATGGCCTACTCCAGTGATAAAACCAGCTCACAGGCCTCTCTCCGGAAGGAGCTTGAACACATGTCTGACACCCCAGCTTTTGGGACTGCCACCTGAGACAGGCCCCCAGACTGCCTACTCTGAGAGCCAACAGGGCTTACATTCCTGAGTCCCGCAGGACTGTAGCAAACAAGGAAGCAGTTCATCTCAGGCACCCAGGGGCACTCACTGTGGCTATACCCCCTGGGCTCAACACAAAAAGAACAGGCAAAAATGCCATCTCCTAGTTTTCACTGGAAGGGGTTTGACTACACATTCCCTGAGCTGCTCCCTGAGGATCCGTTTCTAATTAGCGTGCTTATGGGGCTAACTGCAAACTTCCCTGGAGCCCAAAAGTGCCAGTGGGCCCTTCCTCCTCCTCCCTCTGGCTCACCCCAACAATAAAACCAAGTCACTAGGACTTCCGTGGAAGGAGCTTCTCTACACATCTAGTGCCCCAACCGTTATGGCTGACTCGAGGCATGAGTCCACAGATCATGTAGCTGTGATAGTCAAGGTGGCTTGCATTCATGAGTCCTATAGGACTATGCAAATAGAGAAGCCGTTTTAAAACAGGAGCAGGAGTACCCACCGCACAGAGCTATATACTCAGGCTCAGTGCAGAGGGAGCAGGAATGGGCTTAAAGTACACATATGCAGATATACTTTCCCAGCTGCTGCCTGACATAAGCCTGCAACGAGGTGCTGACTGCAATCCTCCCCCACTCCCTTTTAAGACTGACGGATTTTTATTTTAGAGAATTTTTATTCCCCTGGTGCCCACAGTTCTTAGTCATGCCACTCCAAAGAACAAAGAGGTAGACAAGACAAAGGGTGGGGGGCAGCAAGGTAAAGTTTATTGAGCAATAATACAAAGCTCCCAGAGAGGAAGGGGACTCGAGAGGGTTGCCGTTTCGGCATTCAAATCTAGGGATACTTATTAAGCTCTTTTGCAGAACTATCTTGAGCATGCTCAGTGTGGTCTCTCTGTGGATTGGCTGCTAAAGGTGTGCCAATCGGGGCTTGGCTTATTGTTCACGTGTTTTGGGTTGACACCTGGAGACCAACTGCCTCAACTTGTGATAGTGACCAATGTTTTATGGTTAATTGTTTTGTTTCGGGATGTTTTGCAAAAGTCAATTCTGCAGAGGCTGCTCGGCAGGATGCTACTGTGGTCTTGTCTAAGCATAAAACAGGATGCTAGTAAGGTTTTGTTTCAGCTATCCCAGCTCCCTGTTTCCTTGTTGGGGATCCTGGCCCTGACTACCTAATTGTCCAACTAACCCCTAACATTTACACACACTCGATCATTGGGAACCACCAAGAACAAAGACGGCAGCTTGGACAATCACAAGTTTGAGAGACAACCAGGAGCTCATGCTAGGCTGGTTAACAAGGTTCATCTTCTACACGAAATCAGTCTGTCAAGAAAGGGAGAGATAGCTGTTTTACCTGATGCATAAAAACCAACACAAAGAGTCAAGGATTATGAAGAAACAGGGCAATGTGTTCCAAAAAACAGAACAAGATAAATCTCCAGAAAAGAATCTTAATGAAATGGAAATAAATGATTTATCTGATAAAGAGTTCAAAATAATGGTCATAAAAATGCTCACTGGGGTCAGGAGAACAATGAAGGAACAACGTGAGAACTTCAA
This sequence comes from Potos flavus, assembly GCA_028534135.1. Classification (NCBI taxonomy): domain Eukaryota; kingdom Metazoa; phylum Chordata; class Mammalia; order Carnivora; family Procyonidae; genus Potos; species Potos flavus. The sequence goes on from CM052897.1 coordinate 23,045,192, forward strand.
CAGAGATAGAAAATATTAAAAAGTACCAAAAAGAATTCATAGAGCTGAAGAATATAATAATTGAACTGAAAAATTCCATAGTAAAGTTCAACAGCAGACTAAATCAAGCAGAAGAAAGGATCAGCAAACTTGACAGGGCAGGGGACTTCATCTAATCAGATGGGAAAAGGGAAAAAAGAATGAAGACAGATTAAGGGACTTATGGGGCACAATTAAACTGGCCAATATTTGCATTATAGGAATCCCAGGAAAAAAGAGAAAGAAAGGGCAGAAAACTTATTCGAAGAAATAACAGCTAAAAAATTCCTCAACATGGGGAAAGAAACAGACATGCAAAGGCAAGAAGCCCAAAAAGTACCAAATAAGATGACTCTAAAAGACCCAGAGATATTATATTTAAACTGTCAAAAATTAAAGACAAAGAGAGATACTCAAAAACAGCAAGAAAAAAGCAATTCATTACATACAAGAGAACCCCTGTAAAACTATCAGCAGATTTTTCAAAAGAACCTTGCAAGCCAGAAAGGTGTGAAATGATATACTCAAAGCTGAAAGAGAAAAACTACCAACTAAGAATACTCTATCTAGCAAAGCTGTCCTTCATAACTTAAGGAGAGAGTTCAAGAGCTTTTTAAACAAAAGCTGAAGGAGTTCATCACCACTAGAATGGCCTTACTAAGAAATGTTAAAGGCAGTTCTTCAAGCTGAAATGAAACCGTACTAATTAGTAACAGGAAAATATAAAAGTATAAAACTCCATGGTAAAGGTAAACATATAGTTAAATTCAGAATACTCTAATGGTGTAACGGCAACGGGTAAATCACAACTCTAGTATAAAGGTTAAAAGACAAAAGTACTAAAATTAACTATAAGTACAATAATTAGTTGACGGATACACAATACAAAAGGATGTAAAATATGATATCAAAAACATATAATGTGGGGGAAAAGGGAATGTAAAAATGTGGAGCTTCCATATGCATTTAAAGTTAAATTATCAACTTAAAATAGACTGTTATAAACATATTTTATGTAAATCTCATGGTAACTACAAAGCAAAAGTCTATAGCAGATACACAAAAAATAAAGAGAAAGGAATCTAAGCATACCACTACAGAAAATCATCACATCACAAAGGAAAAAACCAAGACAAAAGAAAAGAAACTGCCAAATAGCCAGAAAACAATGAACAAAATGGCAATAGTAAGTCCATTAACTCCTTTAAAGTAAGTCCAATAACTCCTTTAAAAGTAAGTGGACTAAATTATCCAATCAAATCGAATGGATTAAAAACAAGATTCGACCATATGCTGCCTATAAAAGATTTACTTTAGCTTTAAGGACACACATAGACTAAATGTGAAAGGATAGGAAGAGATATTCCATGCAAATGGAAACCAAAAGAAAACAGGGGTTAGCTATAATTATATCAGACAAAATAGACTTTAAGTTAAAAACTGTAACAAGAGGGGCACCTGGCTGGCTCAGTAGGTAGAGCATGCAACTCTTGATCTCAGGGTTGTGAGTTCGAGCCCCACGTTGGGTGTAGAGATTACTTGAAAATAAAATCTTTAACGAAAATTGTAACAAGAGATGAACTGTACATCATATAATAATAAAAGGGTCAATTCATCAAGAGAATGTAGCAATTGTAAATATTTATTCATTCAACATGGGAGTACCTAAATATATAAAGCAAATATTAACATATCTGAAGAGAGAAAGAGGCAGCAATACAATAAGAGCAGGGGTCTTCAAGACCTCCACTTTCAACAAAAGATAAATCATCCAGACAAAAAAAAATCAATACAGAAATATTGAACTTAAAATTCATGTTAGACCAGATAGACCTAACAGACATATAGAGAACATTCCATCCAATGGAGCAGAATACTCATTCTTCTCTAGCACACATGGAACAGTCCCCAGAATGGATCACGTGTTAGGCTACAAAATAAGTCTTAATAAATTTAAGAAGAGGGGCGCCTGGGTAGCTGAGTGGGTTAGGCCTCTGCTTTCAGCTCGGGTCGTGATCTCGGGGTCCTGAGATTGAGCCCCACATCGGGCTCTCTGCTCAGCGGGGAGCCTGCTTCCCCCTCTCCCTCTGCCTGCCTCTCTGCCTACTTGTGATCTCTCGCTCTGTCAAATAAATAAATAAAATCTAAAAAAAAGAAAAAAGAAAAATAAATAAATAAATATAAGAAGATTGAAATCATATCAACCATTTCTTCTGATCACAATGGACTAAAATTACAAATCATTATAAGAAGAAAACTAGACAATTCACAAATATGTGGAGACTAGACAACATCCTCCTGAACCACCAATGGGTCAAAGGAAAAGTCAAAAAATAAAGATCAGAGCAGAAATAAATGAAATAGAAGCTAAAGAGGCAATAGAAAAAAATCAATGAAACTAAGAGCTGATGGTTTGACAAGATAAAAAAATATTGACAAACTTTTGACTAGATTAAGAAAAAAGAGAATGACTCAAATGAATAAAACCAGAATTGAAAGAGGAGACGTTACAACTGATAACATAAAAACATTAAGGATGATAAGAACTACTATGAACAGTTACAATGCCAACAAATTGGATTACCTAAAAGAAATGAATAAATTCCTAGAAACATACAACCAAGACTGAATCATGAAAAAAGAGAAAACCCAAACAGACCAATTATTAGTAAGGAGACTGAATCAGTAATTGAAAACCTCCAACAAAGAAAAATCCAGGAGCAGATGGTTTCACTAGTGAATTCTACCAAACATTAAAAGAAAAATTAATTCCAGCCCTTCTCAAACTCTTCCAAAAAACAGAAAAGGAGGAAATACTTCCAAATTCATTTTACGAGGCAAGTATTACCCTGATACCAAAGACAGACAAGAACACTGCAAGAAAAGACAATTGCAGGACAATATCCTTGATTAATATAGATGTTAAAACAAACAAAACAAAACAAAACACCTCAACTAAACATCAACAAACTGAATTCAACAGTACATTAAAAGGATCGTACAACATAATCAAGTGGGATTTATTCCTGGGACACAAGGATGGCTCAACACTTGCAAATCAATAAATGTGAATACACCACATTAATAAAATGAAGGATAAAAATTACATTTTCATCTGAATAGATAACAGAAAAAGCATCTGACAAAATTCAACATCTCTTCATGATAAAAACTCTCAACAAACTGCGTACAGAAGGAATGTACCTCATCATAATAAAGGCCATATATGACAAGCCCATAGCCAATAACATACTTAAAGGTGAAGAGCTAAAAGCTCTTCTTCAATGATGAGAAACAAGCAACAATAACCATTCTTACCACATTTATTCAACATAGGACTGGAAGTCCTAGCCAGATCAATTAGAAAGAAAAAGAAATAAAAAGCAACCAAAATAGAAAAAAGTAAAACTGTCTCTGTTTACAGGTGACATGATATTATATACAGAAAACATGAAAGACTCCACCCCACCAAAAAATTGCTAGAATAAATAAATTCGGTAAAGTTGCAGGATAAAAAATCAACATAGAAAATCAGTTGCATGTCTATGTGCTTAACAACAAATTATCAGAAAGACAAAATAAGGAAACAATCCCATTTACCATAGCATCAAAAAATACACAGAACACATTTAACCAAGGAAGTGAAATACCTGTACACTGAAAACTGTAAGATTTTGATGAAAGAAACTGAAGAATACGCAAATAGGAAGATACTATGTGTTCATAGATTGGAAGAATTAACGCTGTTGACATGTCTATACTACCAAAAGTGATCTACATATTCAGTGCAGTCCCTCTTAAAATTCCAATGGCATTTTTTCACATAAATTAAAAAAAAAATCCGGGCGCCTGGGTGGCTCAGTGGGTTAAAGCCTCTGCCTTCGGCTCAGGTCATGATCTCAGGGTCCTGGGATCGAGCCCCTCGTCTGGCTCTCTGCTCAGCGGGGAGCCTGCTTCCTTCTCTCTCTCTCTGCCTGCCTCTCTGCCTACTTGTAATCTCTCTATCTCAAATAAATAAAAATAAAATCTTTAAAAAAAAAAAAAATCCTAAAACTATATGGAATCACAAAAGACCCCAAGTAGCCAAAGTAATCTTGAGAAGGAACAAAAGTGAAAGCATCACATTTCCTTATTTCAAACTACATTAAAAAGATATAATAATCAAAACAGCACGGTATTGACACAAACACAGACACATAGATCAATGGAATAGAATAGAAAACTCAGAAATAAATCCATGAATATATATGGTCAATTTATTTCTGACAAAGGAGCCAATAATATAAAATGCTGAAAGGATAGTCTCTCAGTAAATAATGCTGGAAAAACTGGACAGCCACAAGCAAAAGAATGAAGCTGGACTACTATCTTCACCATACACAAAAATCAATTCAAAATGGATTAAAAGCTTGAACATAAGATCCGAAACTCCCAGAAGAAAACATGGGTAAGCTCCTTGACATTGGTCTTGGCAATAAGTTTTTGGATTTGACACCAAAATCAAAGGCAATAAAAGCAAAAATACACAAGAGAACTACATCAAACTAAAAGGCACAACAAAGAAACCATCAACAGAATGAAAAGGCAATCTACCAAGTGGGAAAAAATACTTGCAAACCATATATCCAATAAGGGGTTAAAATCTAAAATACATAAGGAACTCAACTCAATAGCAAAACTAACTAAATAACCCAATTTTAAAAATACACGAAGAACCAGAATAGATGCTTTTCCAAAGAAGACGTACAAATGACCAACAAGTACATTATAAGGTGCTCAACATCACTAATCATCAGTAAAATGCAAATCAAAACCACAGTGAGATACCACCTCACACCTGTTAGGATGTGTTAAAAAAGACAAGAGATAACAAATGCTGGTGAGGAAGTAGAGAAAAGAGAACACCTGCATTGCTAGGGAAAATGTAAACTGGTACATGGAAAACAGTATGGAGGTTCAAGATACTGAAAAGAGAAATTACATATGATCCAGTAATTCTACTTCTGGGTATATATCTAAAGAAACTGAAATCACTATCTTGAAGAGAGATCTGGCTCCCATGTTCACTACAGCATTATTCACATTAGTAAAGGTATGGAAACAACCTAAGTGTTGATTGGTGAATGGATGAATGGCAAATATATAATATATACACACACACATTTCTGTGTGTGTGTGTGTGTGTGTGTGTGTGTGTGTGTGTGTGTGTATATAAATGGAATATGGTTCAGCCTTAAAAAAAGAAGAAAATCCTGCCATGTGAAAGAACATGGATGAACCCGAAGGGCATTATGCTAAATAAGTCAGAGATGATATCACTTTTATGTGGAATATAAGAAAAAAAGTAAAACTCAAATTAAAAAGTAGAATAGTGGTTGCCAGGGATTGCAGAATGAGAGGAAAGGGGAGAGAGTGGTAAAAGGGTAGAAACTTTCAGTTATAAGATAGTGAGATCTGAGGATCTAATGTGTAACATGATGACTATAGTTGATAATACTGTATTGTATAATAGAAATTTGATTTGCTAAGATGGTAGAACTTAAGTGTTTTTACAAAAAAAAAAA
>CM052897.1:23051273-23123018 GCA_028534135.1 Potos flavus
GAAGTAAGTCAATCAGAGAAAGACAATTATCATATGATCTCTCTGATATGAAGAATTCGAGAGGCAGGGTGGGGGGTTGTGGGGGGTGGGAGAGGGAAATGAAACAAGAGGGGATCAGGAAGGAGACAAACCATAAGAGACTCCTAAACTCATGAAACAAACCGAGGATGGCTGGGGGGTAGGGGCAGGTAGGGATAGGGTGGCTGGGTTACGGACATTGAGGAGGGTAAGTGCTATGGTAAGTGCTGTGAAATGTGTAAGCCTGAGGATCCACAGACATGTACCCTGGGGCAAATAATACATTATGTGTTAATTAAAAAATAAAAAAATAATAAAAAATTTTTTAAAAAAAGAGAGATGCTAGACAAAAAGAAAAAACAAAGAATTTCTAAACTTGAATCCAAAAAGTTAATCATAATTCTTAGTATATATTTGTGATTCATGAGACTCTCATCCCAGGTTCAAAAACTCAAAATGAGAGAGGAGGTTTGTCTGTATCATTTATTTATATATATATATATACACACACACACATATATATATATATACATATATATAAACATATACATACACATACACACTGCCTTGGCTTACAGTTCCCTGTAACAGCTGTGAATTTGCCCTTTTCCTGTTGGCAGATTTTTTTTAATAGAGAGGAACAAAGCTTCTGCTCATTTTTTTTTCTCTTGAGTCACCACAAGTTCACATCAATGTCTCAGAACTTAAAGCCAAAGAATAAAGTAGGCCAGCTCAAGTCAGCTCAGACCTCGACCGTACCTTCTATTTGCAGTGTGGCCTGAATCTCAGCTTCCTCATCTGTAAAAGAAGGAAAAGGCCCACTTGGTGGAGTTGTGGTACAGACTAGAGAAAATAATCATGAAGGTCAAGCACAGCACAGCATTCAAGACAATATCCTCATCATTCTCCAAGCAGCTGAGGGTTCATAGTTGCTTACTTTTCAGCTACCGATATTCTAATGGGTATGGAAGCAAACATCACAGGGGCAGCAAATCTCACTCATGTGTTGCTCACCACCAGTAAATTAGACCAGCACAGCTGGGGCCTCCCAACAGGAAAATGATTTGTTGGATTCTTTTTGTTTTGTTTTTTGTTTTGTTTTAGAGTACATGTACTTTACTATTTTAGCACTTGGGAAGCGATACATTTAAAAAATGAAACGACTTCATCAATTCAAATAATAAATGCTATATATATGTGGGAAAGTATCACATGATATCTGGAAAATACTATTGAGCACTGTCTCTGGATAGGGGACTGAGGGATTAAGGACAGGAGTAGGAAGGAGACCTTCAGCATGTGTAACTTGTGTACCTGTTGGCAGTTCAAAATAAATGTCAGATATTAACACAACATTAAATAAAGTTCTATGTATCACTTAAGGTCCAACTCAACTTCCACCTTGATTCAACCAAACATTTGAGAGCCAAGCCATATGGCCTATAAGGCCCTTTCTGACCTCATGGCTCTTCCTGGCTGACCTCCCTTTCTGTGAATGTCTACCTTTCTCATTCCCATAATTTAGCTCCCTATTATATCTCGTATAGTTGTTACCTGGTTCAAGAAAGTCAGGCATAAACATCATACTCAGTGGTGAAAAACTGAGAGCTTTTCCCCTAAGGTCAGGAACAAAGCAAGGATGTTCTCTCTCACTTTTATTCAACAGAGTACTGGAAGTCCTAGCCAGAATAATTAGACAACATAAAGAAATAGAAGGCATCCAAATTGGGAAGGAAGAAGTAAAATTCTAACTATTTGCAGATGATATGATACTATATAGAGAAAACTCTGAAGACTCCATCAAAAAGCTACTAAAACTGATGAATGAATGAATTCAGTAAAGTCTCAGGATACAAAATCAATGTATAGAAATCTGTTGCATTCCTATGCACTAATAATGAAGCAGCAGAAAGTGAAATGAAGAAAACAATCCCATTTATAATTGCACCAAAAACAATAAAATACCTAGGAATAAACTTAACCAAACAGGTAAAGGCCTGTACTATGAGAACTATAAAATACTGATGAAAGAAATTCAAGACGATGCAAAGAAATGGAAAGACATTCCATGCTCATGGGTTAGAACAAATATTGTTAAAATGTCTATACTACCCAAAGCAATCTACAGTTTTAATGCAATCCCTATCAAAATACCAATAGCATTTTTCATAGAACTAGAACAAACAACCCTAAAATTTATGTGGAACCACAAAAGGTCTCAAATAGCCAAAGCAATCTTAAAAAAGAAAACTAAAACTGGAGGTATCAAAATTCTGAATTTCAAGTTGTATTACAAGGCAGTAATAATTAAAACAGTATTGTACTGGCATAAAAACAGACTCATAGAACAATACAACAGAACAGAAAACCCAGAAACAAACCCACAATTATATGGCCAATTAGTCTTCAACAAAGGAGTAATGAAAATATAATGGAAAAAAGACAGTCTTTTCAACAAATGGCGTTAGGAAAACTGGACAGCCACATATAAAAGAATGAAACTGGACCGCTTTCTTTCACCATATACAAAAATAAACTCAGAATGGATTAAAGACCTAAATGTGAGACCTGAAACCATAAAAATCCTTAAAGAGAGATAGGCAGTAATCTCTCTGACACTGGCCATAACAACATTTTTCTAAGATATGTCTCCTGAGGCAAGGGAGATAAATGCAAAAGTGAAGTTTTGGGACTACAACAACACAAAAAGTTTCTGAACAACAAAGGAAACAATCAACAAAACTACAAGATGACCTATTGAATGGGAGAAGATATCTGCAAATGACATATCCAATAAAGGGTTAGTATCCAAAATATATGAAGAACTGATACAACTCAGTACCCAAAAATCAAATACTCCAGTTTAAAAATGGGCCAAAGACATGAGCAGACATTGCTCCAAGGAAGACATACAGATGGCCAGCAGTCACATGAAAAGATGTTCAACATCACTCATCATCAGAGAAATGTAAATCAAAACTACAATAAGATGTCACTTCACACCTGTCAGAATAGCTAAAATCAACAACACCAGAAACAACAGGTGTTGGTGAGGATGTGAAGAAAAAGGAAGACTTTTGCACTGTTGATGGGAATGCAAACTGGTATACCCACAATGGAAAACAGTATGGAGGTTCCTCAAGATATGATAGAACCATTCTATCTCTCTCTCTCTCTCTCTCACACACACACACACAGAGGAATATTATTCAGCCACAAAAAAAATGAAATCTTGCCATTTGCAACAACATAGATAAGAGGTAGATAGTATAACGCTAAGCAAAATAAGTTAGTCAGAAAAAGACAAATACCATACGATCTCACTCATATGTGGAATTTCATAAGCAAAACAAACAAGCAAAGGAAAAAAAGAGAGAAACAAACCATGAAATAGACTCTCAATTACAGAGAACAAACTGATGGTTACTAGAGGGGAGGGGGTTGGGGGATGGGTGAAATAGGTGATGGGGATTAAAGAGTACACTTATCATGATGAAATGAAAAAGATAATTGAATGGAAATCTGCACAGGTCTTCACCCATGCCCAAATATATCATTCTGGAATCACTGAGTGCAAACTCCAAAAGAGGACAGCCACAGATTCTCACTTCATTGGCTATTGTGTGGAAGGAAGAAAGGAAAGAGGGAAGGGAAGGGAAGGGAAAAGGAAGGGGATAGGAAGGAAAAGGGAAAGGAAGGAGAAGGAAAGGAGAAAAGAAAGAAGAGCAAGGAAGGAATGGAGGCAGGAGGAAAGAAAGTCAGCCAGTAAGTCCGTCAGACATATTTCTCCAATAGAATGCAAATCCCTTAAAAGCAAGGAACGAGCCTTCTGCTTCTTTATTGCTCTCAGCCTCACCCCAGACCTGATGGCAATAAATATTTACTGATTAATCACTTGCCTAACATAACCGAGAGTAGTAGTTACAATCGATCACACCATCTTCAGGTTACCTTTATTCAGAATGCATCATGATGGAACCCAGAAGAGGCAGACTATCACTTCGAAGACAATGAATCCAGGAGCACCTGGGTAGTGCAGTCGGTTAAGCATCCAACTCTTAGTTTTGGCTCAGGTCACAATCTCACAATCATGAGACTGAACCCCATAGCTGGGCTCCATGCTCAGCACAGAGTCTGCTTGAGATTCTCTCTCCTTCGCCTTCTGCCCCTCGCCCGTACTCTCGTTTTCTCTCCCTCTCACTCTCAACCCGCCCCCGCCAAAATAAATAAATAAATGTGTTTGGTTTTTTTTTTTAAATACAATGAATCCTTTCTTGAGCTTAAAAAAAGGTTTCAAATTATTAATCTTTTCTAATCTATTTTAAGCTTATTGGGCTTTTACGTTCTGCTGAGTTAGATCTTTGTTTTAGGTTTTTATTGCAGTAGGGTTGTGCTTGGTTTAATGTTAGGAAGAAGCAAAAACACAGAAGATGGCAAAAAAAGCAAAGCTCATTCTCCAAGAAGATATTACAATTTTTTTAATTCAAGTATTCATTTGCCCCTCCTTTATATGAAAGCATGACAGGATTTTTCTGAAAGTCAGCAAGAAATACATCAGAGCCCAAAGCATACTGAGCAATAGAGTATTAAAATTGGGGAAATTACTGAGAATTTTCCCTCTTTCTATTTGTGACAAAATGGAATGCATGCTCATAAGACCAATTCGGTCACACAGTGAATTTTGCTGAAAATATGCGAGTCCATCCGAGGCAGTCAACCTAACAGTGCTGTCACGGAGTATGAACTTAAAAGAGTTGTAGAAAGTCACATGAGCTGTGTCTTAACAGGAGCAGTTTGAGTTGCCAGAGGACAAAGGGAAAGGGATGACAATCCAGACCAACCGATCCCCCTTCCCGCTCCCTGTCCCACCAAAGCTGCCTTTCCTTCACTCCCCCTAACCCAATTAACAGCCACACCACCAACCCAACTGTTTAGGCCGCAAAACTGGTAGGAGTTGTCCTTGACTTCTCTCTTAGCCCCACTCCCCACTTCCTAAAAGTAACCACTTCTCACGGTGGCCTCCAATGCCACCGTAGTTCAAGCCATCATCATCTCTTGCCTGAAACATGACTAAAGCTTCCTGATTCGTCTTCCTGATGACACCCTTCCTCCCCTCACACTAAACACAGCCTCAAAGTGACCTTTTAAAGGACAACAATCTGATGTTGTCACTCTCCTCCAAATGCTTCCCAGTACGATCAGAATAAATCCAAATTCACATTGGAGTTGCCCAGGGAGCCAAGTTTTCAAAAACGTTGATGCCTGATCCCACCGCGTAGATTCTAGGGTGTGGCCTGAGCCAGCTGGGGCACTGCAAATGCGCAGGCAGGGCAAGGACCCTACCGACCTGTCCAGTCTCATCTCCCACCACTCCTCGCCTCGTTCCCTGAACCCCAAACACAGCAGCCTCCTCCCCCTCTCTCACGTGCCCAGCTTAGCCTTACAGCCTGGGCACTACAGGGCTTTCTGTTGGGACCGATCTTCCCCTTGATCATCCCTTAGCTTTCAGCTCAGAAGGCCTTCCTCAGCTCAGAAGCCGAGGAGGCCCTCCCAACTTTGGTGAACACTGCCTATCACGGTGCATGGTATCCCCACCTCATCACTAACGAAACTAGTAGAAAACAGCAAGTCACATGGAAAGCAGGGAACCCCTCATACTCACCTAAGATAAATAGAACCTACAACAGTGCGGGTGCTCGATGGATGCCTGTTGAATTAATGAATAAGCAAACAAACCACCAAAGACATAGACCCTCAAATGTGAGTTCCTACTGAGGAGCCACCATCCTGTATCTGGGCTCCGGAAGATGCACTGTGAGTGGTGAGACAGTCAATGCCGGTGACCTTGCGGTAGGGCGAAGTATATAAAGAGCCTAACAGCTCAGACATCCCATGTTCTAAAGACAGACAATAAGAACTGCTAATTTGGTTAATTTTTCTACAAAACAAAAGCAAGAATTAGGAAGATTTCTCACGGCATATGAAAAATGCCTAAATAAAATAAGCAATTAATCTTCTAGGTTTATTGGCCAAACTCCTAAAATTGTGGCCTGATATTCAAGACCTTCTATTATTAGGCAGAAAGGTCTGCCCTTACATACACTCTCCCCCTTTTCCAGACTTGCTTCATGCCTCTCATCCTCCATACCTCCATTACCCTTCCTCTGGCTCTGGAAATTCCCTTCTCTCCAAATCTCCACTTGTCAAAACTCCAATCATTCTTAAAAGTCCAGATAAAATATTACCATGTTTATAACACATTTCTTAATTACCGAACTCCTCAATACTCCATTCTTTCCCCTGTAGTATAGATTTTATTGTGATTTCCATGCTTTCACTCTGGCCCCCTAAAATATACTCTCCATACATCAAACAGATTGAACTTTAAAACATAAAATCCCACCAAGTACTCCCTTTCAGTGGCTTCCCACTGCACCTCCAACCCCAACTCCTTATGGCTCCAGGCCCACATCCCTCTTGGATCTTATCTTGGACACTCTTATCTTGCTCGCCACAGTCATCCTGACTCCTGCCAGTTCTGCAGAGTGGCTCACTCTCCCCCTCAGGGTGCTTTTCCCTTTGTCTTTCCTTCTCCCTCTGACCAGGACACTCTACTCTTGGTACTCCCCAAGACTGGTTTCCTCTCATCCTTCAGATGTCTCCTGAAATAGCCCTCCTCAAGGAGCCTTCCCGGCCTACCCTAGGAAGACAGCTTCCTCCCCTGCTGACATTGCAGAGTTTTTGTTCCCTTCATGGCCCTTTTCACAGCCTTCCCCGTCTCTCCATTAGCACATAAGCCCCTAGGAGGTGGTGACCATATCTGCCTTGTCACCACTATTACATTGTGCCCTCAGTCACTGGCAGAACGCCTGATGTATAGCCGGGGTGTGTGTGTCAGTGAACAAATGAATGAACAAATGAATGCAAAAAAAATCATGTCTAATTATTAGCCTCCACAGGTAGATGAAGTCATTTTTCTCAGACCCACCACGGAACTTTGTCTTCTCTCTAGTAGTCCTATTCTCAGGGAGTACCTTGTATTACAGTTATTTGTGTGTAAATTTGTCATCGACCAAGCTAGATTTGTTCTTAATCAATTTTGTTTCCACCATAGTACCATATTAAGCTCAAAAAAGAAGGATAAAAGAAAAAAAGATCAGGAGAGAGGAAAGGAGGAAGGAAGAGAGAAAAAAGGAGAGGACAAAAGGGAAGGAAATCAGGCAATCGTAAGAAAGAGATAAGAAGAGAAGGAAGGAATCATAGTGAACACGAAAATAACACACAGATTAGTAAGGTAATGGTTTTCTTCTAACTGTAATTTTTTGGCCAACATTTCTGTATTTTTCCCTATCCTCTTTTCTATGTTCTTTTCATTTCGACTGAACATCCTCCCCATACCCTTGTGCTGATTTTACCTTCGGGCCCAGATGGACAAGTGACGACTATTCTCCACTTCTCTTGGGGCTGGGTTAGTCCAGTATGTCTACTATTAGCGGACCAACCCTGAAAGCCCGACAAGGATAGCTGGCACTCCTTGGCATCACGGGGAGTAACTAACAAGGCAGTCAGCTCCAGATCAAAGTTTATTTTGAAAAGAGCAGACTACCAACAATTTCCATTCCTGGAAATCAAATGAACAGTCTTTGTTGTTCTCACATTTTCCTTTGGCCACTTTTTTCTATCTGCATTGAGTTGAGCTGTGTGTTTTCCTGTACTTCCTGTTGCTTGTTTTTCTGGGATCAGACGGAGGGAGTGTGCCTATGAATACGTCGCACCAAAGGGATTTTTCAGTCCGTTCATAAAAGAGAAAATCGTGGTTAACAAGTTCCTTCCTTGGCTACAGGAAAAACAGTGGTACTAAAGCGAGCAGTGGGGCAAAGGAAAAGGAAGAATGAGATGAGGAAACGCTCTCAGTGGGCAAAGTGCAAGCTAAGTTGGAAACAGAAATGATTTCAAAATAGCCAAATAGTATTCTCTGGTGACTAACATGAAGATGAAGAGCTTTGAGAACAAAATAATGGAATCACTTTTTCATCCAAAGAACCCAAGAGGAATTTTTTTCCCTTTATCAAGTACCTAAGCAAAGAAATACAGAAGTTTGTAAATGTTCAGAAAAGCTAGGTAAAGGTTTTATTATTATTCATTCATCTATGCAACTCTTTTTAACTGTGAAAGATTTTTTCTCTTCTTGCGCAATACTCCCCATTCCCTATGCCCTCCCCCCACCTCCTAGGCAAGATTATATCAACAATTATTATTTCTTTGGTCTTTTTCCAATCCAGTTACATCATGTGCAACAAAAGTAAACATACTTATAACATTTCATGTTGTGTAACACAATACAGTGCTCCATTCTGCTGGTCCTCAAAACTTAAAAAGTAATAAACACTGTACACTCCCACAAAATTAAATGCCCTGGTATTTCAAATTCTTAGTAGAATGTTTCTTAGTCCTTGAATTCCCAGAAACCTGTAAAGATAGCTCAGAAGAAACAAGGTACTATAAAAGCACAACAAATAATAACTATAAAATGATTATTACAAGAACTTATATGATTTCATAAGAGTTAGCTATGAACAGTCCCAGCCTAAGGGTTCCATACTTTTTTTTCTTATAATAAAATAATATCATAGAATTGGATTCTTGAAGTTAAACTATGTACTCCCAGGATCTTAATGATGCTTTTGAATATAAATCGATAAAAAATAATATCACATCAAAATCTACCAAGTCTAAAACTAATGAAAATCATGTAAATTATACTAAAAACAAATCAAATAATTTGAATAATGCCAAATGTAAAACCTTCAACTATAACTGAAACTCTGAAACACTGAAATGATCTTATTTTATTTAAAACTGCCACTGGGGCACCTGAGTGGCTCAGTCAGTTGAGCATCTGACTCTTGATTTCCTTGATTTAGGCTCAGGTCATGATCTCAGGGTCCTGAGACGGAGCCATGAATGGGGCTCCACATTCAGCAGGGAGTTTGAGGCTGCTTCACTCTCTCTGCCCCTCCCCCTACTCATGCATGGGTTCTCTCTAAAATAAATATTTTTTAAAAAATAAATAAAGTTGTCATGAACTATAAAAGAACCACAAAAGTTTTAACTAAAAGAAATGAGTCAAATTGTAAATTATATGTCTTAGTATCCTATGAGAAATATTTAAGTTACTGATTTAGAGATTTACGTTTACTCCCTTAAAAACTGTGGAGCTTCTAGACAAGTCCTCACATTATCTTTGTTTGATAAATTACACAATAAGAATTGCAAGGAGCAAAAAAATCTCATGTTCATTGCTAACCATACGTTCTAATAAATCTTCAGAACCAAATTCTGGATTCTAATCTCAAACATCCGGATTGCTTATCCACAGAGTAGGGACTGGTCTTCATTCTTTACTTGGTATTGTACCTTTTGGAGCAAATCAACCATGGTAATAATAGTAGCAATGAGGATTAACTGATATACTTAATTCCTTAGCAAATACGAATGTAGGGTATGAACACACATTACTAACTTGAATAAAAGAGGCAGTGTACCATATTATCTGCTCTAGCTCAAGTATGTACTGGGTCCAACCACCCTTTGCTACCTGCACCACTTCTACACCTGTCCAAGTCACCATCATCGCTCACTTGGACAACTGTCACGGCCTCCTGACTGACCTCCCTGCTCCTTCCCAATTCTCAACAATCCATTTTTCCACTCCAAAGTCAAAAGAATCTTTCAAAACTATCGACTAAAACATGACACTCCCCTGCACATTTTCTCTTCTCTTCTTCCTCCTCCTATCCTTCTTTTCCTGCAGGAACAGACTGGATAAACAACATTCTATGGTTGTTTTCTCCTTCTCAAGCTCTGATAAGAAGGGGCTAAGAAAATTAGTCCCCCAAATTAGTGCATTCTTAGTAATGATATCTTACTACTTTCAAAATTTGGAACAAAAAAATTACAAGAGTCATGAATACCTCACTTATCCAGAAGCCACATGTCTGATGAGCCCAACTTTCTAAAATACTACTGAGAAGAACCAGAGGTTACAGAAATAGGGAAGGAGTCTCATAGATACGACAAAGTCTCCACATTAAAGTACCCGCATGTTTTAAACAAACCTAATAACCCCAATCATCCACTTTCCCACGTATAATCAGAGAGAATATATCGTTGGGGACTGGAGCTCTTGAGGCAGGCACGTGGCAGTATCAGAAGGTGAACACTAATAGTCTGCCAGAGAGAGGAGACAGCAAAACTAGGAAAAATAGGCATGAGAATTAGAAACAGCAGCAACTATATATGGTACTCGGTGGAAAAAGTCCACCTGGAGTAGACCCTAAGTGTATCACTATATCGCAGCACCATGTTTCCAAACTGATCCTGAAATAACAGGAAAACATTAGATAGTATTCCAAATACTTCATCAAGAAGATGGGGAAATGAACAATATGTTTTAGTAAATTTTCCAACAAAACAGTTGCAATAGTTGTAAGTGATGGTGCTTTAAGGTTATAATTCATTTACCCCCATATGAAAAATTCATTCCTCCATGATAGCGGTAGTAAAGTCAACAAAATTATTGATTGGCAAAGAAATTAATCTTGTTTAAGTTGAGGGTTTTTGGTCAGTGGTGTGGTCCTCTCAAGACGGCACTCGAGGCTTCCCCCGCTGCAGGTGTGCTGGCAGAAGGAGGCATCCCAGGACGGATGAAGGCTGGGAGGCCATGCGTTCACACCACTTGGAAGTTCCCTGGATACCTGACAAGCTAGGAGGTTATGGTTACACGCCTGTCTGGCACGTTTTTATCAGCTTTTTCTCCGCCGTTGGACCCACTTCCTCTTTGGACTGCTCCTCCCTCTCCTACTCCTGGATACAAAGGCTGCCTACTCCTTGGAAAGACTTTGCCCTTTTTCATACAAAAAATATTTATTAACCATCTATCACAGACTAGGCCTTGTTTTAGATGCTGGGGATGCAGCAGTAAAGCAGAAATGCCCTGAAATAGACAGCTGATGCCAGCTTTGCCCGAGGCCTTCACTGTCATGCAGGGTACAGAATGAAATTAGGACACAGGTGAGGGGCCTTCCAAACCAAAAGGAGATGAAAGCCTGCACAGAGGAAATGCTGGACTATATCTGTTTACCATCGATAGAACCCTTGTCCTAACTGGTTAGAGCGTATCCTTCACCCAAGGTATGCAAAAGCTACAGCCCTTAGTATAAGTCTATGTCCAAATGCCTCATGTCTGCTAACCCACTAATCCACAGAGGACTCTGCCTCTCACAGTTAAAAACACAGAGTTAGTTTGACCAGTCTACTTGTCCTTAAGACTTAACAGAAGATAGAGTCTCACTAGTTGGCAAAACAAGATACCAAAATTCCTCACTGATCACTATCACAACGTAAAATCCCTGGCTTTAATATTAACATGGCTGACATCCTTAGCAGGCCTAAAATAGAAACAAAGGCCTTAAAGTGAACCCAGAGGACCTCTCTACAATATGAGTTAACTAGACAATATGAGTTAACTAGACAGTCACCATCCCCAGTCCTTAATGCTAACTGTACTTTGGAATGCCACCTAAAAACCTTCAGCAAATGCCCTGCTCCACCCCCTTTAGATAAAACTTCTGAGTTCAGTCTGCATAGAAGATTAATAACTATAGCTTTTATGCAAATACAAAAGTATTCTGTTATCAGTGGAAACAGATCAGCAATGCGATATGGGTATACTTTAAAAAAAACTTTTTTGTTAATTTGTGAGTAAAAGAACCTCAGTTTTAGGTTTCAAAATGTTAAACCTTAAAAAACTGCTTTAAAATATACTCATCTCTTTGTGATAGCCAGCCTGCAAAATGACCCACTAATTCTTGCTTTCCAGTACTCATACCGCCGTGTAACCCTCCCACCCGAACCCACTCGGGGTGAACTGTGTAACCAGTAAGATATTCCTGAAACGACAGAGGGCTGTGACTTCCAAAACTAAGTCATGAAAGACATTCTGGCTTCCACTTTGCTCTGTGAGACTGTTTGCTCTAGGGGAAGCTGACCTCCATGCTGAAGCTCATAAAGGAGCTCAGATGGGAAGGAAGTGAAATCTGCCAACACCCAACCCCATGTTGGGTATTGTCTCAGTCTACTGACAGTGATGGTATGGGCAGTCTCAGTCTATTGACAGTGATGGTATGGGCGAGGAAGGCATTCCCTAGGCCCAATTACTTGTGGCAAGTCCCAGCATTTCCCTGATTGAAGCCAGTGTCCTTGAGGTTCTTATAACTGCAGAACACAACTTCAGCAAACCATCAGGGAACTTCAAAGAATAAGATTTTTTACTCACAAGCCCTGGAGGATATGCGGGGTGCCCAATGGCCACACGCCAAGGTCGGAGGTAGAGAGAGAGAAGACGGAAGGAAGAACTTGAGGCTCTGCCTTTATTAGGGTCTAAGGGTTGGGGCCTAGAGTTTCATGGGTCCTCTCTTTATTGGCAAATTTAAAGCATTAAGGCATGAGAAGGGAGAAGGAGGGTTACCCAAGTGGTCAGTTATCTGAGTTACCAGGGTCTTTCTAAAAGGGGAACTTCATGGGTGGGAGTAGCCTGGTTCCTTATCTAGTTGTTTTGCTAGCAGCCGTGTTATGCAGCAGGAAATATGTTGATTCAAGATGGATGTCTTTGAAGTAGATGCATCAGCAATGAACAGCTTAATGCCAGGTACTTAGATTACAATCAAAACATCCAACGCGAGGCATCTATACTACAGGAGCACACCATGTTCGAAGTGTATTCTCCAGCTCCGTGCCAGCCTTCAGATCACTCCAGTCCCAGCTGACATCTTGAGATGTCATGTGAGATCCCAAGCCAGAGCTATTCAGCTAAGGCACTTCCAAATCCCTGACCAAAAGAAAATGTGGGAGATAATAAATGCTTACTGTTAAAAGCAGCTAGATTTGGGGGTAATTTGTTATGCAGCAATAGGTAGCTAATATAAAACTTTATACTGTTAAGTTGCTAGCTGACAAATGAACCATTCGATGTTCACTATCAATTCATCCTAGATCCAGCTACCTCATATATTTGCATCAACAATACATATATACCCACAGTCAACAGCGTGAACTCAAAAATCAGACCAACTGGCTTCAAAGGTATGCTCCACATTGTGTGATCCGAGTTATTCATCTGTCCCAGTCCTGTAAAATGGGGATAATGACAGTACCTGCCTCATAAGATTGTTGTGAGAACTGAGTAATCCTAGGAAAGAACAATGTCAGGAATGTAGGAAGTGCTCAATAATTCTATCTACTTTGATGTGTGAATAAATCAATGAGACGATTCTTTTTAAAAGAGTAAAAACGACAGTAGAATGAATTGGGAAAACACATTCATTCAGCTGTGGATTCTATCTTTTTGTGGCTTCTCCAATGTGTAGGAAAGGAAAAAAAAGAAGCTGAGAGACCAAAGCAGGCAGACAAGGTTCAGGTCAATAAGCCTTATCCACATCTAACCATGGTAAAGTAGTGTGACCAAATAGTTTACCATAAAAACAGGGATACCTCTGAGAGTGAAAAGGAGCCCTGTTGAGAATGATGTTGAGTAAACAGGCCTAAAACAGCACGGTCCCTAGCAAAGCAGGCATATAAACATCCTTAAGTCACTACAGTGTAGGAAAAACAAAAACTGTTGAAGATGGTAATAAAGCTCTGGAAAAGAGATTCAAATTCCTGAGCTACCCTGAGAGGAGCAGTCAAAGTTAAGACTTTAGAGTCAAGGGGCACTTCGGTGGCTCAGTCTGTTAAACGTCTGCTTTCGGCTCAGGTCATGATCCTGGAGTTCCGGGACTGAGCCCCACATAGGGCTCCCTGCTCAGTGGAGAGCCTGCTTCTCCCTCTGCCCCTTACCCTGCTCATGCTCTCTCCCTCTTTCACTCTCCCTCGATCTCTCCAATAAACTTTTTTTTAAAAAATTAAAAAAGAAAAAAGAATTTAGAGTCAAGTGTGTAAAACATTATACTAGAACCTTGAATAAGATCAGTTGTAGGATTCCTTTGCACAGTGATGGAGAATTAACAATTACCAAAAGGAGAGTTAATAATTTACCAAAAGGTACAAATGAATGTTTTATTTCCTTAGTTTTTCTCTTCCTGTGTCATTTGTTCAAATAAAGAGTCAATCTTCTTTAAGTTTTTAACAGGGCACACCACATACTAATGCAGGTTTCAGTTAGGAGCGACTTTTAACTGAGCTTGTTTAGACGAAGAGGCTATGAAAACAGCATCAGCTGGTGACAGCCCGCCCTCATTGTAGGCAAAGAACCTTTGAGGAAATAAACACGGAGCAGTGCTGAACTTCCAAATGCAACTGGTGAGATTTTAGTGACTTCCTGTGCTTTTGGTCTAATAATTCTTTATGGTAAACAATTCAGAATCCACTTTTTCCTATAATTATGTTCATGCTTTTTTTTTTTTTAAGCAAAAAAAAAAAGCAAGACTGTATTTGTGGAAAGACTCTCAAGTTTACTTAGTTATTTCTTTTGCTATCATACAAGAAAGAGTACAGTAAATACAGGCCCAGTCCCAGGTCAATTCAATGAGAGCTTTCCCTAAGACCGGCTAAAATTCATGATGATTATTTACACTGAACTTGTACAGGGGCAGATACCCTCAGAGAAACTCCTAAAATACAGCTCTACCATAAGCAAAAATTTTACCTACGTATCACACCATAATTCCCCTTACTGTGACTTTTATGATGTTTCCATTCAGAAGTTACATGGTAGCATATAATTAGGTAATTTGGATAGTGACGTGTACATTAACGTCTAAGGACTTTACCGGATACAAACGTCAAAATATGATTTTTAAAAGGCTAAAAATATAGTTCACATAGAAATATTTAGTGAGCACATGTCAGAGACTTATGTAACTCATTAATGAGGAAAACAGCAAGGTGGCAAAGAAATTGTTTTAGTGAATTAAAAAAATATATTTGAACGACATTGCTAAATTACATACAAAACCACTTAATGTGCTATAAGGGTAATAAAACATAACCCTTGGGGTTATCTCTTCTACCTGAGAGAAATCATTTGTATTGTAACAATTTTCTATAAGTTAACTTCTAACTTTAATAGAGTCTGAGGGCTAATTAAAAGCAGATGTAGTAGGTAAAACAAAGTTACATTCTCTAGAGAATCAGGTGACCCTTAGGGCTTATCATACAATGCTCTAAACTTAAAAGGTTAGACCTCTGTCTTGTTATTTTATTACCAAGTTTCAGAACATTTTTCTTCACCTGAATAAAATCCTGACTCAGTTGTCCATTATGATGACAACTTTACTTTTCTCCCTGAAAAACACACTTAATTAAAAAACCAAAACAGAGGCTAGATCTGAGGTTCAGGTGTCAAATTTATACCCCAAAGTTCCTTTCCACATTGTACTTAGGCTCCTACGCCAAACAATGATGTTCGGTCATGAAGTGGCCTTGAGGAGACAACAGTCTGTGTGAGGGCATAAACATGACATAGTCTTCTTCACATTCATCACAAAGGCCCCGCAGATCTTGCTGTTTATTCATTCATGTAACAAAACTTTACTGAGTACCTATTATGTACAAGGAGTTATATTAGATCTGTTATGCTGAACCAAATTATGTAAAGGAAATTAGTACAGCCAAGAAAGAAAGCTCCAAAGGTCCTGAAAGAAATGGACAAAAACAAAAAATCTATCATGACTGTAAAACCAAGGGAGGAAAAGAGTAAGGAGGAGAAGAGAAAGTATGTCAATTCTGGCAGCAAAGAATGGGTGTATTGGAGGATAAACAGACAAAATCCAGAGCTGGAAGCGAAAAGCAGGTAACAGGAGAATTGCTCAATATTACAGAAGTGACCGCTCA
This sequence comes from Potos flavus, assembly GCA_028534135.1. Lineage (NCBI taxonomy): Eukaryota > Metazoa > Chordata > Mammalia > Carnivora > Procyonidae > Potos > Potos flavus. The sequence goes on from CM052897.1 coordinate 23,067,183, forward strand.
TGCATTCTTTCACCAAAAAGCAATTTACTGATGATCGTTAATTGGATTTGAAGAGAAAATGTAAAAAATACAGAAGGACAAATGGCTTCTAATTATTTACATTTGAGCTAAAAACAAGGGAAATACTGAATATTACCACAAGAGCCTAACACCTTGCCAGTTTTTAATATTACATGATGTCCACTTGAGAGGCAAAGTAGACTCATGCAAACCATGTCCCTTCCCGGCTTAAAAACCTTCTGGAGTCTCCTGTTCTTATGAATTCCATACTTCTGTTCAGAGTTTACAAGGCTTAGCAAGGTCTGGCCCCAGTATGCCTTTCCCTCCATCCCTGATCCTCTCTCCCTTGGTCATGAAACTCCAACATGGCTTCTGAAGGTCTAGGAAAACACCAAGTTCCTCCCAATCTTAGGTCCTTCAAACTTGCTGGCCCTCTATCTAGGATTCTCCTGGCATGGCTAACTCTGCCCATCCTTCAAAATCCAACTTCAATATCACCTCCTCAGGAAGACCTTCCCTAACTACCCCATCTCAAGAAGCCCTCACCCACCCACCTACCCCCTACATCTCATTATCTTCTAACTTAGTATCTTCATTTGTTTCCATGACAGCAGGGATTTTGTCTACGTCATTAACCATTGTATCCCCAGAATAGTACCTAACATATACTAAGCATTTAATATTATTGAAATACATGTAGTCAATATGAAGAACTACAGTACCACCAAACAGGGCCCACGTCAAAGCCCTAGAATAGTAGTGCGACTTCTCGTAGCTTCTTGGAAGTCCTACTCTGACTCCTACTAGGCCCTGGCCCATGAGGCAATATTAGACCTGGTGGCTGCAAACAGCTTCAGGCAAGCCCTGAAGACACCTGGTTCCAACCTAAATCTCAGAAGAGCCTGCAGAATATTCTCTCTTCCAGAAGCTTCCAAGTCTGAAAGTCTACCAAGCCAAGATGAGGCTCTAAAGAGGGACTGGATACCCTGGTCAGGCCAGATACAAATGCCCACACTTTAGAGCCTTCGTGCCCTTGCAGACCACTTCTCCATAACAACTGCCATACTCATCCCCTGAGAAGCTTCTCCCCTCCCTGCTTCTAGATACGCTGCATCTCCACCTGGGTCCTGGCTCCCCGCACCTCAGCCAGTGTTGGGGGCAGAGGCGGTAGGAGAGGGGACAACAATGCTGACAGACAGTACTATTTATTAAACACTCATTCTGTGTGAGGGACTTTCATATAATAACATCACACCGACCTCAGAATCTAAAATCTTCTCAACCACCTTAGGAAGCAGATGGGATTTCTTTTTTTTTTTTTCCATTTTAGAAGTTGCATAAACCACCTAAGGTCACACAACTAGAGGGTAGAAGAGGCAAGATCTAAACCCAGGTTTAACTACCTTGAAAAGCTGTATTATTTCTGGCACCATCTGGTGTCTTTACTGACAGTCGTGGGGAAAGAATAGAAGGGAGGGAAAATGCCATCCTGACACCACCGCCTAGCTCCCCACCCCCAACATTAAGAGGAAAGGAAAAGTGGAAGGGGGTGAGCAGTAGAGAAATGAGTAAGAGATGGGTAAGAAAATCCCCCACCCCTGCTCTCCCCACTCCCCCAATGCTTCTTACCGGCACCCTGCTCTCCCCACTCCCCCTGAAGCTTCTTACCAGCACCCCTCATCCCACCCTGCTCTCCCCACTCCCCCCTGATGCTTACCAGGGCTCCCCACCCTACCCTGCTCTCCCCACTCCTTCCTGCTGCTTCCTACCAGCGCCGCCCTCCCCTCCAACCCCTGGCCTTGCACCTTCGCCAGCGCCTGCCCGGCCAGAGCTTCCCCAGGTTATAGGAGAGAGCACGTCTGCTCGGACTCCAGCATCACGGAAACACTCCTGCCGCAGGGCCACCACACAGTGATGGCTTCCTGGTTTCCTTAATTGGAATTCAACACATTTTTCCATAAAATTACATTACATTGTGGTTAGGGCTTATAATACCAGTGGCCTTTTTATTAAAAAAGAAGAAGAAGAAAGGAAAAAAGAAGGATAATAGAGATCCACTAATCTGAAATCCAAAATGCTCTGAAAACCATGTTTTTTCATAACTCATTTGGCAGCAAAACCTGACCCGACCTGAACTCATTTGGCCTGAATTTATTTGGCAACAGATCCTGACCTGAACTGACACGAGGTTATTTATAGTTTTTATTTATCCCACTGAGTGTGAATATTCATCAGTTACATGGCAAAAGTATCAGTGTGTTTGATTACAGGCTCCTGCTGCAGACCACGCTGCAGTGCTATGTGATAACTGGTATATGCACAAATTATCCTTAAAAAAAAGAAAAATCCAGAGTCAGCAAAATCCAGCCTCAAAGGTTTTGAATAGAGAATTGTAGACCTGTATTTACTCAGATTTAACCTCTTTGAACCTTGGGTTCATCGCAAGTCTGAAATTAGGTCATAGACAACATCATTTCTTTAGGAAAATATATTCTTAATTTCAAACAAGCAACTTAAAAATGAACTTTTGGGACACCACTAATTCATGGGTTGGAAACTACATAAAAATATACAATAAAGAAAAATTTGTCATGATAAAAGGTTTCCATCCTGCAAAAAAAAGGCCAGATTCTGTTTCCCAATCCCACACAATCTTCAAGGAAGTCTTCAGCTTCCAAAAAATACGGCCAATCTTCTTGAACCTCTCTGTGCACTGAGGATAGTGTTAGAGTATTAGAACATGGACCAAAGAAAAGAGAGGTAATACTAGAAATCCTGTAAACTGCTTCCATCCTGTCATTCTGTTCATTTATATTTCTGCCAAAATTATGTTTTTATGGTTTTTATTGCCATTCAAAATGTACCTTTCCAGCAGAAGGAAAGCATCAAATGCCCTTTTCAACACAAGAAATGTTCAAAGCAAAATTCTAATCTTCTTATAATCATCTTATGAATGTAATGAATCCTGTAGCTCCCATTTTGTTTGGTAGAAAAACTGGAGCCAAATTTATAGCCCAGTTCTAGCCCCTGTATAGAATTTTATACTGTATGTTCTTTGTACTAACCCTACCCACACCAGCCTTGTTAGAGTTCTCCCATTTTCCTTTGGCCCAATTTCTTCATCTATTTATTTTATGTGGTGGTGGTAGTGGAGGCAGTTGAGTGTGTTTGTATGTGTAAATTTCCCCAAAATCTTCTTTTAATAAGGTGGAGTTTGGATAAACAAATAAATAATTGTATACTTAATAATGTTCTGGCAATGGATCCATTCACTCCCCACTGTAGAGGCTTCAGTAATAACAGAACTCTAAATCATTCTACTTGATTAATTGCACAAATACTGAGCCATAATTAAAACCTTCTCTACCAAAATGCCCATGGCATCATTCATTATATGAAAATAATCATAAATTAGGGAAAGCAAAAACAGCATCTCAGCAATGTTGCATGTTTCAAAAATACATACAGTCACCCTAGATAGGTGGTTAAGATTTGACCATCACTTTACCCCAAAGGCTGGGGAGACACGAGTTTCAAGTCTCAGCATTCATTTATCTCCCTACTCCATATCCCCAGACCACAGTTACTTCCCACAGCACCACATCTGAGCCTGAGATTATGAAACCCCCACTGCTCACACTAGGCCCCCGACTTGCTGGAGTTACTGGAAGACAATGGAGCTACTGAAAGATGGGGAAGTCCTAAAGAGTATTCATAAAACCCCTAAGAGCCGAACACTTTCTGTTCTATGGTTGCATCTGGTGATCAACGTTTTATTTTCTTTTCAGTGGTTCAGTTTTTCTGTGTATAATCCATACTTCTGAAGAGTTGTCTGGTTAAAAAATTTCTGAAGGGAAAAATTAGAATTTAAGTAACAAACGGTAATCAAGATTCATAAATAGTAAATCAGGATATATAACGTAAGCCTGCCTTCCCTGAGTCCAAACTATAACCATGAAGCTCTACAAGAAGTAAAAAAGGGGTATATATGTGCCCTACGAACAGAAGTCCCATAGTCTAGTGCATCTCAGGTATGAGTAAGGGGCAGCGAGGTCACGGGACCTAGTTTTTTACCCAAAACTGGATTCTGACAGAATTCTATTTGGATAGATCAAAAACTCAGGTGCCTGGGCAGCTCAGTTAGTTGGGTGTCTGCCTTCCACTCGGGTCAGGGTCCCAGGGTCCCCTCCCCCTGCTCATGATCTCTCTCTCTTATGCGCTCTCTCTCTCAAATAAATAAATAAAATCTTGAAAACACAAAACAAAACAAAACAAAAACTCTCCCCAGCTGAAATCAGACTGGAGAGGGAAGCTATTCTTTTTAAAATGTAGTGATAGATATTATATATAATATTAGTAGAATAAACTGAAATCTATCTGATGTTACGCAGTATGATGCCAAAACCAAAATGAAACAAGAAGATTGAGGAAGATTTTGTAACATAAAAGTCTAAGTTCAAAAAAAAAAAAAGTATAGGTGAATGCTTTATTAAACCTCTAAATTCTTTTATTTTATTTTATTTATTTATTTGACAGAGAGAGATCACAGTAGGCAGAGAGGCACGCAGAGAGAGAGGGGGAAGCAGGCCCCCCCGCCGAGCAGAACCTGCCACTGGGCTCGATCCCAGGACCCCGAGACCATGACCCAAGCCAAAGGCAGAGGCTCTAACCCATGAGCCACCCAGGTGCCCCTAAACCTCTAAAAATTCTTAAGCAATATTTCATATTGCCCAGCCTTTTTAAATTTTAATTTTACCTTACAAAATTCTGAGCCATAAGATGCTTAAAATCTCTTTAAAACGATGGATTGTGACTACTAGCGTCACAGAAACGCTGTGCCTAGAAGGGTGTGCTAAGCAGAATTCTAAAGATGTCCCCCCAAGATTCCCATCCCCTGATGATTCAATCAAGCGCTAAATGAGGTACTGCTGGGAAGGGGCTTTGTTGTGTAATTAAGTTACTAATCAGTTGATTTTATAGACGTTATCTTAAATTATTTTTAATTACACAGGGAATTCAATTTAATATAAGGAATAATAGTCTAATAATTAGAGCTCTCCAGCCACAAATGGACTGCCTCAAAAAGCAGTCAGAAATGTTATAAGATTCTTACAATTCCATAAAAAAAAAAAAAAAAAAAAAGGCCTGAATGACCTCTACATTCCAAATCCAAAATTCTGTGACTCCATCCACTTAGTACCAGAGAGTTACACCGACTGCTACAATGCTGGTTTTATCGGAGGACTGGGTAAGGTACTAGTGTTCTATAGAACGGGGCACATGAACTCATTTAACGTGAACATAAAAGTGGACAGGGCCGTTCTAGAAACAGAAATTACTGGCATTCTAAGTTTCTAAACAGGAGTAACATAGGAGTATACAAAAATGAAACTATTTTAAAGGGCAGCCTTTTGTTTTTGATTCTGCAGAGTTAGTTCGTTTTCAAAAGTGAAGTCTGGAACTTCTGGTTCTGAAGTGGAAGACGAGAATGGGAGACCCTGCGAACCTGCCCTGATGAGAAGGGACCCAGAACAAAACGTGTTAACGTTCCCAAGTTGCGCGAACACCTGACTCTACTAGGACAGTCTGCCCCTTCAAAACAGAATCTGCGGAACTGGCTCATTGCACCACGGCAAGAAATTTCTCGGCAACCTGTGACTGCTCATTTACTGAAGATGGGCAGCGGGCTGTTGTAAAGAATGCCGATTTCCCCTGTATTCTCTTTCCCAAACACAAAGGCAAGTGTTTCTGCAAAGTTCACGTTACACTCAGGTTCGTGTCAGGCTTGGTGTGTTTCCTTGAGATTGGCTGAGTTTCCCTGGTTTTGGTGTTGTGAGGACGAGCCAATCATTTCCCATTTACCTTTCACTAAGGCCAAATTGGACAAATGCAAAAAAACATGGCTTTCAAGTATACCTCTGTCACTCCCGGCACTGCCTTTGCGTAAGATGCTGAGAAAGAGGAGAAACTCCCCAGCCACCCCGCAGATCACACCCAGGGCGCCCTTGGGGCGGCGGGGTGACTAGCTGCCTCCCAGACACGGCTGCACTGGACGGCCGAGCACCCGAGCCAGACTCCCGGCTTATCTGCTGTTCACACAGCGTCACCGCACTCACCAGTTCCTAGAGAAGGCATTCTGAGAAAAAAGAAAGAGCCCGGTTCCCTAGAAACATTAAATTAACACAAGGGATCTGGAAACGAAACAGCAGATGCCTGAAAGCCTTCCCCTTGACTGTTTCCTGCCTTCTTGGAAAATCTTTGCATTAAAATAGATTGGATTACTCTGCAAAGCCCGATGCGGCTAGAGAACTTCATTTTTGGGTTAATATGAAAGCAAAGTTAGCCATCTTCTAAAAAGCTTTTCTTTTCGAGGTGGTTTGAATATCGCCTTTGGGTTGTTCATATCAGCTAGGACCTGAAGCTGAGGGTTTTTTGCATTACAATAGAGAACTTTCCATAACATTGACTTGCAAATCAGATAACCAAAATCAGGGCTTGCAGAGTAGAAAGGTGGAGTGTAGAATGAGTAATAAGAGTTCAGAATCGGAGATTCATATCTCTGGAAAGAGCCTAGAAAGGGTACAGTCCAGCCCCTTATTTCACAAAGAAGTAATATGTTTGATTTCTAAGCCTATTTACTTCAACCACAGCTAGAGGCACACAAAAGAGTAAAACGATCTAACAGCCTTTTCAGAGAGTCAAAAACAGAAGCAAAAAGGCTTAGGAGTAATATTTCATCAGCCTCCTCATTTTAAACCCCAGGCGCTAACCTCCATCAACGCGATCTGCAAATTAAACTCATCCTCTAGAATTTGTAAATTCAAACCAAGATGAATAACCACACGCCTTGAGAACAGTGGGTCTCTGGGACAGAATGTATTCTACCTCCAAACACCTTTACTTTCATATTTAAACATTTTTGATAGCTGAGAATAAGATCCAAGGCCTCCTGTGACATACTTCATTTACGGAGGAAATAAAGTTTTCATTGTCATAGCACCGTCTTTGATATTTTAACTTTTTTTCTTGATAACCTTTAACTAAGGACTCATAATCCTTAGCCACTATTTTACATGGGTCTTGCTTTCTAGTAAAAACAGTTAACCTGTGCAGTCCTAAAAGGATTCTATGCTTATCCCAAACTTGAGAGCATGTGATGGGGAGAAGTATATTACAAGATACTGTCAACAAATATAAAATTAAATATCTTGGCCTAAGCAAGAAAGCAACAAAACTCATGTGAAAGCAAGGCAGTCGGACAAAATCATTCCATCTGTAACAAGGCAAGTATACCACTCCATGAGAACAGCAGCCCAAAGTATTTGTTTTAACAACTCACAGGGGATACACAGAATCTATCTTTCCTCCCTGATGGATAAAAAAATAAGGGGCAATTTTATAGTAACTTCAGTGCTTTCTAACTTAATGATTGGACTTATGGAAAAGCAAGTAAAATTTTTAAATGTTTATAAGAAAGCAAAGGAAAATACTGCAAAAATTTATTTAGCTGGCAGGCCACGGAGAAAGCCAGATCTTTGCAGGAGTCACCAAACTACCGAGCAGCTTTAAAACTGAAAGTCAAGTCAAGCAGCTTTTAACAGGTACTGAGTATTTTACACAACAAAATTATCATGTGTACATACTTCTTTTTAATATCACAAACAGACTTATTTCTAACTATTAGGAAAACGCTACAGGTATACAAAAATAACTAAACTGGCTGTGAGTAAATAACTTACCACGCAATACTATTAGCCAAGACTGGCTTTAAAAAGAAGACCAGAGAATTTCAAACTGATTCTAACTGATCAAGGTGACTGACTCCTGCGTTTTCTAGGTAGATATTGTTGTTAAGACTATCACTTTCACAGAACTATATTCCATTCTATCTAATTTTCATGTATCAATAACAGCAACACTAAAGTAAAAATGACTACAAACAAAAATGAACTGACCAGGCTTCTTTTAAAAAATGTCTTATTGTTTATAATAAAACCTTTGGCAAGTGCATTAGGGAAGATTAGCAAATTTTAAAATCCCCCTCCAAAATTATTTCTGAAAAAAAAAAAAAAAAAAAAAAAACACAATCTTCATGCCATAGAAAACTATGGGTAGCTTATAACCCTCAGAATTCCTTTCACACAGCTAATGGGTCTCTCACTTCTGGGATTTCTTCACATTTAAGTAAAATGTTAAAAGAAGAAACACTTGGATGTTGATAAAAAAGTTATTCTAATCATCCTGCTTCTCTAATTTCAGCTCAACCAAGTTAAAAATCTAGTAAGTGCCTGGTCTGCTTCATTTTTTTCCCCCCTATTTTAAAAATCATTACTAAACAGATGAGGTTATTATAGTTAAAACTCTAAAACCAAATGTCATACACTTTGTTGTAAAAATGTGCACAGTACTAGTTAAATATACTTTTCTTTCTATATATTTTTGTATTGTTGGCCAAAGTCTCCAAGTAAAGTTTTAGTTTATGATTTATATTCTAAAATAAAAATGTTTCTATTTTATGCTATAAAAATCAGGAAGCTTTTTCTAAAGTCGGATGCTTCAAAATAAATTATTCAAGTGTTTTAATGAAAGCCCTCTTCTAATTAAAGAAGGTGACTGGTGATGAAAAAGAAAATTAAAGACATATTTACAATAAATCAAAAACAGAACTGCAATTAGTAGCCTCCATACTGATTATTAATGTTCATCTATCGGTCTTTGCATTTAATTCAAAAGTATAATCTCATTTTTTTCTTAATATATGAAAAATAATTTTCTGGGTTTTTTTCTGTTTTTAAGATGAGAATGACTACTTTAAACATAGAAAACAACTTCTAGGATCTTTCCCTTTCTCCATTTCAAAACTACAAGTTATTCTTATTTATCTTTCCGAACTCTTGAAATTCACGGACCTTGTCACAGCTCTGAGAATCAAGACAACAGAAACCACCAACAGTAGGAGAGAGGCTTGATGCTTTTGATTATATTTTCCTTGAAAGATTTATATGATATTGGTATTTAATCTTAATAGTTTTTATTTTTTTAAAGAAATCTTGCAATGCCAATAAAAGTCCAACAATGCCAATTTATTTAGCCCATCGGCATTCCCTAAAAACAGGATAATTTAATAAAACCTAAATAACACATTGTATTTGGTTTTAAATAATATGTTATACACTTTCAATATGTATGTCCTGTTAAGATTAGTAGGTACCAACCTCAAAACTGTTGGAAATGGGCAGAGTACACATTTTTTTAAAGAAGAGGCTACATTAACCACGGCTCAAAACCTTCACATTTGGGTATAGAAGAAAGATGGAAAGAGAGTACGGGCAGCCTGCATCTTCCTCAGGGCAGCTCCCCACCTCATGGCACCACGCTTCCCACTGCATCCTTACCATTGTCAAAGTCAGAATACTCAGTTCAAGTGTTTCTACAATCACATATCTGTCTGTTTTGCTATGAAGAGAAGGGAAGAAACAAAGAATATAAAACTCCCTCTTCCAACTTCCTGTATTATTTCAAAATCAAATTTTACCACCGTAATTAGTAGGATAAAAAAGAAACCACCTGTAACCTAAATGATTTCCCCTTAAGACTCATTTTAAGGTCAACGAGAGCACACACTTTTTTTCTTTTTGCTCCCCTTTTTTCATTTTTTAAGTCAGACTGTCTGATTTATTAATGATTTTTATTCTGTTTAAATCTAGTCCCTGTTATGTGATTTTTTTCTGGAGAGAAATAAGATTTCCATTGTTTATGAAGCTAAAACGGGAGACTGACACTTTACCCACAAAAAAAGAATAGCCAAAGGTTACAGCGATGTCAACTCTAGTTTTTGCTGAGGGCTGGTGGGGTTTTGGCGGCAGTTGGGGGGCAGGTATGAAGAATTGGGTGTGTTTCCTTAGTGGAGACAGGATTTTCACTTGACGTCGATGCTATCCTGGTTCTAAGGAGGGGTCCAGCTCTGCCAATTCTTCTGGGTAGACCTCGTAACAGAGTTGAGCAGACTCTATTCTCTAGGAAGGCTGAAGCTGGCAACTGCATCTCATGGAAGATTCCACAAAAGGCTAAGTTAGGATGAGATCGTCAACAGACTTTAAAAAGGCAGAGTTCCAGGCTCCATCCCTGAGGCCAACAGGCCTCCTTCAGGTCCTTGTCCCTACAGTCTGACACTTTTGGCCTCTCCTCTCTCCTCCAGTTTCCCACCCCATTCTTCTGCCAGCCCTTCCTTTTTCCTCTAACCCTGCAAAAAATGAGCCGCACTGTTGTTTTGCTCCAACTGACAAAACAGCTAAAACACCAGAAGAACATGACTGCCCTTTTCAAAATGGGCCACGTGATCACCCTATTTAAACCCAGCTCTTACAGTAAAAATGAATAGAGAGGGAGCTGTTTACCAAACTCTCCTGCTTGCCTTCATAATACTGTCATCTCCTCCCCTCTCAGCCTTCTAAATACCCCAATGAGATTATATAATGAGCTTTATTTTCTCACTCCAAAACTCTTCCTTAGTCCAAATTGCTAATGCAGCAGGTTCCAGCTGCCTAAATTCCCTAAACAACATTCCCTGTTCCATAAAAAGCAGTTGCACTGCAAGCACTGCTCCGGGGCTCAGAACCGTGGAACGACGACCCAGTTCATCGGGCCCCGGAAGGCCGTGACAGAAGCAACATGGGTGACAGAAAGAGAGAGCACAAGTAGGGGGAGCAGCAAAGGGAGAGGGAGAGGCAGGCTCTCCACTGAGCAGGGAGCCCAATGCAGGACTCGATCCCAGGACCCTGAGATCATGACCTGAGCCGAAGGCAGACGCTTAACCAGTGACTGAGCCACCCAGGCATCTCTTATTCTCACTTTCAATGCAGTTTTAAAAAGAGGTCTCCAGTATTCTTTCCATAAACCATACTATTCCTATTTCTAATATCAGCAGTAAGAACAAAGGTGTGTCTCATTCATTCATTCAACATCTATTCCACAGTTACTCTGAGCCAGGCACTTCACTCTCTTTGAGGATATAAACAAAAAAGTTCTGGTATTTGACTCCAAACTGCTCACAGCTTAGTGGGAAACAGACACAAAAACAAATAACTTGGTTTATTCTCTTTTTCCCCAGGCTCTGTATTGGGTTTTGTTTCCCCCCTTTGTCACTTTTTACTGCCACGTTACTAACTTTCCAAATTTTAGTAGTTGATTTCCCATTCTTTATTTTAAACATGAGTAAAACATGAGAAACCTCCACCATTTCATACACTGCCTTCGTTGCTAGAATCACATTCTGGAGGGAAGCAAAACTGAACAAACCATCATTTAAATTTAAATTTGCTCATACTGCTCTCAATTCTGTGCTGCTATAGTACTCACTCATCTGTTTGCTCACATTTTTTGGAGCATCTGCTAGAAGGCCCAGTGCTAGCTGAGGAGACAGTAGTGGGAATTAGATAACCAGGGTTCCTGCCCTCATGGAGCTTATCTTCTAGTCATTCCAAGAGGGGAGGAAGTCAGTAAATAAACGCATGGTTTGGGATCAGCGTGCTATGAAGGAAAACCAGAGTGCTGAGAACGCATATATGGCAAGGGACCTGACCTGGACTGGGGGATGGAGAGGGCCTCCCCTTAGAAGTGGCATTAAAGGGCGCCTGGGTGGCTCAGTTGGTTAAGCGACTGCCTTCAGCTCAGGTCATGATTCCGGAGTCCCGGGATCGGGTCCCGCATCAGGCTCCCAGCTCCATGGGGAGTCTGCTTCTTCCTCTGACCTTCTCCGCTCTCATATTCTCTCTCTCTCTCTCTCTCAAATAAATAAATAAAATCTTAAAAAAAAAAAAAAAAAAAAGAAGTGGCATTAAAGCTGAGATCTATGAGTTGAAGGAAGCCTGACGAAGACGGGGGTGGAGGGACAGGAAGGGAAATAGAGAAGAGCATTCTAAGCAGAGGGAACAGCGTGAGCAAAGGCCTGAAAGTGGAAAGAACACAATGCTTCTGAGGTGAGGAAGGAAGGCCAATGTGTCTGGAAGACAGGCAGTGAGAGTGAAGGGTCCCAAGTTAAAGCTGTGAAGTCGGCACAGCCAGCTGACGCAGGGCAGAGCAGACCACCTTGTGGATTTCAAATCTCACCCTAAGAGCAATGGGAGCAAAGGGTAAAGCAAGTCCACTGAACTCATTTAATGTTCTGTCCAGTTCCTTTGGCTACCTGTGATTGATGTATTAGAAAAGGCACACAGTGCAAAAAAGTATTTTGATAATAGAAAACTTATTTAGAATAGAAAGCAGACTGTCATAGAAGAAAGGGTGCTAAAACTAAGAATGAAAAATAATGGGTTCTATTTCATAGCACTATTACCCTGGGTAGGTTATTTAATATCAAAATACCTCTGTTTCCTCATCTATCAAAGCAAAGTACTAAGAAACTCCAAATTCACATACTTGTTGTAAAAAGCAAATGCATTATTTATAATAAATAGTCAAATTATGGAAGCAACCCAAGTTTCCAATGACAGATGAATGGATAAAGAAGATGTGAGAGAGAGAGAGAGAGATAGAACGGAATATTGCTCAGTCATAAAAAAGAATGACATCTTGCCATTTGCAACGACATGTATGGACCTAGAAGGCATTATGCTAAGTGAAATAAGTCAGAAAAAGACAAATTTCATATGATTTCACTTATACGTGGAATCTAAAAAAACAAACAGAAAAACAGAAACAGATCATAAATACAGAGAACTGATGGTTGCCAGAGGGAAGGGGGCCGGGGGTTATAAGCAAAATAGGTGAAGGGGATTAAGAGGTACAAACTTCTAGTTATGAAATGAAGAAGTCATTGAGATGAAAAGTACTAGGAAATGATATTGTAATAACATTACAAAATGATAGACGGTGAGGACACATATTGTGTTGAGCACTGAGTAATATACAGAATTGCCAAGTCACTATGTTGTACGCCTGAAACTAATAATAACATTGTATGTCAACTATACTGCAATAATTATAAATAAATAAAGTAAGCGAGCGAGCCAGCAAATGCGATACTACATTTGAGAATGCTATAAATCTCTAAAATGTAAACTCCTGAAGGCAAAGATTTTATCTGTTTTGTTCACTGTTATTACTACCACCTAAAGGATAGATGGAAGGAAGGAAGAAGAGAGGGAGGGAGGACAGGCAGACAAATGGGATCACATCGAGCACCATACTGTGCAAACACGAAGCAAGAGGTACCACGTGTGGACGAAGCCCACCCGAGAGGGCAGCCTGCACAGGGGAACGAGGTAGCACCACATCACAAATGCCTGCCAGCCAGCCAGGCCCTCCCTCCATGCTGGTGCATGTCCAGCAACTACCCTAGAGGACTGGCCAGCATGCCAGCCAGCACAGGAACAGGAACCATGACATCCACTTGGGCAATGGAGTAAGGGGCGGGGGCGCTGTGAGCAGTGAAACCACTGCCCTTCGTGCTTCCTCCTCCTGAGAGACTAGCACCCGATAAGGACCCCAAAGCCGGGCCCTGCGTACACATCCTTCTCTCTAATACCACCCATCACTTCAGATTCTTATTCTAGTTACCAAATGTACTATTATAATAAATTTTTAGAGAACTACTTCAATTTTTCTTATATTGCACAGTCTTGGCTACATGCACTCAATTTCTTATAGAATTACAATTAAAAGGTAAAACATAAAGATGAGAGGGAAAATATAAAAAGCCTTAAGATGTTCTTTGATATTCAGCTTTATAACCGTGATAACAGTAACCAGTCACTGAATACCTACTTACTCCAAACAGAGAGTTTGATCCTTACCCTATCATTTCTAATCCTCACAACATCTGATAAGGTAAGCATTACTGACCCCATTTCACGGAGTAGAAAATTAAGTCTCAGAGCATAAGTGACTTGCCCGAGGTTACAGGGCTATTAAGAGGCACAGCCAGGGTTCCGATCTGGGTCTTTTAGATAGTACAGTACACATTCTTTCCATTATACCACTTACTATAAAAATATTCTAAAAGAGATTGAACTATATGTGATAAGAGCAACTTGAGCATTTACTATGTACCAGATGCTACTGAACTCTTTACAAAAATTCTCTCATTTAATCCTATCAACAACCCTGTAAGGTCGGTACTTTTGAGATGAAGAAACTGAAGCCTGAAAGACTGGGTAACTTTTCAAAAGTAACACTGCTACATAGTAGAGACTGGATTTTATTTAACTCAGGTCTGTCTGACTCCAAAATGCACCCTCTTAACTGCTACATAAGAGTTCCACTATTCCAATGCGATCAGCATGACATGTACACCTCCAAAAGAGAATGTCAAATAGAAGAACAGGGTCAATAAACCATTTTAAAGATTATTCAAAATAACTACTGCATTAAGGCACTATCTCTAAAAGCCCATTACTAACCACATTCGTGGTGACTGTCACCTTGTTCTGTTGCCCGAATGGCCTTTGGAACTATCTATGACCAGTATTTCCACTACAAGTGTTTTCCTCTTTCATTTGATAAGCAAGTTAAAAATCTGTTTCTTAAACTACCAGCTCAACCAAATGGAACTCCTATCTCTGCATCCAAATCTTCAGAGATACCCCCAAAATGAGCACTAGTTACTTAGTCTACAATTCTCATCATTAAATAATGTTGAGTGGTTAGGAAGATGTTCACAGTCACTGTGCAAATTGCCCACATGCCATATAAAATACCGGCTTTTAGAGTTTCATAATAAATTCTAGTTTATGCATCAAGCTGCAGCAGATATTCCCAACATGACTATCTCCCTATCAGAAATAATACTTTTCGGGGCGCCTGGGTGGCTCAGTAGGTTAAGCCTCTGACTTCAGCTCAGATCATGATCTCAGGGTCCTGGGATCGAGCCCCGCATTGGGCTCTCTGCTCAGCAGGGAGCCTGCTTGCCCCTCTCTCTCTGCCTGCCTCTCTGCCTACTTGTGATCTCTCCCTCTGTCAAATAAATAAATAAAAATTAAAAAAAAAAAAAGGAAATAATGTTTTTCTAAACCAGGAGGTTCCTTGAGCAGGACTCCTTCAGCTATATTTAAGACCATTTTTTTTTTAATTCCATTTGTTATCAAGAAGGTGTCAGCCCAGGGCACCTGGCTGGCTCATTGGTGGAGCATGTAACTCTTGATCTCAGGGTCGTGAGTTTGAGCTCTATGTTGGGGGTACAGATCACTTAACTAAAAAAAAAAAAAAGTTAAAAAAAATGTGCCCAATAAAAAAAACCCAACCTTGCTGATCTGCTGATTGGTCAAGCATGAATAGGACTCCCCTGTATCTATTGAGAAGTTTACTCATGTCAATTTCACAATAACTGGATTTGTAAATCAAATAGCTGGCAAACTATTACTTTAAATCCAACCAGTGAAAAAAAAGTCTGGCAATTCTTAGAAAAACATGTGGGAAATCATGTGTATGTGTGAACTTATACCTATGTCAACTCTCAAAGAGTAAAATGTAAGTACAGGGAATACCTAAATACTCCCTAACAAAAGCAAAGTAAATATACAGACCTGGATGAAATCTCCAAATTTTGTACTTAAACTTCAAGTTGGAATGTTCCATGAGTATGGGAAAATTATAATAAGTATTTTTAAATACTTTTTAAAAAACAGAGTATATTTGTACAGCAAAAAGAAATCAGAAAAACTGCAGAAAAATGCAAAGAAAATAAATCACTTATAATTACACCACTGTCAACACCGTGTTCCAGACTTTTTTCTTGGCATGTGTGGGTATATAAACACCGAGTTTCTCAAATATAGGGTTGCGCCACATGGTCTGTTTTGCAACTGGCTTTGTTTTATTTTTCCATCCAATAGTGAATCAGGGACAATATTAAAAAATTAATAAAGACAGCTCTACATCTTCGATTCTCCCATAACTGATTTAGTCCTTCATTGATGGACAAGTTTCTTTCAACCTTGTGCTTTTATAAATACTGAATTGAACATTCTTGTACATATGACTATTTGTCAGATTAGTCCTTTCAGACAAATTCCTAGAAGTAGAAATACTATGTCAAAGGATGTGGCTCTTGTTACATATTGCCAAACTGCCTTCCAGAAAGATCATGTCAATTGACACAGCCACCAACTATAGAAGAGAGTACAGACTTTTCTATACCAGGAACTTTCCTAGCAATAAGGTGTTTTTTTTTTAAACTCATTTCCAATCTGATAGACAAAACAAATGGTAACTTCAGGTTGCTTTCATTTGCATTTTCTTTTCATAAGTATATTGGCAGTAACTCAGTGTCTACTGAAGAGCGAGAGCTTTGGAGGCAAACAGTCCTGGGTTACAGAAGCCCTGGTAATTGTGTGACCTAGGACAAGGCATCTGAAGTCCCTAAGTTGGACTCTCTCCACTACAAAATGTAAATAACTGCACCTGTCTCAGTATTTTCTGAAGCACTGTATGTAAAGCCCTTAGCCCATTGCCTGACACACAATAAACACTGGGTAAACGGCGGCTGCTAGTTGTAGTCGTCATAGTTGTTGTCAGAGTAGTAGTAGAGTACTAGCAGGCATTTGTATCTCTTCTCTTGCTAACTGCCTTTTCATATCCTTGGTCCATTTTTGTGCTAGAGAATTCATTTGTTGTTTATTAATCTGTTTATTTGTTGTTTATTATGAGCTCATAAATTATGAACAATAATAATTCTTTGGCTGCCATATATGTTGCCAATGTTTCCTCCATGTTGGTATTAGTTTTTAACTTTATTTAAAGGGTTCTTTGTTATGTAGAAGTTAATTTTCACGTAGTTAAATCTAATCTTTTCTTTTTTTTTTTTTAATTTGTAGTTTCTGACATTGGTGTCATGCTTCCAAAGAGCTCCACTATCACAAGATTGTAAATAAAAACAAGGCATATATTTTATTCTACTTTTATAGATTTCAATTTTTTAACAGTAAAATACTTAATCATAAGTAGTTAATTTTGCTACAAAGTAGGGATTTACCTTTACCTTTTTTCCTCTTAAATGACTAGTATGTAATCCCAACACCTTTCAAAAAATCTTTATTTTTTTAAAATCTTTTTTTTTTAAGATCTTATTTATTTATTTGACAGAAACACAGCGAGAGAGGAAACACAAGCAGAGGGAGTGGGAGAGGGAAAAGCAGGCTTTCCGCTGAGCAGGGAGCCCAATGTGGGGCTCGATCCCAGGGTCCCGGGATCATGACCTGAGCCGAAGGCAGACGCTTAAGGACTAAGCCACCCAGGTGCCCTCAAAAACCCTTTCATCACTGATTTGAAATGCCACCTCAATACCAAAAAGTTGATAATTCCTTACCTGTGATTTTGATATCATAAAGCTCTGGAAACAAAGAACTTTTTATGTTTTTTAAATATTGCTGCCAAAACTTATTTGGTAGCAAAGCCTGACCGAAGTCAATGTTGAGGCTATTTCTAGTCTTCATTTATTCCATTTAGTGTCACTATTAATCTGTTTGGCTATGGAAACAAACAGGTACATGACTATGAAATGTTGTTAAAAACCCTGAATTCTGGGGGCATCTGGGTGGCTCAGTCGGTTAAACATCTGACTCTTGGTTTCGGCTCAGGTCATAATCTCCGAGTTGTGAGATCAAGCCCCATATCAGGCTCCACGCTCAGTGAGGAGTCTGCTTGAGATTCTCTCCCTCTCCCTCTGCACCTCTCCCACTTGTACCCTCCCTCTCTCTCTCAAATAAATAAAATCACCCTCCCCCACAAAAAAACCCAACAAATAAACCCTGAATTCTGAAACACGGTTGGCCCCAAACATTTCAAATAAGAGACTGCAGAGCTGTACTAGGTTTCCATACATACCCTAAGCCTGCTTTTAGGCTTCCTGTTGTAGCTATGCCATTCTAAATTCTCTTTTATCTTGTTACTATGATAAAGTACACTGACTTTCAAATGTTAAACCAATCTTGAATTTCTGGGATAAACCCCATTTGGTAATGATATATTACCATTTTTCTGTTTTACTATATTCAACTTGTTAGTATTTTCTTAAGCATTTTCACATCTATATTAACGAAGTCTGATTTTTTCTTACAATGTCTTTGTCATCTTTTGGTATCCAGGTTATACTGGCCTCTAGTTTCTGAGTTTATATGCTATTTTATTTTTTATTTACTGTACTTCGTAATATTTTAAAATTTGATGAGATAAAATCTCCCCTTTTTCATTCTTCCCTAATCTCAAACAATATTTTTCTGAACTTTAAAATTATTCTATCAAATTCCATAGAACAATAATCCTACGGCAATTTTTGTTGGAATTGCTTCAAACTTTGGATTAATGTGGACAAGAACAATACTGATATCCTTACTATATTAACAATTCTCACCAAAGAACATGATATGTTTCTCCATTTATTCAAGTGTTCCTTTATATGGCTCAGTCAAGTTTGGAAGTATTCTTCATATTTGTTGTGTGCAATTGCTACATATTTTATGATCATCTTTATTTTTCAACTCTGTTCATATCCATACTACTATGTTTCATTAGTTCTGATTACCAGTTGTGCATAACTGGTAGAATTTCTGGTATATTTCTTTTCCTTGGAAGGGATGGAGGACCCGTGGAAGAAAGCAGCTAAATATTGCCATTTCATTACTTAACAAACACTTATTGAACATATAATATGTATTAGGCGCTAAGTATGCAAACTATCCCTGTCCTCAAGGGTCCACAGTCTAGCGAGTGAGATAAACAAGGACACAGATAAGCATACCATAACGACGTAAGCTCTGTGTTCAAGGAGAGCCCAAGAGAACAACACAAAGTCCTCTTCCATGAATACAGGGTATTGTTAGGAAAAACTTCTCAAAGAACTGACCCCTGATCCCTGAGGTGGGCACCAATTTCTCCCTTGAATAGGCCTGGCAATGAGTAGCGCATGCCGAAGCTGCAGTAAATCCTCCAGAATTCATGAATGTCATTAACATAGAGCTGAGTGTGCCCCATCTTCTACGTCTAAACAGGGCGGCAAATCCCTTCAACTCGCTGGCTTCCCCCTCTGGCTCAGCAACCCCGGCTGCCTATTGCTGAGGTGGACACTGAGCACTGTGGGTGGAGCCACACTTCCCATATCCCCTCTCCTCTACCTCAGGAAAAGGCCATCAGTGTCAAGTTGAGTCATTACAGTTTCAGTTACTAATGGGCCTGGCTCTCGACTCCTTAAAACCCATGAAGTATTTATTTCTACACAGGGACATTATGTTTGGCAGAAAATGGTTCCATTTCACGCCTAAAATGGTAACAAAGCAAATGAAAGCAAAATTGCTGTGTGTCTCCTGGACAGCGACAGGTTTTGGTACCAAATAAGCAGACCTAGCCAAGCTCAGGGATTGGCTGCTTGGATGAACTATTTTTCAGTATGAACTGTGGAATCATCCCACAACTACAGAACCTTTAGCAGAGTGACCACAGGAAGCTGTGCGTGGAGGAAGAGGGAGAGAATACACAGTCACTTGTGTTATTCTTGAAGAGACCCCAGGGATCTGTCCAGTTATTCAAAAGCACATCTGGAAAGAATTCACCTGTCTTGAACTCTGCTTGCTCAACAGCAAAACAAGCAAAAGCACCACAAAACGCTAAATCACAGTGATCTTTTCAATTGCTGAGGCTGAAAGTTTTCCCACCTGAGCATCATAAACGAGACAAACTGCATAACAGGATAATGAGAGCTGTTGCTGAAAGATGCAATCACAAAATAAAAGGACCTTTCAAAATCTTAGTATAGTTGGTAATCATCCAGGAATGGAATATAAAGAAGCACAATTCCAAGGTTCCTGCTTCTTCATGTTATCGTGAAACCGAGATGGCCGAACGTCAAAGATCACTCTTTTCACTTACAACAGACCTTCCTATGTCTTCGGCAACAGCTCCATTCCTTTCTGTTAACTGGTTGCTGGAGTAGTCCTGCTTATCAGTCAAACCTCAAATGCCACAGTTCACAAAGTTGCCATTTGTTCTTTCCTACAATGAAAACCAAACTTTAACCTGGTGAGATTCAAGCAGAAAAGAATAAGGACAAATAAGGCTTGTAGTTCTTTGTGCTTCAACTAATACGGCATGTATTTATTTATCTAAGTAAGATCTGTGCCTGATAAGAGAGGTGCCCCTCCAAAAAGAGTACTAGTCAAGTTTGGTTGCCTACTACAAAAAGCCAAGACCTGAAAAAAATCAAATGTGTACTTAAATATTAAAAAATGCACTTATTGACCCAAATAAATAATACATGGTCTTAAATAAAGAAGCCCAAGCAAATTGAGAGAATCATTAAATCAACTATTTACTTGTTGCCAGTTCAAGAACATTAACAACAAAAACAATTACAGCTGCAGACTTTGCAAACGTTCAGATTAACTCAGTAGGAGAATCACAGGTCTTGGAGTCAGCTCTGGGTTTCATAACAGTGCCATGATATGTAGCTTCGAGGCCTTGGAAAAGTTCATCTCTCTGAGCTTCCTTTTCTACAAAATGGGTAAAATACCTACGTTATAGGGAGAGGTTTTGAGGATTGAGAGAAAGGTATATATAAAGCCCAGCGATGAATAGACAGAGGGGGCATTCCAAAGCCCACTAGTTTCCTATTCAAATTCTCTGTGCACTAAATGGTCAAAATAAATGTCCCTAGATTTTCAACCCACAATGGACACTTACTACTTAAAATACAGATCTTCCTTGACTTACAATGGGGTTGCTTCCTGAAAAACTCATCATAAGTTATCATCATAAGTTAAAAATATCCTGTTGAAAATACATTCAATACACCAACCCTATTGAACATCACAGCTTAGCCTCCTCTACTTTAACTGCTGGGCAAGAGCATCTCACACAAAGCCTGTTTTGTCAGAAAGTGTTGACTAGGGGTACTCACTGGGGAAGTGAGGAGCAGAACGGGTGTCTGAGCGCGGAGGGTCGTGCGATCACGTGGCTGACTGGGAGCCGTGGCTTCCCCGCTGCGGTCCGGCGTCACGCCATGTCCTGCTGGCCTGGGAGAAGCTCACGACTCATACTCTCAAGTACAGTTTCTACCGAATGTGTATAGCCTTCACTCCGTCATGAAGTTGAAAAATCAAGTCAGGGACCATCTGTTTTGAATTCTTTCCATTAAAACACACCAAACTCATTTGCATTACAATATTCTACAGGTCAATTCTGTTCAGCAAAACTTGAATTTCTTATATTTTTCCAACCTCTCATTTTCACACTCTTACATATACCATCACACCACCACCACCATTTCCCAAAGTCATTCGCAAGGGATTCTGTTGGGAGGAGTGGGGCAGGGTACATTGGGGTGAGGGCCTTGTGTCTTTAAAGGCAGTACTTAGCATCTAGTTCAATTTGTATTTTAAACTCAATCAACAGTTTTTTTCTTCAAAGCAGAATGGTTTGAGAAGATGCAAATGCATATCTAAGGAGTACGTACAGCAGGTGGTGACGATCAGAAACTAAGCTAAATGCCGCCAGTAATCACGGTGTTTTAAAATTGTTTTATTCTTAGACATACATTGTTCATACTTATGACACCCATAAAGGGCCACTGGTTAAAAAAGAGAAGCACAGGGAACACTCAATAGAGAAATATAAGTTAATGAGGAGATCAACATAAAAATTATGCCTGTTCCTTATCAGATAAGACTGCTAAAAATTCCTTTGCAGTAAAACAAAATGTCCAAACCAATGTTAAAAGATGCAAAATAGTGACAATTATACCAACATACCCTATCATTTTTCAGGAATACACTCTTCTTGCTAATGAAGTTAGAAAGGTAAAGTGAGAAGAGGTAGAGGTAAAGTGAGAAGGTAAAGAGGTAAAGTGAGAAGCCTTACTCTTACCCTACAAGTAATTCATATAAGAATCAAAGGCAAGAGTGTCTCTGGTCCTCAGTTAGCCCATTTCTAAATAGGAGTTGTTTAATAAAACTCAACCTAAGCAGGGTGCCACCCTGTTCTTTGGGCTAACACAACTAACATTGCCAACTTCTTTCTCCTGTATTGTCTCCATTCTAGAGGCTGGAAGAACAAACATTCACTGTGCAGCCTCTTCTGCAGCAAGGAGTGGTCATGTGACACTTCCAGCCAATGAAACAAAAGAGGAAATGGGCTGGGGATTTCTGGGAAGACTACTGCTTTTCCTGATAAAAGTGACAGATGCATCAGGAGTTGCCCCTTCCCACTAACTTGCAGCCTTACAGATGCAGCCAGCTTGCTACCACAAGGAGAACCGACTCCTTCAACCCTTCCTTCTAAAGGAAGTTCTAAAGGCTCACCATCCAATAATACAAGCCACACATATAATTTTAAATTTTCTAGTGGCCTAGCAGCCACATTTCTCAAAAGAAAAACAAGATGAAATTAATTTTTTTAAAGATTTTTTTAAATTTATTGGAGAGAGAGAGAGCATAATGTGGAGGGTGGGGGCAGAGGGAGAGGGAGAAGAAGACTCCCCACTAAGCAGGGAGCCCCCCACAGGGATCTGTTCCAGGACTCGGAAATCACGACATGAGCCAAAGGCAGATGCCTAACCGACTGAGCCACCAGATGCCCCCAAGATGAAATTAATTTTAGTAATGAATTTTATGTAACCCAATATATCAAAAACATCGTTTCAATAGGTACTTAAAGTAAATAATGATAGCTTACATTACTTTTTTGTACTAAAACACGGTATGTATTTGAATCCAGCATGCATTTTCTGCTTCAGGACACATCAATTTGGAGTTCTCACATTTTCACTGTTCAGCACCTGTGGCAGAGACTACCGTGTTGAACAGCACAGGTCGGATGGAAGAACATATGCTATTTTCTGTAGATGGACAACAGGTAATGTTGTGTTAATCCAGTAACCCGACAAAATATAGTACCAACTTTCTCGACCCAGTAGTGCACAAACCTCTTTTAAAGCAGAACAAAAGGGAATTAAATCTCATGGACCTCTGAGACTATACCCTTGAACTTCTAAGGATCAATGTTCCCCAACTGAGCCTTCAGAGAGCCTTCAAAAGTCGCTTTTTTTTTTTTAAGCTTATCCTCAAAATAACAACATACAAAATAAAAGATTCTGTTTTATGTAAAATTTGAGGAGCTCTACAATCCCAGTATGAAAGCACTGTTGGAAAAGAATCAGGTCTTTATTTTTATCTTGATTCTACCACTGAACTAAAGTGGTAACTTTGAAAACAAAACAAAACTGTTTTTCCAGGCCTCTTTTCTCTAAGGGTGCCCCACTTGCCCACTAAACAATGCTGTTGTAAGCATTCACAAACCATCCTTTTACTAATCCATTTTAGAACTCTGCCAGCAAGGAGCATAACACTCCCTCTCTCGGTCTATGGTTTTTGAACCATGTTCCTCACTATTGAAAATTAGGACTGCCTTTACCTACCTTCATAATTCTGACATTTTTCCATTCTTCAAAATTCTATGAAATAATATTTAATAACAAGTTATCCCCAAGTTCTTTCAGTGTCCTGAAGTAGAATTCTTCTGGATCAAAAACCTTAAATTCATTTGGAGCAATTAAACAATCTCATCCTATCCATTCAAGTTTCTCAAGCTTTAATTTCATGTTACCAAGGACTTTTCTGGCTTATTCATTTACTCATTTTCTTTTACTCATTTTCTCATTTTACTCATTTACTCATTTCATTTACTCATTTTATAAATGACTACTTACCAAAGATCTACTGTATATTTCAATGCAATGGGAATAGAGATGGGACAAGAACAAGACAGGCAAAGGCAGTGCCTGCTTACAAAGAGCTGACACTCTAGTAACAGGAGAAGTCAGTAAAGAAGCAAATAAATAAGTAGAGCAATTCCAGGTGGTAATGAGTGATATAATAACACAGCTAACGTTTGAGAGCATACCATGTGCCCGATAGCCTTCTAAATATTAACTAATTTAATCCTCATAACAACTCGATGAAGTATGTACTGTTATCAACCCCATTTTATAAATGAGGAAACAGAAACAGAGGTTCAGTGCCAGAAAGAACAGAATGGAGAAACAGGGGGCATGCCCAGTGCACCACTACAGTCTGGGAGGTCAGGACCGGTCTCTTCAAGGTCATCTGGGCTGGGCCTGGAATGAAGAGCCAGCCACAGAGATCGAGGGGCAGAGTGTTCCAGGGAGCAGGAACAACACGTAAAAGGCCCTAAGGCAGGATGAACCTGGCAGGATGAATCTGAGGGGCTCTAGGAACAGAAACAAGCAAAAAGTGGATTGAAACATAAAGAGGGAGGAGAGAGTGGTCGAAGTAAAGTGGAAGAGGTGGGAGCAGGAGCCAATCTATGATAAGGACTCGCTATTTTATCACAAGTACAACGGAAACCCACTGGTGTATTTTAAGCTGAGGAAGGACATGATCTGATTGACATTTTTAAAAGATCACTCTGGTTGCTGTATGGGAAATGAACTGGAGGAGGCAAGAATGGAATCAGAGAAACCAGTTAGAATAGAGAAGGCAGAAGCCAAACAGCAGCTGAGTAGTTCAAGTTTTCCTCCGCCATCTGTTAACGTTACACCATTGGCCTCTGGCAACAGGCTTGTTCCCTTCTGCTTCTTGCCCCGCAGACGGAGTCCCTCGCTCTAGGTTACCCTGAGAACTAGACGAGAGTCCTGGACCGCCTTTCGGAGGCTTTGGCTTCTGATTCCAGCCTCCGCCCCAACCAAGGGAACATGTGCGACACAATATAAATGCCAAGGAAAGCAGAAAACCAGGGCAACACAGTCAACGGTCTTCAGCTGCTGCTCAATTAAGCCCAAAATGTTCACAGCACTTCTCTCTATAAACACATCATAATTCAAACACAAGGGGTTCAACTAATACTCAAAGACCTTCGACTTCACTAATAATGCTCTACTTCCCACTGAAAAGGTAAAACTCCTCAAAATCGAAGCATGCTGATGTGGACCGTCTGCAAACATCGCCCCTGATAACTCCTCACAGCTCTGTGACACGAATGCCACCCAACCCACCTAGAGGTGGCGTTCCCTTCCCCTCCCCCTGAACTTGGGCTGGCCTTGGGACTCACCTGGACCAGTACAATGCTGTGGAAGGGATGCCGTGCCAATTCCCAATCTAGCCCCCTGAGAGAAGTGGCAGTGCCACCTCACAGGCTTGGACTCCTGGGACCATGCTACCAGGAGCGCAGTCTAGCTGCCCGAGGAAATGAGGCCGTCGTGGAGAGGAACAAAGCTGTCCCTGTCTATAGGCAACACAAGATGTGTGAGTGAAGCTTTCCTGGACATTCCATGCCAGGCAGCCTCTGAGACTGCAAGCATCTGCTGCATTAGTGACACTAACTGACACCACGTGGAGCAAAAGAAGCACTCAGCTGAGCCCAGCCAACTTACGAAATTGTGAGAAATAATAAGTTGTTATTGTTTAAAGCCACTAAATGTTGTCGTGGTATGTTATGCAGCAATAGTCACCTGATATAAAAACTTGTAAGCTGTTGATTCTACAGGCCCTCTGCAAACCATGAATGTCACCTGAGAAAGCTAAACTGATCACACCAACCAGAGAAGCCCACTAATGAAGATAACTTTATTATTGTTTAGTTTCCTTGGGAATTTAACATTGCCTCTTCTGATTTCTAGGCATATGTATTCGTTTTACATTAGGGGCTGAAGAACTCTAATTTCTCATATTCACGTAAGTTTAACACATTCTTATTAAGAATGTCTTACGCTCTGTACCAGAGATAAAAAGCAAACTAGACCCAGGCTCTGCAAAGAGTTTATATTTAAGTGAAAGAACTACATGCACGTAAATATTTTGAGGTGACGCAGAATATGCTTATTTGATATCAAATCACACAACTATTAAGTACAATGGAGGAAAGCGGTCACTCACATGGAATTTCAAAAGGTCAAGACAAAAAGCAGGATATTCCAAATAGAAATACGAACTGGAGCAAAGACCAAGAAGCGCTATCGTACAGAGTACTTCACAGGAATGGCAAGTTCTCTGACAACCGAGACCTGGCATGACACAGTGAATCTGGTCCCAGTGAATCCCTCCTGTGCAAGCCCATTGTAGTGCTTACCACATGAAGAAGCTATGAGGAGGGGGGTCTGAAGGACCAGAAGTTGTCAAATGAGGACCCCTGAGGTCAGGTATTAAAACAAATGATCTGTGAATGTATTGAGTATACTTTTGCTTCTCTTTCATTCTGCTTTGCAGGCAGCCAGTAGTACCACCTGTCCTCTATTTTGCTAAATCCTTCCCCATCTCAAGTTCTACATCCGCTTACTTACTGATTCATTCAGCCATTTTTTATCAGGCACCAACTATTTGCCAGGCACTGTTGTAGGTGCTGAGGGTACAATGATGAACAAGGCAGACAATGGCCCTCCTTTATGGAGATAAACAGTGATGAAGGACAGGAAGTAGATGAGGTGGGTGGTCAGAGAAGGCTTGAAGAGGGCATATTTGACCAGAGATCTGACTGAGGTCAGAAAGCCAGCCACGGGACTAGCCAGGGAAAGAGCAGTCCAGGCAGAGGAATGAGCAAGTGCAAATGTCCTGAAATGTCTGCATATTCAAGGAAGGGGGCCAGTGAGGGAGAAAAAGCAAGGTAGAAAAGGAGATCAGAGGGCAAGCAGGGATCGAGTTCACATAGGGACTTGTAGGTAATGACCAACACTCTGGATTTTGTTTTCAGTGTAATGGGAAGCCTATCTCCTTATGCCCTTTCCCAGCCCCTGACCCAGCCCCAACAGCCTCTACTCATCACTCCTCCTTCCTGTGCACATATCACCTCTACTTTTATTCGCCACCCAGACTATATTCCATGGATTTCTACTCATCTCTTATGCATCAGTCCTATTTCCTCAACTATGTCTCAGAGGCAAGAATTGTGTCATTTTCTCCTCTGCATTTCTAGGGCCTGGCATCTATGTGGTGCTCAATAAATCTTTCTGGAAGGTGATAATGATGATGTAATCCCTTGGAGTCCTTTCCAGCTGTAAGATCTATGATTCCTTTGAACTCTTCGAACAAACTAGCTTGCACTATGACTCAGAGGACCGACATCTTTCTAGATATTTTGAGATTACAGTCATCCATTAAATGACTGGGATGAATCACATCAGACTTTTTATTTAAATGAAGCCTGTACCATTTGGAATAGGTTCCCCTTAAGAGGAACTACTTATTAGTATTTATACTTTAAGCTATCTGAACTTCAGGAGAGGCATAAATTGCTATTAAGTAAGTGCAATCCTGATGTGAT
Organism: Potos flavus; assembly: GCA_028534135.1. NCBI lineage: Eukaryota > Metazoa > Chordata > Mammalia > Carnivora > Procyonidae > Potos > Potos flavus. The sequence continues at coordinate 23,094,438 of CM052897.1, forward strand.
CTCATCACCAGCTATGAAAGATGGCCTTGAATTCTTTGCTGCTTCTCTTAATGAAAAGTGGAGGATAATTCCCCTCACCTTGAGTCTAGGTTGGTGTTAGTGACTTATTTGACCAATAAAATGTGAGAGAAGTAGTGTTCTGGAACTTACGGGGCTAGGTCATAAGAAGCCTTGAGCCTTCAAGTTTCTACCTACACCTTCTGGGGACACTCCTTCTGGAAACCCAGTTGCCATGCTGAGCGTGATGCAAGCACAGTGGAGAGACCACGTGTCAGTGCTCAAACCAACAGCCCTTGCTGAGTCCTGCCAAGAGCCAGCATCAACAGTCAGCACCCCCGGCCCAGGCACTAGATGGAGGAGGGAAGAAGCCGTCTTAGAAGTGAAGCCTCCAGCCCCAGGCACCACAACTGACATCGTACGGATCAGAGACAAACCACACAGCTGAATTCTTCCTGAATTCCTAACCCACACAATCAAATGGTTGTTTGAATCTGCCAAGTCTGAGGACACTATGTTATCCAACAATAGATTTTTTAATTAAAAACAATAATCATAGAACATCACCACTCACAAAAGTGCCTCTCCCCCAAACATTTATAAAGATGACATATACGCACAGTCCAAGATTTGTCCTAAGTCCAATGAACTACTCTTCCCAAAGATTTGACTCCTAGACATGAGGAAGACAAATTAGGTGATTTTGAATGTATACCCTGAATCAATCTTACTACTAAAATTGTAGGCCAAGAAAATTACCTCAAATGCATCCAATGCAAAAGCCACAGCATCCATTTGGATTATACGGGTCACAGAACTATGCTATTGGGCAAATTATACATATTTTACTTAGTCACCCAACAGGTAAGAAAACAACTTACAATTGACCCTTGAATAACATGGGTTTGAACTACGTGGATCCACTTACAAAGGTTTTTTTTCAGTAAACACAGTGCAGTACTATAAATATATTTTTTTCTTTTTATGGTTTTCTCTTTTTTCTTTTTTGTTTTTTTCTCCATCATTTTATCATGAAAACTTTCAAACACATAAGAAAGTTAAGCGAACTGCAGAGCAAACACCAAATGCCCACCACCTGGATTCTACAGTGCTTAACAGTTTGCTGTGTTTGCTTTCTCTGTCCGTCTTTCCATCCACCAATTAAAATAAGTTCCAGGCATCAGTATGCTTCACCCCGAAACGCTTCAGCATGCATATGAATAACTAGAATTAGAAGTTTATTTATGGTACTTTTTATTCTTGAGATGAACCTCACATACAATAGCATGCACAAATCTCAATTATACTATCAGATGAGTTGTGGCAAATGTATACATTCATTTAACCCAAACCCCTATCAAAATATAGAACATTTCCTTCAGAGTTCCGTAATGCTTCTTTCTAGCCAATCCCTGCCCTACCCACCCTGTATTAGCTTCGTAGGGCTACTGTAACAAATTACTAGAAACTAGACTGCTTAATACAACAGAAATTTATTCTGTCACAGTTCTGGAAGCTGGAAGTCCCAAACCAGGGTGTTAGCAGTGCCCTGCTCTCTCTGAAGCCTCTAGGGAAGAATCTGTTCCATTTCTTTCTTTCAGCTTCAGGTGTTGCTGGCAATCTTTGGTGTTCCTTGACTTATAGTTCCTTATGAGTTTCTCAATAACACTTTCTTTTCTCTAACTTATCATAAGAATATGGTATACAGTATATAGTACATAGAACATACAAAATCGTGTTAACTGACTATTTATGTGATTGGTAAGGCTTCTGATCAACAGGAGGCTAACCGGTAAGTTCTGGGGGAGTCAAAAGTTATTTTCGGATTTCTGATAAGACGCAGGGTCTGCATCGCTACCCCCCGTGTTGTTCAAGGGTGAACCGTATCACACTACTTAAATACGTGGGCGGGACTTAAAACAGAAATTAAATCCACACTTCCATCATAAAAAGATCCAACTGCTAAGCAATGATTATATGTAATACTAGGAATTTCTGAAAATTATTCTCATACGCTACCAGAATGGAAAACACTCAACTGCAAACGGTCCTTTTCCTTTAGAACATCCTTTTGTTTGTACAAAGAAGTCCTATTATGAAAACAACAGCTCCTCGAAATGCATTCTGAGGATGTAAAATGTAAAATGCAGGCATTTTTACCCCATCAGTATGAATATCACTTTTCCCCAACAATAGTCATTTCAGACCCTGCAAGTGAGAGGCTTCTAGGAAAAGAGCCTGCTCATTGTATCTTCTTCTTCTCCTCCTCCTCCCCCTCCTCCTCTCCCACCATCCTCCTCCTCTCCCTCCATCCTCCTCTTCCTTTCCCTCCTCCTCCTCCTCCTCTTCCTCCTCCTCCCCACTATCTTCTTCAAGTCATGTTTGGCTCTTCAAAAAAAATACAGCACCATTAAGTGGCCCCAAGGACGGGAAGGAGGGGTTACACAAAGAGCAAATTTTGGCAGCCAATGCTTCAGAGCACCAATTTTTCACACAAACTACTACCTTATAGTATGTCTAATCATATTCTGCCACTCACATTTTTCATAATATGAATTCACACTGACCACTGGCATGCCGTTTTTAAAAATCAACAAAAGAAAGTAAGTTCTCAAAACACCCTACAAGGTAGAGGCCTAACAATGTGAAAATGGCAAAATGCTTTTAACAGAAAATACTACCTTCCAGATTGATAAGCACGTATTTGCTTGAAAAATAATTCACTATCAATAACAACAATAAAACCATCACAAAAGGAACCAAAGGTCAACATTTACATCACTAGAAGCTAGATGGGTACATGCATTTTTCATAAGAGAACTCCAGAATTTAAAGAAAATGTATTAACCGCTGATAAAAATACTTAATGAAAGACTAACGATTTCCTTCGCACAGAAACCATTCCTTCAGCAGTAGTAAGGCATTAAGTCAGCATAACACGTGTCTAAAAACACATGCATCTCTATTCCTGAAGTGCATTACGTTTCTGAAACTGCTTCAAAGGCGCAAGTAGCTGGAAATGCCATCAAAAGTAAACACAGTGACATTTAGGTTGTGTGGCTCTATCAATAAAATGAAAGTTAAACAGGAATTTAAGAAACGTAGCAGAGGACATAAATCATTCCCTTTTCATTTCAGTGAGAACATCAGCAGCTCCGTGTCTTCCAGCCTCGGGAACCATTACTTACACGTGAGATGCAGAAGAAAAGGAATGTGTTTAGGTTAATAATGAAAGCAAGTTTGGCTAAATGTCAAGCCACATGATTCTAAGTTTCTCGCACCTTCTGTATTACCGAGAAAGTTAAAACCTATTCGGTGGTCTTCTGTGGTGTCAAAGCACCACTGATGGGGGAAATGAATATATTTCAACTTTACCTCTTCAAATCACTAACGCGGCCTGACACGTTCGGGCAGACAGGAGTCTGTCAGCAAGGGTACCGAGGACTGACTTTTCCCACCTCACATGGCCCTGACTCAGAAAAAGGCCTGCTAGTAAAACACAGGTACATAAAAGAGGACCTACAGTATATAGGAATTTAATCGTGTTTTACTCAGAGTCCCCAAAAATGGAAAAAATTTCATGATTTTAAACCTCAAATTATTTCATTCAATCAAGTCATTTTTTTGGTTTCAAGAACCTCTGTGATCACCTGCGTCAGTGTGTCCATTGGTGCAGCTCCTCAAAAAATCATGACTGAGGCCTCCTGTGGGGCAGGCACTGTCCTAGGTGCCGGGGACACAGGCTGAAGCAGCCAGTTACCACTTCTCAATCAGTTTACAGTCTAAGGATGGGTAACTCACCGGTCAAGTAAAGACAAACCCAGTCAAGCGCCAGGGCCCAACTCAGATAGTTATAAGCTACAAGGAGAGAAAGCAGATACAATAGGGATACGACAGAAAGTGACTTGGGAAGGGTCTAATTTGCACAGACTAGGCAGGCCTTGCCGAAGAGGCCTGACACCTAAGTTACCAGAAGGAGTGAATTATTACAGCACAACTAGGAGCAAGGCACACCAGACAAGGGGACAGCTGGAACAAAGGGCTCAACAGGAACTAACCTGGCCACCAGGAGGCCCGTAGGACCAGAGCACACACAGTGAGTAGGGAGACTAGTCAGTCGTGTGACTGGAACAGCAGGAGCTTCCAATCACAAGGGCCTCGTGGTCTCTGATAAGGGGTTCTGACTTCATTTCAGTGCAATGGGAAGCCACTGGAGCAAGATTTACAAAAAGGAATAACATAATCTGCTTTGCATTTTTAAGAGGGTTCTGGCTGCTGTGTGGACAATGGGTTGCAGAGGGAGTATGTGTGGAGTCTACTGCAATAATCCTGGCAAGGGAAGGAGATAAGTAGACAGATTTAAGGATGTTTTAGGTTAGCTAATGGGACAGACGCTGGGGATGGGGGTTGGTGCAGCAAAAGATCAAAGTAAGGATGATCCCTAGGTTTTCAGCTGGAACCATGGGAAATCAATATTTCCGCCTGGGTTAGCACCCTCATTTCTTCTCCAGCTGGGACAGCTGGAATCAGAACCTGACCTTCTACTTCCTAATCCAGAGTTTTTTAATTAAGAATATTAAATTGAGATTTTCAAATTAAACAATCTCTAGTTTTTCTATTTTGCTATTACCAATTATTAGCACTCCAAAATTTCAAGTGTGCATTAAAAATCAAAAGCATGCACGAACCTACATGTGACAGAATCTCATAGAACACACACATACTCTAAAAACATGTTAAAACTATCCCAGTATGGTCCTATTTAAGTTAATAGTATCAATGTGAGTGTCCTGGTTGACAATGTAGAAGATATTTTCACTGGGGGGGGAGGGGAGCTGAGGGAAAGGTACCTCAGAACTCTTGTACTACTTCTGCAACTTCTTGTCTTAAATGATTTCAAAGTAAAAAGTTATTAAAAAAAAAAATCTTGTCCAAGGACAGGGAACCAGTGAGAAACAGCCAATATCCAAGTTTAGATCAACTTACTTCTCATTCTCTCAATTATACAACAATTTTTATTCAAATCTTCTTTAAATTAAAAGGACTTAAGAAACAAACAAACAGGGGCGACTGGGTGGCTCAGTGGGTTAAAACCTCTGCCTTCGGCTCAGGTCATGATCTCAGGGACCCGAGATCGAGCCCTGGGATCGAGCCCTGCATCGGGCTCTCTGCTCAGCGGGGAGCCTGCTTCCCTCTCTCTGCCTGCTTCTCTGCCTACTTGTGATCTCTCTCTCTCTGTCAAATAAATAAATAAAATCTTTAAAAAAAAAAAGAAACAAACAAACAAACAACAAAAAAAAAACCACAATACTTGATTGGCCCCTGTTTTCTTTATGGCACCTATTTTTGTTTTTGTTTACTTTCTAAAGAGAAACTGCCTTTCACCCCTTTGGAAGGTAGTAAGTAAGCATCTGTGGTTGTGTTCACTTCTGCCCTCAAGAACACAGTCAGCATCTAGTCAGCAGCCTTAGAGCCAAATCTGCATTTGGCCAGTTCAGGGAGTCTATAGTAGGTGTGAAACACTATTCTAAAAAGAATTAAAATGTCTATTTTATGTCTGTTTTCATTTCCCAAGTGAATTGAAAAAAAATAACATAAATGATTTAAACCACTTGTGAACTGAGTCAGAATGGAGCTTACCAAATCTGAACGGCCACGAGTGGGAAAAGCAGAGCCCTCAGGGAGGGTGGTTTGATCTCATGTATCCAGGGCCACTGCTCTCTCAGGAACTATCGGCAATGCCCAACCACCCACGGCTGTCCCCATCCACAGGCTCACCGCAGCACCTATAAGGTCCACTGCATTTGCCTGCAAAGAGTTATGGAGTTTCTGTTTGCTTGTTTGTTTTGTAGGGCGTAGAGGAAGGACGGGAGGAAAGAAGATATAGATTAGGGGTGGTGGCACGGTGTGAACAAGGCTCTCGAGAGCCTGGAGGCAAAAAGACCCGAAAAGCATCAGAGACCAGGTTGAGCTATTTCCCTCTCAAAAGGGAAACTGTGGGCTTCAGCTTCAAGCTGAGTCATAGTCAGATACCACCTGGAACATAGGATTCCCAGTTTCTCCCCAAAGCCTATCACTATCAGGCCTAACAGCACCAACCTGAAGCCAACTTTAAGTTAAAATGAGAAGCAGAATGGATGTCTGTATCTCAGCTAAAATCTGGGGAAATCTGGAAGGTATGGGGCAGCTGAAGTTAGCCCCAGAAGATGGTAGATGGAGTGATGTTCTGTCTCCCTGGGCCAGTTCCCTCACATTCAAGGCTCGCTCCCCTACCCTTTTAAGCCCAAACCAATGCCTAGACATCAAGATCATCCATCAGCTCATCTCTCTCTTATCTGTCTCTCTCTCCTTTTCTAAACACATCAATTTTTCATTTGAGCCAAACAATCTATTTGCTGTCCTTCCCCTCCCAGAACCCACTTATTCAAGGACCTGCTCTGTGAAAAGGGCAGGTACATAATTCAAAAACAAAATGACACTGACAACATTACTAAAGACAAGAGGAGGAGCTGGATTTATTGGGGGGAAAATCATTCCATTTGCAACATTAAGGGTTTAATGTTTCAGCAAAGCATCTTGGGAAGCTATCTGGGAGGAAGTACTCAGTATCTACTCTGTATGGACTGGCTTTTTCCCTAGTAATCATGACTACCTTTCTTACGACCCATAGTCACTCAACAAGCATTCCCTACTTCACCCCTCCTCCCCACTGAGATCACTCCTTCATGCTGCGGGCTCGGGTGAAACTCCATTCACTGGTATTTCTCTGCAGGCCACCGTTAAATGTTCAGAAATTTACATGCACGTCACCCCTCTCTTGCCATAAAGACTACAAACTCCTTGAAGGACAAGGGCTCTACCTTCCATTTCTGATGTAATCACTTTGATGCCTTTTACAGCCCACAGCACTCTGTGAACACTCAAAGTGTATTGTTAACAAATGCCTTAGGGGATTGAGAAACTTCATCCAGCCACATTTCTGAATAACACACAGAAATAGCACAACAGCTATCTCGGGGAATGAGAAGAAATTTCTTACCCTTACTTGGCATTACCTGTCAGGAGGTTTGAGCTTCAGTGGTAAATGATTTCCTTCAAAGGAGGTGAAAACAAAGACAAGATAGGGGGTTGTACAAAGTACACAAAATACCTAATGGATGAGAACAAAAGCCAAATGCTCACGATGGCAAACCTTGCTTAACTCTTTTTGTGGTTAGTACTCAAATGCTAACATTATCTCATCACCCCAATACTTAAACGTTTTGAGACTAAACCATGAGTAAGTATACGGGATAAACTGAAACTAAATCCTCGTGTGAGTGTGCAGAGTACAAAGGAGTTTTATCTGTTTGGTTTACCTAATTCTTTTTTCCCTTTAGTACAATTTTAGAAATGAAAGAAAAGGTTCAATGGCCCTGGTATGACAAATCTCTTCTGGCAAAATTTAATTCAAAAGAAATGACAGAGATAATAACATACTTTCACAGGGAAAGTTTGCCCTGAAGAAAGGCCTCTCCACTTTTGACTCTCAAAACAATTTTAGAACTAAGCATTAGCTTTAATCCAGCACTCTGGTAAGCACCAAGAAAAGAAAGGTAAACAAAATTGATTCCTGTCATGCAAAGCTATTTTCCGGCCTTTCTAACTCTTTATACAAAGTGTGGGGCCAACCTTCTCTGTAAAGGCCCGGATAGTAAATAGTTTTTGGACTTTGTGAACCATAAAGTCTCTATTGCAACTACTGAACTTTGTCAGTATAGGGTGAAAGCAGACACAGACAACACACAAACAAATAAGCCTGGCTGTGTTCCAATAAAACTTTATCGACACAAAAATTTAACTCTCATATAATTTTCACTTGTTATGAAATATTCTTCTTTGGCCTTGTTTTTGTTCCAACCCTTTAAACAGGTAAATTCTTAGCTCACAGGCCACACAAAAACCCTATATGACCACAGGGACTTGGCCATAGTCTGCCAATCCCCTGCCAATACCAAAGGCAAGGTGGCAGAGAAAGGGCACTTTGGAAACTTCAGCTTGCCTCTAAAAGGAGAAGACTGTTGGGGAAGCAAAAAGGAAAGGAAGAGAAGGTGAATCCAGGAGGAAGAAAGGACACCCAGGAGAAGTCAGGAAAACTGCAGCCTGAGGCAAGAGAAACCCAAGCAAAAGTAGTGAAAGCCTGAGCGGTGTGGGGGAGGGGTGAAAAAAAGAAGCAGGAGGCCAAGTTTCTAGGGCATCTGTGGAAAATGAAGAGGCAAAAAGGGAAGTCAGCTAGCCAATAGCCCAGGCGAGGGGCCATGCATTAAACTGTAAGAAAGCTGAACATCATAAAAAGGCTGATTGATGCACGAGCCCAGAATTTAAGAACCGAGGCTACTGTGTGTACAAAATTCTCTCAGCGGGCCTGAGCAATTCTGTTGTTACTAGTCTGTTGGGGTGTGTGCCTGTTAGAAAGGGTGATTTTCATTTTGCTTTTATTTTATGCAGTGTTCCTAGGAATATCAGTTCAGAGGGGCCCATCGTGAAGGCCTTAAATCTTCAGTCTTAGAATTTTTTTTCATCTTTAAAATGATGCGGCCCTGGGCAGAGCTGAGCTTCACAGGTTCTGCCGCTGTACCCACTCCTAGAGCAAACCTGTACATCCGTGAGCAGAGTTTTCACCAGCGAGGAGGTGAAGAACACCCTCCCATGTGAGATGTCATTATTACAACAGTTAATCATAATGCTGATAAAATGGTTTGATAACCAGGCAGGTTAGAAATTGCACTCTAAGTTTGGTGAAATGAATGGGTAGAGACTGGCACCCAGCACAGATTAAGTAGCAACCTCTAAGAAATGCCAAAGAATCACTTTCACAGAGGATCAAGAACCAAAGAGTTATTCTCTGCTGACTAGCCAGGAAAGCTGACAAAAAAAGTCTAAAAAGAAAAAAAAAAAGGCAGTAATAGTGTTACGGGCTGAATTGTGCCTCCCCAAAAGTCCTATGGTGAAGCCCTGATCCCCAGTACCTCGGTGTGTGACTGTATCTGGAATCTTTAAAGACGTAATTAAGTTAAAATGAGACCCCTATTAGGCTGGCCCGAATCCAATATGACTGGTACCCTTATAAGAGGTGGCCGTCTGGGGACACAGAGGAACAGCGGGGACGCGCGCGCAGACGGGAGGACGCGCGCGCACACGGGGATGCGCGCACACGGGGGAAGACCGCGTGGAGAGGCAGCGCGAGGGCCGCCATCCGCAAGCCAGCGCGAGGGCCACCATCCGCAAGCCAGCGGGGCCAAAGAAGAAACCACATGCTGACAACTTGATGTCGGACTTCCAGCCTCTGGGACGATGAGAAAATCAATTTTGATCGTTCAAGCCACCTACTCTGGACACTTTATTACGACAACCCAAGCTGACGAACAGGAACAGTTACGATGCTTGGACATTAAGAGGAAGCTGAGGGAAGCAAATAAGGCCACCACAGATTCACCCACTCCAGACATGTACTGGTCCCGGGAGCCGGGAGGTGTTCGGTAATGTGCTAGGTTCCCAGTCCACAAGGATGAAAAGCTAAGTTCTTGCCTTCAGTGAACTCACAGTCTACTTGAGGACAAAATTCTAACATAGCATGGCCGTGCTGCCACAGAAATATTCCCGCGGGCTTTGGAAACACAGAAGAGGGTTTTCTCCGCCAGCCATGAAAGGGGTGCACAAAGCTTCAAGAAAGACGGGATGGTATGTCTGGGCTAAGTGCTTCCAAAAAACCAAATCAAACAAAAAACACCACTTTCTTCTGATTATTTGACTAGGACTATATTTTTGACCTGGAGAAAATAAATATCATTGAGGAAGAGGGTGTTTGCTGTGAGCGACGTGCGGTTTTCTTCTGGCCACGTTGAGTTAAGGCAGAGGACTGAAGTGCAGCTGTCTCTCTGGGCCAGAGAGAGCCATCCAGAAGCAGCTCACACTGAGGTCACCCAGCGAGGGCGCAGACGGGCTCTGCCCTAGGAGAACAGTGCCAGTGAGAAGAGAAGAATTCAACAGAACTCCAGAGAAGACAAGCACTGAAGAGGCAAGCAGAGCAAGAAGCTGAGAAACAGGAGCTGGAGGGGCAGCAGGAGAAACAGGATCACGGAAGGGGGCAACATCAAGAATGGAAGGGAGTAGCCCTCCACATGATATGCTGCCAAGACAGCAAGTGGCAACCCAAAAAATGCCACTGGACTTAACCAAAGGTCGCTGATGGCCTCTGGCAGAATAGCTGCAAGGAGCAGCAGTCAAATGACCATAGCTTGAGAAGTGGATCACTATGTTCAGATGGGAGGACAGCATGAAAACCCAAGGAAGTAAAAGTTGCCTGAGTCATCTTCTGGGATTGGTAAGGGGGTGGGGGGGCAGAAGATACAGAGGCAGTGGCAGCAATAATGGTGGGGGGCTCTCATTCTCCTCTCCCAGTCTTCTGGGAGCTGCTTGATCACAGACTGGGAAGGACAGAAGCGAGGGCACAAATAAATGGCATTTAGGGGCGCCTGGGTGGCTCAGTGGGTTAAAGCCTCTGCCTTCGGCTCAGGTCATGATCTCAGGGTCCTGGGATCGAGTCCCGCATTGGGCTCTCCGCTCGGCGGGGAGCCTGCTTCCTGCTCTCTCTGCCTGCCTCTCTGCCTACTTGTGATCTCTCTCCTCTCTGTCAAAATAAATAAAAATCTTTTTTTTTAATGGCATTTATTTATTTTTATTATTTTTTTAGAGAGAGAAAGCATGGGGTGGGGGAGGGCAGGGAGAGGGAGAGAAGCAGACTCCCTGCCGAATGCGGAGCCTGTCCAGGGGCTCCATCTCATGACCCTGAGATCATGACCTGAGCCAAAACCAAGAGTAGGACACTGGCACTTACTGACAATGTGAAAAATACCACCTACATTTACACAGCACTGTATGTTTTAGAGATTCAGTCATGAATCCTCTTATTTAACCTCAACAACTACTCTTAGAGAAGAGCAGAGGCAGCTGTTTTACACATGAAGAAATTAAAATTTAGAGGAAAACTAATCAAAATAATCTATCTGAGCATCACGCGGCAGGGAAAGGTAGAAGCAGGACTTCACCCTGAGCTGAGACCCAGTACCTCCGCGTGCTTACGCAGCACTTTCACGGAGTGAACCTCTTGTGGCTCTGGGCAGGGTCTCAGTTTCCTCGTAGGACAAGTGGGAATAATAACAGCCTGTGCCTCACACTGTTGATAAAAGTAAAGCACTTAAAGGGGCTGTGCTCAATGAATGTGAATCACTACTGGCTTACGTTCAAGGAAGGTAACACGTACGCCAACCATACACACATGGTACCCATTCTTGGTCCCATGAATAGCTGTCCAAACCAAAAATCTAGGTATCATGCTAGAATCCTTTCTCCCTCGGCTACAGCACAATCAGGCAATGAATAAGTCTTTCTAATCCCATGCTTCTCAACCTTCATGTTGTCATTATCTCCTTACAACTTTTCAGACAGGTTTTCCCTAATTGCATCCCTCCCATGAAATTTTAATAGCATGGATAACTGCTTATGTGTTTATGCACTGTGGCTCTTTTGAATCTTAATATCTGAGGTTTTTTTATACCATCCCCCCAACCAGTTTTCACCCCGTTGGGACCATATTCCCCCCAGGCAGAACACATCTAATAATCCTTCCACCTAAATCTCTCTAAACCCATTCCCCTCTTCTCTATCCTCAATGCCAGCGCCTAGTCCTCACAATTTCTCATCTAGATTGTTCCAACAGCTTCCTAACTGGGCTCCCTGCCCCTATTTTGACCTGCTTCCCATCCATATGCCACCGGAGTAGGCTTTCTAAACACAAGTCTGTTCATGTCAATCCCTTTCTCAAATGTCATCAGTTGTGCTCTCTCATAGATTGGACCTTTACTCTGCACTCAAGGCCCCTGTTGAGCAGTCCTGGGCCTGAGCCCCCAGACTTGGCTGCCACCACCCCAGGCACTAGGTGCCCACAACGTACAGCCATCACCTCCATGCCTTGGCACTTTGCTACCTCTGCCTAGGGTGCCCTTCCCCTCTGCCTTCCTTGTGAACTCCTACTTACCCTTCAACACTCAGACATAAGGTCTCCTATACATGTTCTCTAAAGCCTTCCCCAATTCCATCTTACCGCAGGCTACATGGAGCTGCCCTGTCCCTTGCACATACCTCTCTGTCACAACTCTTCGGTTACCTCTAATGATAATAATGACAACTCGCATTGACTGAATGTTTAATAGATGCCAGGCTCCATTCTAAGCACTTTACATGTATCATCTCATTATCTGGAGCAACTTGAGGGCCGGTATTATACTTTATTAATCTCTGCACCTAACTCCCAGCAAACAGTGGAAATTCAATAAATGCTTGCTGAAATAATGGGGGAAGCAAAGTTTTAGAGTTTCTCATGTCTGCTCTTTCCCCTGACTTCACAGCCCCTCCTACAATGGTTTATGGTCTTTACTCTGGTAATAAGGAGAGGGATGAGATATGATTATTCCACCAAAGGTTTTAACAGTTTCTTTGAAATACACCCCATGATTTAGTGAAAAAAGTCATTAGGAATGTCTTTCCAAGTGCAAGGAGGAAAAAAATCTAATCTATTATCCAGAACACTCACATATTTACAAATCTAGTCAATTTGAGGGATATAAATAGATCTTAAAATGCCACAGGCAAAGGCTTAATCACCTATAGTGGAACAGCTTGGGAAAAACAAAGAAAAGATTTAGAAACATAATATTTAAAAGCATACAAACAAGAGACTTAGAAAAAAATCAGGTTATATAATAGCCTAGTGAAACACTTTGAAATAGAATACTAATAGAAAGATAAACAGAAAAATACTTTAAACAACAGAGTGAAAAATATTCCTCTTAGCTCCTTAAGAGTAATTGGAGAAGGTCATTTAAGTCCAATCCACCCCACCCTCACACCCACCCCCTGCTAACTGACATGAAACAACTAGGGGCCAGCCTTAATAATCTGAAAAGACTACTTCAAGTTGATTCAGAAAGTTTTACTCTCAAAGGAAAATGTGTGTGTGTGTGTCTTTGCGTGTATGTGCGTATATATATATATTTTATATATTTTTTACACACACAAAATCTTCTGAATTTTATTGTTTATTTAGCATCACATGAGAAATTCCAGATTTAAGAGTTGGTATCAAGTAAATAATAACTTTCTGGAAACGACCGGAGTTCAGAAAAGAGAGAGCTTCTAAAACAACGTCCTAGGGTAAAAACCCAAATACTGCATTTCACTCCTCATTTGTTATGAACTGTGTTATCTCTGGGCAATAAGATTATGGGTGACTTCCATTATCTTGGTATCTTTCTAGACACCTTTTCCTTTTTATTTTCCTTTTTTATTTTTTTATTTTTTTAAGATTTTATTTATTTACTTGACAGAGAGACACAGCGAGAGAGGGAACACAAGCAGGGGGAGAGGGAGAGGGAGAAGCAGGCTTCCTGCTGAGCAGGGAGCCCGATGTGGGGCTCGATGCAGGGCTCGATGCAGGGCTCGATGCAGGGCCCGATGCTGGGTTCGATCCCAGGACCCCGGGATCAGGACCTGAGCCAAAGGCAGACACTTAACGACTGAGCCACCCAGGCACCCCGAGCTTTTCCTTTTTAAACAACAAATATGTGCTGCTTTTATATTTGGGGTAAAAAAAACAAAAAATGTTTCACTTTTTAAAACATATGTTTTGTTAAACTAGTAAGAACATTTGTTATTAATTTACAAGTCACTTTAATGTATGCCAGCTAAGTTTCCATTTATGATAACAAATACATGTACTTAAAGTCACTACATCTGAGAAGTGCCACAAGGCCTGAGATAATCTGACATACTTCCCAAGAAACTGCGAGGTCTCTAATTCATCTTTTGGAATCTGGGCTCTGGGACACCTTACCCAAACAATACTGTGAGAGTTAACACTATGCTAGTGTCTGGGCCCAGGCCTTAAGAAACTGGCAGCGTCTGCTTCCTGCGTCTTGAAACTCAACCACCATACTGTAAGGAAACCCCAGTCACCTGCAGAAAGGCTTATATAGAGAGGAACCAACAAGCAGCACCAATTTACCAGAAATATGAGTGACACATCTGGGAAGTGGCTCCTCCAGCCCCAGTTAAGCCACTGTGACCAACACCAGGTAGAGCAGAAATGAGCTGCCCTCTTCTGAGCCCTGCCCAAATTGCACATTAATGTAAAAATAAATGTTATTTTAAGCTACTAAGTTTTAGAGTAGCTTGTGACACAGCAACAGATAACCAGAATATCCTATCATATTTTGTTTGCCTCTACCTTTCCCCAATTATAATTTAAACTCCTTGAGGGTATGATTCCATCTTTAGGTTCATCTTCATAGTCCTGCCTTCATTCACTCTGTAAGCATGCGGGGACTGACGGATATCTAGCACTATGCTAGTACGTACTAGCAGGTACAGAGGGAAAAACAGTCTCTGCCTTACAGATGATCACAGTCTATTTTCAGAGACAGATAAACAGAGAAACAAAAATAGACAATGACAATCATAATCTCATAGCTTTGGCAGAACAGCCAGCAATGGTAGACAGTCAATAAATGTTGGCTAAATAAATGAATGAATAAATCAGGTTCTCAGAACTACTTTAGGAATTAGATACCACCATCCTTTTACAGATGAGGTGTACCCATTAGCGATGTATTACTACATCACTCTACATTCACCCTCTTTGCCCTGCTTTGTGACACTGGGGCTGGACCCTGTGAACATTTCTCCTTTGCCAGACGGTGCAGTGTTCATTTTCATCAAAAGAGGGCACTGGAAGGACACTGAAAGGCCATAGCAGAGGAAGGGGTTTTTCACTGGGTTTGGGCTGCTTTATCCCCTCGAAAGTGTACTGCCAGCGGCGTTTGGGAAACCCAAAGGTGCCTACTCCAGGGAATCTCCCTGCCATTCAGCTGACTGCTAAGGAACAAGTCTGGTCCACCCACATGCTCTACCAAGATTCTCCACCCAGTGGACTGTTTCTACAGACCAGCTCCAGCCTGGACCCTCTGGCAAGTTCACTGGCCACCAGAGTCACTTCGTCTCCAAAGAGGACTGAAACTCAGTGTTGGGGGTGGGGAGGAACCTCCTGCAAGCTCTTAGCGCCTTCACCCTATAGTCTCCTCCAGCCCTAGAAAAAGCAGACCTCTTCACCCCTTCAGTAGTTAACCATAATGAACCTTTTATTAGTTAATAGTTTTTTATATTAAGATTTCCTTGTTCACATTACTGTGTGGTTTTTATCTCCTGAATGGATCCTGACTGGCACACGAAGGAATAAAAGGGCTCAAATACGAGGGGCCTGAAAAAGGACAACTGCCCACAGCACCATCAAAGAGCTGATTCATAATAAAAAGAAATTGAAAGGGAAGAGATAAAGACTTGGCAAACAAAAACTGCCACTTCAATCTCATTCAGAATCTTTACTTTGTCTAATCACATTTCTTAGAAAATATTTTTTATCTTCTTCAGTGATTTTTTAACCTCCCATTTGGTAAACTATTTTTAAAAACACAATGAAAATGTTGGCTACATGTGAGACCCAAGGAAAGAAAGGGTTAAGCAAATAAAGAAGCTGTAGGGAGCCCAGGTCAGGTGCTCTGAGACAAGTGACACTGATCAGAACCAAGAACTGGTATTAGGGACCCAGAAGAGCCTCACAATTAACAGCATAGACCGGAGGACCAGACTGTCGGTATTGAAATCTCAGTTCTGCTACTATCAAGTTATGTGACCTTGGGCAATTTGTCTAATACCTTCATTTGTAAAATGCAAATTATAGTAATAGTACTGACCTCAAAGGTCTATGAGGATAAAAAGAAAAGGTCTATGAGGATAAAGTAAGTTCATGGATGTAAAGTCCTGAGGCCAGAACCCAATCCAAATTCTCTTTCTAAGCACCTCTTGACTTCAACAACTTCGATCTGTTTTCTTCCCCCAATATCTTCTGATTTTGGAAAGGTTTCAGAAGACCTATCTTGCTCTAAAAACTGCCCTCCTCTAATTTTCCTACCACCTCTGACCTTTGACCTGGGCCTTGCTGTACTAAGAGGTGGAACATTCTCCTTCTTTAAAGGGCTATCATTTTTTTCCAGGCCCACAGTGTGGAACCTGTTCAATATAAAAAGAATGGGAGTGATATATTATAGCCATCTCTTAATCAGCTTTCACCTCTTCCTTTTAGATCTGTTCCTTCCCCACTCCAGGTGACTCTGATGTCCTATAGGAAGGGCTCATGACTCAATCTAGGCCAGGCAGACGCTGAATCTTGAGAGAAGGCACAGTGAAGGAACTCGGTTGGAGATGGTCATCAATGGCCAGAGATCCTCAGAGTTGCCTCATTCCTGCCGTATGGAGCCCAGACATTTTAGCAATTCCTTCAAGGTTGTGAACAACCCCATATACATTAGAGAAATTCCTATTTTTGCTTCTGTTAGCAAGAGGTCTACTGCTTGAACCCAAGAGCCCACGTACACACTGCTAGGCTGACTTACGTCTTTGAGTTTCCTCACCTGTACAGTGGGGGTCTGATGTCCCTTCCGCCTCTAACCTTCTACAGTTCTAACAACAGGGCAGGTCTCAGCAGATGTGCACGGCTGGCTCTGCAAATCTCCATAACAACTGGCTCATTACCACTCAGCAGCCATATACCTTATACACAAATGGTGGAACTGAGAGATGCGTTAAAAGTCTCATATTTAGGTTCTGAAACCACCAAGCTCTCCTTTTCCACTTACTACATCTCAGCAGTATTATTTCAGTAACCGCGTCACCACCCTCTCTGCTCTGGTACTGAGCATAAATAGAACATGAACATTTCCAGGAATTGTCAACTTGGCACTTCTTACAAGGAGTTAAGATTTCTTTTATAACATTAACAAAAATAAAGCCTAGGACTAAACTTCTTTTAGAGGTCACATTTCCTTCTCAATTAAAATTTACTGTTTGGAAAAGTACAATGTACTCTTTTTTTTCTCTGGGGAAAAAGTCCTCCAAAGAATCATATACATACACTCCTTACTGTTCAAGCTGAGGAACAAGTATAAACACAGCTGCCTATTAAAATTAAGCAAAGGCAAACATTCCTGCAGCTAGCTACGACAACAGCCTACAAGTTTGAACTACACCCATAAAAAGAGAAAGCTACCTTGCTAAGCATATGGTTAAACTCTTCAAGTTGTGCCACCAGAAGAGCTGCTTATTAGAACTGATGGCTTTCGGCTTTCGATAGCAAGATTTAAGAGCTGTAAAAGTGGAACCTGATTCCAGTACCAGGAGAGCCAATGCACTATCTCCTAATCACAGCCAAGAAGATTTAGTCTTTTTCTACTCTCAAGGACCAAGAGTTCTGTTCCTTGACCCCATATGGCCTCACATTAGACCTAACCCCTCAAAAAAGAATTTAAAAAAAAGAGATGGGGGAGAGAGAGATACCAACCAGGACTTAGTCATCTGACAATAGGCAGGAAAGGGAAAGAGAAGTCTCTTGGGCTGCATGTCTGGGAGTGACTAGGGTAGGGGAAGGAAGACAATTGGGGGCTGGTAAATGATGGGTTCTGGAGCAGCCACGGGTTGTCAGAAGTAGGTGGGAAAGAAAAGCACATCTTGAAAATGTGTTTTCATAGGCTATGAATTAGCAGGCTCTGAAGGACCTGAATTCCAAATTTGGCTCTACTGGGTTGAATGACCCTGAACAAGTGACTGAACATCTCTGTGCCTCCATTTTCTCATCCGTGCAGTAACAGTCATAAGACCACCTGTCTCACCTGGATCAGTACCTGGCACAAAGTAAAGCCACCAATAAATATTATGATAGTTATTTTATTGGCTAAGCTATTCTCAGTCTTCCCAACATTGTCTCTCCTCTCCTCTTATCCATCCTCAAGCCATCTTCAACTCACTTTGTGTCTGAAGGCCAGCATCCAACTCATTCTCCACTGCCAGGTTCTATCTCCGTTTGGACAGCTTGATCTACAGAGCACAAAGTATTCCAGATGTTTGTAATTACCTAACAATGTGAAGAGGCAATGAAAAGAATTCCCTCATATCCAAATTTATCTGCTGATTCAAAACACTCCAGTCAATGTTGTTCTGTGTACATTGAGCCTGTCTATCCCCACAGGGCTCTAATGGATTTTAGTATTGGTAGCGGAGTCACACCTGTGTGGGGTCTGGGATTCTGGAACATTCTTGAGCAATAACGTTCAAGAAATTCAAAGAATTAAAAACACTTGTGGTTACAGAATCGAAACAAAACTACATATCCGTCTGTATCTCCATTCCTACCACCTCTTGCTCTTCACCTCACCAGAAAACAAGAACAACTCTTCAAGCAAGTACACAGCTTTGGGAAGCTCATACTTGGGGAGCAACAAGTGACAAAGGAGCCATGCCCCTGATCAGCTGGTCATATTTCAAGGTTCCCAACCCTGGCTGTACTTTAAAATAACTTGATGAGGCATTTGGGCATGTCCCTGTGCTTGCACGTGTGACCATGCATGTGGGTGTGTGTGGGTGTGTACCTGTGGGTGTGTGTGTCTTAATACCACTGCCCGGATCACACCTCCATAGATTTTGGCATGAACTGGCCTGTGTTAAAGTCAAGGGATCAGTAGTTTTTTTTTAAGCCAGCGTTGAGAAAGACTAAGTGAAATCAACCACAAGAGTCAGTAGGGTGACTGACATAGCCAAGTGGCCCGTACGTCCACAGGAGGAAAAAAAAGCCACAGTGAGAATTTCTAAGAGAAAAGAACATTAAATCAATTTTTTAAAGTGAAATGGAGGCAACCCTGCTGGGGAGAGGCCTGTCACATGGTTTGCTATTCCTAGAAAGAGCTACAATTAGCTGCCAACAGATGCATTATTTCATCAGTCCCATAAATACTTGATAAAAGTCTTCCGCTCTTCCTTTATGTCAGCCTTGCAGAACCCGGGGGTGGGGGCGGGAATCTTCTGATAAAATGCAGTACTAAACTATCAAAATTTCCTTTTAAATGATTAAAATTAGCATTAATAAAAATAAAATATTTTAGCAAAATCTTATCCCAGTTACCTCTAAAAGCCCTTGAAAATTTTCCTCTTAAAACAAACAAAAAAAAGCATTAGTACAGTTTTTCAAAAGCTTATTTCAATTATTAACGCTACATCACAATATAATTCCATTTCAAACCCAGTGGGAAGTCAAGATTGCATAGCAGAAGAAATCTTAAATCAAGAGTTGGGAGGCCTGGATTCTAGTTTGGCATTAAATTACATTAACTAGCTATGTAATCATGGGCAAGTTGACTCAATCTCCACAGGCTTCAGCTTTTTCAGAGAAAAATTAGATGATCTGTGAGTCCCTCGTGGCCTAAAATTCTGAGATACCAGAACATGTCTCTATCTTGCTGACTCTGAACATGTTTATAATTTTGAAAACATAAAATTAAATCATTCTAGCAATTCTACTAATAAATTTAACCAATTCCCAGCCACTATGCATAATCTGAAGGAGCAAAACAATAAAGGACCTTGAATTTGGCACCATTTTCTATCTGAACTAGAGCTGGAAACTTCCTCCCCTAACTATGCAACCGGGGGTGGCTCCTGCCCCAAACTTCTGTCTTTTTAAATGAGAAAATGCATGAAAAGCATCTTTACAATTTTTGCCACATCTTCATACCACTATTTTCATAGTTTTTTATGTGACTCATTTTTACTTAAATAAAAGCAACGTAGTTTTAAAAGTAACTTCATAAATAGAAAACAGTTTTACTTGCCACAAATGGAAGGAAACCATTAGACTAATGCAAGAGAAAGAAGGCAACACAACTCAACTCCAGCTAAATACTGTTGTCCACAGAAGGCTTTAGGCATAAGGAACTTTTTCTCTGCGTTAAAAAGAAAACCTGGCAAGTGTCAAGAGAGATGCTACAGCAAAGGGAGGGTTTCACCTGGATGTCATCAGGATTGAAACAGAAAGAAAAAGGAAATGACTCTCTCACCATGTGATTCACTTCTGTATCTGCGTTTCATCTAAAATCATTTTAAGAACCACCCGAGATCATGGCTGCGCACACATCTCACATTTTGGGACGCGCAGCAACAAATGGTTGAGACTGGGCCTTGGCTGACATGCAGTGTGGCTCTGCTCTCTGTGAGGAAGGTTCTTTTCCCAGACGGGCTTGGGCTCTAGCCACACTGTCACTGAGGGCTCCCACGGGAGCTCCTGGGCCTCTGTGGTCCCCTTTCTCTGAAACATTCCTCCTCCAAGCATCCGCTCTGTTGCAGAATTCAGGCCTCTGCTCCACGACCTCACGGCAGAGAGGCTTTCTCTGACCACCCTGCACGATGTGCGAAGCCCTTCCTCAGCACCAGACACTGTTTTTCTTCACGGCGCTAGTATTCACTCATTTGCTTGTTGTCTGTCCCCATCAGACTACAGCATACGGTGAACTCTGGAAGACAGGGGCTTTGTTTCCCCTAACGTCCTAGCACCTGATGTCAATACTCAGTATTTCTTCAATTAATAAATGAATCCCTTCAATTGATCTGGAGGGCTTTCACAGGTCCTTCTTACCTAGTGCCTAGTGTCGAGTTGGTCCCCAGGCAGAATATACTAGTCACGCTGGGGCTCTCTGCAGACTCTGCCCTTACCACAGGGAAGGGTCTCACCATGGATGCTGACCCACCACTCTCTTGAGCACACAGGATGCCACAAAGTGAACTCTACCCAGCCATACTGGAAGTGCCTGGAGAGACCACAATGATAATGGGATAATGGGAGATCAACACCGAACTTATTATATGCAGAGTAGGGCCAATTCATGGTATGACTGCAGAATCCCAGGCTAGAAACCTCTCCAGTAAACCTACTACAATCCCCAAGATTTTTGCTCTTATTGCTCAGTAACTTCAGATGCATTCAAGTATACATCTGAGGACCAGAGGAGATCCTGAGGTAGTAGCTGATACGCCTCTACACGGTCACACAGGCCAGCTCCAAAAGGAACACGCTGAGCCCTGGAGCCCTCGGATAGAGGGAAAACAGACCAGGCCCGCATCCTGCACCAGGGAGCGCAGCCAGTGTGTCAGGGGACAGGGTCCGTGGTGAGGACCGGCTCCAGCTCAGGCAAAGCTGAAGCAAATAGCCTCAGGAGGCTAGAGTGTTGATGCATCTGATGCTAACATATGAGGCACCGAGCTGTGTTCCAAGACATCTGTCCTTCATCCTTGCCAGTGGCTAAGAGGACATAAAGCCAGAATCTAGCCTACAGAGAAGGGGGAAGAAAAAAACTCCCAACCCTAACGTAAGACTGGAGTTAAAGGCAAAGTTGCCAGGCTGACTGGTGAGTGAGAATCACAGCAGAGACCCAGTCCCACAAACAGGGCCAACACAGTGGGACAGGAAGTCCTGGGGCCCAGGAGTCACTCCCACCAGAATTTAGGCTAAGTCCCACCAGCTGGTGAGACTGGGGCTCCCATAAAGCTCTTTTCCAGATCCAGATTAGCTCAGGCAATAGGGAGAGCCTGTCAGCAGACAGGGCCCATGGGCAGCAGAAGGCCAGGCAGACAGGCACACGCCACCTACATCCAGACCCAGCACTGTTCTCTTCTCCTAAAAGACCGGACAGGAGCCCGGAGAGAACGGCCAGCTGATCTGTTGTCTACTATGTGACCTTGGCCAGCAAGGCACACATTATGAAGTGTCCCTTCCACAGTGCCAAGCTGGATTAAGTAATTTTATTGCCAGAATTTCTCTTCTAAAGTATAAGAGTCCTCACAGGGTGAGAAAAACACAAAATCAATTATCCATTAACATCTTAGACTTTTTTTTTTTTAACATAAATTGGAAGACCCATCAGTTAGGTAGACTCTGAAAGAATCAAAGGTTTAAGGTGTTTTTTTATGTTTTAGAATTTGCTAGGGGTAGGGTTTAAGAGACCAGAGAGGATTAAGATACCACTGGCTTCTTCTCTAACAAAAAGCAACTAACTAGGATCTGTCACCAAATAGGGCCTGTTGAGGCAACTCAAAATTTACAAGTGAAACACAGAAATTAAACAAGCAATGAGGAAATCAGGATTCTCTGAGAAGCCCAAAATAAGAACACTGCTTAATAAAATTAAATCAGTGCATTCTTGGAGAAGTTTCGGTCTTTTGGCCAAAGAGAAAGTCATCCTACCCATTGGTTCTCAGACCTTCTAAGAAGGGACCACAAAATCTACACATATTAATTAATAATGACAATCAAAACAAGTAAAAGATCAGACAAGGTTAATATATACACATAATATATAAGCACCACATCTTCCTACAGTATAGCTCCTCAAAATTCAAAAATGCCTTTACAAAAATTTAAATGGACTTTTTCAAAGCTTATTTAAACACTGGAGAAGCACAGAGTCCTGGGAAACAGACCTTTGTGTCCATCTGCATTTTTTACAGGAATATTAAACTGAAGGCATCTCAACTCTGATACTTTTTCCAGGATTTTAAAAAAAAAAAAAAACCTTAGGTTTTCAACTAATTAGGTCTCAATGTATTTTAGAATTAAAATATCACCATCGACTTAAACACTGAAAGTTTAAGGTCCCAAATAAGAGAAGGTTGTTAACTAAGTACTCCTTTAAAATATATCATTTCCCAAATAATTAATTAATTAAAATTAACTCTATCATTTTCTCCATCCCCTAGTCTCCCACACGCATTATAATTTTTTTTATTTACATCTTTATATATCTTCGTAAAACTTATGGTATTGGAGATTTTCCATAAGTGGATTTTAAAAGTGATTTTTATGAGGGAGAAAACTACAAAGTGAAGAAGGAAATGATAAACTTCGAATGCAGGATTTACCAGTAAGTAGGGGTTAGGGCTGAGGTAGGCCTGGGGAGGAACACCCAGGGTCCTCAAAGGCAATGGTACTATTTTTTTTTTAAAGTTAGTGATGGGGAGACAGGTGTTCACTGCACCATTATTCTCCATACCTTACTCGTATTTTATAACCTTACTGAAAATACTCAATAATTAACAAAACTTATTTTAAAAGTTTATGTTATTATCATTGCAGAAGGTATATAGGAAACATATGTAAATCAAACTCTCTCTTCAAAACATTTTTCAATAGCTGTGTTACTCCGACAAAAAGTAAAACAAGAGTACTTAAAATCTGTACAGTAGCCAACCTATCCTTCCCTTTGAACACTTCCACAGAACTAACAAATCAATATTTTTCACACAGACACACTCAATTTTTTCTCACATTACACTGTTTCATTCTGTTTACTTTAAAAAACAACTAGTTTTCCCTCAACTTCTGTATAATTTTCACCATTTGGTAAAAAACATCGTAATTTTTTTCTTGTTCTCTGAATAAACCTGGAAAAATGAAAATGGAGGTCACGTCTCTATGAACAATGTACAACAGGACTAGTTACATCACCCAAAATGACCGTAAAATTAAATGAAATATTTTGGTAGTAACGGGGTTTCGGTTCGCTTGTTTTGTCGTTTCCAACTATCTGGTGCCAAGAGGAATCTCGAAGTCAAATACCAGGAAAAGACACCGGGTACCCTAATACTTCTCTTAACGTGTCCCCAGTTTCACCTTATTCATTCCACTTTCAGGAAAGTGGTAGAAATGTCTTAGCTACTTTCGTTTGGATTTGTTCACACACCTGAAGTATTTAATTTTGTAAGGACACTCGAACTTGAGAATTCCTGGGGCCCTGAAAGGACAGCTATTTTCAAAAAGCCTAAAACACATTTACCTATAATTCGGCCATGCTAGGAAATGAACATGTATTTGCTTTTTCCACTGGGATTTAACCAAGCTTTCTTAAGTTAAATGGTTACCTCATGCAGAGCACATATTCAGACATGTGTTGTTAATAAAAATAGAAGGATTCATCACGATTAGTTAGCACCTTGGGTCTGAAATATCATTCAAAATATAAGGTCCATGAAAAAAGAAAATCCAAAAACAAAAACAAAATATGAGGTCCATGGGGCAAAAACAATAAAATTGGTCTTTTATTACTGGCATTTGTTTTTTAACTGGTTACGTTGGTATTTTTACAACTGCAACAACAAAGTCTGAGGACCACTGTCCTGGAGGAGTTCTAACTATCACTGCTTTCAAAAACTCCGGACAGTGCTGATTTCCTAACTGCTCAAAATTTGCAAGTCAACTTGCAATTTTTTATTTTTTTATTTTATGTCTTTTTTAATTCATTAATTTTATTTTATTTATAGATTTTTCTTTTTTGTCCTTCTTTTATTTATTTATTTTTTACCAATTCAGTTCTCTGCTCCTCCAGCTTTATAAAACAGTAAAAGTCATGGAGTTGTTAAGAGGGAAAATGTTTCACTCACATCTTCTTCCTGCTACAAGCCAGGGTCATTGCACCGGGACTGTTTCTCTTCTCCATAGCTTCCAACTTTCTTTAAAATCAAAATTCGACCCTCCCAAACTACTAGTCTTATAACATAAATGCTCTGGGTGTCTGAAGCCAAACTAAAAAGACCGACTTGAAATCAATAACCTTTAAAAACTTACTTAACCAGCTTTCTAAATAATCCCCTTTGGCCATGCAGGTTAGCCTAGGGAACAGGTGCAAGGCGCGCCTTCCTAGAGGCTGTCTCCTCCTTCATGAAGCTGACCTTCTCCAGCCGGCAGCTCTGGCACCTCACAAATCAGTTATCAGTAAGCCTAATGCCTGCTTTCCCATCTGCACTTTCCAAATGGCGCCCAATGCCAAGGGCTGAGATATGACCTGGCTCTCAGATGAGAACATGCCTCCCCAGTGACTTGCCAAGTTTCCCTGGAAGCATTTCTAAATGTATTCTCTGACCTCCCTCCTCACCCTCTCGATCATGGCTCATTCTCCCTTCCCTGCACTTCCTAATTCCACCTCCTCATCCTGTGCATCCAACACCGCCAGTTTTCAGTCCAAACTCCTTCCCCACTCCCAGGCTAAAATCCCAACTTCACATCCAAAGGACACAGTTGCAACAATTTTGCACCCGGTTTGCAGTGATCTTTTTGAGGCCTACCTGCAGGCAGCTCAATTATGGCTTCTTGCCTTGCCTTCTCCAGCTTCTCCCTAACCCAGGGAAATTCCTGCAGGGAATCTAGGAATGCATCGAATGCTTTAGGACCTCTGGAAGGTAGGATATCCAGCAGCAGCATTGTTTTCCGGAGGCCTGTGGCTTGAGCTTTGATTTCTTGAACATGGTTTTCTGTCAAGACCCCTTCCTGGTAAAGATACTGAAGAACCAGCCCCTCCACCAGTACCTCCGCACCCAGCTCCAGGCGAAGGGAGCGAAGCACTTGCTTGTCTCTAGCCTCCATTTCTCCCTGGGAAGAGACAAAATAGTAGCTCAGATTACAAAGAGCTGAAACCAACCCCTAAACACAGCATCCCACAGGCAGTGGGACATCCTTAAGGTCAGGTACCACTTTGAACCTTAGCAGAGTCCAGGCCATGGTGTTTACTAATAGCCCTTAGCTATTTTTGAATGTTTCCGAACATAATGAACAACCCAGAATATGAATCATCTTTTCTATTTTTGCTTTCCATACAATGAAATCCTAGCACCATTCCTTGTTTGATAGAGATTTGGAAAAAACTGGGCCACAGACCCTGCTTAAAAAGCAACTGTGATCTGAGAATTACAGAGCAGCATTTCATTTTAACATACTTAAAAAGAAACAGTGGCTTTATTTTAACATAGCCTTCATCAGATATATTTCAATACCAGAGAAACGGCCAATATGCATGCAGGTGCCCTTCTGACCGGGGGCAGGGGAACCTGCAGAGCCATGGGAGTGGGCGCCAGAAACTGGTAGATACCAGTAAGCTTAAGGCTTTCTTCCCTAAGAGAAAAGCCCTTTACACCATCACCTCCAAGAAAAAATATTTATTGTGTGTGCCTCTGCAATAAACCTTATATATGGTCAGACTCCACCTCTTCCCTCTAAGAATTCCGAATCTCTATCGCAACACTGCCCGGACTACACGTGTATGGGACATTTAATGGGTTTTTTTTTTTTTCTTTACAAGAAAAAAATGTCCACACACCGATCCTGGTCAGTAGCCACGCACGACTTAAGGGCCTGTTTTCAAGACCGCTGCCCGAGTTTGAAGGCGCTTGTGCGGAGGCTATGAAGGTAAAGAAGCGGTGAGGCGGGGTGAGGGCAGATGGGGCTTCCAGAAACCCACAGAAAGTACAAAGGGCCGGCGACTCGACCCCACTCCTTCGAGCAGCCCTCGGTGAAGTCCCGGAGGTGGAGGTGAGGGGGAGAGTGTGCACTTTTGGCCGCCAACGCCCATTTGGAACTTTGTATTCCCTGCCTCGCCAGCTGATGTCCTGCTGCGTTACGAACAGGAAGAACTATGAGGGATTTTCGGGGCAATCTGACAAGCTAAAAAGTGGGTGCTGGGGATGATTTCAGAGCGGACCGAAGGGGGAGCGGCACCCCAGCATCCCTACCGCCGCCCCAACCCGGGCCCGGCTCCGAAATACCGCGAACAAGTTAGGGGGGGCGGGGGGATCCACGCAAGGCCCAGGCCGCCGACGCCACGGTGCGGGCCCTCGTGAAAAAATGGATACGGGGTTTCTGGCTTCCTGTTACTTACGTCTGCAAACACGTATATTTAAAAAAAAAAAAAAAGAAAAGAAAGAAAGAAAACCGCAACCGGAATCCAAACTTTTAGGGAACCTGTACCATAAGCACCATCTTTGTTGAAGGCGAAAGCCCTGAACAGGAAGTGGTGTCGCCATCTTTGTTGAGGGCAAAACACAGGAAGTGCTGTAGCCATCTTTATGGGGGGAGGGGAAACCAAGTGTCGGACTGAAGCCTTTTCCGCCATGTTTGCTGTTGGTAAACAATATAGCGACCTGGAGATGGAAAATAGTAGCATCACTTAGGGGGTTATCTAAGGAAAGAAGTATCTTAACACAGGAACTCTGCCACAGCCTTGCATGCAACTGACATAATAGGTCTCAAAAGGCACGTTATCAGCGAAGCCTTCCACGAGCACTCTTATTTAAAATTGCAACATTGATCTCCTGCACTCCCCATCCCTTTACCAACTTTGTTTTTATCTGTAGCAGTATCACCATCTTATTAAAACTTTTACTTAATTATCTGTCATCTGTTTCCCTCCACTAAAATGCAGGCTCGTTTATATAATTTTATATCACAGAGTTCCTGCCCACAAAGAGATTACAAGTAAGTAAGTCGGGATTCAGTTGTAGCAACCAGCTAACTACTCTAGAAAGAAAAGGATTTGTCATGGGGAATTGAGGGCATTCACGACCCTTAGAAAGGCTGGAAGAGGCCGGGGCATCCGAGAATTACTCCCTAGACAACACCACCTAACTGACCACAATCGGGAAGGCCGAGTTGGGAAGCCACCACTCCACAGTCCCCACCTCTTCTTGACACTGACAGATCAAGTGCCTGGACACTGAAACACTGCCGCAGAAAAACCAAGGTCTCCACAGCTGTATTTGCCAGCAGCATTAAAACAGCACCTGCAAATCTTACTCTGAGGTGTGCAATTGGTGAAACCTATTTCACACGCAGATCGTGTGCAGCAAGGGTGGCTGAGGCATGCAGTTTGGAGTTTTCCAGCTTCTGAAGTACAGAAAAGACATTCTAAAAAGAGAACAGCTGTTACTGGGGGGTGACCTGCTGAGGTCACCACAGTTTTCATTCGGAAGGCAAGACAAATGCATGACCCAAATATAGAGACATATCAGAATATCAGAAGGAGGGTCATTCCTGAATTCCTTTATGAAATGAGCCAATCAATAAACATTCATTGATTCACTTTTTTTCTTAATTTCTTTTTTTTATTTTTTCAGTGTTCCAAGATTCATTGTTCATGCACCACACCCAGTACTCCATGCAATAGGTGCCCTCCTCAATACCCACCAGCAGGCTCACCCAACCCCTCACCCCCCTTCCCCTCCAAAACCCTCAGTTTGTTTCTCAGAGTCCACAGTCTCTCATGGTTCATCTCTGCCTCTGATTTCCCCCAATTCACCCTTCCTTTCCTTCTCCCAATGTCCTCCATGTTTTTCTTTATGCTCCACACATAAGTGAAACCATATGATAACTGACTCTCTCTGCTTGACTTATTTCACTCAGCATAATCTCTTCCAGTCCCATCCATGTTGATACAAAAGTTGGGTATTCATCCTTTCTGATGGAAGCATAATATTCCGTTATATATATGGGTCTTATCTTCTTTATCCATTTGCCTGTTGAAGGGCATCTTGGCTCTCTTTCCACAGTTTGGCGATTATGGCCATTGCTGCAATGAATATTGGGGTACATGTTGCCCTTCTTTGCACTACATCTGTATCTTTGGGGTAAATACCCAGTAGTGCAATTGCAGGGTCATAGGGTAGCTCTATTTTTTATTTCTTCAGGACTCTCCACACTGTTTTTCAAAGTGGCTGCACCAATTTGCATTCCCACCAACAGTGTAAGAGGGTTCTCCTTTCTCCACATCCTCTCCAACATTTGTTGTTTACTGT
>CM052897.1:23123518-23159593 GCA_028534135.1 Potos flavus
GTGTTCCTGATCTCAAAGAGAAGACTGTCAGCTTTTCCCCATTGAGAATGATATTCGCGGTGGGCTTTTCATAGATAGATTTTATGAAGTCGAGGAATGTTCCCTCTATCCCTATACTTTGAAGAGTTTTAATCAGGAACGGATGCTGTATTTTGTCGAATGCTTTTTCTGCATCTATTGAGAGGACCATGTGGTTCTTCTCTCTTCTCTTATTGATTTGTTCTGTCACATTGATTGATTTGTGAATGTTGAACCACCCTTGCATCCCAGGGATAAATCCCACCTGGTCATGGTAAATAATCTTTTTAATGTGCTGTTGGATCCTATTAGGTAGGATCTTGTTGAGAATCTTGGCATCCCTATTCATCAGGGATATTGGTCTGAAATTCTCCTTTTTGATGGGGTCTTTGCCTGATTTGGGGATCAGGATAATCCTGGCTTCGTAGAAAGAATTAAATCAATTGTGTGATATATGCAGAAAGTCCTATGCCTGATAAAAATTGGTTGATGGTAACAGGAAAAATACCTCAAATATCATTAGTTCTGTAAAGGTTTTCTCAACCAACACCTCTAGTGGAAGATGAAAGTCTTTGTAAGCAAATCAATGGAAAGCAATTCTAAACCTCCCTCCTCAAAACCTAATTTTTGTAACCAGTTTAAAGTGTTACTACACCAATATACCATTTTATTATACCAGTAGAGACAATTTTTTTTACATGGGTGGCGAGTATTATTATTAGCATTTTATTTTTGTAAAGATTTTATTCATTTGACAGAGAGAGAGAGCGCGCACAAGTAGGAGGAGTGGCAGGCAGAGGGTGAGGGAGAAGCAGGCTCCCCACTGAGCAGGGAGCCCAATGTGGGGCTTGATCCCAGGACTCTGGGATCATGACCTGAGCCAAAAGGCAGAAGCTTAACAGACTGAGCCACCCAGACACTCCTATTATTAGCATTTTGCATATGTGAAGACTGTGGAATCAAAGTGGACAAACGTCCTAGCCAAAATTTCACAGTTAATATATAGCAAAACCTGAATTCTAACCAGATCCTTCCAATTTCATGCCCTTTCCCATGCACAGTATACCACACAGCCATGTGTGGTGAAGTCTGTTGTTCTAATGACAGCCAAAACATTGGCAAATCATTCTGGTGCCACCTCCCACTTGATACTCCTGAATTCCCAGTACTCTCTTCACTTTCTTCCTCTTTTTTTTTTTTTTCTTCTCTGGAACTCCTTTCCTTTCCTGGGCAAGATTTATCATTTGTATGTGGACAGGTATTAGCAACATTCTCTGCCTTCATCTAGATAAATTACAGACCTCTTGCGATACTAGTAATAGCTGAGATTACAGACTTTGGGGTGTAATTTTTCCAGCTATAAACTTCGATAATTTTCAAACATTTACTAAAGTTGAAACAAATGGCACAAAGCACACCCACATAAAACTACCTAGCTTAAAACACTTCTTAATGACTTGTCCTATTTGGAAAGGCTTGAGATCTTCCGGGGACTAGGAGACATTGATGATGATGTCCAGGGGAGGTGGGGGGAGCCAACAGTGGGTTGAGTTGAGAGTTCATGAGAAGTTCCATGAGAGTTCACAGAAGAGAAGAAAGGAGCATAAGAGGCAGCAAGAGAAGAGTTAGCGCAGGAGCAGAGGGGCATGGAGTCCAGATGGTGACAACCTAAGAGGTTGGCTATTAAGAATCTGACTTAAATCCATAAGGTGAAGCCCCTGATCATTAAATTCCTCTTCCAATGACCAATTTAGATGAGCATTTAT
The DNA here is from genome assembly GCA_028534135.1 of Potos flavus. Classification (NCBI taxonomy): domain Eukaryota; kingdom Metazoa; phylum Chordata; class Mammalia; order Carnivora; family Procyonidae; genus Potos; species Potos flavus. Next base: position 23,125,303 of record CM052897.1, read on the forward strand.
GCTGCCCCTAAGCAACTAGCCTGGCTGATTGACTAGCCAACTAGCCTCAGTCTGCTCATTGCAGGATTACCACCCCACATTATCATACAATGATACTTCTGAGGAGCACGACAAAGGTTTAGCTTCACTCATATAAATATCTAATGCCAGGGGCCTGAAAAGTCAAGCACAGATTAGAATCACTATCACAGATGAACTCTGTTTATTCCCTCTCTGTAGGCTGGAAACATGCCCCCGCAGAGGATTAAGCACCTGTTACCCAGTGCTAACAAATCTATTTTCAGGAAGGACAGATATTTTCCTTTTTCTCTTTCCCCTATGGTGTTTACTTGTGACAAGTTGTATATCCATTGTTAGTTTGCAAAATAAAGAGCCGAAAAGAACAAATGTAGTATTTTTCTCTCAATTTGGTGTTTAGTTCTGCAAACTTCAAAACAAAAATCAAAGGAGTCATTTTCGGTTCTTCATATTTCATGAATGTGGAAATTAAGCCATGGGGAAAAACAGATTCTTTTCAAGCATACTTGAAGCAATTACAGAAATAGATCATGAGTTAAGTTACAAAGAAACGTCGATAAATTCCAAAAAATCAACAGCCTACAAACTATGTACTCCACCATTTCACAGTGAAATTAGAAATTTTAACAAAAAGATAGCTTCGATAATTCCCATAAGCTTAGAAACTAAATAAAATAACTCTTAGGGGGTGCCTGGGTGGCTCAGTTGGTTAAGTGTCTGCCTTTGGCTCAGGTAATAGTCCTAGAAGTCCTGGGATCAAGCCTCGGGTCAGGCTCCCTGCTCAACGGGGCAGGGTGTCTGCTTCTTCTCCCTCTCCCTGTGCCCCTCCCCCTGCTCCTGCTTTCTCTGTCTGTGTCAAATAAATAAAAAATAAAATCTTTAAAAAAATAAAAACAAAAAATAACTCTTAAACTCTTGATTTAAAAAAAAAAAGTCACACACTTCTATTAGTACAGTCATATGGAAAACAGTATGGAGACTCATAAAAAAAATTAAAAGTAGATCTGTCATATGATCCAGCAATCCCATTTCTGAGTATAGAGCCAAAGGAAATGGAATCAGTATCCGAAACAGATATCTGAACTCCCATGTTCATTGCAGAATTATACAGAAAAGCCAAGATATGGAATCAACCAATGTGTCCACTGGTAGATGAATGGATAAAGAAAGTGCAAGCTTATATGTATATGTGCATATATAATTCTGAATATACACATATTTGGCCTTTAAAGAAGAAGAAAAATCAGACCTATTAAAATGACCACAACCCAGAACTCTGACAACGCTGAATGCTGATGAAAACGCTGCACGACAGGAGCTCTCATTCATTGCTAGTGGGAACACACGATGGTAGAGTTGCTTTGGGAGACAGTTTGGCAGTGTTTTTACAAAACTTAGTATACTCTTATCCTATGAGCCAGCAATTGTCCTCATTGGTGTTTACTCGAAAGCATCGAAAATATGTTCACACAAAAACCTGACACAAATGTTTATAGCAGCTTTGTTCATAATTACCAAATGTGGAAGCAACCACAATTCCTTCAGTAAGTGAATGGATATTTATACTATCACATATGTATACCGTGAAATACTATTTATCCCTAAAAAAAGAAATGAGCTATCAAGCATTAAAAGACATGGGGGAAACTTAAATGCATATTACTAAATGAAAGAAGCCAATCAGAAAAGACTCTACACTGTATGTCCCAACTATATGACATTCTGGGAAAGGCAAAACTAGGGAGACGGTAAAAAGATCAGCGGTTGCCATGAGACTGGGAGGAGAGTATGAATAGGGGAGTCACGGAGGATTTTTAGGGCAGTAAAAATACTCTGTGTGATATCATAATGGTGGATACATGTCATTATACGTATGTCCAAACCCAAAGAATGTAGAACAGCGAGCGTGAACCCAAAAGTAAATTATAAACTTTGGGTGATTATGATGTGTCAATGTAGGGTCATCAGTTGTAACAAATAATACATTATCCTCTGCTAGCGGATGTTGCTAATGAGGAAGTCTATCTATGCCAAATCTCTAGACCTTTCCTTCAATTTTGCTGTGAATCTTAAACTGCTCTAAAAAATAGTCTTTAAAAAAAAGAGAGACAGAGAGAGAGAGAGAAGGAAATCTTGTCATACACTACAACATGGATGAACATGAAGAATATTATCCTAAGTGAAATAAGCCAGATAGGGAAAAACAAATTCTGGTTGATCGCACTTATATGTCGAATCTGAAAAAGTCAAACTCACAGAAGCAGAAAGTATATGGGTGGTTGCCCAGGTTTGGGGGTGGGGAAAATGAGGAGATGTTGGTCAAAGGCTACAAAGTTTGAGTTATTCAGGATGAGTACGTTCTGGATATCTAATGTAGAGTATAGTGGCTATCATTAATAGTATGTTGCATCCTTGAAATTTGCTAAAAGAGTAGATCTTAAATGTTCTGACCTCACATAATGATAGCTATGTGACAGGATAGCTATGTTAATAAGCTTGACTATGGAAATCAATTTGCGATGTATACGTATATCAAAATATCACATGTACTCCATAAATGTAAACCATTTTTATTCTTCAGTTATAACTCAGTAAAGCTGGGTACAAAAAGTCACACACTTCTGACCAATAGAGTATAGAAAGAGGGGAAAAAAGGCTTTATAGCAGAGAAGCCTGCAGACACCATCTGGGCCAAATGATTGAGGTTAACATCACCAGAAATAAATCATATTGACATCCTGTGCCCCAATATGATGTGACCAGAAGGGCATATCTCCTCTGTGCTATCCTTCCCCAAAATTCATAATCTCAGTCTTTCCATGAGGAAACATCAGACGAACCCAAATTGAGAGACCTTCCCCAAAATATCTGACAATTACCCTTAAAAACTGTCAAAGTTATGAAACTGTCACAGACCAGAAAAGACTAAGGAGATCTGACAACTAAAGGAAAGGACAAAGAAAGGGAGAGAAGAGAGGAGGAAAGAAGTAGAAGAGGAAGATGGTAAAGGATATGCCCATGTCAGGTAGATATGAAGACTTCTGGACCTGAATTCTTATTCCCCATTTCATATTTGCTATTTTCTGAATGGGCAGTAGGAATCTCACGTAGCTTTTCTTCCCCGTACTCTCCCATCCCCAAGAAAGATTTAAGAACAGAATTTGTCAAAGGAAATACAGGCCTCTATCTCTGTAACTGTAAATCCTAAAACTATACTTGGAATGTGCAGCCATGAATATCCCCTCTTTCTGTATAACTCCTGATAAAGGGATTATGCTGTAAATAATATTACCTGAATCATGTGTGCTAATTATTCTTTTACTAAGTTATGAATTCTAATGATTCCTTAAGTTCTCTAATATTTCATTTTGATTTTAGGTTACTTATTGCTTATTGTAAAAATTCTGGGAGAGTTTATAAAAACCCGATTGATAAATCTTTTAAAAGAGCCAAATAGGGGCACCTGGATGGCTCAGTGGGTTAAGCATTTGATTCTTGGTTTCGGTTCAGGTCTTGATCTCAGGTTCATGAGATTGAGCCCTGGTCAGGCTCCCCACTCAGCATGGAGTGGGCTTCTCTCCCTCTTCTTTTGCCCCTCCTGTGTGCAAACGCACATGCACGCATGCACTCTCACTCTCTCTCTCAAATATAAATAAATACACCTTTAAAAGAGCGACATGCCTTATTATGCAAATTATCATGTGCTAATATAATATCCCAACAATATTTCTAGATGTTTAAAGCATTATAAGACTTTAAACATTGATAGTACTAGAATTACTACAATTTATTCGTAATTTGACAAGTTTTTATTGAACATTTACTGTGTTTGGATCAGCTAGGGCAAACATTCTGAAAGAGAGATACAGTCTGTCTTCAGGGAGCTTGGAGTCTAGAGGAGACAAACATAAACAAGGAAACAAATAATAATAATTACGATACAATGCGATTACAATTACAATGAAGGAGGAATGCTTTGATAAGAAAAACTGGTGGAGGGGGCTAGGGGAGGGGAGTTGATTTCACCTGAGTTTCTAGAGAAAGCCTCTTTAAGGAGGTGAACTCTCCCATTTTTCTTCAAAAAGCTTGCGGTAGTTATAAAACTGTACTACTACATTTAAAAGACGGATAAGAAGCCAGTAAAGAATTTAAGATATTAGGTCACCTAAAGATATTAGGGCATGCTAAAATAAGTTCTCAGTTCCCTGGTATTTGTAGTGTGTAGAAAATCATTTGTAGTGTGTAGTTCCCATCTCAGAAAATACACTGAGTCATCTAAAAAGGCTAACATTTCTCCAATGCTGGTTTCAAGCAGGAATTTATCATGTGATTCTTTATATAAGGAACATTTAATACTATGATTTTCCTGTGTTATTTTGTATAAGATACCAAAACGTTCAAATGTACCTTCCTGGTATTAACCCAACAGAAAACAGAAGCTAATACAATCTAGGTCTGACTTTCTGGTGGTATAACGAAATGCAGTAACTTACAGAAATCAGAAATGAATGCCCTTGAGACTGTCAAGTACTAGCTAACAACCGAACCCCAGTCTTCAGAATGGCAAAATTTAATAGCTAAGTTCCCTGCCGAGTATCTACTGGGCTCACACCATGTACCGTTGATTGAAGAGAAATCCACACACCTCGGATAGCAGACATAAGGGATTAACTTAACGTTTCATAACCAACCTTCTATTTTTGTTCAAGGAAAGTGACGTGGAAGCAAGCTATGCTGGCAGCCAGAAAAAGGGTCAAGATGTTGCTCAAGGAACGACACCACACATTTGAAACTGTTTAAGCATATAGCCAAGCATTTGGCTGAGATGACAGAATCTGACATCCTAAAGCACCAAGAAATGATTTTGACCTCACCTCCCCGCAAAAAACCCCTAAGTATTTCCATTACCGATTGGCCACACTGACCCAAAAAAAAAAAAAAAAAAAAAAAAAAAAAAAAAATCACGTGGAACTTCCTAGTGTTTCTTTCCAAGTAGAACTTCATCATCATCATGGGTCTGCCAGGATGATTGATCAGTAAATGTACCAAGGACTTGAATGAACTAAGCTTTTATCTGGGTTTATTTAATACAGTCCATTTAAAAATTAGACAATGACTACTAAATATAATGATTTTTGTTTCCACATAATTGATGCCAGGCTGTTCTTTTTGACAACAATCCACCAAAACATTCAGCTGTATCTTAATAAAGCAGATACGACCATTAGCCCAAAAGAGGTGCTTCCCTTCCTTCCCATTTGCACTGATAAGTGGGCATATATCCAAACCATCCAACAGCTATACAGGAAGCATAGAATTTTGACCAAATAGTGGATATTAATATTGAAGCATTAGAACCGTTCTTCAGGGAGACTGTGTTTGATTTAAGAGGAAAAGAAATCAGCCATTAAAAGTGCTGATGGATTCTTTATGTCTTTTCTCCCCAGATAATGAAATGTGAATGCTGGGGTGCTTGGAGTACCAGTCAACTACAAGTAGGAAATAAGCTTCTCTCTGCCCATGGAAGCCCTCCCTTTGACCAGAAGTAGAAGGAGGGAAAAAGACAAAATTGTTTTAGACTGTGGCCTACTTCACCAAATTCATTTGGCACATAGATTTCCTAATGGCCAATGGTCTAAGAACATCAGATATGCAGAAGGAAAAGGAAACACTCTTTCCTTGTGACCTGGAGAGGTTTATTCTCCTCTTGAGTGGCAGCTTTAGACTGTCTTCTCCTGGGAACAGAGAATTGATTTTCCATTTTTGTGGTCTCGATTCAAATCATCTAGTACTATGAACACAGCATGTGTTCAGTAAACATGTTTGGCCAACAACATGACTGGTTCTTTTGATTTCATTTTATCCATAGTACCTATAATGGGGTCTTGCAGTGAGCACTCAAAAATATGGGTAAAATGAATGCATGTAAGAGCAGTGAATTACAACCAGGCTTCTTTTTGGTCTCATTTATATACACTAAAAAGTCTAAGAAGGACAAAAATTCCTTTCAGTTCATTTTTCTGTGGATAGTTCTATAAGAGTTATATGTTATTACTCTAAAGTTTTGTTATGGGGCATCAGGGCGGCTCAGTCAGTTAAGCATCTGCCTTCGGCTCAGGTCATGATCCCGGGGTCCTGGTATCGAGCCCCACAAGGAGTTCCATGCTCCCAGGGGAGTCTGCTTCTCCCTCTGCCTGCTGCTCCCCCTGCTTGTGCTCTCTCTCTCTCTCTCTCTGTCAAATAAATAAATAAAATCTTTTTAAAAAAATAAAAATAAAGTTTTGTTATAACTCCTAAGTAGCTGACATTTTACGAATACTCCTGCAACCTCTTCCTTCTCTGACTGTACTCGTTTCCCTAAGTACTCTCATCCAGCTCACTCCATTAAATATTATCTAAAGGCAAAATAAAATATCTCCCAAATGTTTAACTTTGGTGTCATGTACCCAGTTGTCTACTTGAAAACTCCACTCAGAGTTCAACAGGCAACTCAGTCTTTCCAAATCCAGACCTCTGATTCTTCTTATGCCAGCCCCATCCTCCCCAACCTGCTCCATTTATGCAGATAGTACCACTACCCCAACAAGCCAAAGGCCATTGGAGTCATCTTTGATTCCTCTCTTTCCCTTATATCTTCCATCCAACCCATCAGTGAATTCTGTTGATTCTCTTGCCAGATCTCCTAACCCAATTACGTCTCTCTCCATCCCGACCACTTCCACCCTCATTAAAATCACTACCCTATCTTCCTCAGACTCTAGAAATTTGCTCCATCTTAAATGTCACCTCTCAAGAGAGGCCTTCCCTGAACACCTGATCTAAAGTTTCCTCAGACTCTCTCACAATACCTTGTTTCATTTTTTTTTCTCAGCATTTATCACTTATCAGTTAATTTTCTTGGGTTTTTTTTGTTTGTTTATTGCTTCTTACTCATTTCTTTTCTTTTCTGTCTCTCCCCACTAACATTCATACCCATAAGAGCAGGGACCTTTGCTGTCTTGTTTGCTGCTGTGCTTCCAATGTCTAGAAGAAAATCTGACACATCATAGGTGCTCAACAAAAGTCCTTTTTCTTTTAAGTAGGCTCCATGCCCAACGTGGGGCTTGAACTCATGACCCTGAAATAAAGAGTCACACGTTCTACCCACTGAGCCCACCAGGTGCACCTAAATAGTTCCTGAATGAAGGAGTCAGTGAATCAAATAGCCAATAAGACACAACAGTACAGGAAGAATAAGCAGAATGCAAAACAACCCAGGTTTTTATATAAAATATTCACCAAGACCAATTTGAATGAGCCAATTTCCTTCAACAGCGCTAAACTTAACTTTTTAAACTAATAATCATTGAATGTTTACTTCCTCCCAGGAACTGTGGCCATTCTTTACACATATCATCTTATTTAGTTTTTTTCAATCCTTGCACAGCCTTAAGAAGTAGGTACGACTAGCTAAGTGGCAAAGCTAGGATTCAAATATCAGTCTGTCTGATCCCAAAGTCCTAAGTCCTAAATACTGCCCCAGTGACACTATGCTCCCTTCAGATTGGCTGGGTTCCCTGGAAATATTCACCCAACGGGGGCAGCTTAGCTTCAGTTTAGAGCTCATGGAGCTTTCCTAGAAGGTTGCAGTTCACTTAGACAGCACGTGGAGCTCAACATTTGGCTTCCCAAAAGCATTCTTCCTCTGAGGCCCATCCGTCAAGGATCACATTATCCAAAACAGCATTTACCAGAGTCAGTTCATTATCAAATGTGTGAATCTTCTGCTGAACCTACAGCAATGATCATTGTGTGCTTTCTAAGATTCAGTTGTCCAAAGAGAAACATCCTTTTGCGGTACAGAAGGATTGCGTTCTCATAAAAGTCAAATGAGCCAGTGCATATTCTATCTCTTTGAAAAAAAATATGGGCTCTTTCACAGAATGTGCAGTCTTATCCCATCACAGAATTCTGGATGTGGAAAGGAACTAAGACATGGCTCTGATTTCAAGAAGTAGAACGGGAGGCCCAGGAGGCGCAAGTGATTTGTGGTTGCAGGAGTAGTAGCTGATTGAATGAAATTACATCATTTACCAGATTTAATTCTCAATATGAAACTGAGCAATGGCCTTGTCATTTTGGCTGAGGTAGTGCCCATTATTTCAAACTTTCAAAATGTTGCCAAGTTTATGATATCAATGTGCATGTATTTTGTTCTAGACTTCATATTTTAATTTATTTAAAACTTCTCAGGTACCACTTTCTGGTGTTAATAGCAACAGACATCATTTCACCTTACTATCTCTGGTGGGGAAAAAAAACAAAGAAACTACTATATATTCTTGATAAATGATCTCTTCCCAAACTGATTGTCCATAGGTGCAACGGGTGAAAGGTGTTTATAAATGGCTCCAATTTCAGCAGGAAGTAAGTGCAGGCTATCTTGAAAAATCTCTTTCATGACACATGCTTCTTTTCCTGCCATGGTTACTTTCTGAATTAATTTCTTCCCCAGTTCAAAATGGTGCCCCAGTTGTTCCAGCTGATCCAAACTGAACTTAGCTCTTCACTATCTACTTTGATGTGTCTCACCTGGTAATCTCAACCCTCCAGGCCCCTGGTTATCAAATTTTAATGGGCATCAGAATCAGCAGGAAAGCTACTGACCGGGGAGCACTGGGCCCTGCTGCCTGAGTTTCTGATTCAGAGGGCCCGGGTTGGGGCTTGGGAATTTGCATTTCTAACAACTTCCCAGGCAAGGCTGTCTGGAGACCCTTGTTAAATTATTCCAATAAACATTTTTACATAAAGATTAACTGGAATTTAAATTACTTGAAGAGCACCCTGGTGGCTCAGTCCGGTTAAGCATCTGCCTTTGGCTCAGGTCATGATCCCAGGGTTCTGGGATCGAGCCCCACATTGATCTCCCTGCTCAGCGGGGACCCTGCTTCTCCTCTCTCTGCCTCTCCCCTTGCTTGTGCTCTCTCTCAAATAAATAAATAAAATCTTCAAAATAATTACTTGAGATGGATTTTTATATTCTGGATTACACCTAGAACACAGATCCATATCTTCCACAAAAATGAATATGCAAAACCTCATTGACCTCCTTCATTCAGCAACGGAAAATGAGAGCTATTGTCAGAGCCTCCTGGGAAAATTAGTTATCAACTGCTGATTAGTTCTCTGAAGAATAATGAGTGTTATTGCCGCAGGTTAGATTCCATTAAACACTTTACATTTCATAATTCTTCATCAGACCAAACACAGAAGAATTTTCACTCCCATGCAAGCCAGACCTAGTTCTGTTGCTTAGCAATGGGCTTCACGTACCGTTACACCATTGTGTTTTCCTCTTCAAAAAGGGACGATGTGCCACAGGTACTTCCTACCTTTACCAGAGTGCTCCCATGAAGAAGGATTAATAATCATTTTGTATTTAACCCAGCAGCCTAGAAATTCTCAAGTTGAGAAGCTTCCTTTTAGGATGTTTAAATGCACTTTGCTCTTTCTTCAAAGCAAAGCTCTCTGATTCACAATCACTGAAGTAACTTCTGGAGGGATTCATATTTCCAACAAAGAGTCATCCATCAGTTAATACATATTGTAGAGGGCCTTGTCCATGCTCAACTGTGAGCTGAGCAAGAGGGGGATTCAAAAGATGCATAAAAGGGTATCTGTGGACACATTCTGGAAAGGACCAGGTATACATATTACGAAGACAGTGTCTCCATGAAATTTGTGATGCAGAAGAAAGAGATGATTAACTTGGAAGAAACAGTAGCAAACTATATAAGACAGTATGCAATTAGCTACTAAATTATGAGGCACCCCACCAAAAGCCTTTAAAGGATTCAGAGAGAGTAGAGACTAATAAGAAGAGCTCGCATTTACCAAGTGCTTTCTATATGCTGGGCACTTCAAATGCATTATCTCTTTTAATAGTCACAATAGTCCCGTGAAGTCAGAATGATTATTATCCTCATTTTCAGATGAGGACACTAAGGTTAATTAGCTTGGGAGTAAACAAACCCAGGTCTGGGTTAAGTAAAGGAGAGCTTGGTGGAGTGTGGCTAGATAGAGACTCACCCATCATGCAGCCCTTTCCCCTAGCATCTGTCTGCATTATTCATAAATGCAGGGTTTAATTCCTACTTCCTCAGGGAAAAGACCTGAGCTCTAATTCATGCCTATAAAACATTGTGAATACCTATCCTTGCAGCCCTTTCAGCCAAAAGAAAGTCTTCTGGGACAAAGGTAATAGAAGAAGGATTTCTTTTTACAGTATCTTTGAACAATGAGTTCTATAGAGTGATGCATGATTTGCATAGAAGTAAGTAGGTTGAGCTACAAATGCATACCCCATGTTTTTGTAACAGCAGAATCACATCAGCCTCCCAGATTTGAATTGTTCAGCATCTATGTCCAACCTTTCTCTTTGATTGCATAAACAACTCCCTGAACCTATTCTGATGAACTTTTTCCAACTTGACTATTCTTTGAATTTTACCTCCAGCTGTGTCTTAAAGTGCCCCAACTCTCCAAATAATCATGTATCCTTCCACCCCCAACACTCTGCCCCTATTTCCCAGATACACTTAGAAAAATACAGAAGATAAGTCGTCATGTTTTACAGAAGGCTTTTGAAATGAAAGGTAAGAATGGCTGCAACGCCTCCCCCCCAGACAGGTTGAGGGAGCTTATCAGGGCAAACCCAAACTCTGGGCCCACCACTTAGTCAATTACCTTAAAATATCTCTGAAAATTTTGTAGAAAGTAGATATAAAAGAGTAGAAATGGTTAATATTTAAACTACTACTGAGCCCTGAGTTGGGAATAAAGAATCCTGAGTTCCAGAACTGTTTCTGTCCAAGTTCTGAGGCTTTCAGAGTCTATAAAACGCAAGGAACAAGAATGAAGAAATTTGTCAGTATCCAGCACTGTCTGGGATACACCGAAATGAGAACTCTCATACGCACCCGATGAGTTTCTTCTATGCAACAAGGAAATCATCAACAGAGTGAAAAGGCAGTCTATGGAATGCGAGAAAATATTTACAAACCATATATTTTACAAAGGGTGACTATCCAGAATATATAAGGAACTCCTAAAGCTCAACAACAAAATAAACAAATAGCTCAATTTAAAAATGGGCAAAAGATGGGATGCCTGGGTGGGTTAGTCGGTTAAGCCTCTGCCTTCAGCTCAGGTCATGATCCCAGGGTCCTGAGATGGAGCCCCACATCGGTCTCCCTACTCAGTGGGGAGTCTGCTTCTCCCTTGGCCTGCCAGTCCTCCTGCTTGTGCTCTCTCTTTCTATGACAAGTAAATAAATAAAATCTTTAAAAAAAAAATGGGCAAAAGACTTGAACAGACATTTCTGCAAAGACAATATACAAATGGCCAACAAGCATATGAAAAAATGCTCAAGGTCACTAATGATGAGGAAAATGCAAATCAAAACCAAATGAGATATCATACCTCACACCCATTAGGATGGCAAACATCAAAAAAACAGAAAACAACAAGTGCTGGCAAGTATGTAGAGAAATTGGCACCACCCCTGTGCACTGTTGGTGAGAATGTAAAATAGTTCAGCTGCTATGGAAAACAGTAGGGAGGTTCTTCAAAAAATTAAAAATAAAATTACCCTATGTTCCAGCAATCCTACTTCAGGGTATATGTCCAAAAGAACTGAAAACAGGATCTTGAAGAGAGATGTTCACATCTACATTCATTGCAGCTTTATTCACAATAGAAAAGAGGCGGAAGCAACCCAAATGTCCAACAATGGATGAATGGATAACCAAAGGTGGTATTTATATACAATGTCATATTATTCAGCCTTTAAAAAGAAGGAAATTCTGTCATATACTAAAACATGATGAACTGTGAGGACACTATGCTAAGTGAAATAAGCCAGTTACAGAGGAATAAATCTGTATGACTCCACTTAAATGAGTATGGACTAGCCAAATGTATAGAAATGGAAAATAGAATGTGGTTACCAGGAGGGGAACGTGGGGAGCTGTTCAACGCACATAGAATTTCAGTTTTACAAGATGAAAAGATCTTAGAGATCTGCTGTATAACATTGTACATAGAGTTAACTTTACTGTGCTGTGCATTTAAAGATGGTTACAATTTTATGTTACACATTTTTTATGATAGTCATTTTTAAAAACATGATCTGTGCAAGCAAAATGGATGTTAGACTTCATTAAAATTTAAAATCCTTTAACTAGGGACAAAGATTTTCGTTACACAAATAAAGTTGACATAAAAAAAGAACAGGTGAAACTAACTATGGTAAAAGAAGTAATTCATGTAAACCCCATATTAACAGTGCCCGGCACACAGCAAGCCCCCGTAAATAATGACTGTGTTATTTTGTGTTGTTCCTGGCAAGGTTCACACAGCAGTTTGTGTTCAAGCAACGAAACAATTTCCTAGGTTAGAACAACACTCTCTTGAAATGACAAAACTATAGTCTGAGTTTCTTTAAAATGGTGTTTGAGGGACACCTGGGTGGCTCAGTCAGTTAAGCGTCTGCTTTCGGCTCAGGTCATGTTCTTAAGGGTCCTAGGATCCGGCCTGTATAGGGTTCCCTGCTCAGCGGGGAGCCTGCTTGTCCCTCTCCTCTCCCTCTGCCTCTGCCCCGCCCCCCGCTCATGCTCTCTTTCAAATAAATAAATACATACATATATACAATTTGTAAAATGGTGTTTGAAAGCTCCATTTCTAGGCATCTAAACTAGGGAAGACTCTTTCAAGTGCAATTGAGATATGTATATGAAAGTTTATTACATTAATGATACTGCCCCTCCCGGAAAAGTGGGAAACCGATCTTTCTAGATGTGCCTAAAACTCAAATACATATGCTTACCCGAAGATGGCAAATTTGAGAAGAATACTAGGATGTGCATTTTGAAAACACATGGAACAATCCTTTATATGTGTAGTTACTTACCTATGCAGGAAGCATTCCAAAATATATTTGGTGATACCCAGCAATCTCCGGATGGATATTATTCTAAGAGATAAGGATAGATAAGGAAAAAATAAAGGGATGAAGAATAGATCTTAAGCTGTAACTTTTACATTTTATTCCCTAAATTAAAACAAAAGTGAGAGGACATATTTAAAACAAAGCTTACTGTATTACACTTGGTTTGTGGATACACGGAAGTCTGTTACAGTATTTTCTGTGTTTTGTGTATATTTAATGTTTCATAGTTTACAACATTAGAGTATTAATATTAATTTCCACATGTGTTTATATAATGAGCCTAAATTTCATACTCCATAATTGCTGATGATGTGTAAAATGACTGCTTATAAAAATGAGGAAAGAATGGAAACAAGGCAGAGGATCATAGGGGAAGAGAGGAAAAAATGCAACAAGATGAAACCAGAGAGGGAGACAAACCATAAGAGACTCTTAATCTTAGGAAACAAACTGAGGGTTGCTGGAAGAGAGAGGGGTGGGCGGATGGGGTAACTGGGTGATGGACATTAGGAGGGTATGTATTGTAATGAACATGGATATTATATAAGACTGATGAATCACAGACCTGTACCCCTGAAATAAATAATACATTATGTTAATTTAAAAAAATTTTTAAGATTTTATTTATTTATTTGACACAGAGAGAGAGATCACAAGTAGGCAGAGAGGCAGGCAGAGAGAGAGGGGGAAGCAGCCTCCCTGCTGAGCAGATAGTCCAATGTGGGGCTCGATCCCAGGACCCCGAGATCATGACCTGAGCCGAAGGCAGAGGCTTTAACCCGTTGAACCACCCAGGTGACCCTAAAAAAATTGTTTTAAAAAGAAAAAAATTAATACCAAAAAGGTATAGTCATGAGACAATACACCTGCGAAATTCAATTTATTTATCAAATCCGCAGAAGCCAAGATCTCAATCTGTCTTAGCTCAGGCTACCATTACAAAGTACCATATACTGGGTGCCTTGAACAACAAATATTAATTTCTCACCCATCTGGAGATTGAGAACTCCAAGGTCAAGGTGTTGGCCAACTCGATTCCTAGTAAGAGCCTTCTTCCCGGCCACCTCTTCACTGTGTCCTCACATGACAGAGACAGAATTCTGGTATCTCTTCATCTTCTTGTAAGGACACTAATCCCATCATGAAGGCCAGTGTTCAAGACCTAAGTAAATTTCAATTATCTCCTAATTGGCCCCATCTCCAAATACCACCCCAATGGAGGTAAGGGCTTCAACATACAAATTTGGGGATTGAGGGGGTGGACACAAACAGTCCACCTGTGAACATTATCACAGAGTGAGCGGGCAGGGTGTGGGCTCTGGGGGCTACTACCGGTGCTCAGAGTCTCACATCTGGGTGAGGCAGGGAGAGGACAACAGTGGCAGAACTGTATGGCTTATTTCCTGCTAACACATTTCTAAAATCTCTTCTACACCTGAGAGCCAATGGATTTTAACACTTAACACTTGGTGATTCGCATCGGCTTGTCATTGATTGCTGTCGTGTCTAGATGATGGAGAATTATAGAATTTTGCATTCAATTATAGAATTTCATAATCAATTACGCAGCCCGTCAATGGTCCACATCTCCTTCATGCAATGTTTTAATTATTGAAAAATCCTAGTAAAGCAAAGAAAAAGTGATTTGATACATTCATTTCCTATGGTTTTTTAAAAAAAGCCTACCATGAGCATAAATTGTTAGCATTAGATTTAGATAAATTATTGTAAAAATAAATTTAATAGAATTATCGATACTTACAAATCTAAATAACTGTTTCCACATGGAGGTTGGTTATGTTAACATAGCCAGGTAGTTATTTATTGATGGGCCAAAGGGTGCATCATTATTCATTATCTTGGAGATGATATTGTTCATCACTGTGCTGATGTGCATCATTCGCCACATTAAAAAAGGAGACCTGGTCATTTATTTAAGGCTCCATAAAAGGCAATTCTTAATTTTTTTTTTTTTGGAATTCTTAATTTTTGTCCCTAAACAAAGATTCTTTTTTAATTTTTAATCATGAAATAAAAAACTGTACTTTCCTCATTCAGATCTTGAAACTCTTGGGTTTGAAAGATAAACTTCCAAGCCCCCCATTGCCAAAACAAGCTTTCAGAAGGTCCTCCCCACACTTACTCAGTTCCCATAAACCTGGGCTTCAAACCAACGACTCACCATATTAATTCTTCAGCAATAGACTGATACTTCTTGCTATTGCTCTCTCGAGTTCTATAAGTCTAGCCTTAAGAGACCATGAGAATTTCTCCCAACTGCAAATTCATTCTCATAAAACTGGATGAGAATTATACAAGGGCTCATTAACATAAGGATCACTGTCAAGATGAACAATTCTATAATTAATGTGGGTTGCTTTTTTTTCTCCAGGTGATGAATTTTTTTCTCCATAGCTCAACAAACGCTTTCTGCTTAAATAATGATGACGTTGTAAGGTTCGTTGTAAAACTGACCCAAAAGCTAGCCAGTGGAAAATATATTGAACTAATAGAAAGTAAGCTGAGCTTTGGACATGACTGTTTTACTTATCCTGGAAAAATCTCTTATTCCCTTCCCAGGCTGCCTTAATTCTCTAACCCATAACTTTCCAGTCTCTAGAGGTCAAGTGCACTGTAAACTACTCTTCCCCCTTTTCTTACTTATTATTTTTACTACAGTACACGTATCAAACTGTGTGAAGGCGCATATATATGTGGGCATTCATTCATCTGACAAGCTTTTATTTGGGGCCAACCATATGCAAGCACAGCCTTGGGCTCTCCAAGTTCAGAAAATAAAAGTCACTTTTGAAAGGATATACATACATGTGTGGTATATGAAATAATGTGATTCAGCAAATCACAATAGAAATACAATGACCAATACTTGAAAAAGTGTTCACTCCCATTGGTAATCAAAGACATTTATAATGACAATAGTGAACTATTTGTCACCTATCAAATTAGGAAAAGCTTTTAAAGGGGTTCTTGGGTGGCTTAGTTGGTTAAGAAACTGACTCTTGATTTTGGCTCAGGTCATGATCTCAGGGTCCTGGGATCGAGCCCAGTGTCAGGCTCTGTGATTATTAGCACAGAGTCTGCTGGAGATTATCTCCCTCTCCCTCTGCTCCTCCCCCAGCCTCAAAATAAATAAATAAAACCTTAAAAAAACCCTACATGTTAACAGCAAGTATGGGGTACTGGGTAAATATGTTTTGAATTGGCTGCCAAGCACCACTTTTCTGGAAATTGCCCCTCCTCCTTACCCCACAGATATCCTATATTGATGGTTCAAAAATTGACACCTATTACGAGCTGGACTTTACCCAGTTCTCTCAAAGGAATTTGAAATATGAAATAAATTATTTTAATTGCAAAGAAGTTGTTCCCTTGATTGGAAGAGAGATCACCTTGGTTTTTATTGCTCATGGCCTTTTCCCCTCATGATGAATGAGAAAGCCGGTATGCAGCAAGAGAGATGGACAACTCGGGGGTAGGGGGAAGCAGACTCAAGGTATCGTGCATTAGGGTAGACTACTATGAGAAACAGTCCCAAATCTCTGTGGATTAACACAATGCAAATTTATTTCTTGCTCACACAAAGAAAGTCCAACGTTAATGTTGTTGGGTAGCTCTCGGGCACAGCTCTCTCCAAGTGGTGATTCCAGGACCCCGGCTCTTTCACTCCACGTTGCATCTCCTCCATCTGGTGGTTTCAAGATCCCCCTGGCATCATCCCATCCCATCCCAGTACTGAAGAGACAAAACATGAAAACTCACATGGGACACATTGTAACCAGGTCTACAAGAAGCATATATCACTTCTTTCCAAAATCCATTGCCCAGAACTCAGTCATACATGAGTTCGATCTGGAACCCAGGAGGGCTAGGAAACAGAACTTCACTTCATGTCTCTGAAGGACAGCAGAACCAGATATTGGTCAGCACTGGAAGGATCTGCTACAAGGGGAGAGAGAGAACCTCTCGGTTTCCCATAGCCCCTCAATCTTGCCTTATCTGAGGCTTCATTAGCCAAACCCAATATCCTTACTCAGGCTCACTCAGTCAGTCTCTACTATTTACAACCCAAGGAAAACACTAACAAATCATCAAAACACTTTTCAGATTACGAAACATTTTGACCACTCACAATCTCATTTAATTTTTACATCAAGGAAACGAAGTAACAGTACATGAAGAAACAGAGTCTCGAGAAAATTATATCAATTGCCCAAGTCCCACCACAACATATACAGTCAGGACTGGAATTAAATCCTTCTGATGCCGATGCGGAGCTCTCTCTCCTCTTCATTGGGTGTAAGAACCTCTGGGAGGAAGAAAATACACTCTGACTCCTTACAATGAGTGGTTTTTATCAGCTTACTCAGAATGCTTGCAAGGTGGAGGAAGAATGAAAGATGGCACCCAGCACCAGCTCTCAGGAGGAAGGGTAGATGAGAATGAAATGAAGGGGGGCAGAGAGGAAAGCCCAGGAATAGCAGACACATTGGCTTCTTCCTGTGCTACGAATTCAGAAAGAAAATCTGATCCAAGCCAAATTCCTGCTATACACCCCTGCTGTATGGAGACCTCCATTTTGTGCTTGGTTTGGAATGCTGTCCAGATGATGACATAAAACACTTACCGAAAGCCTGGAAAGAGAGCAAGACAAATGGCGAAGTCCTTGAGTTGTGGCACCAAGATGAAAGGCATCAGGTTCTCCTAGTGTGGGTAAGAAGGACGAGGATGGGGAAGGACTCTAAATCCATCTCTGTGCACAATAAATGATGAGCTAGCTCTGGAACGACAGTGAACAGCTGCCTGGTTTCCTCAGAGCTAACAGCTGCCACCTCTGCTGGGCTTTCTCTACCAGCAGCTCTATTGACATCCAGCCTCCCAGAATTGATGATCAAGGCTCTCCAGAGTGGCAGCGGAGCCTCCACCAGAGGAAAGGGTATTTGAACACTGCTGAGCAAGAGGGGAAAGTGCCAGGTAGGAACAACCTTGACAAAGGAAGGTTGTTCAGAAAGTGCTCAAAGCCAGTTGGGAAGAGGGTGAACGGGGCTCCTAAGGCTACCATGTGCACATGTCTTTGTAGAGATTTTCCCCAGTCCCGGGCAAGAAGAGGAAAAGGACCACGGAGCACGTTTTTCTTCTTAAATGCATTCCACTTCAAGGACTGTTCCTGTATTGCGAGATTACTTCCTTGCTTGCTTTGATGTTCAAACGTCCTTTTATGAACCGATAGTGATAGAAAATGGTATTTGTAGAAATATAGACTCCTGACAAAATAAAACGTTGGCAGAGGATTTCAGTTCTCAAGTTTTTTGTTGTCTCTTTTGTTGGTCCATGAAATTGATAAGTCTGGTACCCATTCAAAAGTCCAAAACACTTTAAGACTCATTTGCAGTGAGATTTTACAAAGGAGAAAACTGAGCAAATACCCATACAAATCAGAAGGTTAAATTGCACAAACTTCAAGGGCAAATCCGTGCTTAGAGGGAGAATAAATAACAGCACCTTTGAGAAAAGTCATAACACCAAACAGAAACAGCCTGAAAAATCAGAATTCCAGGTGCCTCTTCAAGACATGTGAAAAAGGGGGTTGATGGCCCAACCAAGCCTTGACCGTTGCTCACAATTATCTCTAAGATGAAGAACACACGACCTGAAAAACCAGGGGCTTTTTCAGAATGGATTATAAAATGCTAGTCAAGAGTCAGCTGCACAGCAGCTGGCTCCCCATGTTCACAAGGACACTGAGAAGCACTAACAATAGCAGCCTTTTTGCAAAAGTGCAAAACACAGGTGAAAGAACAAGAGGAAAATACACATGCAGCGCTTGGAATAGAAGCCTTATTTCTATACGAAAGGGATTACCTCTACCTGCCACCTGCATACATTCTAGAATCAGGGCACGTGACAAATGAGACAGTTCGGGAAAGGCAAAGGCTCGGGCTGCCATGCAGATGAGCAAGGGTAAAAGAATATGGTGTTTTCCTTGACTGGTTTTCCATGAGTTTCAGACACCCCTGCACCACATTAATTCAAGGTCGTGTTCCTGGCTTGTAATAACTTACAGAAACATGGGGTGCCTGGTGGCTCAGTCAGTTAAATATCTGACTTTGGCTCAGGTCATGATCTCAGGGTTGGGCTCCCTGCTCAGCGGGGAGTCTGCTTCTCCCTTTCCCTCTGCTCTTCCCCCCAACTCGCGCTTGCACTCTCTATCAAATAAATAAATAAAATCTTTAAAAAAAAAATAACTTAAAGACACATAGCTGCTTTATAAGTAGAAAAAGAATTGTAAATGGAATATCAAGATATTCACTTTCCCTGAAACTTAGAGTATCCATTCTCTTCCCGTGTTTCCAATTTCCAAAGGAAACAGAAACGATCAGGAAGTATTTTGGAGAAGGAACTAACATTTAATAAACACCTATAATGGACCAATCATGGTGCTTGAAACTCTGTTTATATAGATTATCTCACAAACTTCCAACAACAACATTCTGAGGTACTATGGCCCCATTTCCCAGATGAGAACACTGAGGCTCAATGGCAGTAAGACACTTGCCCAGAGGTCAATAGCTAAGTGTCAGGATCAAGCATGAGCAAGTGTATTCACCATTACTTTCCACAGCCAATTCCTCTCTGCCTGGAGGCAGAATGAATGGCTCTAGAAATGGAGATGAAGACAACCCCTTCTCTCAGAATCCCTCATCCCACTAATGCCCCCTTCGTCACCTGCAGGGTCAACTTCATACTCCAGGGCCTGCCCCACCTAATCCTGACTCTCTTAGTAGATCACATTAAAATTATTTTACTTGTCCTTTCTGGTAAGCCCAGAAAGTCACTTCGGTGTGCCACATTAGAGGAAAATTTATCTGATCAAATAATACATAGTTATCAACTAACAGAAGAGGACAAAAGAACAAATCCCCTGCAGGGTAGAGACAATGGCCTTGTCTTTATTAACAACCTATTACTGACTCTACTGGGAGGAATTTCAAGTCCGCTAACAGGAGAGCTCAGCAGAAATCTACTGGGGTCTTCCACTTCCACTGTCCAAAAAGCATTCCTTTTGTAGTAATTACCAGCTCAAAACTATGAGGGTTAAAAAATATATGCCTATATTCAGTTCCCAAAAGCCAAAAAGACATGAAAAGAGAAAGACTCATTATACCGGGTTGAACCGTGCCCCTTGTGTTCCCATTCCCAAATTCATGTCCACCAGAAACCTGTAAATGTAACCTTATTTGAAAATAAGTCTAGGGGCGCCTGGGTGGCTCAGTGGGTTAAAGTCTCTGCCTTCGGCTCAGGTCATGATCTCAGGGTCCTGGGATCAAACCCCGCATCGGGCTCTCTGCTCAGCGGGGAGCCTGCTTCCCCCCCTCCCCCGCCTGCCTCTCTGCCTACTACTTGTGATCTCTCCCTCTGTCAAATAAATAAATAAAATCTTAAAAAAAAAAAAAAAAGAAAAGAAGTCTTTGCTAACATGAAATCATACTGATTAGGTGGGCCGTCATCCAATGTCTGGCATCATAATAAGAAGGAAGTTGGAACACAGACACACACAGAGGGAGGATGGCCACATGAAAATGGCAGCAGAGTTTGGAGCGAAGCAGCTACAAGCCAAGGAACACCAAGGGTTACAGGCAACCCCTAGAAGCTAGAAAGGCTCTCCCTAGAGCCTTCAGAGGGAGCATGGCCATGCCAGTACTTTGATTTCAGACGTCTGGCCTCCAGAACTGTGAGAGAATAAATTTCTGTTGTTTTAAGCCACCCTATTTGTGGTCCTTGGGTACAGCAGCCCTGGGAAAAGAACACATTTAGCACATTCCTTCAACAAGAGAGCCTTGTCTAATGTAAAATGGCTACTTCCGTCCAAATTCATGTTCAAAGCAATTCTAACCAAATACCTAAGACTCTCCACCCTAATCAAAACCTCAGTGGGACTGGCTCAAGGGGCAATTTAACAAGTTGACGCTTCATGTTATCTGGAGCTCATTGGGCCAGAGCAAGATGGCAAATTACCAGGCCTGTGTTGGTGGGGCAGGCCCAGAGAAGCCCTCATTGAGCAGAGCTTGAAGGACGCAAGGAAGACATCCCTGCAGGCAGAAGACTCCTCCAGGCAGAGGAGCAAAATGCAAAAGCACAAGGACTCTGGGAGGGAATGTGTCTGATGCCTCGAGGAGCACGAAGGGCCTGGGGGGCTGGGGCTGGTGAGCAGCAGGGCATTGAGTGTGGAGCAGCCAGAGCATGAGGGGCCTATGCAGCTCTGTGAAACCCATGTGAACACTGTAAGAAACACGGGAGGGAATGAGGCCAGTTGGAAGAAGAGAGGATTTTTAGGGAGTTGGCTTCTTTCTCTCCCAATACCCTGGGTGGATTTTTGCCTGCCTAATGCCACTGGAGAAACAGAAAAACAGCAGCCCCAGCCCCATAGTGCCAGCGTGGGGAGGGTAACACATTGGCAGATGGCCCTGGAGCTGGCTGGGCGAGGAGAAGCAAACAACAGGTGCAGGTGGACTGGCCAGCACTAGGTACTCCCTCCTTCTCTCCTATCCACTCCCAGGAGAGGAAAAACTCTTGGAGAAGGCTCGAATGTAGGGCAGAAGTGATGAAGGTTCCCTAAGGAACAGGTGACCTGCCCTACGTGCAATGAGCAGGAGACAGCCAAGATTGTTCAAGCCCATACTATGGGACTGAGAGTGGGAGGCAAGGAACTCTCCATCCTGGGGGAGGAGACCTGCCCCCTCCCAGGACTTGACCCCATCACACCCGAAGTTCTGACAGCTCCCTAGTACAAGTATAGATTGCCGAATACTGAAGCTGATTCCCCGCAAGGGAATAGAAACCCAAAGAGAAGAGCATCATCATTTTAAAAAGACGACAAAAAGAGAAGAAACAGAATTAATGGAGTAGATAAATAATTAATGATAAATAAAAATCTTCAAACAAATAAGAGCTAATATTGGTAACATGACAACCAAACTAACAGAATAATTGACCAGGTGGAATACCTGGTTACAAAAAATGTAAAAGTTGAAACAAAGTAACTCAATAAATGAGATTAATAACTTGAGAAATACACCTGAAGAACAAGTTGATGAGCTAGGAGATCAAGTTGAAGGAACTCTACCGTATCAACACACAGAAGGGATAAAGTAATGAAAAATATATAAAAAACAATTAAGAGAGAGGAGGCTAGACATAGAAACGTCAACATGCTTTATAATGGGAAACCCAGAAGGAGAAAACATAAACAGAGGGGAGGAAATGTTTAAAAGGGTAACAGAATTTACTAGATGGAGGAAAGTCTTTTCAGTTCCCAAGACCTTAGAGAAAGCCAAACAGAATTAAGGGAAAGACAACACCTGGATGCATTATGTTGAAATTTATAACCAGCTAAAGTATCTTTTCAAACTGAGCGTACAATAAAAAAGAAAAAAGACTCAGGAAGCGTATCCTACAATGACTCTTTTTGAAAAAGCTCTTGTAAGAGAAATATAGAAGGCTTCTACAAGATAAAGGAAAGTAAATAACTTAGAAATATTTGTTGTCAGACAAGATGGAGTTTGAGACCAAAAGTACAAGGGATAAACAGGGACGTTATGGATGAGAGAAAGGGACCAAGTTCAATACAAGATAATGACTCTGGATGCCTCTCCACTAAACAAAACAACAGCTGGCAGAATTATGGGGAGATATGTTGCTGGGATATTTTATATATGCTTGTCATAAGCTGTGAGGTCAAGTTAACATCCCCCCCCAAAAAAAACCCAACAGATACACGCACACACAAATGTATGGATTGTTTGAAAAACCAATTAATAAGCAAACAAGAAACAAGCAGAGAATACACATTCTTGCCAGACAAACAGAACACTCACAAAAGTTAATCACAAAGGCAACCTTAATAAAGTACAGTTGATATCCTACCAATCGTGTTCCAATAAAATAAAAAATCAGTAACAAAAAGATATTAAAAATTATTCTTTATGTCTCAAAAGTAAAATATATTCTACTAAAGTAATTCTTAGGTTAAAGCAGAAATTATAAAGAGCATTTTAAAATGCTTAGAATTGAAAACATCAGAAATACTACATGAAAGAAATACGAAGAAGTACCAAGAGGAGAATTTAGAGCTTTGAATACATTAATAAATGTAAAACAAAAAATGAAAGAAAATGAGTTACACTCTTAATCTGTGAAATTGGAAAGAAAGAAGTTGAATAAGCCCAGTGAAATAAAAGGAAAAGAGGGGCACCTAGGTGGCACAGGCAATTAAGCAGCTGACTCTTGATTTCAGCTAGGGTCATAATCTCAGGGTCCTGAATTAGAGCCCCAGGCCAGGCTCCACTCTGGGCATGGAGCCTACTTAAGAATCTCTCTTTCCCTCTTCCTCTGTCCCTCTCCCTACTCTCTTTCTCAAGAAAAAAAGAAAAAGAAAGAAAGAAAAGGGAAAAAAGTAATAAAATTAAGGATAGAAATAAAATAGAGAAGACTAATAAATCAACAACAAATTCTTTGAAAAGATGAATAAAATAGACACAGTGATCTGTGGGATTTTATATTGAGTGTGTATTTTAAGTGCACACACCAAACAATACATATCTTATAAGGATGCATATGCTATTTGAGGACCTATATCAAACATACTAAGGTGGGTGTCTATCATGCATAAGAAATGAGAGTGGGATCAGTGATGAAAGTGAAAAATGTAAATCAAGAGACGGGTCTCGGAGCACCTGGGTGGCTCAGTGGGTTAGGGCCTCTGCCTTCGGCTGGGGTCATGATCTCAGGGTCCTGGGATCGAGCCCCGCATCAGGCTCTCTGCTCTGTGGGGAGCCTGCTTCCCCCCTCTCTCTGCCTACTTGTGATCTCTCTCTCTCTGTCAAATAAAATAAATAAAATCTTAAAAAAAAAAAAAAAGAAAGAAAGAGACGGGTCTCATGTGGATGAATGGGGACAGAGTTCTGTGGCATCAGATACAATGACCAAAGAAAGAGTCATTCAGGAACTTGTATAAGAACAGTTTGGGGGAAAAATAATGAAATCAAATCCTTCTTCACTCCCTACAGTATTTTTTCTTCAGGTGGATTAAAAAGTTTAATGTTAAAAATGAAACCAAATAGCTAAGTAAATGTTTGATCATTTATCTTATCTTAATTTAGGGAAGGACTTTGTAAGCATAAATGCAGTAAAAGAAATATCAAAAGAGAAAAAAATGGATGCACGACTTCATTAAAATAAAACCCTTGAAAAATCATTTCATCCAACAAGGAGATATTAGAAAAATCAGATACCAAAAACAAATAGGAAAGAATATTTGCAGCAAAAACTACAAAAGAAGAACATCCATGGTATATTAAATAGCTAGGCAAACAGGAAAATAAGCCTTTTTAAGAGTTGGGCAAAAAAAAATCTTATTCCACAAAGAATATACAATTGGCTAATAAACATGAAAAAATATTCTATCTCAGTAGCAATATAAAAAATGCAAATTAAAACTGAAATTTTCCATCTACTAAATAAGCAAGCTAGTGCTCTCATACGCTCCTCTTGGGAATATAAACTAGTCCCACTTCCTGGAAAACAATTTCACAGTGCATGTCAAGAGACTTTTAAATTTTCATATATTTTGATGAAGTAATTCTTCTTCTAAGTATCTGTCTTTAGGAAAAAATCTACACATTCATCAAAATGAGAATACTAAATTTGGTACATCCATACTGTGACAGTAAAGCTCCAGAAGAATATAGTCTCTGCCTCCCCTGGGGCCTGCCACACAGCAGGGATTCAACAAATGTTGGTTAAATGACTCTGAAATTCTATGTGACAGTTAAAAAAAGACTGAATTCAAATTATTAAATAGAAAGATACCCTAGATATATGTTAAGTATACAGGACATACAGGATGATCCCATTGATATAAAACTAAAACCATGACCCAAACAATAAAAAACATATTCTGTCTCTCTGTGTCTCTGTCCCTGTGTGTGTATGTGTGTGTTTATAAATACATAGACAAATACGTGAAAAGTTATACACACCAAGCCAATAAAAAGGATTACGTCTAGAAGGAGATGTGGATGCCCTATGAAGGGGACTTTGTGTTGTCTGAATGGTTTTGGATATAAAAACCATTATAAAAACCATATAAAAACCATAAAAACCAGATGAATTGCCTACTTTAAAAAAGAATGTTTCCTAAAGGATGTATATATAAAGATTGTTAATGATAACATCATTCATTACCATAATAAGTTGAAAATAACCCCTTAGGAGAATGGTTAGATGCATGTTAGCCATGGAATATCATGTAGGCATAATAAGTGGTGCTTTCTGAGGAAGAGTTGACAAGCAATGACATGGTACATTATCAAGTAAAAACAACAACAGCAACAACAACAAAGATTCAACACAAAAACACAGGCTCACCTTACAGGAAACACCAAAGAAAGTTGTTCGAGCTGAAAACAAGTGACCCTACAGAATAATTTGTTTCCAAAACATAAAGAGAAGCAGGTAAGGTAACTATGCAGGTAATTATAAGAGAAAGGATAAAAGTATATTTCTTCCTTTCTTTTATTTTTTTTTTAAGTTTTTTGTTTTGTTTTGTTTTAAGTTGGCTCCATGCCCAACATGGGGCTTGAACTCAGGACCCTGAGATCAAGAGTCATATGCTCTTCTGACTGAGCTAGCCAGGCGACCCTCTTCTCTGAACTTATTTTGAAAGCAATTGTATAAAACTATATATACATATACATTCTATATATCTATAAGTATAGAAACATAACATAACAAATTGGACAACAACAGCACAGAGGAGATAAATGGGAATAGAGCTGTACCAGAGTAAAGAAATGACACCAGATGGTAACCCACATCTGTGAAAAGACGAAGAGAACAAGAAAGGATAAATAAGAAGGTTAACATAATAAACTCTATAAATACATACTTGTAGTAAAAACATATTCTACATAATATGTATATGTACATATTACATATGTGTATATAAATATGGTACAAACTCAACAATACATTATTATTATTTATAAAATTTTATGTCTTTTAAAGAGGTTGAAGACAAAAGGATATATATACACACATAAAAAATATATAGATATATACATGAAATATATATAAATAAATATAAATATACAACACAAAAACAGCACAAGAAAGGGGAAGAAAGGAATAGAGCTATGTAGGAGTAAATTTTCTATTTGTCACTATAATTAAGTTTGTATAAATCTTGAGTCTATTCCGATAAGCTAAAGTATATATAGTTAGACCTAGAGCAACGACTAAGAAAATAAGTCAAAAAATGTAGAGAGAAAAACCATTAGAGGAATTAAAATGCTATACTAGAAAATAATCACTCAATGCAAAAGAAAGCAGCAAAGGAGACTAAAGGAACAAATAAGACATGAGTCAGGAAAGAAAAAGGAAAACGGCAGACATAAATCCAACTATTTCAATAATCACAGTAAATGTGAACTGATCGAACAATCCAATCAAAAGGAAGAAATTGTCTAACTGAAACAAAAAAGCAAGATCCAAACACATGCTGCCTACAAGAGACACACATTAGATTCAAAGATACAAATAGGCTGAAAGTAAAAGAATAGAAAAAGATCTAACATACAAATGACAGCTATAAGAAAGCTGGAGTGGCTAATATCAGACACTAATATCAGACAAAATAGATTTTAAAACCAAAAACAATGTTATTAGAGATAAAGACAGATGTATTATACTGATTACAGAGTCAATTCACCAGGAAGTTATAATAATTATAAACATATCTTTGCACTTAACAACAGAGCCACAAAACACATGAAGCAAAAACTGACAGAATTGAAGAAGGAAATAGATAATTCAACACTAATGTCTGGAGACTTCAATACCCTCCTTTCAATAATTGATAGAACTAGGCAGATCTGGAAGGAAATGGAAGGCTTGAACAGCACTATAAACCAACTATACCTAACATCTATAGAATATATCATTCAACAATAGTAGAATAAATTCTTCTCAAGTGCACCATGGAACATTCTCCAGGATATATATTAGTCTCAGTAAATATAAAAAGGATTGAAATCATATAAAATATGCTCCTTACCATCATGGAATAAAAATAGAAACCCATAATAGAGAGAATAACAGAATTTTAGTAAAATTGACAAATATGTGGAAGTTGTACACCATGTGTCTAAATAACAAGTCAAAGAAGAAATCACAAGGGAAGTGAAAAAAATACTTTCAGAAGAATGAAAATGAACATACCAACTTTTATGAGATGCAGCTAAAGCAGCGCTTACAGAGGAATTTATAGCTATAATCACCTATATTGGAAAGGAGGGAAACCACATCTCAAAGCATATCCCAAATGTACACCTTAAGACACTGGAAAAAGAAAAGCTAAACTAAACTGAATCCAAACCAAGTAGAAGGAAGGAAGTAACTAAGACCTTATAGTGGGAAATAATGAGATAGAGAATAGAAAAGCAAACAGAGAAAATCAACAAAACCAGAAGTTGGTTCTTTGAGAAGATCAATCACATTAGCCAATATTTAGCTAGACCAACCAAGAAAAAAGAGACAAGGCTTAAATTACTGAAATTAAGAGTGAAAAGAGGGACATTGCTACTAACATTAGAGAAAAAAGACTGTAAGGAAATACCATGAATAACTGAATACCAACAAATTTAAAAAAAGACTCTAAGGAAATACTATGAACAACTGAATACCAACAAATTAGATAATGTAGATGAAATGGGCACATTTCTACAAACACAAACTACAGAATTAACTCAAGAAGAAATAGAAAATCTGAACAAATTATATAATAAATACAGAGATGGAATTTGTGTATTAATCATGTATTAATCATGCGTTTTTATTTTCTGTATTTCTGATGCTTTGATATCTGAAGCCTTGCAGAACCTAGAGAGATTGCCACTTCTGGATTAGTCAGTTCCTACAGATAATAACCTACTCACCTGTGAGTGCACCTTTCATATGCAAACTAACGAATCAAAGCCCATACCCCCACCATCTCTGCTATTGGGCTCTATACTCTGGGCCACTACCCCCCTGCCCTAATCACCCCAGGAGGTACCAGGTGACTAGGAACAACCCCTATGCCCCAGAGCCTGCTGAAATTATTCAAATTAGCCAATCCTAAACCTGCTTACACTAACTTCCACGGAAACCATAAAAGAAGTTCTTGCCAATGTGTTCCCCTTGATTCATTTGTTTCCTGACTGACCCTGTTGTTTCTCTATGTGTGCAAGAACTTGGGAACTGTGAGTAACAAACTGTCTTTTCAATGGCAGTTATCTCTTGATCTAATAGTCTTACCATGCTTGAATGATAATAAAACCTATGTTTTAAAACAATTAGTAATTTTAAAACTACCCAAGAGAAACCTCATGTATAGATGGCTTCATTGGTGAATTCTACACATTTTTTAAAAAAAGATTTTATTTATTTCTTTGAGAGAGAGAGAAAGCACAAACACGAAAAAGGTCAGAGAGAGAGGGAGAAGCGGGCTCCCAGCCTGCTGACGATGTGAGGCTCGATCCCAAGACCTTGGGATCATGACCTGAGCCAAAGGCAGACACTTAACCGACTGAGCCACCCAGGTGCCCCTGAATTCTACAAATATTTAAGAATTTTTTTAAAGAATTTTTAATTCTTCTTTTTTAAGAATTTAAGAATTCTACAAATATTTAAGAATTTAAGAATTAAGAAATATTAAGAATGAACACCAATTCTTCACAAACTCTTCCAAAAAATAGGAGGGAATTGTTCCCAACTCATTCTATGAGGCCAGTATGACCCAGAAACCAGAAAAAGATATAACAACAAAAGAAAACTACAGACCAATATCCTTTATGAATATAGACACAAAAATCTAAAAAAATATTTGATAAAATCCAATAGCCTTTCATTAGTTGGAAAAACACTCCGTAAACTAAGAAAAGAAACTTTCTCTAGCTAACAAAGGGCATCTATGAAAACCCCACAGCTAACATCATACTTAATGGTGAGCGAATGAATGCTTTCTCCTTAAGACTAAGAATAAGACAAGGATGTCCATTCTCACCACTTGTATTCAAGTATGCACTGTACCACAGTGAATTAGGCAATTAGGCAAGAAAATAAAAGCACTCAGATGGGAAAGGAAGAAGTATAACTATATTTGCAAATGACATAATCTTATATATAGAAAATCTTAAGGAATCCACTAAAAAACTATTAGAACTAAAAAATACTTTCAGCAAGGTTGTAAGATCGAGTATCACTATATAAAAGTCAATTGTATTTCTATACTCTTGCAATGAACAACTGAAAATGAAATTAAGAAAATGATTCAAGGGCACCTGGGTGGCTCAGTCCATTAAGCATCTGCCTTAGGCTTAGGTCATGATCCTGGAGTCTTGGATCAAGCCCTGTGTCCAGCTCCCTGGTCAGTAGGGAGTCTGCTTCTCCCTCTCCCTCTGCTCCTCTCTGCAACTCAAGCTCTTTCTCCCATTTGCTCACTCTCTCTCCCTCTCAAAATAAATAAATAAAATCTTAAAAAAAAGAAAGAAAGAAAGAAAGAAAATGATTCCATTTATAATAGCAAAGGAATAAAATACTCAGGAATAAATTTAACAAAGGAAGTACAAAGTATATACCCTGAAATTTATAAAATTCTGCTGAAAGAAATTAAAGAAGACCTAAATAAATGGAAAGACATCCCATGCTCATTGATCAAAAGACAATATTGTTGGATATGGCAATTCTAATCCAACTGATCCACGGACTCAGGGCAGTCTCTTTTGAGATTCTAGCTTACCTCTTTGCAAAAATTGACAAGCTGATCCTAAAATTCATATAGAAATTCACAGGACCCAGAATAACCTAAACAATCTTGAAACAGAAGAATGAAGTTGGAAAATTCACACTTCTCAATTACAAAACAGTACAAATTACAATAAACAAGGTAGTGTGGTTATTGGCACAAGGACAGGCATATAGACCAACGGAACAGAATTGAGAATCTGAAATAAATCCTTACATTTATAGTCAACTGAATTGCAGTGAGGGTGCCCAAACAATTGGATGGAGGAAGAATAATTTCTTCAACAGATGCTACTGGAACAATTAGATATTCACATGAAGAAAGGAGGACCTCTATCTCACACCATTTACAAAAATTAACTGAAAATGGATCAAAAACCTCTTAAATATAAGAACTAGGGGCACCTGGGTGGCTCAGTCAGTTAAATGTCTAACTCTTGATTTCGGCTCAGGTTGTGATCTCAGGGTTGTAAGATCTGGCCCCACATGAGGCTCCATGCCCAGTGGGGAGTCTGTTTGAGATTCTCTCTGTCCCTTTCCCTCTGCCCCTCTCCCCCTGCCCTCTGTACTATCTCTCTTTCTCTCTAAAATAAATAGATACATCTTAAAAAAAAAAAAAAGAGCTAAAACTCTAAAACCCTTGGAAGAAACTATAGGTGGAATTCTTCATTATCTTGGATCAAGCAATGATTTCTTAGATATGACACCAAAAGCATAGCAATAAAAGAAAAAATAGATAAACTGGACTTCATCACAATTTAAAACTTTCATGCTTCAAAGGACACTATCAGGAAAGTGGAAAGACAACTCAGAATGGGAGGAAATATTTGCGATTTATATATCTAGTAAAGAAATTATATTTGAAATATAAAAAGAAATTTGATAACTCAAAAACAAAAAGACAAATAAACCAGTTACAAATAGGCCAAGGATCTGAATGGGCATTTTCCCAAATATGACATATAAATGGTCAATAAACACATGAAAAGATGTTCAACTTTATTAACCATCAAAGAAATGCAAATTAAAACCACAATGAGATACCACTTTAAACCTGCCAAGACAGCTATAACCAAAAAGTGTAGGTGGGGCTGTGAAGAATTTGGAACCCTGATATATTGCTGGTGGGAATGTAAACTGGTATAACCCTTTTGGAAAAAAAGTCTAGAAGTTCCTAAAAAGATTAAACACAAAGTCACCATATGACCCAGAAATTCTACACCTAGGTATACAATCAAGAGAAATGAAATGTACATGTCCACAGGAAAAGGTGTACACAAATGTCTGCAGTATTATTCACAATAACCAAAAGGTGGAAGCAACCCTAATGTCCGTCAACTGGTGAACAGATAAATAAAATGTGGTATATTCATGTGATGGAATATTATTCAGCCATAAAAAGGAATGAAGTACTATACATCCTCTAACATGGATAAATCTTGAAAATATTCTAAGTGAAAGAAGCCAGACACAAAGGGCTGCAGAATCAGATACTGTGTGATTCCATGTATATGAAATACCCAGAATAGCCTAATCTAGAGAGGCAAAGTGTCAATAAATGATTGCATCCAGATATAAGGGAGACTGACATCAAGGTGGAGAGCCTAAGTGTGTACCAGAGGTGCATACAAGGGTGCAGTGGTGGATCAAAAGCTCTGGGGCAATTTGGAAAGGTGGGAAGGCCAGAGACATTTAAAAAAAAAAATGCTTGAGTTGGATGTTGAAGTATAAGTTCTCCCAGTAGAGGAGGTGGCAAAGGGCATTCTAGGAAGGGAAGGGCATGCTCAGAAGCTCCGATGTGTAAAGCACTGGGCCTGCTTGGAAACTGTGTGATTAGTTAGGTAGGCCTAGATCGCAGAGTGTGCTGGAAGGGTTCAGTCGGGGTGGAGGAAAGTCTGCAAGATAAGCCTGGAGAGGCACACCATGCTAAGGAGTTAGGACTTAGCCTCCTCGGCAAAGGTATGTCTGTATTCAGCAGAGCCCAACATTACCTTAAGAAGCCTGCAAGGAATATGTTGTTAAGACAAAATGGCAGCTGCGCGATAAACAAAAAGAGGTTCGTTTTACTTTAAATCCTCCCGAGGAAGACTTAAGCAATGATCTCAAGCCGGAAAGAGCCAAGTCTGGCAGAACAGTTTAACAGCCTGGCTAAGTATTTGCTGTAGTGTCCACCCTGAGTGACTCTCATGTCTCTTATTGCTTTCATCAGGACTTCTCTTAGTTACCGAGCATCCTCTATTTTCAGGGTTTTTAAAAATACTAAAATAGGATTGCTCCGCTGGCTCTGTTAGTCTCATTACCGAATGATTACAGACACAGGGTTTTGACGCCGGCAGAGCCGAAGGTAGCTAAACAACTGATCCAATGGGTGAAAGAATAATAATATGCCCTTCTTTCTCGTCAAGGGATTCTTAAGCTTTGTGGAGCTGAATCCTGAATTGAATACTCTTGGCTAACCCTAGGACTTGTTTAAAGATGAAATAATCCCATTTTTATTTCAATCATATGAACGAGAAAGCTACAAGTGAAGACACGCGCGGAGAAAGCAGAGATTTGGTATTCTGTGGCTAAGTAAATAGAAGTCTTTGTTGGAGTCTTATTTTGCATGTGTGTAGGACACATCCACACACACAAAATAAATAAATAGAAGAACTAGTAAGGATACATGAGTCACTGAGGATGTTTTAAACTATGTGGCTCTCCCAGGAGATGGCCGGAGAGCTGGAGAGTGATTCAGCATGGGAAATAACCAGAAAGAGCAAACGCCAACCATGAAGGGAGCTGAAAGCAACCTCAGAGGTGGGGAAAAGTGGGACCTTCGCTTGCTGCTGAGAATTTTAAAAGGATGATCTCAGGGGATTAGCAAAGGGCTGGGCTCTCACCTGCTTGTTCTAAAGGTAGCTTAGAAGATCCAGTTGGAAAAGAACAGGAAAAAGCGACAGTTGTCACTGTCATTGCAAACCCAAGAAGATTCTGTCCAACAAGAAACCTCTTGTTGGGTCTTATTTTGGGGTTCTGTCTTTAGCATGGAATCAGAAACAACGTGACCCACAAAACTTCTACTTACTACAGCTTTTCTCCCCCTTGGTTCATGAAATGGCTTGCAAGCCCTGTTAAGAAATTCTAGCAATCTCTGCTGCTTGCAACTGTTCATGCCTTGCTCTGGTATTCTCTTGGAGAACAACGCCCTCCAGAGTTGTTTGGGTGACGACTACTTGGAAGGTTATGCCCACGTCCCTGGGTAGAATCTTAAATGGCCTCTTACATGTGTGTGTACCTGGAGACACAATAAATATGGCTTGGTGCTGTTGAGTATCTAGGCAGGAGTAAATATCTTTTTTTTTTTTTTTAAGATTTTATTTATTTATTTGATAGAGTGAGAGAGATTACAAGTAGGCAGAGAGGCAGGCAGAGAGAGAGAGGGGGGAAGCAGGCTCCCCACTGAGCAGAGAGCCCGATGCGGGGCTCGACCCCAGGACCCTGAGATCATGACCTGAGCCGAAGGCAGAGGCTTTAACCCACTGAGCCACCCAGGCGCCCCAGGAGTAAATATCTTAATTGAATTTCAAACTCTGAACAGCAAAGTCATCACTCCACTTTCAACCTCTATAGGGCTCCTTTCTAAAGAACTCAGAGTGACTTCAAACAATGACAACAACAAAAACCCTGCCTAATTAATCATGCCTCAAACCTCCCACGAGACAGAAAATTGGTAGTTATTATTTGTTGAATGCCTATTACGTGGCAAGCGGTCTTCTAAGCATGTATTAGTTGTATCACTTTGGGTGGATTTGTACTCTCTATGAGCTTCAGTTTATCTATAACATGGGTTAAACAGTCTTCCTCAAGAATCACAAATATGGCTGCCCACTGGTAGCTAAGTAAGTAGTGGGAGCTGGGCGTATGCACTTGAGCAAGTACTAGGTGAACTGTACCTGGCATTCTTGATAGCCTACTCACCAGCCTTGCCTCTTCTTTCCTGCCAGCAGATCCTGCCTTCCCACTGAGAACACCAGGAAGTGCGAGACATGCTTCCCAGCTCCCTTGCCACAAGGGTAGTGGTAATATGATCTAGATGGGGGGGGGGGAGGGTTGGGGGAGTGGGAGGGGTTGGGTTGGTGTTGGTTTTTTTTTTAAGATTTTCCTTTTTTTTTTTTTTTTAAGATTTTATTTATTTATCTGACGGAGAGAGAGAAAGCACAAGCAGGGGGAGCGGGAGAGGGAGAGGCAGAGGCAGATTTCCTGCTGAGCAGGGAGCCTGATGTGAGGCTCGATCCCAGGATTCTGGGATCATGACCTGGGCCGAAGGCAGACACTTAACCAATTGAGCCACCCAGTCGGCCCAAGATATTTCCTTTATAAGAAAAAGAAACCAATGGAAGGGCATGTTCTCCTCTTCCGGATGTGTGTGCGCGCACGCGCGCG
>CM052897.1:23160093-23184742 GCA_028534135.1 Potos flavus
GGGTCTTCAGATAGGGGAGTTGTTTGAGTTGTCTTTATGGCTATAGTCTTCTCCTGTGTGGACTGTGGATTACACACCAGCAAGAGTGGGAGGTTATTGCCACAGTCCAGCCTAGAGTTGCTGGTGCCTTGAACAAGAGTGGTGGCAGTCCAAGTGGAGAGATGTGAATGGTGTGGAGATCCACTGATGATTCTGAAGTATTGTAATACTTTGGCTTTTCCCTCCCAGACCCCTGGAGGACGGTGAGCGCTCTATGATATATTTTTTTTAATTTATATTTTCATTTTTGTTATATACCTTAAAATTAATACGAACATATTCTGGATCACGTGCATGCCCCACCTTATAAGAGAATAGTGTCAGCACATAACTTCGGTGGCCTCATGTTATTTCATTCCTGAGACCTCCACCATGCCAAATAGCGGCCTACAATGACCAGCATTTAGCCCACTGTAATGTTTTCACTGAAATACAACACACACACACACACAGAAAAGTACGCCACCCCTAAGTATACAGCTCCATGAATCTTCACAAACTGAACATCTCCATTTAACCAGCACAGAGTTTAAGAATGAACACAATGCTCCAGGATCCTCTCTCACACCTTCTCCAAGCCCCTCCCGGCCTGCCCGCCAAGAGTGGCCATCACCCTGCCTTCTAACACCATAACTTACTTTTGCGTGTTTCTGAATTTTATGTGAATGCAGAGAAGAGAGCTATGTGAGCAGATGAAGCCGATCTCTAAAACTCCCATCCTGGTGTGTGGGCAGTATGGGGGTTCCCACCAGGAACAGACCCTCAGTTTAGGCGGTGCTTCCTGGGCATTGTGCTGAAGATCTGACCTCAGAGCCTAGAAACCAAATTATCCTCAAGGGGTGAAGCCAGCTCATTAGCATATTGCGGTGGTGTCGCTGCTTGCCTGGGTCCCCATCAACAGACACAGCCCAGCTCTGCCACATCAGTAGGGCTGGGTATAGAGAACGTTCACATGCTGTGGCCCGGGGCTGTTCTGCAACACGGTATTTTCCCACACCTTAGGGGAGTCACGACATGTTGAGAGTAAAATGGTGATATCTTGACTTTTGTCCTTGCCTTTCCAGTCTGTACCCCCAGCCACTTCCCCAGGTCCCAGCCTGAAAGGCGTTTTCATTAATCTAGAAGAAAAACCCAGCTGAACATGCTTCTAGTCCACCCGTCCCCCACCCCAGTGTCAAGACAGGGAAGCAGGCCAAATTTGGTTTTCAGGTACTCTCTTGTTGTTCACTCTAGTAGTCCCAACCCCCCCTGTTACCGCAGGGACCTCCCACTAGTCCCCAGAGTCCCTCACTGGAAGCACATCCCCTCCCCATCAATACGTAGCCCTGTCATTTTCCATTCTTTCCCAGTTCTGCCTTCTGTTATGTGATGATGGGTGGCATCAGGTTAATCAGAGGATTGCCCCATGCAGTTCAGTGGAAAGAGCACTGCATTTGGGAGTAAAGAGGCCTGGTTCTAGTTCTAACATTATGTTAGAGTAACTGGTTGAAAGTGACAGAATTCAACTTAAGCAAAAAACGAATTAAAAAAATAGAAACACTGTAATTAATGAGTTCCTACAGGGATCAAGGATCACACACAGTCATATCGGGATCTCCAGTGATGTCATTAGGACGGACTCACTCTCTCCATCTCTTGGCACTGCTTTCCTTGGCTCTCAGACACTCATGGTGACAAGATGGTTGCCAATCGTCCTATCTTCTTAGCAACCCCAATGGATCATATGGACTTCTATTTTTCAGTGTTCTGAAATCAAGTCTCATCAGCTTTGATTGGCCTCCTGGGAACACATGTCTTGATGCTCTGATTGGCCATCCCTAGTCACATGCTCATCCTGGATTTGGGAGTAAAGTCAGCACCACGCAAAATGCTAGGACTGAGAGTGGTGAGCGCTGGTTCTCCGAAGGGACTGAGGGAGGTGAAAGCAACAGATGTCTTCAGCTACTAATTGATCATGAAAGCTTAACAAATCTTTCTACCCCTGGGCCTGGTTTCTCACCTGCAAAATGAGAAGGATGGACCCTATAACCTCTAAGGACCCTTCTACTTCAACATTCTAGAATTCTACCTATTTCCTCATGAGAATGTAATGTAGTGTTTTCACCTCTCAGAGGATAACTCCTTAATCCAATGAAAAGGGGGAACAATAGAGACACAACTGTGTATAGGATAAGCCTGTTGAGAAGGGCAAATCTCACTATCGGTGCATGCCTTCCCCATTAACTCTGCAGGAACCCTGCCCAGTGACCCTGAAAGAAGCAAGCCAGAGGGGCGCCTGGGGGGGCTCAGTCAGTTAAGCATCTGCCTTCAGCTCAGGTCATGATCCCAGGGTTCTGGGATCAAGCCCCACGTCAGACTCCCTGTTCAGCAGGAAAGTCTGCTTTTCCCTCTTCCTCTCCCTCTGCTTGTGTGCTCTCTTACTCACTCACTCTCTCTGAAATAAATAAATAAAATCTTTTAAAGAAGAAGAAGCAGCAGCAGAAGCAGCAGCAGCAAGCCAGAGAGACTGGTGCCTCCCTGGAGAGGGATGGATGGAATTTGAACTAGCCATTCATTAAATAATTAAATCAACCAGCATTTATTATGCACCTCCTGGATCCCAAGCACTGTACAAGGCTCTAGAGATGAATAGTGAACAAGGGATAGCCCCTCTTCTCTTAAGATAACAGTCTCAAGGTAGGCACAGACACATACACCACTGATTAACAATTTAGAGTGTCAAGGGCTATGGCAGGATGATAAGGCAGCTCAGATAAGCTGCACTGAACCAGTGGGAGACAGCATTTAGGACATGAAAAGATGAGGGGATAGTTGGAGACATGTTCTGAGTGGCAGCCATGCGGAGTTTAATTGGGGCAATGGCAAGAGGGGAAGCCAGGTCTGATCATGAGGGAACTGAAGGACCAAACCAAGAAGACTGAATGTTATCAAGGAGACACTGGGAGCCACTGAAGGATCAGCAGGAGAGCAAGACCACACATTTTCAAAGGATCTACTGGAATTATGTGGATCCAAGAGAACTAAGACCAGGTTGCTATCTTCAAGAAGTCCATAATCAGGCCATCTTCTCCGTAAAGGGAATTCATGTGCAGTATCTGTCCACTTGCTTTTGTCCTTTTTGTGTTCTGTATGTTTATTTATTCACTTTGCTTTTTTCCACATGGAATATAAAGCTTACCCTTCAGAAAAATGCCGGCACCTGAAACGAAAACTTAAAAAGTCCATTTCTGTTCCCAAAATGGTTATAGATGATCCCTAAATCTCTGCTGAAAACTGGACCACACTCTACTCCCCAGATCTCACATCTGATTATAAAACAACTCGAGATGTCTGCAGACCCCAGATAGTGTAAGGATTTTATAATCCATTGGCTGTAAAGGGGCAGATCTGGGCCCCTCTGCTGGCTGCTCAAAGAATCTCATTGGACTGCCTCTACAGAATGGAGAAAGCCCAATTATCTACAGAAAACTGCTCTATGCAAAGGGAAACATGGATCCCTGCGTGCCTAGGCTTGAGGGGAGGAGATGATTCCTAATGGCATAAATCCTCAGAGCCTCACATATCTGGAGGAAAAGCAGACATGCGCCCAAACACCAGGGCTGCATTGGACAGGGGAGAACCAAGGAAAAGTACTAAAGGATCTGCGAAAATAACGTTTACCTGATCAACCCAAAACCTTGGTCTAGAGAACAGGTGGCTTCCTGATTGTGCCATGACATCACAAATATGTGAAAAGTGGCTGGTTTACACAGAAATTTGACACTCTCGGTGCACTCTGACAGTCAATTCATAATCATGCAGGCTAACCAGGGGGCCTTTGCTATACATCATGCAAAGGGAGGAATAATTTTTCTTAAAAATTTTTGTATTTGGCTTCGAAGTGCCTTCTTTTTTTGGGGGGGGCAGGGGGACTAGCTTTGACTTTCGAGTTCTGGTTCACTAAAGATCGAATGACCACAACGGCGACAATGACAATCGCTCCTTAGCATCGACACATTTTCGAATCTTGTTCGTATCCATTGTCTCACTTGAGCTTCTCCGTCCCTTGTCATGTGAGTTGACGAGCAAGTATCTTCCAGACAAGGGACGAAGGCCAGAGCCACGACACGGTGACCAAAGCAGCAGAGCAACGTCCCAAGCTCAGACTTCTAACTGGAATCCAGTGCTCTCTCTAGAACGGGTGGAAAAAGCCAAAAACTAAACTAAACTAAAAAGCCGGTGGCAGAAGATAACGCATTTGCTGCCTAGGCTTTCCACGAGGATAAGAAATTGGTAACAAAGAAGCCATTTTTCACGTGGACTCAAATGTGAGTTCTCATTTTTTTTTTCCTACTTATACAAGAGCTTTGCTGTTGTAAAAGGCCCTTCTCGTTCACAATGAGAAAATACCTTCCGACAGCCACGCAATTAGCAGGGGCCTTCAGATATTGATTTCCTCTGTTCTTGGCATTAGTCTTTCTCACAGGGCTCCACACTGGCTCCCAATAGCCAGAAAAGCTGGAGTTACTAAATTGGCCTCTAAACTAATTTAGCTGTTTCCCATCACTGTCTGTCAGCTGCTTTCCCAAGGCTTTCTCCTCCCTCCTCAGTGACAACCAAGAGCGTCACTAGGCAGGGATTTTAGAAAGGGGAGGGGAAGGAGGAAAGGGAACCCGAGAGCAGAAGGAGGGGGGAAGGAGAGGGAAGAAAATAGATCCCTGGATAGAAACTCAAGAAATTCCTGTGTGAAAGTCATATTCCCTTTGAAGAAAGGAGAGGGGGTGGAGCATAAAACAGAAGTTACCGATGACGCTATTATCATTCATTCATTCCACAAGCGTTTACTGAGATCCTACTGGCACCAGGGACTACAGTAGGCTCTGAGAACACACAGAATTGGCAACAACGATATAATTCCTACCTTTAAACGGGGGACAACAGGGCAAGTTGTGCTCCCTGGGAAGCTGACTCTGAGACATTGATCAGAATGCATAAGTTGCATTAGGGAGTCCCCTTAGGATTAACATCCGTGGAAGGAAGGGAAGGAAGCAGGAGAGAGCAGGGGATGCAGTCAAAATACGAAAGGGTCTCAAGAGAAGCTTGGGGCAGCCCTACAAGGGGTTCTCAAGATGGGATGACCTTCCAGAGCTGGTCCCAGATGAGTGAGAAGGCCAAGCCTGCACATCCCCATGTAGATCAGTCACGGGAAGGGGCCGTGGTCTTGGCGGGGTAGCTCTCTTCAGTGGGGGCCGGGCCACAGGGGTGACAGCTGAGGGCCACATTTCTAGCAGCAGAGACCCACTGGCGGACTTTCACGCTGAAGGCAGATCTGCGAGGCCCACACATAGTCTGTGCTTTAGTGGAGAGGCATGAAGTCATCATGGAAAGAAAGTATAATGGCGCTGTCACCGGTGCTACCAGGGAGATGGACATGGTACCCTGAAATAGTGCAACCGCAATTAGGGGAAGCACACCTACAGAGCCCGGGGCTGGGAGGGAGGGCGAAGGCAAAGAGACAGGGAGCTTCTCTGCATATAAAATGGACAGTTCATGGTTGAGCGCTGGCGCACGCCAGCTACCATGTTCCCCATTTTAGATGCAGCCTCTCGTTTGACTCCATGACAACCCATCAGGTAGGTTTTGTTCCCAGGGTCCTTCCAGCATCTCTTGAGATCAAAACACATCATTTTCTGGAGCCCTCTGAAGCCAGAAATGACAGGCCTGACTGGATACTGAGTCAAAGGCACAGCCAAGCAATGGGGCAGAGATCAAAGTAGCAAGTTCTCTGAGCAGAGAGAGGACTTGCAGGAACACGGAGAAGCAAACTGAACTAGGCTCCTTTGTGGGAACCAAAAAAGGAACGCAATCAGTATAAACTGAACACCGAAGCAAGTTTTTACCGGATTTACACATAATAGCGCTG
Organism: Potos flavus; assembly: GCA_028534135.1. Classification (NCBI taxonomy): domain Eukaryota; kingdom Metazoa; phylum Chordata; class Mammalia; order Carnivora; family Procyonidae; genus Potos; species Potos flavus. The sequence goes on from CM052897.1 coordinate 23,166,035, forward strand.
ATCGTTGTAACAAGACTTCAACAAAATGTTAGATTTGGTTCATTTGCACGTTCATTCAGCCATGCTGCATTTTGGGGACTACAGAAATCAAGCAAACTGTACCGAAACATGGAATCAATCAAATACGACTCTCAAGGCAGCCAATAATACATCATAACGAAAAGATTTTTTCAAATTTTTTTTGGTAAGTAATAACGTAGCTCTGGTTTCTATATCTGATGGTGGGACATTTGTTGAAATAATGCACTCTGCAAAGCAAGATCACATCTTGATTTGTTTCTTAATTAGAAAGGATATATATATCATATATAATACATACAATAGTGATACGATTATATGACGTAAATATGTGTGCGTGTGCAAAATATGCATAGCAGAGGTTCTCACCTGAGTCTTTGCTGTGCCCACTGCAGAACTATGGTAATGATTGGCCAGAAACCCACTTCCCCAGAGCACTAGGGCACTCTCCTGGAGAGAATGTATTCCAAAATAAGGGAGCTGAGCACAGAAGTCTGGTTTAAGGTGGCAGGATTGAGAAAACATATTTCTGTATTAGATCTGGATTTGAGTCACTTCCTAGCTATATGATGTCAAGTAAATTACTAAACTATTGCTAAGACTTAGGTTTCTTGCCTATTAAAGGGGGAATAACACCAACCTCAGAGAACAGTAAGGACATCTGTGAAGCTCAAAAAGTTGAGCCATTATCAACTTTCAGAAGCAGAACACCAAACATAGGCATTGGTAGGATAAAGTGCGCAAAGACAAGAGCTTCTCAAAGTGTGGTCCTCAGATGAAAGACAGCACCTGGGAGCTTTGTTAGACATGCAAATCTTCAGGCTCCATCTCCACCCCCCCAACCCTCCGCCACCCGGCTCCTCACCCTCAGCTTGCTGCCGCAGGATCTCTGGAGGTGGGAGCCCAGGAATGTGTGTTCGAACAATTTTCCAGGCAGAGCGCCTATCCCTGCAGGTTTGCCCAGGAGTGAGGAGCACAGCAGGATGAGGGACTGTCGGCGCCGTCTGACTCTCCCTCTGTGTGATTCCTAGGTTTGCTCGAGTCTGAGAACCACTGCGCTAACATAGGTAGGCATATTTTCAAATTACTATAATATAGTGGGCAACACATTTGAAGACTCCACCAGAGATTTCCACAGACCCCTCGGGGACAGCTAGGAATGACTGGTTTAAGGTCAACCAATATTTAGTGAGATCTGTTTTAGTTCTAAAGTTTGGACAGATTCTGTTTTACCTGTTGGATCTTACAGCATCTTCTAGGAGGCAGATATCTTTACCCTCACTTAGGAAACTGAGATTTAAAAAAGCTGAGTAACCTGCCGCTGGCATCCAAAGGGCTTGTAGTTCAGGGTTGTTACTTTGCAAAGCCTGCGCTCATTCCATTAGACGTATGTTTCTCCAAGAGTAGGAAGCGTCTCACCGGGGGATGAGAGATAATTTAACATGATATAGGAGATAATTTTAAGAGGCAGAGGAGACGGCATTAAACAAGACATCACATTGTAAGAAATACTACTAAAAATTGCTAATGCTTCTTCTAGAGCCCTCACTGTGGCCAGACCCCGTTATAGGAGTTCTGTGTATATGAAGTAGGTAACATTATTATCCTCAGATCTACAGATGAGGAAACTGAGGCACACAGGCCACACAGCTGGTAGGTGATGGGGCCCCAGAATTAGAACCCAGGCATCGGGACACAGTCCACCCACTGAGCTATCAACCTCTCCCTTTATCATTCTTTCTATCCGTTTGATTCCATGAAAGGAGTTCAGGTGTCGAGCAGGTTTGTCTTTTTCGCCCTTCTAGTATCGGCTCGTCTTTCTTCGTAACCGAGAGAGCAGACCTCAGGTTCAGAACCCTCTGTTTTGTTGATGTTGTATTTGCTCTTCTGGATACGTTCTATCTTTGGTAAATGATACTGGATTCTTCCCTACGGAAAAGTACGTTATTGAAAGAAAGAACTTATCAATAATCGTCATACCGAGAGGATTGTGAAGGTGGAACATGGCAGCGGGGCACCCGGATGAGGGAAGATGATATAAAGGTGGTGAACAGGTGGCCGAATTTTGGGAGGTGGTGCGATTTCAGCATGATGCTTCCACTGGTCTCCATTCTCAAGCTGTTTTGGTTCTCTAAATTCCCTTGTTACATTTAGGAACCCTGAACCAAGGACAGGGAGGTCCACAGCATTCATAGGGAAATATCTTCCCCTTTCACTACTGGCTCTCCATGTTTCCTTCTGCTCTGACTTTCAAGCCTCCTTCAGATTTTTCCCACGAGGAGTCCTGATCCAACAACCAGGATCCCTGCATTTGAAAAGGGGAAAAACTGCAGCAAAGACTTCTGTCCATTCATACTTCCTTCTCTCTCTTTTCTGGGTACTTGCGAGAGCTCTGCTTCCCAGTTTCCTTAAAATTGGGGGAGGGGGGAGTCCATGAGACCTACTTCTGCACTGACTCACGAATACAAGTGATGTGTAACATGTAAGAGGGAGTGTGCATTCTCCAAGCTTTCCTCCCTCTGTCCTGGTGACCTGGGAGCTCCATGGTGGGCTCACTTGGTGAAGATTCCATCCCTGCTCCCACTCAGAAAAAAGCTACCCTGGAGACGCATCAGACGTGTCGTAGATCCAGAGCAGGAGGGCAAAAAATAAGCTTTCTGTGCCACACTGAGAGTCCAAGGCTTGGTTTCCTACCACTTAATCTCGCCTATCCTGACCAATACAAGTATATCTCATCAAGATAGTATCATTATATTAGAAAGCGCTGTCCATGCCCTGTCATTTTCTCTGGGGTATAATGTGTTCTGAAGTGTTCCAGAGGATTTTACAAACAGGGATTACTTGAAACTATAGGACCTGAGCCTTCCGCAAGTTCTCCCTGTGCAGTGGGATCCCGGCAAGTTGAGAGAATGCCTCCAATTCTGTTTTTTGAGAAACTATCCCTTGCCTAGAGTCAGCCCACCTTCAACATCGTGGTTGATAGAAGGACACAGCATGATTCTAGTAGATAAATGTGGGAGTCCTTACCCTCCTCTGAAATCATTCGCTGCTCTGGGAGGGGTTCTCTTTGTTTCTGTTGTCAGAATTAACCCAGCAGCCTTTCACATAACTAAAGAAGACACTTCTCCAATTTTTGAGAGTACGTTTTTTTTGTTTTTGTTTTAAAAATCAGGTGGAAATCTCATACCCAAAGTTCTCTCCAATTAAGCCTTCTGCAAAATTAAGAGGTAGCATAATTATGAGAAATGCATGCAAATGTGTTTATTTTATAAAAAGAAGGCTTTATATTTGCTTGATGATTTTGTGTGTTCTCAAACACACATCACGGGACACTTAATTTTGGCGACAGCCTCGTCTACCAAGTACACTCTGTACTAAGCACTTTGCCTGCCCCTCAGGGACTCCTCTCAGCAGCTTTACAAGGCGGGTATTGAAACTGTTCTCAACTTAGACACAAGGCACTGAACCCTTGCTTAAGTCACATAGCTAACCAGTGGCAGTGGCGAGATTCGAACCCTGGCCTGTCTGATTCCAAAGCCTGGGCTGTTCCTGGAATCATAGGAACTTCCCCAGATCTTTCAAAGGAGAAGAGGACACAGGGGGACTGAGGTTTTTCCTGGGCATCCTCTGTGACATCAGTGACAGCCTTGCGGCATCAGTGGTTCAGGAAGCACTGTTCTGTTGGGAAACTATCTTAAAAACCACTTAATAATATGCTACCTCGGGGACAGAGAGAGAGAGCTGATGCCTTCATTGTCACCCAGAGCCTGAGGTGACCTGAACCGCCACTCCCACTCCAATCCCAGGGCCCAGTGGAACCAACCTGTAGCCCCATCGCAATGCCTGGCATGTCCCCAGACACACTTGGAGGAGGTGACTCGCTCCAGGGCAGGGGACCCAGGTGATGGTTTCTGAGAACGGAATCATCATCATAGCTAATAAACCCATATTAATTCATTTAATCCCCATAACAGCTCTGCAGAGGGAATCTCCGAGGCTCAGAGAAGTGAAGGAACTTGCCCAATGTCACACAGTAGGAGGGGCTGAGCTGTAAAGCCAGGCAAGCTGACTCAGTGCTGGCACTCTTAATCACCATGTGGTGTACAAAAAGTAGAGTACTGATTGGGAGCCTTGAGGGTTGGGTCTAGGCCTCACTGTACCACTAACTGTATGTCCTGGAGCAGACATAACCTTTTTAGGTCTCCATCTGTGACTAAGGGGCTTTATAAGAATCTATTACGATGATTGTCCCAAGGTCAAAAGAATAACAAAGAAAGCGTACTTCTTTCTGTGAGATATAATGGCCCCAAATGTGGAACCTGAGTATCCAGGGATGCTGGATACAACATCATCACCAGCAGCAGCACCAGCATTTCCCAACTCATGCTTTATATCCACTATGTCCGATCCTCACCAACAACCCTGAAAGGTAAATATGTGTGGTAGACATCTATGGTTTAGTCTGCCTGGTATGTCTGCATTTCCTGGGAAAAGCAACCTCCCTTCTTTGAGGACTACCCTTCTCCAACATGTGCTGCTGCTGTTTCTTCTCCTTCTCCTTCTTTTTATTTTTTTAAGATTTTATTTATGTATTTGACGGAGAGGAGAGAGATCACAAGTAGGCAGAAAGGCAGGCAGAGAGAGAGGTGGAAGCAGGCTCCCTGCAGAGCGGAGAGCCCGATGCGGGGCTCGATCCTAGGACCCTGGGATCATGACCTGAGCCGAAGGCAGAGGCTTTAACTCACTGAGCCACGCAAGTGCCCCTCCTTCTTTTTTTAAGTAGGCTCCACACCCAGCATGGAGCTCGACTCAGGGCTTGAACTCATGACCCTGGGATCAAGACCTGGGCTGAGATCAAGAGTCGAACACGTATCCAACTGAGCCACCCAGGCGCCCCTCCAGCATGTGCTTCTACTGAAGGTTGTCAATCACAATAAACCACCCACCCTGGCCACAGCTGATTGGTCCAACTTAGGCCAATCAGATCCTTCCCAGGATTTTTCAAACACGATCACAGGGAAGAGAAACAATCTCCCTTCAGTGGAGAAGCTGTGAAATAGGAGGTCGTGTTCCCCAGCCCTGGAAGAACGGCTACTCCTTAGGAACTACAGTCTTTCCACAGAAGGACAAGAAGAGAACAGAGATGGGAAGAAGGGCCCCAACAGTGCTGCAGAACCTGGTTCCATTTGTCACTGAAATCCAGCTCTACCCTACCCTTTGGGGGCTTATAGGAAATAAACCAGGTAAGCCCATCTGATCAATTCCTGCTTATGCCATTTAAGTTATTTACACCCATTTACGTTCACTTGAGTTCACTTGATGTGTTTGTCATGTGGAACCAAGAGTTCTGACTGATAGAGTAGTCTATGATTCTCCTTCCACACTCTCAGTTTCAAACTGAAACTACCTGGCTAGTGAATGTCATTCTGGGACCAGAGCCCAGTCTGTCTGACCCCAAAGCCAGGGATCCTTTCACGATCCTCCCTCTTCCAACCTGAGAACACAGTCCTAGAAGACTCTTCTCCTGGCCTGGTGCCTACTGCAAAAGCATGATGTGAGTTAGCCAAACATTTTGAACCACTGGCCTCCTCAAGGACATAGCTTCCAGATTTCTCTGATATTAGCCAGAAACTCCAAAGAGAAGGCACTCAGGACACGGAGGCTTGGCTGGCTGCACAGTGATAGAGTGGATGGGGGCGGGCTCTGGTGTGAAGGGGCCTCTGCTATTGGGGTTCACGGTCAAATCTATCCAGAGGGCAGGGCAGACCTAAAGAAAACAGGGAACTTGGCTTCAGGAATGTACCCATGGCCAAAAGACCTACAAGGGAAGGAGAATGCGGCCCACTTGGCTGTTTGGGGGGAAACCCAGCCCATTCTACTGAAAGCATCCCATTCTCTTTTAGAGTCACACTTCACACCCAGGTTTCCTGATTTCCCAATCTAATGTTCTTTCCACTAAGTCAAACTGCCTTTGCAATACTGCCCTCCCAGATATTGCAAAACATGGCTTGACATGTAATAGTAGTCGTCAGGTAGGAGAAACACTGCTTATTCAAGACCTAACTGAAAAAGAGAAAACGAGGAGCACCCAGGTGGCTCAGTCGGTTAAGTGTCTGCCTTTGGCTCAGGTCATGATCCCAGGGTCCTGGAATCGAGCCCCACATAGGGCTTCCTGCTCAGTGGGGAGCCTGCTTCTCCCTCTGCCACTCCCTTGGTCATTGTCTCTCTCTCAAATAAATAAATAAAATCTTAAAAAAAAAAAAAAAAAAAAAGGAGAGAAAATGAGATTCATTTCTTTGACATTTGAAGGCATTTTGATTTTTTTTAAGAATCCTGTAGCATCATTACTAAGAACATTAATTAAGCACCTGAAGCTTCACTTAGAATTGCATAATGCAGATCAAGCACTCACAAGTTCATTGACCTATTAAAAGGTCTGTATGAATCCCTACAATATGTAGACACTATGCTAGGTCCTGGGGGCAGAGTGATGAGCCAGACAGATATGCACCCTGCCCTCATAGAGCCTGCATTGTAGCAGGGGAGACAAATGTGAAACAAACACACCCATGAAAAATGATAAATGGGAATTGGGATGAAAAAGGGAGAGAAAAAAGAGGAACCGAATTTATGAAGGGAAGGACTTGGGGGATGGGGCTCAGGGCCTTTCCAGTATAGGTTAGATGGTATTCATGCAGAAAGACAGACAGACTAAGCAGAGGCTCCCAACCAGTGTAAATGTAAAAGGCTGAGGGCTCTTTGTGGTCTGTGATCTAAGGGAGAGCAGTCATAGGCTTGGCTGAATGGTCTCAGAGAAGGAACCACTAGATCTCGCAGGAATGGAGAGTTCCTCTAGCAGTGGCTCACTTAGCATGGACAGCGGGGTTCCCAGAAGTCCTGGACCATGCCCTGTGGAGCCTTACTGGAACCTGGGACAAAGGGAAAATGTACACTCCTATATACATTCATCAAAATAGCCTCCAAAATATTTTGAACCAAGGGAGAAAAACTAATAAAAGCTCTATAAGCAAAAAAAATGACCCTATATAAAGCCCCACATTCATTGCCCAATCTGTTCTCACACATTGTCAACCCTCGTAAACCTGCCTGGCGGGATTTGAGGAGCTTGGGGCCAGGAATGTGGGGCTGATTAGAAATGGCTGTTTTCACACAGCAATGCAGTGTAGCAACACAAACAACAGCCTGCCTCTATGTAAAATTTTGATATTTGTTCATCATGAATTGATTTTGCACTTATTCCCGTTTTCAAAACTTGCATTAAAATATTATTGATCTTGTACTGTTTTTTTTTTTTTTTTTTGACATCTCTATAAAGTTTGCTGCCAGTGAAGTGAATGTCACACTGACCTTACCCTAATCCTGATCCTGGTCTTGAACCATACAGAGCTTCAACTTCTAACATTTCCAAAGGCAGAGATCTACAACAAGTGTGATTGATTGCAAGCCTTGTCTAGGCTCTTTCCTTCTGATCCAGCGTGAGCTTGAATAATGTCAGGTGTGAACTTTCAGGAACCAGGCTTCGTTTTTGAAATTTTGTCTTTGGCACATGCCAACTCTTGGAAATTGTGATCTGGGTGAAAGAAAGGGGTCACCTGCCAAATTTTGTTGCATGGAAGATGCTGGTGGTTGGATGCCATTGTAAAGAACCAACATCTCGTTTCACTGCTATTTGTTTCTCAAAATAAAATCACTTCTAGAAAATCTATCACTTTTTTTTTAAAGGATTTATTTATTGAGAGAGAGCGTGCCCCTCGCAGAAGTGGGGGAAGGGGCAGAGGGAGAGCGGACTCCCTGCTGAGCGTGGAGCCCAACGCAGGCTCCATCTCAGGACCCTGGGATCGTGACCTGAGTCAAAACCAGTAGTCACAATTGCACTGCTGGGTATTTACCCCAAAGATACAGATGTAGTGAAAAGAACAGCCATATGCACCCCAATGTTCATGGCAGCAATGTCCACAATAGCCAAACTGTGGAAAGAGCCAAGGTGTCCTTTAAGAGACGAATGGATAAAGAAGATATGGTCCATATACACAATGAAATATTACTCAGCCATCAGAAAGGATGAATACCCAACTTTTGCATCAACATGGATGGGACTGGAGGAGATTATGCTAAATGATATAAGTCAAACAGAGAAAGTCAATTATCATACAGTTTTACTTATTTGTGGAACATAACGAATAGCACGGAAGACATTAGGAGAAGGAAAGGAAAAATGAAGGGGGAGAGATCAGAGTGGGAGATGAACCATGAGAGACTCTGGACTCCGAGAAACAAACAGGGTTTTAGAAGGGAGGAGGGTGGGGGGATGGGTTAGCCCGGTGATGGGTATCAAGGAGGGAATGGATTGCATGGAGCACTGGGTGTTATACGCAAACAGTGAATCATGGAACACTACATCAAAAACTAATGATGGACTGTATGGTGACTAACATAACATAAAAAAAAAAACAGCAGTTGGCCACTTAACCCACGGAGCCACCCAGACCCCCTGAAAATTTGCTACTTTTTATTTAATATTCAGGAGATAGTCTCTCGTCTTAACATTGGGCTCAGAGAAAAAAATGTTAGAACATATATTTTATTAAAGTATTTCCTTCTTATTAAAAAGATATTAGAGGTACATTTTCTAGCCTACCCCAAAGCCAGGTATAACCTGAATCAAGCTAAAGAATAACATTTCCTAGTATATGTTCCCAGTTTTGTTTTGTTTTTTTTAAGATTTTGCTTAATTATTTGATAGAGGGAGACAGCACGGGCGGGGGTAGGAGCAGAGGGAGAAGCAGGCTCCCTCCCCGCTGAGCAGAGAGCCCTACACGGGACTTGATCCCAGGACCCTGGCATCAGGACCTGAACCGAAGGCAGACGCTTAACCGAATGAGCCGCCCAGGCGCCTTGTGCTCCCAGTTCTGATTGGGCAACACCCAAAAGTACTACCCATTGCTCAATAAATATCACAGAATACCTTGGGAAAAAATTAAATGTGTGCTTGCTTTCAACTCTAAAGCACAGGGCACATAACTCCTTCCTGGATGACTGTTTTAAATGGTGTGATGAAATCAAGCAAACACTGATGAGGTGTGGCAGTCCCAAGGAAGCGGAGAATTCCCCGCTCAGTTCCTAGTAATAGAACTTCTGGGAAAACTAGATGTAAATGTATAAAGAAACAAAAATACAGCCACACCCAGCTCCACGAAGTACTAGCAGTGTGACCTTCAGCAAGTAATCCAATCTCTCTTCCTAATGGGCCTATTTGGGCTCAACTCTGAACATTCCTGTAAGGTTAAATAGAAACTACCCACTGTGGCACAGACTTCTTAGGTCCCCCCACCATATGCAACCCCTCTTATTCTATAGGAGTAGAAACCCCAATATTTACAGCTGCCTTACACGGCTGTGCAGAATAAAGACTACATTTCCCAGCTTCTCTTGCAGCCAGATGTGCTCATGGGGTTCAATTCTGGCCAGGGAAAATGAGCAGCTCTAGTGAGAGAGAGCCAAGAACCATCACAGACTAGGAATATAAGAGTAATATTGTAGGAGTAGCAAGACAACAAGATAGAAGGAGCTTGGATCCCTGACCCTCACGGAGCCATCATATCAGCCATGGACTGCTGATGTCCAGACTCTTATGTGAGTGACAAATAAAGCTTCATCTTGTTTGGGGCGCCTGGGTGGCTCATTCGGTTAAGCATCTGAGTTTGGCTCAGGTCATGATCTCAGGGTTCTGGGATCGAGTCCCACGTGGGGCTCCCTACTCAGCAGAGAGCCTGCTTCTCCCTCTCCCTCTGCTCTCTCTCGTTCTCTCTCAAGTAAATAAATAAAATACTTTAAAGATTTTATTTATTTATTTGTCAGAGAGAGAGAGCACAAGCAGGCAGAGGCAGAGGGAGAAGCAGGCTCCCCGCTGAGCAAGGAGCCCGATACGGGACTCGATCCCAGAACCCTGGGATCATGACCTGAGCTGAAGGCAGCCGCCTAACCAACTGAGCCACCCAGGCATCCCAATAAATAAAATATTTTAAAAAATTATATCTTATTTAAGCCACAATTACTTTGGGTCTCTGTTATGGTGAACAAAACTATAACCTAATTAATATCTCACATAAAAGGTTTGGCAAGGGACAGACACATTATAAAGCTTACAATAAATGCCAGCTATGATGATGATGGTGGTGGATATGAATTCTACCTCTATCACTCCTCAGAAGAGCATCACACGATTAGAACAGAGGCACCCAATATGAAGCACATCTCCTTTCCTCTCCTTGATTTCATTTCTGATTCAAGGGACAGTCATACAGTGGATATGCTTACAAAGGACATCTACCCATGACCATTTCATGTAATGCCTGTTTGTTAATTACAAATGCACCTGAGGGGAAGGAAAAACATTCCTAAGGGGCCAGCCTCTACTTAGAAAGTCAAATTGTCTCACATTATGCCTTATCCTGAAAACCTCCAAGAATCAATTGTTAGCATTTTCCATATTTGCTTTAGATGATTTTTTTTTTAAATAAAGCATCACAGATATGGTTGAAGCTCCTGACTTCACCCATCCAATTTCCCATATGTATTGACCCTTCATAAGTAGTTGAGTATCCTCCCCATTGCATATTTATATCTTAATAACTATATGTATCCCTAAGATATATATAGTATAGCTTTGGAAAATTTTTAATCTGATATATTATTTATATACTACATTAACACTTGGCAACTATTTCATTTGGTAGACTATGAAAAGCAATGCCACAACCATCATCATTGTTAAATGTGGGGGAGGCATTGGTATCACATTATTCCCCACGTTCTTCGTGTGTTTAAAATACATTATAAATGTAATTTTAAATAAAAAGGAAGAGAATTTAAATGAACTACTCAGAAGTTGTATTGACATATAACATTGCTAAGACCACTTGGGTGGGGGGCAGGAGTGGTAGGAGGGGGGATGGTTGGTCATTTCCTAAACATTTTACCCTATATGTGTGACCAACCAATTTAAAAAAATGCAAATATTCTAAACTTACCCAGCTGATAGATATGGTCATAGGTGACTTATTACTTTACAAATGTAAGTATAACCTTCTAAAATACCGAAGAATAAGTTCTTAAAACACTCGATTCAAGTATATTTGCTAGGCATAACTACCTATAAAAGAATATGTCTGACAAAATGACTTCTTTATTATAATTATTACAGTTAATTTTGATAGGTGATCAATAAAACTCTTTTAAACATAAAAATACTGGATCAGGATAAAAGGAATAATTTCTTGTTGGTCTGAGGAATAAAAATGCAGACTACTCGGGGTATCAATTCTTTAAATTAGGCATTCCCCATATTTCACTGATCTACGGCCTATTTGTGCAAGGATAGCACCTACCCCTCACACTTTCCCCCACTATTAGAGAAGTCACCGTGACCAAAAAAATCAACTTCTTTTTGAGAATCTGTGTGTTCAGAAGAATAGAAAGAAAGGGATGTATTTAGAAACTGGCCCCTCTCCCACAGGCAGAGCCCCCCTAAGGCCACGTGTGAGCCCAATTGTTCCACCTCCCAGGCCAGAGCTGATGGCCGGGGTTGCTCACCTGACCTGGGCAGGGTCCACTACATTCTCTAACCCCGAATTGGGACTTGAAGTACGGAGTCAGGGCCTCTTGGTTACTTAAGCCGAGGACAGAGAACATTGTGAGTTGTGAGGCAGTCGTGCACAGAGAAGCGGATAGAGCTGACCCACAGAGAAGGAGAAAAGAAAAGAGAAGGTGCAGAAGCGGCGACAAGCAGCCATGGGTCCCAGAGAGGAGGTGCCCCAGCGGACAGCTGCCTGGGGACCAAAGGCATTCTGGTCTCTCCCAAAGCCCCCAGCACTCGTTCCTTGGATTCCATGAGCTAACCTTGTATCCTCAGAGCAAAATTCTTGTCCTATTTATGTTATTTCACATATGTTTGGATATATGTATACATATACATAATATATACATATGTAATGTATATACATCATATATATGAAAATATGATTATTACTCACTTACTTTTGCTTAAACTAGTTTGAAGTAGGTTTCTGTTACTTGCAAGCAGAAGAGGCTTGACTCTTAGAACTCCCAGAGCAGGAGTTCTGCGAGGCCACCACCCACTGCCCAACCTCGCCACGTAATTAGTGGAGATTTTATACACGCATCCACCAATGAGGACTCGCCAGGAAACGGCCAGCACCACAGTGTTTTCCCTGAGAGCCGTCAAATCCGAAAACAAGTAGACTGTCTCCATGTGGGTGTTCCCCGAACTTTCATTTGGTAACCAAACCAACACATTGTTTTCCATATGCCACTTACATGAGATCAACCGATGGAAGTCAGAAATTTTCCATGTGCAGCTACGCTGATAGCGCACGCCAATCATCTCAGTAAACACAAGATCCTGAATTTGATTTTTCTATTAAAGCAGTCAAAAGGAACAGGCAGCCTCATTTCGAGTTCCGCCCTTGGAGCTTGCTCATACTCGGATGGTTTCATTGACCATTTTAAGACTGTTCTCCACGGCTTCTGGGTGCCCTTTAAACTGTCAAGCAATTACCCCAAATAACAGTGTGTTGGAAAAATACTTAGGTTTCTCTGCAAGAAGAGAACATGATGAGAATAAGGTAACTTTCTAAGTCAAATAGCTTAAAAAAAAAAAAAAACCCATAAGGAAAATGGTATTTAATATCTCCCATAGAGATGGACATAATTTCTGGATTATTTCACGGGAATCCAATTATCGACTAAAGTTCTCTGAAGAACCTGGACCGGATCCCACACAGTTAACATCCCACCACGGATGCCCTTATGGAACGTGGGAAGGCAGGAATAAGAAGCGGTCAGAAACATAAATCGTGGCATCCAGCTGGACTGACTGGGGTTCCCAACCAGGCCCTGCATCTCAAGGCCTGTGTGACTTAGGGCAGGTGGCCTGACTTTTCTGACCGTTGGTTTTCTCACCTGAACACCAGGGAGAACAACAATGACTACTCTGTGCGAGGACGAAAAGAGCCAGTGTGTGTGAAGCTCTTACCCTCCCCCCTCCCCGCCCGTCGCCGCTGCGTAAACATTAATGGCGGCCCACATCGTCCTTGTTGAGGTGCTCGTGACCACGGGGTGGCCTCTGAAGCTGAAGGCTGTCCAGACTCAAAGGTCTGGATTTCGAGCTATTTTTGCAAGCAGTGAACTACTAAAAATAGGAGGCAGTGTTTACTCTCATAGCTTCGGGGAACAGCTATGACTTGGTCTCTGACCAAGTAGATTCGGCGGTAGCACAAGCGGACTCGTAACTGCCTCTCAGTGCAGACCACATCCTGACTGGACTTCACTCCAGGGAAGTTTTGGGCAGCCCAGAAAAGCAGGCCCAGCAAATTTCTATAGACCAGCCCCTGCAGAAGGCTTTCCAAAGGGAGCGGACCTGTTGCCCTTCCTGTTTCACACAGGAAACTGCAAACATGGCAGAAGACCCAGGCGACAGCCTGGTTGCCAGTCGTAGGAGTTCACGGAATTTCTGAGTCCGTATGTTACGGCCGCCATCACCCCACATAATGCCAGGGCCGCGACTTAGTGAATTACAGAATCCAGGGCTCCGAGGCGGAAAAGAGCCTCTTCTTTTCCTAGGAGCTGAGCAGCGAAGGGGAGTTTTGCTACAACTCACCCCGTGGACTATCCTGATGATACTCTTAAGAGTTGAGGGCCATCCACACTTGAACTACTCCTGGTCCCAGGGACCCAGCAAAGATTAAGGGCTCATCTCCAAAAACAGTACCTCCCAAAGTCTCTTAAAGACTTACTGTGTGAAAAAAAAAAAAAAAAAAAAGACTTACCCTATGACCTTTGAATCTTAATTGGAAACTGGAGCCATTTCCTGGATTTGATGTTTCCGAGTGTAGAAAATATGTTCTCATTTCAAGATGTTGTATAGCTCACATGACTTTAGACACACACACACACACACACACACACACACACACACACACACACACACACAGAGTACCGTGTGTGTGTGTGTGCGCGCGCGTGTGTGTGTTCTACTAATACCAAAAGTTCACATCATTTTCTTTTTCTCTTTTCTTTTTGACCACATCTTGCAATCTGTGAAATAGGTAGCATTTGTCTGAGTCTATAGTGGTTACTAGCAAGTGATGAATGATGTCTAATCTCTTAAAGATTTTTTAAATTATATTTTATTTTTGTTATCAAAATTTTGCTGAAAATTTCCTAATATATATTATATAATGCATCAAGAACGAGTACCCATGCTTTATTTTCACCCACACATAGATATAAAAGCACTGAATGGAATCACAGATCCTACAGTTTGGAAGGGACTTAAGGAAATTATCTAACATCCTGGCTAATTGAAAAACTAATAAGATAATTATTTACAGACAAAATGACTGTCCACAAAAAAAAATCTAAAAGAATCTTCAGACAAACTACCAGAATCACAAAGTTTGCTGGATACAGATGAATGAATATTAAAAAATCAATAGCAGAAAAAAAATCAATAATAACACCATATCTCATCAGAAAACTAACAGAAGTATAATTAAGAAACAAAAACAAGATTCCATTAACAATAGCAACAAAAACTTGGGGAACTTATAACATATCTAACAAAGGAAATACATAGTCATTATGGAGTAAAGCTTGATTGATGCAGAAAAAAGACCTGAATAAATGAGGCTTGTACCATGTTCACGTATGGGATGAGAAGACTCAAAGATGGCAATTCCTCCAAATTAATCTGCAAATTCACTGCAATTACATTAAAATCGATATGTTTTCTTCCCCTGTGGCACTTGACAAGTTGATCCACAAGTTAATATCAGAATAAAGAACCCAAGATAACTTAGAAGAGCAAAGAAAAATAGCTCAACACTCTAGACAGCAAGCCTTATTCTCTAAAGCTACAGTTATTTCATAAGAATGGCATTGGTGCAGAGACAGACAAATAGGACAACAAAACAGAATAGAGAGCCCACAAAGAGCCCCACACTTACAGGAAAACTTGATATATGACAGAGATAACATTACAAATCAGTGGGGAAAGAATAAGACTATTCAATAAATGGTGCTAGATCAGTTCATTTTCCAATCGGAAATTTTTTTTTTTTTTTTAGAAATTCATCTTTCCCGTCGTCCATAAGCTTAATTTGCATGTCAATTCAGTAATTAAAATAGAAAGCGAAACTTTAATATTTTGATGAACTCTGGGTGGGAAACATAAAACATAAAGAACAGGGGCACCTGGGTGGTTCAGTGGGTTAAAGCCTCTGCCTTCAGCTCAGGTCATGATCTCAGGGTCCTGGGATAGAGCCCCACATCGGGCTCTCTGCTCAGCGGGGAGCCTGCTTCCCCCTCTCTCTCTGCCTGCCTCTCTGCCTACTTGTGATCTCTCTCTCTCTGTCAAACAAATAAATAAAATCTTCAAAAAAAAAATAAAATAAATAAAAAAATAAAAATAGAAAAACATAAAGAACAAGATTGGTAAATCTGACTGTGGTAAAAATTTAAATGTAAACCGTCATTTAAAAAAGTAAACAGAAGGGCGCTGGGTAGCTCAGTTGGTTAAGCGTCCAACTCTTGATTTCGGCTCAGGTCATGATCTCAGGGTTGTAAGATCGGATCCCGTGTTGGGCTCTGCACTCAGCATGGAGTCTCCTTGAGATTTTCTCTCTCCCTCTCCCTCTGTGCCTCCCCTCACTGGTACGCTCACACTCTTTCTCTCTCAAATAAATATATAAAATCGCTAAAAAAATAAAAATTAAAAAATTAAAAAGTAAACAGATGAGCTAAAAATTGGAAGAAAATATTTTAATACATAAAACCCAAGAGAAGTGCCTGGGTGGCTCTGTTGGTTGGGCAGCCAACTCTTGATTTCAGCTCAGGTCATAATTTCAGGGTTGTGGTTTCGAGCCCCGGGCCAGGCTCCATGCATAGCGGGGAGTCTGCTTTTCTCTCTCCCTCTTCCTCTGCTCCTCACCCCACTTTCATGCACTCTCTCTCTCTCTCAAATAAATAAATCAATCTTTAAAAACAAAACAAAAAAAAAGCAAGAAAGGTGTTTTCAAAGCATATTTCAATGCATAAAATCTAATAAGGGATTATTATCCAAAATATATAAAGAACTCCTACACATCAACAAGAAAAAACCAAACAGCCCAGAGGGAAGGTAGGCATAGGATAGGAAGAAGGAATTCCCAGAAAAGAAACATAGGGCCAAAAAACATGGTCATTAGTGATCAAGAAATGCAAATTATGACAACAATGGCCCTCCATTTCATATCCATCAGATTGGCAGTTGTTAAAAGCACAATACCAAATGTTGAAGATGCGGGGAAATGGAAATGCTCATACAGAGGTAGTGACTATAAACTGATATACCTCTTTGGAGAACAATTTCGTACAAAGTTGACAATGGGCATACCCAGAGAGCCAGCCCTGAGAGCAATCCTCTCAGCCCAGAGAACAATTCTATCACTGTTTGTGTATCCCAGAGAAAGTCTGGTATCCTATCCATAAGAACCTATGCTTGAGGATGCTTTTGACAGAACTGTGTTTGGAGAAACAGATATACCTTTAAAGCCTACTAACAAGAGAATAAACAGAGAAAGTCTGGTATACTCATAGAATGAGATATACATAGTGGTTAAAATGAATTAACTTTATCGAAAAGTAACAACATAAGTAAATCTTGAAACACAATGCTGAATCCTAAAGGCAAATTGCAGGATTAGCTGATACCAAGCCTTGTCATCTTATTAGAAGGCATCACCATCCTTCCAACTTATCTCTTCCCTGAAATACTTCAACAGCCCAATGGCTTCCCATTTTGTCCCTTCTTAAGCCATCTTCCCCTTGGCCACTCTGGCACATCCCCGCTTATACCTTTCGATGGCTTCCCACAGCAGCCTTAATAAAATCCAAATTCTTTATCAAGGTCTCCTTGGCTTTTCCCAATCCCCTCCACCCCCTCTCTTCCTCCAACCCTCCCTCCCTGACCTCCCCTCCTTCCGTGCTCCATGGTGCTCATATCACCCCAGCCTCCGTGCAAGTCTTGCTCTTCCATGGATACATGGAACTGATTCCTATGTGATGGCATCAGCACTTGCTTGCTGTTCCTTCTGTTTGACTTATTGTTTCTTGTCATTTAGGTTTTGATTTTAAATGCAGTATCTTCAGCAAGGCCTTTCCTCAGTGCCCTACCAACCCCTTCATTCCCCTAACCCCACCAATCTGAACCACAATATCCTATTTCATCATTTTCATACATTTACAGATACCCTCACTTATTCATAGTTATATATTTAGGACAAGGGTTTTGCCTTATTCACCATTGTATTCCCAGGGACTAGAACAGTGCCTAGCACATAGTAGGCACTCAATAAATATTTGTTGATTTGTTTATGTACATGTTTAAAACACACAAAACTATGCTATAGGATGTTACAGACACCTAGTTATATAGAAAAAGAGAAAACCATGGACAATAACTGAGGTAGAGTTTATTTCTGGGAAGGGTAGGAGGTCAATAGGATCGGAGAGTGGGACAGAGAAGCTTTAAAATAAATCTGATTTTTTTTAACTTAGGAAAGAAATACAACAACATTTATTAAATTTGCATCATGTTATATTTGAGTAGTTGTTATGTAAGTATCGTGCTTTTCTAATCAAGATATTTCATAATGAAAACACAATCATGTGCTTCAAAGAGACTTGAAATGACAAAATTAAAAGAGATAGAGAACAAACTGGTAGTTGTCAGGGTTTAGGAAGGAAGCATGGGGGTGGTGCCCATAAATGGGAGCTCTTGGTGGTAACTGAAAAGTTCTGTATCCTCCTCCTGGTGGTGCTTACAACCTACAGGTAATAAAATGGCACAGAATCATACAGACACTTTACACCAACGTCAGTTTTGTGGACCGCATGTGCTAGTTACATAAGATGTAATCGCTGAGGGGAACAGGGTGAAGGATATACAGGTCCTCTCTGTCCCTCTCTATATGATCTTCCTAACTTGCGGTGAATCCATAGTTTTTTTTTTTTTAAAGATTTTATTTATTTATTTATCAGAAAGAGACAGAGAGAGCACGAGCAGAGGGAGGGTCAGAGGGAGAAGCAGGCTCCCTGCCGAGCGAGGAGCCTGATTTTGGGGGGGGGGGGGGGGGTTTGCTCATGACCTGAGCCAAAGGCAGACACTTAACTGACTGAGCCACCCAGGCGTCCCCATAGTTATTTTTTATAAAAAAAGAACTATGCGGCCCACCTTACCTAATATAATTTCTATTTACAGATGGGAGAAGTAAGGCCCTGAAAAAGAAAAGCCATTTTTGGTAGGTGGTGTATGGGACACAGGGCAGGGAGGCCTACAGCACTTGTGGTTTTCTTTGAACAATCAAGTCATCAAATGCATGGGTCTAGATCCCTTGGTAGCCCTTCCTTAGGACTCTGAGAGAACACTGACTTCCTAGTGAGTGACTCAGGCTGTCGAGCATAGCTGCAGATCCCAGATATTAAAATTGGATAAGCTTGCCTCAGATCCCAACTCCACCACTTAGTAAAGGGATGGCCTTCCACCTCAAACTCTTTGAGCCTCGGTTTCCTCGTCTGCAAAATAGGGACAATATGAATATACGCCACATA
>CM052897.1:23185242-23398664 GCA_028534135.1 Potos flavus
TACGCCGCGTCTGAAGAAATAACATAAATCAGGTGGCTGAAAAAGGGAACAATCTAAAATGCAACTCACTTTTAGAACTAAATCACAAAAATTAGTAAAACTCTGTGAGGTTTTCCTAAAGGGACTTGGGATCAGTAAAATATGGGTCTATTATAAAAAGAGAAAAAAAGGTCGAGCATATTCTTTTCAGGAATAAGTGAGATCCCAAAAGCAAAGCGACTCCCCCCACAAATGCCTCTAAATCAGTAATACTTATGACAAGAAGTGCTTGTTTCATTTTGACAAGATTTTAAGCACACTAGTAAATCTGAGTTTAATACCCATCCAATATTTTGTGAAAGTAATGAAGTCAAGGTAATAAAAGGACTCTCAATAAATCTCTACTTTTAAAGTATTACTGACAAGAAGAATTGGTACCCTGTGTTTCCGGTTGGCTTATTCAATTTGACATAGTAGCAGAATGTAGTAAAAGTTGCTGGTTACATAATGGTGAGGTTCTTTTTTAATTTTTATTTAAAACACAAAGATTAACGACCTACAAGTAGTAATTTTTCCCTTAACTCCTGGTGTTTGAGAGCTCATATTCCTCCACTAACTCTCTTATGTAACATTCTTTCTAGCAATGTGAGCAAATATGTATTCATATTATCAGTCATCAAAGCAACAGAATTCTCTACAATGAATTAATTTCATATTAACTACAAAATTAACTACAAAATAAAAACAGAATTACTTCTAAGGAAGTAAGAATAATAAAAGGAACCAGAATATTTCTTCTTATGGAAAAGAAAAATGGAAAAATCATTTGCACTCCATTAGTAAATTATTAATTAAAGGACTGAGTTGGTAAAAGAATATCTTCTAAAGTCTTCAAGGACTTAAAAAGTTACAAGAGTTGGACAGTAGAAATTATAATAGTTAAGAAACATCTTTGTTTCACTTTTAAGCTTTTTTAAAGAATATGTAAAGAGCTGTAAAAATGAAAGTACTGTAATATTGAAGGTCAACTTTCGTCAAAATGAGAGGAGATTCAGGGGTTAGCTAAAATTTCTTATCTCAATTTCCTATCTTAACAGTATCTGCATCTCTCCTTAAATTTAAAAACATTATTAACTTGAATTCATTACTTTCAGAATTCATATTATAAAAATGTATGTATGCGAAAATGGTAAAAGCTTCTGACCTTAGAAACCAATTTATTTTTCCCTTCTTATTTCAAAAACAATTTATTTCCAAATTTCCAAAGCAAATAGTCTCCCAGGTGCTTCCTGCCGGTTGTAAAGAACATTCTTTTTAGGGACAACATTGGAACAACACATTTCACCTCCTCTCTCTTCCTGCTGGCTTCCAGTGTGTTGCTGGGAAATTAAGAGTTTGAAATTAGGAGTTTTAATTAGGCAGGCTTTCTCTGCCTTTCGGTTTATTTCCTTTATTTTAAGGCACAAGTCTCTGTATGGTGTAGTGGAGTTGCTTACAGAACCACAGAGGCTCAGACCTGAAATGGGAGTTATTTTAATTTCATTCGGTTTGTTTTTCCTTTTTGCTGACACCTAGATCCTATTCTGATGTGACTGTGTCTTTGTTTAAGATGACTTTCGAGGGCAAGGGAGGAGGGTTTTAAAGGAGTCATTTTCCAAACAAGCAGGTCGTTTGTGAAATAAAACACATGTGAAAGTTCTGTGATTCCCAAAGAGTCGGCTATAATGGAAAAGGTATTTTGGGGTGCTGCTCTGATGACTTACACAGCAAATTAATAGCCACTCGAACCACAAGTGTTTTGAAACGTGACTTGTATCTTGGTATCTGGTTATACCTTGTGTTCATCTGTAATAGATTTTAACTATAAAAACTTTAAGTTAAAAATAAGAAAATGAGGTGTTTCTGGGTCGGGACCGCTTTAAGCATTTGCAGTCATAAGCAGATTAACTATCCCATGGGGGGTTAGACTCAAGATACCGAGTCAAATCACTGTGGTCAGAACCACACGCAAAATTATTTCCCTACCCAGAACTAGGAAAGCAATTAGCTGTCCATAGACCTGGCCACCCCCTCCAGCATTAACGAGTGGGTAGGAGAGGGTAAGCAGTTGATAGGAAAAGAAACATACAAAATGAGAAAGCACGAAGAGAGAACACTGATACAAGAGGATAGAGAGTAGGGATGACAGGCTTCTTTCAGGGGGAACTTTGTACCATGGCTCTACTTAATCAATGTTCTTTGAACAGAACTAATGGAAGATGATATTATTACACATTAAAAAAAAAAAAAAAGTTTTTTTTGATTCTGCCCTAAGATTTCTAGACACAATCTGTTGATTTAACTGAAGCCACAGTCAAAGCACGAAGCCAGGTGCCTGCCCCCTTGCTCTGGGTGTCTCTGGTCAGGCTGAGCCCGAGCTGCTCAAACTGGATGCTGGGCCAGGCCTCTGGCTGCTTCTAAAGGCCCCAGGACAGGGCACTTAACATACCCTAGGCATCATTTCTGGAATGGAAATTTAACTTCCAGGTCATTTAATTAGCAAATGAACAAGCTCATTTGGTCTCAATACTAAACATGCTGTTTAAAAATTAACTGTATTGAAAGGAAAACCTTCAACTATGCTTACAACTTAGAAGACAGTAATTTATTGAAGCCTGAAATATTAATCGGTGCAACGCTTTTGGAATAGGATTTGGAAATATCTACTAAGATGTTAATACGCATATGCTTTGACCCTAAAATTCCACTGCTCAAAATGCACTTAACATATATATTCCCATAAGCACACAGCAATGTTGGCACAGAGATTTTTTTCCTGCATCATTGTAACAGCAGAAAACTGGAAAGCAACCTAAATTTTGCCCATTGGAAAGGGATCAATTCAATCAGCAATGGTGCATTCATAGGATGGAATACTGTAATGTTGAAAAGAAGGTGATTGAGCTTTTTGTTACATAAAGATATATAAAGCTATATAGATATGAAGAGATCCCAGATAGTAAAATAAAAATACTAGATTGCAGAGCAGAATGCATAGTATACTATTTGTCCTTAAAAAAAAAAATGATTCAAATATGTGCTTAGCCTGTGTTTTAAAATTCTAGAAGAACAAAAAAGAAACTTTTAACAATAGTGACCTCTGGAGAGGAGGTTGACAATTTTATTTTTCACTTCCTATGCTTCTGAACCAATTCGATTTCTAATCACAGTAATAATAACCATGTTGCTACTTTTAGAATAATTAAAAACTAGCTAACCATATAAGCTTATATTAAACCCACATTAGCAAGACCCAAAGGGAGAAAGGACTCGCTCCTGGAGGAGACAATCCACGGAAGCCACATTCTCATGTATATCAGGATAACTAAGGCTTCGGGAACAGATGTTAACCCATTAGATGCACAGCGAAATGTGAAACACAGCCGTTTCCTCTCAAGTCCCCGCTCCGCGGGTGTATTCCCGATACTGAGCGCATGGACATCGGTCGGTGTCTAAAGGGCTCCTTTGTCCCCACGCTGCATCGAAGGACGGGTCCGGGGGGAGCTGCCTGAGTACAGCCACCACGGAGCTCGGCGCTCAAGCTGGGCTGCACACAAAGAACTTTTTCTGTATCACCCAGTGGCCCGGGATCCCTTCCGCGGTCACAGCCTGCGTGCACGTGTCGCAGCCCTTAGAGCCAGCCCCTGAGCAGCTCCGTTCGAAAACTCCCAAGGAGATGGAAGGCAAACCATTACAAGTGAGCTTCCTCCTCCTGCCGACAGACACACACACAAACACACACATTTTCTAAAAAGACTCCCGTCTTTTTCTCGCTCCCCTGACCGGTTCCTAGAAATACCTACAGGGCTATTTCGTTTCTGGTCTTGTGTGTAGAAATCAAAATCAGCTCGTGTCCCTTCTCTCACGGCAAGTCTTGGTTTCTAACCCTGTTTATTGACCATACAAGTTCTCTCTTCTGATGCTGCATTAACGTGCTCAATAAATGCCTTGGGAAAAGTTGGGTTTGAAGGTCTGGAGCTTAAATATGTCTTCCAAATATAAAATTGTCCTCCACAATAATGATAATGCATTAAAAAAAACCAAAACAAAAAAACAGTCACTTTGCTCCCAGAGCATTCTGAGGCTTAACTACAGTGCCAACAAGTAAAAACTTGCTCTCCAGCCAGTGTTAAGGGAGAAGCCAGTAAGTTAAAAGAAAAGTTAACTCATTGTATTCTCAGGTAATCTCTCTCACTTCTTCACTAACAGTCTCTAACTTGCCCTTCAAATATTTATAATACAAATGAAGAAAAGGCATATAAATTAGGAGGCTAACTTTTCCAGAATGAACTCTTTCTCCCAAACCCTGCACTCCCTCCAAAAAAACAGAGTAAACAAACAAATCTCAAGGTTAACCCCAAAGTAGTCTCTCTAGTTACGGGGCTGAGAAGTGTTATATAGAAAATAAGGGGGGAGTGTACCTTTTTCTAAAAATTTGGGGGCTAATCTAATGTCACTAGCTAAAGCTGTATTTTACTGCATCGGTGACTCTTAAAAGTCCAGATAGTTGCTTATTTTTGCCATAAATCCATATTAACAATCCAGTACTTTGTCAACCTTCTCGGCTTTGGCACTAATGGAAGGTGCTGTTAACAGCCCTCAAAACTAAAGTTCCTTTATTTCTTCTGCCACTTGAGAAAAAGTTCTGCCACAAAATTCTAATAACGCTAAGTTCCTACAAATCAACTTGGAAACGTCTAAATGTGTTTTTCCTAGAAAAAGTGCCAGACATCAATTTTATCTGGCAACCATCAAAATACATCAGACCACAGAACTATACATTCCTGGACCTCACAAGAAGCACGACAAGGAATTTCAGCCAGCCAACCAAGTGTTCAGCTGCAACTCTATCTGCAGTCTACAACAGGGGCAACAACTGAAATTAACCTCTGCTACCAAGTCAACTAACAACACTCCCCGCCCCCGCGGTCGCCCCCAAAGGAACCGGTGGAAATTTCAAATCCACCTTCTTGATTTCTGGTTTGAGATTACATAGGATTATTCGACTCACCATCACACTAAACTCACTTCCACAGAGACAACCAGAAAGCCCGAGCAATGGAATTTTTATTTGCACATTCTGTGTTATTTTATATGAAGACAAATGACAGAACACATGGGAATTTAGGTAAAACACCAATTTCCTAGAATGTCACGGTTGGGAGAATATGCATAACTAGAGTATGGCATAATTGATGTACACGCTCACCTCAAAAGAGGAAATGCCTTTGGAATCTATCAGTCATTTATTCAACACCTAAAATGAAAAACATAGTAGGGATTACAAGGCACCTTCCCTCACAGAATTTGCCATCTAGCTAGGGAAGAGAACACAACATAGAGAGTTCAAAACAGTGTGGGATTGGCAGGTGGAGAGGAGGGGGACTGAGGGATAGTTATTCTTCATTATGCCTTTCCATACTGCTTTATTTTTTTAAAACTTCGCTGCATGAATGACATTAATAAAGGCTTAAGAGCTGAACAACATTAGCGATGGGAAGGAAGAGACAGATGTGACAAGCAATAGGAAGAATTCTGCTCTAGCCAGAAACCTGATGGGGGAGTAGGATACCCACAGATCTCTCCCTCTGCCTTATGTCCCAGATCTATCAACAAGCTCCGGCTATCTCTAGAATCTCCCATAAATTCTTTCTCCTCATCATCCTCCCCACCATTGCTTTAGGCTGGACCACATGCTCACGATCCCCTTCCTCTGGTACTTGAGTTCTGACCTTTTTGACCCGGTGGGCAGCCCAGCAAAGACTATGGACTCTTCCTGGAAATACTGCTTTTAAATCATAAAATTAAATATGCAGATCACCAGGGATGAACTCTATTAAAATGCACATATCAAATTTTTTTAAGTTGTGACATAATAATATATGTTCTTTATTACGTAACTGTGGGTCTAAATGGCTACAGAAATTTCACTTTAGTGAAAAATGTAAAGGTTATTTTCAGATACCTGCAACAACTGTGATACAGTATTTATTTAATACAGAGCAGGAAAATAGCTGATTTCTACGGGTGACAAACTCATGTCTTCTGCTAAATCTGTGATCTGTTGCCTAGATTTATATTTGAAGGAAAAGCTTGATTTCAGTTAGACATTAATGACAAAAACAAGGTAATTTTTTTTTTTCCTATTCAAGTTTGCAGATCCCAAGCATTCTTTCCAGGGATCTCTTGCAAGCCCAGGGAAGTCCCGATCTAGGGTCACGCCCCTTGAGACCAGCATCCACATTGCCATCAAACCTGAGGCTTTCTCCAGGTCGAAAGTCTTCCATAGTTCTCCTCACCTCCTGGGGACAATGCGAACATTTCTTTTTTTTTTTTTTTTAATTGCAAACATTTCTGAAAGGCAAACAAAACCCTTGGTGCTCTGCTCTCTGCTTACCAACTTGCGCTGATCCCTCAACTCCTGGAATTCCCTCACCCTGCTTCCGGCTCAGGCCAACTCATGCTGTCAACGCCAGGTCAAAAGCTGCCTTCTCTCTTCTGCCTTCTGTGATGTCTTCAAGCAGACCCAGGCGTTTCTTCTCTGCTTCTGCTGCCCATTGTACATACCTCATTATAGGGATTCTCTTACTGTGCTACGGTCAATGACGTGTGTCTCACCACTACCCAGAATCCCTTTGAGGCAGAGACTGTGTTTTTGAACTTTCCGCTGGGTTGCCTCATGCCTGTCACATGTTCAGTAAATATCTGATGGACTGAATGAATGAAGGACTAGATAAATGAGATAAATGTAAAGAGGAAGAGTCAAAGACAATGGTACAGTTTCTGATTTGGGTTAATGTAGAAAAAAATGGAGAATGAAGGAAAAATTGTGTTCAAAAAGTCCTAAATTAGGTACAGATTCTAAATTTTTCAAAGATATTAACTCATGAATGCAACAGAACAGAACTGTCCGTGAAAACCCAGCTTTATTCTAGTATTCTTACTACACATAAATATGCCACAGAAAAAGACCCAAACTAGGAATAGGATGCATTCTGAAACAAGGTTTGCAAACCCATTGTTTGACATTTAGAATACAGTTTCCCTCGGAAGCGAATTAAAATTAGTAAGGTGTCCAATTTATCTCACAGAGTCCATTTGAGTTGTCGTGTGCCTGAATGTCTCCATGTTCAACTGAAAATTGGGAAAGTAAGACTGTTCAATGCTATTACCATATAGCCAATTAAACAGAGCAGTAAGCAGAAGAAGCGAATGGGCACATTATTTATCTGGAATATTGATATTGGAGAAAAGACAGGTTTAATTTTAGCAGGGTAAGGAAGCCCGGAGAGATCTTTATGAAGATCAGAAGGAACTTCTGGTTATTTCAAAAGTTTTTGAGGTAAGTAGCCCTAGCTCTTAAATATGTATACTTTCACCTCAAGACTTAGGACTGTTTCCTTTTGGCTCACACAAAGGAAAAGAGAGAAGCTATTTTGCAGTATTTGAAAAAAAGTTTTGGAAGACAAAGGGGAAGGAGGAATGGAATTCAAGAGGCTATGTGTGTCCTACAAAGGTTACCTGAGGTCGAATTAGGCAAAATAGAAAAAAAAGAAGGAAGCTAGCTTTATGGGGCATGGTATAAGTGGTAACTGTTCCTGCTGCTCTCCGAATGTTTCTGGTTTTCTCCCCCTTCCTGGGCACTGGGGAGGGCGGGACTGCCTGGCCCCCTGGTGTGTGGGCGGCCCCATTTTGCAGAGAGCTGGCCAATGAGTGGAGAGAAGAGACCGGGCTTGGATTTCTCCTTTCCCACCGGCTAGGCACCTCAGCCACGTTTTAGGAGGTGCCTGCTTTGGCAGCCTGGGTTCTAAAATGACTTAGGAGAAGCCCTCCCCGCCCCAATCCCTCATTCCCCCCACCATCCCCTAGATGCCCTGTGACATCTGGCAGATATGGATGTGCAGAGAAATCTGTTAGGATAGAAGCTGTTGCTGTTTTTCACTACCGAGAGCGTGGGGCCGTTTGTTCTGTAGTGTAACCTAGTTTATTATGAGTGACATGTTACTCATCTCGTTTACCTCCGGGGGGGAAAAAAGAAGAGGATGACAGGGACGAGACAATGTGTTATGGCTGCCCCGGATAGAGACCTAAAGGAGAACAGAGGAGTGGAGAAGAGGTGTCAATCAGATGGAAGGGATCTTCCCCAGCGGGTGCTCAGGGCTTGGGCACATCTCGTTTGACTTTCAAAACTAAAGACTCAATAATTACCCGTCAGGCAGACAGGGTCCTGGCCTTCTTGCTATCAACTGCGTGGGACTAGAAGGTATGTGGGTACGTGGCCTCGCATACATCATTGAGGTCCATGCTAGCAGGAGCCCTCAGAGCTTAAAGGCATTTGTAAGCTTGAGAAAGAGGATGCAAGAGTGAAAAAAAGCTTAGATTTGGGAGTCATTCTGGCTTGAGTTCAAATCTCAGCTTCCCCTCTTAAGTCACTAAATCCCTCTATGTGTCCAGCTCCTTATCTCTAAAATGGGAGATAAAAACAGAACCTACTTCAAAGGTTTGTTGGGCGCGCCAAATGAGGTCCTATTTGTAAAGTGTCAAGAGCAGCGTCTGGCATTACTAAACGTTCTAGCTTTTTCCAGTTCCCTGGAAGCCCAAGAGTTGGCTTGTTATTGAAGGGCTGCCTCACAGGCAGGCCCTGAGCGTAACAAATCCCATAGCCTACTGAGTGCAGCTTCGAGCCGGACCTTGTGGGAGAGCTCAGTCATGACCCAGGTCCCCCATGTACCCGCGCCTGTAACAGCTGCACACCCCCATAAGAGAAAAGATGTGCCCCTTCCTCTAAAACAGATCCAGGAAAATCCAAATATGCAAGGTGGATAGATGGGGGCAGGACCAATCACGCTCCAAGATTCTTTTCATTTTACTAAAGAATCCAAGATTCCAATAGTCTTTTGCAGGTTTTTTTTCCCTCTTCTTCTTCTTCTTCTTCTTCTTCTTTTTTTTTTTTTTTTGAATGAACTGCTTTGCTTGACAAAGAAAAAGAAAACAATAAAGCTCCATGGTTTTCTTGTCCACTGAGGATCAATCAGAAATGAGAATAATCTATGTAGGTGGGAAAAATGACTTGTGAAAACACGGCCGGTGCCCACGATTTCCTAGGGGCCCATCTCTGGCCTTGGTCGGGGAGCAAAGACAGCGCTCCAGGCCCCTTGATAAAGAAAATGTATCCAAAGAGTTAGTGTGAGACTAGATGACACGCATCAGATTCCGGTTTCTCCATCACAGCCAAGATCTAAAACCCCAAACTCGAACTCTTCGATTACAGAGTAGCCCTCAAAGATCCACAGCCTGGTAGAAACACAAAATTCTAACTGACAAGGATGAAAATGCAATTAGTGGACTCCAGCTGTGAAAAAGTCCACAGTTAAAAGGAAATTATTTTTTTTCAAAATAAATGAAAATGTATTATGGCACAGAGGTAAAATCTACACTATAATTTATGCTGAAACTGAGACTCCACAAAAATGTGTGGAGCCTGCCTCTCCCGGGGCCACTCCCATTCCAGTGGGAGAGAGATTGCGCTCACATCTGCGCACTTGGGGCACGTCATTGGAAGGGATCAAAAAAGCAGGAAGGTGCCAAGCTTCTCCTTTTACAGATAACAGAAGCCCTAAGAGATTCGGTGCCTGGCCCCACGTCAAACGATCAGAAATGGACCCCAAGTTTTCCCAGTCCTGAAAGAGGATGTCAGCTACCTGCATTTTGACCTCAGCCCTTACTTTCTAATGGATTAAATTCTTCCCAGCTTATCTCTGAACTCAGGCAAAAGACCCTGCAGGTAAAGCATCCTGTGATGGGAACCAAAACTACCTCCTGAAGGAATCAGGACTGCCCGGACTGCCAGCAAGACCCCGCGTGACTGACCCCAAGACAATGATTGCCCTTTAACTGCTCACAGGCCTACACCTTCTGACCTATCTCCCACATTTCCTCACAGAAACCTGCGAGTGTTCTAGGCACTTCGGAGGCCGTCTTTGAGACGTTAGTCTGATGTCCTTCCGGTGTGGGCCTCACTGAAGTAAATCCCTTCCTTGTCTCACCACCCCTCCTCTCTTTGCCCTTGGATTTTGTCAGCGGCGAGCGGCTGAACCTGGTGTGTTTGGGACCCCCTGAGCCAAGTGCTCCTGCACCCCTACACCCCAATTACAGTTGTAGTTCAAGTTTCTGCTCTTCACCACCACTTCTCCTTTCCTGAGAGTGGAATCGGCCAAGTCCCCCAGCTTGCCCGCTGTGGAAGCCAGCCTTCCAAGGGAGGCATCCACGTGCAGGACCTAAAGCCCCAGACTCCAGGGCAAATGCGAGCCTGAAGACGGGGAAGGGGGTCAACATGTGCAGCCTTCCCCATCTTCTGCCAGTCTTGTTTCCTCCTCTCCCCACCCCCAGCAGCTCAACACCTACCCAGTCTCCTTAACTCCACTCTTGCTTTGTCCAGAACATTTTCCAAAGGGGCTCCAGAAGGATGATAGAAAACACAAACCTAGTTTAGTTACTCCCTCTTTTGAAAGCTTTTATTCACGGCCCTCCAGATCAATCCCAAGCTATTAAGATCTACAAGATCTACCCCGACTCACCCATCCTCCCTTCCCCTCCAACCTCTCTGAGAGACACCTTCCTCACTGAAGAAGTCTGAAGACTCCATGCTACCCTTCAATAAGCAGACACAAGGCACGTTCCTCTGAGGTCTTCTCCAACCCCTAAGGCCGGGTGATGGCATCTTGTCCACAGGTAACTATTGTTGCCCTTAGCACGGCCTTTTACAATAAACCATTCAGAGAATTTAAGCTCCTATGGAACGTGGGATCCTGACACATAGACCTTGGGCTCAACAAAACCTGGGTTCAAACCATGACTTCACCAGTTCCTGGTCAAGCTATTTTCTTTCTCCAAGCCTCAGTTTCGTTTGAAATAAATGGGAAATACATACTTTACCAGTTTGTTGCAAGGATTAAACAAAATAACAAGGCAAGCGGAAGAACATACAAGATTGTTTACTAAGTGTTGTTCCTCTCCTCTCCATCTCTTCCCCTGGGCATCAGAGCTCAGTCACACAAGAACAGTTTTTTACTCTTTTGTATTCCTCGTGAATAATACAGCGGGCATGCAATACATGTTGGCAGAATAAAGGGGAGAAGGAGCAAAGCAGGCTGAGAAGGGAGGAAGGGAAGAAAGAAGGAAGGAAATTAAATAATGAAATGAATCATGAATGAATGAATGAAGCTAGAAGCAAAAAAGAGACCGTGATCTGTTAGAGCTAAACGAGGTATTTTATATATTAGTCATAGGACTTTGAGAATGTCCTGTTCTTTCCTACTCCCTCCTATCCTAATTCTGCAAGGATATCTGCAGACACTACTGTGTCTCTAAGAAAAGATACTGAATCAAGAGACTAGCCAATCTACCAGGAAACAATATAGTTCAATATAGGATTGGCAAACACATTCTTTTTAAAAGATTCCATTTATTTATTTGAGAAAGAGAGAGCATGAGCATGATGTGGGTAAAGAGGGAAAGGGAGAAGCAGACTCCCCCACTGAGCAGGGAGCCCCACACAGGACTTGATCCTAGGACCCTGAGATCATGACCCGAGCCAAAGGCAGATGCTTAACAGACTGAGCCACCCAGGCGCCCCACACATGGTTTTTTAAAATGCATTCCTCAGGTTTGTTCATTCCCATTCTGCTCTAAACACTGGACTTGTTACAAAGTAGGATACAAATAAACTGATCTTACTCTAGTGAGGTCTCAGTTATGGAGGACATATAATACCTTGATCAGTGATGTTGTTAAATCAGTCATCCAGGGAGGGGGGAAAAAAAAAGCCTAATTTGTTGTGTCTGCCAATTTCTGCGGCGTAACTACTCCCACCGTGGCTGATTTCAATCTGCCCATGATTTCCTCATAATGTTGGAGCCCACAAAATCTTTGAGTAAAACGGACGCCCCCCTTCTCCTTAGGGGATGCGTTCCAAGACCCCCAGTGGACGCCTGAAACACGGGTAACGCCAAACCCCACGTCTGCTAGGTTTTTTTCTATACATACATACATACCTACGATCAAGTTTAATGAGAAGTCCGGCACGGTAAGAGATGAATAAGGATAACATAGAGTGACAACAATATTCTGTAATACAAACTCATACAAGATGTGAATG
The DNA here is from genome assembly GCA_028534135.1 of Potos flavus. NCBI lineage: Eukaryota > Metazoa > Chordata > Mammalia > Carnivora > Procyonidae > Potos > Potos flavus. Next base: position 23,197,418 of record CM052897.1, read on the forward strand.
CAGTCTCTGTCTCTCTCTCTCAAAATATCTCACTGTACTCACCCTTCTGGTGATGATGGGAGATGATAAAATGCCTACGTGAGCAGAGGAAGCAAAGCGAACGACTCAGGCGTTGAGGTCGTGTTTGGCGGCCAGGGACCTTCTGACCCCACGTCAGAATGCCGCTCGTCTGCCCCGGGGACCGCGAGGGGTCATGGGTAAGACCGAGAGGGGTCACGGGTAAGACCGCGAGGGGTCATGGGTAAGGAACACAGCTGAACAAGGCAGCTGAGCGCCGGGGAAGCAGACGAGACTGGATTTAACACCGGGCTCTCAGGAGCCCGGGGCCGGCCACTGGTTCTCCATCCGCCTTGCTTTCCTCACGCCTGCCATCTTTTTAGCCACTGTGTTGCTCATTAACAGCCTCACAGCCTGAAGGCTGAGGAGAATAAAATGAGAGATCAGAGAAGCAGCTGATTTTTCTGTCAGTGGTTCTAGCAAAGGAGACCAAACCGGGAGGAAGTCGACACTATTAGCTAGAACGTGTTTATGGGTTTCTATTATCCCCGTTCTTGCTGCCCCGTATGACTGCAAGTAAGTGAAAGCAGATGCCCTAATCAAACGTGCAAAACACAAACACGCTTTCTGACCAAATCCCGACTCGACGGCCACAACCTGGAAATGGAAAGAGGGGGAAGGCAGCTGTGTCGGAAACCTCAGAAAGGTCAAATTCATCAAGATGGCACAGGGGATGTTAAAATGGGACTTTCTCCGGGTAGAAACAACATGGAAAATATTTTTTTCCAAATGTTAAAGATCACAGCAGCTTTCTGGACCCAAATGCAAACAGGAAAAAGCATACCAAACTAACAAGGGAAAAACTGTTTGGCAAAACATACATTTTTATCTTAATGCGGTTGGAGACTGGGGAGACTTAGAAAAGTTTTATGAAGTTCTGGGATGAAGTCTCACCCTCTCTGCCACAGGAAAGGGGCTCCTTGGGTGGTACTTATGCTTTGACACAAGGGGAAGGCGGCTGGCGGCACCGCCCTCTGGACTGACGTCCCCTTCCCTGGGTTTCTAACAGAGGCAGCCCCACACGTAATACTTCACAAAATGTGCTCCTGATCTCTACAGCAAGGCAGAGTTCCTGCAAGTGAGGGACGGACTTCAAATGAAGAGTTGTCTATAAAAGCGGTTTTCTTTTTATGGCTCGGTAAACATTTGTTGATGTGAACCCCATTCTCTGTGACGACACTTGTCGATCCAGTCTGATCCAAAGCTCCTGAAGGCATAGGAAGGAATCTCTAGCTCTGCTCCACGATTTCAGCTTCCTTACTGTCTAGGCATTGGGGATTCTGGGGCTTTTGGTGGCCTAGGGTCGCGACAGCTGGTACTCTAGTGGTAAAGTTAAGGAACCTGAACTCAAGCCACATAGAGGAAAAACTAGAAGAAAAAAAAAATATGTGAAGGTGAGAATATGAGGAAAAAATAGGCCTAAGCAGAAGGAGAGAAACAAAATGATCACAGACTCATTCTTACAGAGGCGAGAAGGGAGGGATGGAGGGTATTTCCCTTCCATTTGAAGGAAGGGTAATGTAACAGTGAAGAAGGAGCTCCAATACTTGACATTAAAAACAAACACACACAAAAAAACCTGCCCATAACAAAAGTGTGGCATCTGGGGCTCCCTACTTGTTTCACAACCTGAAAGGAATCAAAGAGAGACTGGGGACAGATTTAATCTTCAGGTATTCTAAATCACTGGATTACCCAACTCAAGGAGAATATAATTACCCTCTTTCACTGGAGTAAATAAGGCTGGGCAGGGCTGAGTCAGATGAGCTAACAGGCGCATTTATGACACAAGGGGGAGAGAGTAAGGCAGGAATTCACTGTGCCATTATGCCCAGGAATGGGGAAAAGAAGAAGGGGCTCCACTGGTGAGGACGGGGGGGGGGGGGTCACCCGGGCACCCACAGCTACATGTGTGTCCCCTCTGGCAGAGGCAGAAAGGAGATCACAACACAGCATGGATGACAGGTTTTAGATTTTAAAACAGCAAACAGATTAGAAACGTAGAGGAGTTAAAATTAACGCCACACCGAAATGTTGGTTAAGACATCATGAAACTCCGCAGAAGCTTTCCCCAGGTTTGGGGTGGAAGGAGCCAAGAACTGGTATTATCCCACACGGCATTCCAAAGGCCTGCTCTAAATTTTCAGAGAGAGAAAAATGTGATGTTAAAAGCACTGGAGGGGGTGCCTGGGTGGCTCAGGGGGTGAAGCGTCTGTCTTTGGCTCAGGTCATGATCCCAAGGTCCTGGGATCAAGCCCCGCATCGGGCTCCCTGCTCAGCGGGGAGTCTGCCTCTCCCTCCTCCCCCCCTGCTCATGCTCTCTGTCTCTCTCATAAATAAACTCTTAAAAAAAAAAAAAAAGGCACTGTAGGGCTTGCAAGGTAGCGAAGAGGAGTACTGACCATTCACATACAGGATAAAAAGGTGCAGCTTTTCAAAATACGAAAGCCAAGGTTAGACTATCTGGGCTCCAACACCAAACCCTGCCATTGAGTTGTTGAATTGTGTGTGTGTGTGTGTGTGTGTGTGTGTGTGTGTGTGTGTGTGTGTGTACGTGTGTGCGCACGTACATACAAATCTCCTGACCTCCCTGGGTCTGAAAAACCTTCTTTGGGAAAATGTTAGAACTAAAATATAGGATCCGAAAAGTGATTTCAAGCCTTAAAATTCTAGGAAATAAAAATTGGGAGAGGTGACAGGCCTCTTAGTAAATGAAAGGCCTAGAATGAATGACAACCCTTTTTTGCTCCGAAGCATTAGAACCCAGACCCTGACCACGGAGACAAGACAGGCCTCGGCCCAGCTGTTGGATGGAACCACAGTCACTCAACCCCCACAGCCCTGTGCCTAAACCGACAACCGAGAAGGGCACGGCGCAGTCTCAGGACATTCCATCCCTTGGATTATTTGATGACGTCTCTGTCTCCTACCCTCCTACCAGGGTACAATTTTCTAAAAGCAGAAAAAAATCCTTCCCAAGAAAATAAACACTCCAAACAACTGTCCCATTCTGTTACCTATTTGGATTACATAATTACTATGAAGTCAAGACTTTTTACTGACATGCCAAAAAAGAACTCTCAGCTCATAAGCTAAACTGCCTTTTCTTCACTGTCCAAAGCTCTAAAAAAACCCAAGTCCCTAAAAAGCAGTCCCTAGAGCCCACTACGATGGAAAAAAACCTCCACTGCCTCAACTCTGCTCAGACTGGAAACTCACATCAAAATATTTTAAGTCCATGGAGATAGATAAGTTCTGTGTACTCTATTCTTTTAACAGTAACAACCCTAATACATATCCTGAGGCCCCAAAGTGCCCTCCATAGGGAAAGAATACTGGAGATTTTTCCTGGCTCCATTGAGGATAATTTAGTCAAGGGTACCTCCTAACTTCTTGGTTTGACCCTCTGTTGAATGGGGCTAGCAACAATTGGTAACTGGCAGCATTTACCAGCAACCAAGTAAGACAGTTAACCCTCTCCTGACTTACCTCCACACCAGGGAAAAAGATCCCACCGGGCCAAGCTGATGGGAATCCCACAAAGTACATTAACTAAGGTAACCATACTTTTCCTGGTTGAGGCAGCAGTAAAAAGGCCGAGGGTTCCTTTTATAGCCTGTGCTAACTCATTCGTCTGGATCAATGTAGAAACAGCAGCAATTTGCTCTTCATAATTCCTCTCCAGGAATAAAAAGGGCTAGGATGTTCCTGGAATACCTCCCCACTACAGATCAGAAGGTATACCTCCTGTGATCACTGAACTTTGCTCCTTCGGTCAGGGTGAAGATTAAATGAGATAACACATGTGAAGTGCTGCACGAGAACTTGACACACGATAAGCTCGATACATAAACGATGTTTGTAATTACAACAACAACAACACCACAGTGAAACAACACCCCCCCCCCCCCCGCCCTAAAAAAGACGGTCTCCTGATGCTTATCAACTTACTTGGAATAGGGAAGATTGAAACATAATGCAATTGTTCCACAGCCCAGCCCAGAGATAGGGTTATCCGCTGGTTTTCTCATAACTGGCCACCTGCTAGTTAGGAGACCTACGCAGACCTTGCCACAGTCCCGTGAGTACTCATACCCCACCAGTCCGCCCAACTCTCAGCAGTGACAAGGATCAGAGAGTCTGAATCAATGAGAACAGAAATGCAAAAGACCTTAAAGAAATTCCAAAGCCCCTCGCACCCATCCTGTGCCCCACACTAAACAACGGGGCAAATTAGGCACAGAATCTGAAGACCCTAATGAAAAGGTCCCCATCATCGACCAGACCCCAAAAGTATCCCTCTTTAAATTTTAGGCTACAAATAGATCCTTCCGAAGGCACACCTAGCAATCTTTTGTGTTTGGCTCTGCTGTCTGGACATGCATAGTTATGTTTTCCTTGCAGGCACAAAACCATTTTTCAAGAGCTTCATGAAAATATGAATATTTTCATGACGTGGGGATAAGCAGATTTTACTATAATTTACACCCGAATTTTCTAATTCACTTTGGGGCACACACATGATCTGCAAACGTTTGCTTTCCCAATGACACACCAGAGTACGTAACTACACAGGACATTTTTTTTTTTAAACGTGGCAAAACGAATATTTTCTGGACTCTAAAACTTAAAGAGGTTCATCTGCAACAGTCATGAGGCTGTGACAAAAAATAAATAGCCAGGGGCGCCTGGGTGGCTCAGTGGGTTAAAGCCTCTGCCTTTGGCTCAGGTCATGATCTCAGGGTCCTGGGATCGAGCCCCACATCGGGTTCTCTGCTCAGCGGGGAGCCTGTTTCCCCCTGTCTCTCTGCCTGCCTCTCTGCCTACTTGTGATCTCTCTCTCTGTGTCAAATAAATAAAATCTTAAAAAAAAATAATAGCCATAAAACTTTTAATTTTTATTTTGCATTATGCCTACTCAACCCATAAAAGACCAAGATGTGTCACAACTGTTGTAGGTTCCTAAACTATGTTTTTGGAAGCACACAGGAAATTAGTGTGATGCCTATTCAATGTGTAAAAGATCAGGCCACTGGACAATTCTTGTACTTTCAAAACCGTCCTTTCCAAAACACAAAATGCAGCCCATGACTTCAGAGAAGGGTAAATCATGTTCTACGTCTTGCTGAATATTTGGCTGATTTCACGGGACCTAAGTTTTCATGGCAACTGTCTATTACCATGAACGTGTCCGTTCTCTATAATTCAAAGCAATAAGTGCAACTTGTAAAAGTCAAGTTTTTTTTATTTAATACATTCTAATCAAATAGTAACAGCAGTAAATAAACACTTTGAAAAAACAGGCAGATATCCCCCTATATCTGGAAGAGAATTAAGTCAAAGTATTCTACATAGTAGAAGGGAGACAACCGCTGATGTCCATGGTTAGACAATTCAAGGACAACTTGGAAATTTCTACAGCCATTTCCAAAAAGTCAATGGCATCAGGTGGGGACACAGCTACTTGAAAGGATCAAATGTCTGTATCTACATGGTTTTGTTAACAAGGATTGAGTTGCACCTGTAGAGCACGACAGTCTTGTCTTTAGCCTTAAAGGAAAAGACCAAGTCTTTTCCGTGTGCACCAGTTTGAAATAGTTCTGATAAGGCTCTCTTAAAATGGATTACTACAGTACTCATTCACATGAGAGAGTTCATACATGTAGTAAAAAGTCAAATACAGGATTTCATGGTCATTTTTTTGGTTGATTCGGTTAATTGCATAAAATGAAGGATAAATACTCACAAGCATATCTATTTAACAAAACTCCTAGGTACATCAAGAATGCAAAAAGAGAAAATAGCCTAAAGGAGACTCTGACCACCAGGCGTCTAAAACTGAAGCTAAGCCTGTGTCAGTTGGGGTTCCTTCCACTCCTTCCGTCCTCCTGCATCCCCTTCTCTCCCTGCTACCGGGGCGTGGACCTTTGACCTACTAGAGAGGAACCTCAGAAAGGCAGGGCCTTCTGAGAAAATGTTCCTTTCAGCCTTTACTCCGGACATTGGTTTCTAACGGAAAAGGATTCACGGGTGGGTCTTGGTCGGCCTTTAGGAAGGTCGGCATCACTCCCGTGAAAATCTCTGGGGGAACTTTAAATGCCTAGCTACCTCGGCACATGTTTAAATTAGATGGACTTCAGCTGTTTTGAGAATCCCGAGGAGTTATCCAGAGCACTCACTCAAGTTTTGGTTCTCTTTGACATAGCTGCATTCGGAGAGACTCTAGACGAGGCATGGTTAGAAAGACAGAAACACTTATACCTGGAATTTATACTCTTCCAAGTAATCTTTTAGTCTCGTTGGTAAAGGCAGTCCCCAGATGGTACCGGTACATTTGTTAATGGCGAGTCTACAGAGATGTTGGAGCGGCCGCACGGCTATGTAGAGAGGTTTGGTCAGGTAAAGGTGGATGGTGCCATTCCGGGGGGCCTCCGGGCCCGTCCGCTTATCCTTGCACATCTGAACATAGTAGTCGATCAGATGAACCACACTGTCAAACTGTTTAAGCTTGGACTTGACACATATGATAGAGTCCAATCTGAATTTCCCATCTTGGTATTCAATTCGCAGATTAGTTGGTCCAGCTGATGTCTTAACAGATATTGTTAGTAGGTAGTCTGAATGCGAGCTATCTCTAATCAAGAAAGTTCCTTCGGGTGCCTCTTTTAATTTCTCTTTGGCTTCATTAACAGTCATACTTCCCCAGTACCAACCTGGGGTTTTTGTTCGAAAAGAAAAAGAAGAGAGGGTGAAATAGTTATTATAAGGAATTTTTAAAAAATAGGGTCAATACTCGGCAACAGTTTCTCTAGCTCTAGTTAGAAATGGGTGAGTGAAAGTTTACCAGAGACTACCACAAACACTTTGGGTAGAAATTTAATGAGAAGGTAGGTCCGTTTTGCTTTATGAACCCAGACTGAGAGTCTGTTTTTGGTTTTAAAAAGTGAGCTTTCTGTAGCTGTTCTTTAAATTCTCTGAAGATTTTTATCCCGGTGAAACAAAACAATATTTGCAATAGGACACACTGGCTGACAAAGCATTATGCTTCTAGCACTATTCAAGTGAAATCGAAGTAACTCAGAAATAAATCAGAAGTTAGAAATAAGTCATGCCCTTACAAAAGCGGAAAGCCCAACTCCAGTAATTCCGGCAGGGTAAAAACCGAAAGAACTTTTTGGAAGGTTGGTGTCCACCACCCTCTCTCCCCGTATCTGTTCAGGGCTGCATCTCGGTTCAAAGCACTGCTATTTACGTCTTTTCAAAGTGCAGACCTAGTACGACAGCGTCTGTTTGTTGCTTTGACTAAAACTGCCTTATCAGTCACTGAGAAATGAGAGAAACCCCAAATGATAATTAGCACTTCAAGTTTACAATCTGCAACTCTTTCGGACTTTGCCCTAATCCGAATCCAATCACAGCCGTCGGTCTCCCCAGCATTCTCGATCTGCTCTGCCTGCGCCATCCCCAGGGTTCACCCCGTTTTCAACAAGGACTTCGAGACATTCTGCATAAGAAGTCTGACAATGTGCTCCCCCACCCCCACCCCCCACAAAACTGCTCAGATGCCTGCAATCCCCCGGCCTCCCCGGCGGAGGGAAAGCGGGTGGTCGCACTCGAAGACCGGAACTGCAGGTGACTTTTCTCTCTCCCCAGTGCCACCAAAAGTTCAACTTTGCCCCAAACGGAAGCTTTTAGGATCCAGATTTTGAAAGCTTGCGTGGTTTGCCAGATATTTTTTTCCCAATCTGTTCAGACCCCGAGAGACTACAGCGGGCCACGCAAAGCGCAGGACTGTCCTTGAAACCAGCAACTCTGTGGGCGCGCAGCCCCTGAAGGCCGCGCTCTGCACACGGGCTCCTCCCGGCTCTGCGGCAGCCGCCTGCGCGACAATCTCTCGGTCCTTGGAACTTGGCCGCCAAGATCCCGGGCGGCCGCTGCTGCTCCGCTCCGGAGCCGGATGCAGCTGGTGCTGCGGGCAGCGCAGCGCCCACTCGCCGCCCTCGTTCCCCGCGGAAAGGGAGGCGCCTGGCACTTTCTCCCGCCAGGGTTCAAGCCCATGCACCAACCCCGGAGCGGCCGCGGCAAACAAAGGTTCCAGCGCCCTAAGAGGCTATTTCCAAGAAGCCCTTCTCGCGCTCTGCCCTCCCCGAGGCCTCCCAAGTCCCTCGAGAACCACTTTTCTTTCGCATTCCCCAGGACCCAGGGCCGTGCGGGCATCCTCTCCGCTGTCCCCCGCCCCGAGGCGGGGACGGGAATCCAGACCCCCTAGTTCCACCCCATTCTTTGCCCCTATCGCGGCCCCGCTTCCTAGCCGCGCTCCCCGCCAGCAAAGCCTGAAGCCGCGTCTTTGAGGAAGCACCCCTCTCACACGCGTCGAGGCTGATCGGCTCCCTACCTGTTTGACTGAGCTCCCGTAGGGCCTTCGCCAAATGCGCCGCCTCGGGGGACGGCTCCTCCGCCGATCCCGCGGTCCCCCACTGGCTCTGCGTCCCTTCCGCCCCATTCCTGGAGGGCTCGAGGCACCGCAGGGTCATGGGAGAGGGGTCACCGCGGCAAAGACAGGTGGCCACCTGCGATGGGGTCTGAGGGGGCACGCGTCCTTCTTGGAAGTCAGTGGGAACCCCAAACCGAGTGTCTGCGGGGTATCCGAAATGGACGCGGAGGGGATGGGGTGCTTTGGCTTATTCCTCCCCAGGTCCCAGTGGACGGATGGCAAAGTCCCCCGCTGGCGCAGTCACCCACAGTTTGCCTGCAAAAAGAAAGTATGGGATTGGGTCAATCCAAACTGGACCCCTGCGGCTGGGGTGTGGGGTGGGGAGACAGAGACGTGGAAAATCCCGGGGATTCCTCCGCGTCTACGCTCCTGCACCATTTAACCCCAAGCATCCAGTGACCGCCCCGGCCCAGCTGTAGAGAAAGGATAAAGAGAGAGCAGGGATCCAAGACGCAGGAGTTGCGGAAGGGGAGGGGGTGGGGAGGGGGTGGGGAGGGACAGAATGAGGGTGGGGAACAGGGTGTCTTCCCGCCCAGGGCTACTGGCTGAAATCGCAGACTAGCAGAGCAGAGTCACCTGTGGGTAGGGTGGTAAATAGGCCCTAGTTAAGAACAAGCAGAAAAATTGTAAAGGAAGGAAAAGGAAAGATCCCCAAACTGGCATTCCTGTATCTCACACCCTGCACAGCCCAGGGGCTCCGGGATGAAGCACCCTGAGCCGCCAACCCGGGGCGCCAAGGTGCGGAAGCTGCCGCACCCTCGCCGGGAGGCTGCCTCGCTCCCCCTCCGCCCGCTTCCCAGCGCTCGCGTGGGGCGGAGATGGGGGGTGCTGCCGCGCGCACTGGCGGCTCTTGGGGCCAGGAGGCGGCGGCTGCTGCCGTTGCTGCTGCTGCTGCCGTTGCTGCCGCCGCCGCGGGCGCTGTCGAGGAATCGGCCCCAGCGCTCAGCTCTCGCGGGGGCTCGGAGCTGGAACCCCGGCCGGGACAGAACAGGCGGCAGCGAGCGCCGCTGGACGTGTAAGACAACGATCGCCGAGCCCTTACCTCGGCCGCTGCCTCCACAACAGGCAGCCGCCCCAGCGGACATGTGGTGGGGGAGCCGGGAGGGGCCCGGGAGAGGAGGGGTGCCTGCCCGAGTTTCCCCTGTTGACTTTTAATTTGGGAACGAGATGCCTGGGAATGCGCTCTGCGGCAGCCAGAGTTCTCTGCGCAGAGGGCAAACAAAAGCGCCGGGGATCATCGCCTGGAACCCCCGGGCTCCGAAATCCCCACCCTGGGCAGCTGCTGGCTTTCCCTCCGGCTGCGACCAAGGAGGTGGGAAGAAGAGAGAGAGGAGGAAGGAGCTAGGGCGGGAGGCAGGCTGGTGGGGAGGAGCCGCAGATCAGGTTATTAGGAGGATTATTAATTTGGATGGCAGTTTGGGGCGGGGGAGCAAACTCCGGAGACTTCCCGACGCCTAGAAGGAGCGGAAGAAAGCAGGCAGTAGCGCCCGGCCTCGGGACAGAGCCGCGGCTCGACTGCGTCCCCGGCGGTTTTGAACTGCGGAAGCCCAGGCCACCCGGCGCTCGCGGCCGCGCCCCGGTGCCCTCCCCCGCGACCCTCCTTGGGGAAGAGCCTTCGGGCTCCCCGGACCAGTACCTGCCGCCAGCCCCCGGCGAAGCTCCTCCGGCGGCCCGGCTGCGGGCGCAGGGGATCCTGAGGCGGTGCGCGCGGGGCTCCGGGGCGCACTGTCCGCGGCCCGCGCAGGGCCGGTAGCGGCGGGCGAGGAGGCTCATGCCTCAAGGGAAGCCCAAGGCCCGCGAGCCGCGGTGGCGGCAGCGAGACATGGCAAGAGTTAAACGTCTGTCCTCGGAGCGGGGTGTGCGCGCGACTTCCCAGCCCCGCGAGCCTCCCTCGCTCCCCGCCCTCCCCTGCCCGCGCTCCCTTTGCGCCCCGCCCGGCTGCTGCGGAGGCCGCTTTCCAGGAACTTTCCAGGAATCCACCTCACGTGACCGCGGCCCCCGCTTCTGCTTTAAAGAGGCTCCGGCGTTAATGCGCAGGCTGCAGGGGAGGCGGGCTCAGAGCGCTCGGTGCGGGGCCGGACGGCGTGGCCGCTTGGGAATCCGTCCGCCTCTCACCGTGCAGCTCCCAATGTTCGCGGGCGCTAGGGAGAAGCACCCCTGCCACCGTCGTCCCCGCTTGGGCGGCCGGAGCCTGCCTCCTCGGCCGTGCCCGATGTGCGCGGGGATCTGAGGACCCAGACCTCCACGGCCAGCCGCGGGGCTCTGCCTCTCCCACCCTCTCTGCGCCTTCTCGACGCGACCCGTGCGGCCCATTTTGTGAGCGCGGTGTGGGAGGGAAGCGGGTCCCCGACAACGGCCCCTCTCGCTTTACAGCACAGTCATGGAGTAGGAGAGGCCCCTTTCCAGGCGCCCGCGCTCCCGGGGGAGCGGCCCGGAGGCAGCGCCCTCGTCCAAGTCCTAGGAGGCAGCAAGCGGTTGGAGAGCTTAGCGCCTCCTTAAGCAGCGCTAGCGGCTCTGTCTCCTCCCCCAGGCGCTCCAGCTCGCCGTCTCCAGCACGGGCAAGGCCGGGCTCCTCCTCTCCTCTGTCTCCTGCTCCTCCACTCCGCTCCACTATCTCCTTCCGGCTGGCCGCCCCGCTCACCTGCACTGGCTGCTGAAGGGGGCGCCCTTCCCTGCGCGCCCCGGGGGTGCTGGGCGGCCGCTCGGTGCCTGCAGTCCCGAGAGCTCTTGCCTCGGCGATTTCCCGCCGGCCTGGCGCCCAGGGACTGGGAATTCGGAAAGATCCCGTCACTTCCCTGCGTGGAGACCCTCACCTCCTCCCACCGGGTGGGAGGCCACCTGGCCTCCGTTGGAACTCAGCTTCTTGCCGGCATGCCCGTCTCCAAAATGTGACCTACTTTAAATGTGACCTACTTTTTGAAAAACCATTAACACTCACGGGAAAACCGGATCCAAAATTTCGATAACCATTTTTCTTTGAAATACTATTCTATTGCGTCACTGCTCAAAAGCTTGAAAGGTCAATGGCCACTTTCAGTTGAAGCATGGGCTAAGGGGAAGTTTTGGGCGAGGAAGGCGGAGGAGGCGTGGGAGAGGCGCGGCTCACAAACCGTGCCTGGTGCCCCCCCTGCTGGCCCTAGGAGGGAACGTAAACCAGCTTCCTGCCTTCTGGGCCAGGAGTCAGGGAGGACATTTCTCAACCATTTTTCAGCTTTTGAGTAAATAACTAGGCAAATAAATGGTAGGCAGGTGAGCCAAAAAGTGAGGGGGCATCTCTCAGCTAACAAAGGGCTTTATCGACGATGGAATCATGTGCATGGAATCACGTTTTGTTTTTTAGAGCCTTCCACGTGGAGGGCAGAGCTAATTCAACTGTGGTTAAAACTCCCTATAAGGTAGCTGAATAATTTTGCCCAAGTCATTTAATTGTCTTTGGACCCTCGGTCTTTTCTATAAAATTAAGGGACTGGACTCCAGTCCTGGCTCAGGGACCGGGATGAAGGAATGAACAAATCACATTCCATGTAGAGTTTGTGTATAGTCTGTGTCCCCCAGAATCTTTAAGAACTATTAGCCATCTACTAGGGTTCATTATGCTCTAAATTATTCCATATGGCTTCTATACCTTTCTAGAGAATCCCAGATGAAGAGTGTACATTTTACATAGATGAATTTCTACTTAATTGTCAGTTGAAATGAATCTGCCAGCAACCCTCCTTAATGGGCTTTCCTGTTGTCTCCTAACCTGCACCATTCCCTCTTTTGCACACACTGTTCCTTCTTCGTGGGATGCTCTTCCCCAGACTGGGTGTGTGGCCAGCTCTCATCATTCAGGTCCTGGCTCAAAGTCACTTCGACAGACAGTCATCATTGTCCACAAAAATTACAGTGAGCACAATGCCAGCTGTAGGGGCACCAAACTTTGTAGCAAAGTAAGACTTCGACTTTCATTTCTGAAATGTTTCCCAGCCATGCCCAGCATTTTGTCGGCCTTTTTAATCCCCAAGAAACACATATGGGAGCCTCTTAGGAAAATATTTATGGGATCATGTTAAGTAAAAAAAAGTAGAATATGAAATTGTATCTATGCTATGATTACATTATACAATTATGTATGCCTGTGGGCAAAAGCAGAAGGAAATGTGGAGAAATGAAAGCAGCTGTTTTTAGGGTGGCGGGATATGGGTGAATTTTTAAATTTGAATTTCCTAATGCTTTTCCAGTAATTTTTTTTTAAGATTTTATTTATTTGACAGAGAAAGCACGAGCAGGGGGAGCGGGAGAGAAACAGGCTCCCCGCTGAGCAGGGAGCGCCAAGCCGAAGGCAGACACTTCACCGACTGAGCCAGCCAGGCGCCCCTTTTTCCAGTATTTCTGATACAGTTATTTTCCAAAACTGCATGTGGATCAGTGTCTTCAGTGACTCAAAGGGAGTAGAGTGTAGTTGGTAGAGCTTAGGACCCCATTCCTGATGGCTCTCTCTCCTGAGCTCCCAGACCTGCCACTCAGCATTGCCTTTCAGATTAGTCTAAAAGACATCCCTAGTTTAACATGTCCCAAACTGAGACCCGATAATTTCTTAAAACAACCCCCCTTTAAGATAAAAACAAAAGCAATTCCTCCTCATCCCACATCCCACGTGTTGGCCAATCCTTCGACTCCGATGTCACAATGAACCCAGAACTGAAGCCCTTGCCACATTTCCAGCATACACCGGCCCAAGCCTGACTTACCAGCCTCGGCCTGGCTGGCTGCCGCAGCCTCTTGCTGGCACCCTTGTCCCTCCCTTGTCACTCTTCCTGACACAGCAGTGAGAACGATCCTCTTTAAACCAAGCCATGGCATGTCCGTCCTCTGGACCAATCCAAATGGCTACATCACCCCAGAGCGAATGACGAAATCTGAGCAGCCACTCACATCCTACAAGATCTGGTTCCGTTTGCCTCCCTCTCTGTTCCTTGATCATTGCTTAAGCCACAGTGGACTCCTTGCCATTCCCAAGACCAACTGCCCTTGCTCCTTCCTCCAAGCCTTCTGTGCTGCCTCCTTTGACCCACTGCGCTCTTCCTTCAGACATCCGCATGGCTTGCTCCCTCACTTCCTCTGACCTTTATTCAGTGCCACCTTCTTAGTGAGACCTTGCCTGTCCACCCTATTCAGAATCGACCTGCCGCTCCACACACCTTTCTCTCTCTTCGCTGTTCCAGTTTTTCTCCTTAATGCTGATCACTATCTAACCTAGTTTATATCTTATTTACTGGCCCGGTTTCCTGTCTTTCTCCTGCACTAGAATGTGAGTTTCATGAGGATGAGTATTTGGATTTGCACTGTGCCCAGCTATCGCTTGGCACCTTGAACAGTCCCCAGCACATGGCAGCCATCGCACGTGACCGCTGAGCGAGCCGGGGGATGGGTGGGCGGCGCTCCACTGCCCAGGCATGGATCCTCACTCGGCCACCACTCGCTACATGAGGGAACTGTGGCAAACTAGTCAGCGTTTTACAGAGGTAATACGAGAACTTACCTTATAGGGCCGTGGTGACAACGGAATGGGATCCTTATATCTTGTTCTCTATAGCTCTCTAAATCTGTATCTCACCCCTGTTCTGTTCAGTGGGGCAGGTGCCGGGCTGCAGTGGGGAATGGGCATTCTACTTGAAGAGGGAAGGGAGGCTGATTTTCACAAAGCTGGAGACTTTCTTCTGTTGCCCTCATTGGAGAATTGCCAAGGCTCGAACATCTCTGTGTGCCAACCTCAGACCGGCTTTTCTTGATGTGCAATGCAGCACCATCACACACGCACCCCCCCCACCCCACCCTCACGAATCCCTGCAATTCCGGAACCCACTCCTCTGGAGAGCGTGTGACCCAGGTTGGTCAACAGAAGTATCTCATTCCCCTGGACATGAGATTTTTTCCAGAATCACAGCCCAAGCAGATTATTTTCTTAGGATTTGACATAAGTGCCGTGCAATGAAGGACACTCCTTGGTGTCCTGGCTGGCTTCAGTGCTCTGGGTCAGGGACTGCAAGAGGGAAAAGCCAGGAAGATGGCTTTCCCCTAGATTTCTGGGACCCAGGAACTTGGGAGATAGCCATGCCCTTCATCTTTCTATGCACAGAAGTTGAGGGGAATCGTATTCTAGGATAGTAGCTGTTAGTATAAGGTCACAGATCTCTCAGAAATTCTGGTAAAATCTATGGACCAGAGTGGGCCATATTTGATCCCCCAGGCTGTTAGGGTTGGTGTGCCAAGATTCTTTTTTAAAAAATATGAGTCAAATTAAAATTCCGGAGATTTAACCCCCAAAGTGATCCAGATTTGAGGGAGACCCATTCCCTCAAGGTGGTGATCAGCTGAAGCGGGGTCGTGGCTGCCCCTATGGAAGGCACATTCACCACAGCCTTCCTGTTTGCCACAGTCCTCACCATCCCCTACAGTCTCCCCAACACTGAACATTACTTGCCACCTGTCATCACCCTTGCACTGTTGTTTTTCTTATGGTGAAGAAGTATTTCTTGGGACCCAAGTCTCTACCAGAAGCAGGGAAAAGATCCAAAAGACTGGGTATTTCAAGACAAATTGAAGAGACCTTATTTCTCCACGAAAGTGAAATACACTCCAGTGTGTATAACAAGCCAACGGTGGCCATGTTGTCATACCTGATCTATTTCATTCTTCTGTATCCCTACATGGCCCAGATATTTGCATACAGGCTCCGTCTAAGACTTTCTCTGCAGAAAAATGTTCTGGAAGCACAGGTTCAGGGGATCGATGGACAATCTGAAGGCTGACTGTGAATCCCAAGGGTCCTCTCGACCTCAGGTGAGAACCCTGTCCTAAGGGTGATAGCCTCCATTGAATTACTGCTCTGGAGATGAAAGTCTGCCTTCCGCATGGTAGGGAATCTCTTTATTGCAACTGGTCTATATAGTCAGAAGATCATCAATCGTAAGGCTTGGGTGCTAGAAAGGACATTATTTCACTAGGGCAGAATAATTTTCTTCATCTCCTTTCTTCTCCCTCCCAATGTTCTAATCCTCTGACCTCCTCATTTCTCAAACACACCAAGCCTAACCCAGGGCCTTTGTACTTGTTCTCGCTGAAATGTTCTTTCCCCGATATTCTCATGGAATCACTCCCTCACTTTGTTCAGGTCTTTGCACAGAGAGGCCTCCCCTTTCTTATCAGTGACCATTTCTTTCTCTCACTTTGTTTTTCATCTCAGCACTTACTACTACTGGACATCATAATGGTTTTTATTTGTCATTTGTTTCGTGTCTCTCTCCCCTTGGAATATAAGCAGGGACTTTGTCTATATAACCACTCCTGTGTTCCCATTGCCTAAAGAAGCTCATGGCCCCTGGTAGATACCCAGTATAAAGTTACTGAATGAATGAATGAATAAATGAATACATGAATTGGATGCAACTACAAGTAAGGAAACTGAAACGCTTCTACTCCCTTCTTTCTGGTGTGGGTGCCTTGAATTCTCATCTTTCCCAGCTAGATGTGCTTCTCGCCCTAAACTGAAGTTTCGCCTTCAGACTCTGCTCTGCTACCAAGAGGAACCTGGCTGTTTTAGAACTTCTCCTTGATCTCCTGGAGCCTGATGTCACAACTATGGTACCCGATAGATAGCATGTGAGGGACTCACCTGCTTACGAAACACTCATGAGGACTTAAATGTTCCAGGCCTGGGAGACAAATATAATTCAGCCCACTCTTAAGGGGGTCTCAGTTTAGTGAGAGAGACGCCGCTGACCATTCATTCTAACAAAGGGTTAAAAGTCAGGAGAAATGCTCGGGCTGGTTTTGCAAACAGCTGGGAAGCACCACTCCAAAACAACTTGGGAAGTCCAGAAAGGCTTCACAGGAGAGGGGATCTTGATCAAGCCCCTTAACTTCTCTGGATTCTTGTTTTCTCACAAATAAGTTGGATTCAATGAGCAGTGAGGTTTCCTTCTCATTCAAATCACCCTCCAAGCTCCGTTCTCCGACCTCCCAAAGAGCAACTGCTGGGGTTATTAGACCTAAGCCTGGGCAGCTTAGGTATGTTTGGTTTTCCAGAGAAGTTCACGAAGGTCAAGGCCTGGAATGATGATGTGGTAAGTGGAGCAGTCAGAAGAAAGACCTGTTAGTAAATAACAAACAGCGCTCCTGGCTTAGTCATGGAATTCTGAGAAGCACCGGCCCCCAGTGAACCAGTCTGGAGATTGGCAGTCACGGATGAGACTAACTTTAACCTAAGGCATGTGGCAACTCTGAATAACACAAACAGTCACCACCTCTGCCAGCCACGGGACAACCTCCATATACGTTCCACATAGAAAGGCCAGTGGGTCTCACATACAGGCCTCTCGTGCTAACCTAGCGCATTCAAACTACAACGGTCATGCGCCTACATAATGGAAAGCAATATAAGATCTTCAGTTCCCGGATATGATGGCTTAAATCTCTCTTATATTATAGCCCATACCTGATTTTATTCTTAAAACACTTAGACAGTGGTTTAAAAAAAAAAAAAACAACTGTCAGTTTGCATGTGAATAAATAAAGCCAAAGTAGATTAAGTAGGTTGTTCCGTACGGGTAAACAAATCATCCTTAGGAACACAGTATAGGGTTTAATATGAACAAAGAAAACATTTTAAGTGGAAAAGGCGCTTGGAGGGTAGGTTACTTTTTAAATAGGTCCTTCAAATCACTGCAAGTGCTATTCCAACAAATGTGGCTATAATATTTTCAAAGGTTATTTACAATATTTGAACCAAAGCAAGGGAAAAAGAGTTAAGGGGTCAAGTTAGTTTCCTTTGTTTTGTTTTAAAACCCTCCCAATCAAGAAATTGTTACATTTCAGTATGTGCCAATAATTCTAAAAAATACACAAAAGTGAAGTCTTATTTCTTATAAAATTTTTAAAAAAAAATCTATTTAAAAATAACTCTGGGAACATCGTGCTGATAAGTCCTGTCATTTTTCCCTTTGGCTTTTCCGGTGTTGCTGAGAAGACTTTTATTTCAAGGTCTCCCTCTTTTCCCCCTCCCATTTTAAAACCAATACTTAAAAGAGGCGAATTTGTCTCGCAATGTCATCAGGCAAATCCTTGTCTTTCATGAGATAGTCTTTGTAGCCCAAAGTCTACCATGCCTTCTGTTTTGCCACTACCACCTAGTTTCCCCTGCCCCATGCTCTTTGCCAACCAGATTAGTTATATTGTTATCTGTTGATTCCAGCTATTTAATAGACAAAAATAAAGATGGTATAATAATGATGGTATAATAAATAGAAATGGTACGAATAAATAAATATCATTGATAACTGGGAAATCAGAAGACAGTTATAATGTGACAATGTCTCACACAGAGATGGTTGCTACAAAAGAATAAAACACTAAATCCTGCTCAAAAGAAATGGATAATCTCTACCGCCCTTTCTCTATGTAAGAAATACTTTACAGATTCAGAAAACTTCCTTGGTAAGTTTTACCAAACACTAAGAGATAACACCTATTCTTCACAAACTTTTCCCAAAAAGTAGAAGTGGGCATTCCACAGTTGCTTCCAGGAAGCTAGCATCTTTCTAGATACAAAGAGAGGTAAGACGGAAAAGAAAACTATAGACCAATATCTCTCAAAAGCACAATCATAAAAAATTAGCAAATTGAATCCAGAATATATAAAGAAGATAATATATGAATGACCCATTTGGATATATTCCAAGAAGGCAAGGTTGGCTCGATATTCAAAATCAGTCAGTACTTCACAATCTCAACAGACTAAAAGAGTAAAACCATATAGTTATCTTAATATATGTAAAAAAAAGCATTTATAAAATTCAACATACATCCATCACAAAAAATTTCAGCAAACTAGGAATAAAAGGAATCTTCCTCAATATGACAAACTTTATCTACAAAAAAACCCCCAGCTAACACCACTCTTAATAGTGAAAGATTAGATGCTTTCCCCCTAAGATTGGGAACAAAATGAGAATGTCCATTTTTATAACTACTTTTCACTATTGTGATGGAGATCCCAGTCTGTGCATTAAGACAAGAAAATAAATAAAAGTATATGGATTGTAAAGGAAGAAGTAAAAATGTCCTCAATTGTGACCATCATAATAATCGACATAGAAAATTCTAAGGAATCAAAAATACAAATAGTCACTACAATAAATATGTGAGTTTAGCTAAGTTACAGGATATAAGGTCAGTACAAAAAATAAGTTGTTTTTCTATTTACTAGCAACAAATTACTGCAAATTGAAAATGTTAGAAATATCATCTAGAATAGGTTTAAAAGCATGGAATAGTTAGAGATAAATGTAATCAAATATGTGCAAGAGCTGTACATGAAAAAGAAACTTTTTAATGCTGAAAAAGAAACTTTTTAATGCTGAAAAAAGTTAAGGAAAATTAAGCAAATGAAAAGAGAGACGATGCTCATGGATGGGAAGGGTCGATATTGTGAAGATGTCATTCTCCCTAAATTGATCTATAGCTACCACACAATCCTAAACAAAACCTCAACAGCCTTTTTTGTTGTGTTGTAGAAATCAACAAACTGATTCTATAATGTATTTGGAAGTGCAAAGGACCTAGAAATCATTTTCGAAAAAGAGTAACAAAGGTAGAAGATTCATTCTATCTGATTTGATGATTATTTAAAAAAAAAAAAAGATTTTTTAAATTTATTTGAGAAAGAGAGAGAGAATGCACAATCAGGGGAAGCAGCAGAGGGATAGTCAGAAGCAGGCTCACCGCTGAGTAGGGAGCCCAATGCGGGGCTCAATCCCAGGACCCCGGGATCATGACCTGAGCTGAAGGCAGACGCTTAATTGACTGAGCCACCCAGGAGCCCTTCGAAGATTTATTCTAAAGCTATAGTAATCAAGACAGAGTAGTACTGATCTAAAGATGGACATACAGATCAGGGGAACAGACTAGAGAGTCCAGAAATAGATCCACCAAAATATAGTCAACTGATTTTGAACAAAACTGTCCAGGTAATTCGATGAAGAAAGGATAGGTTTTCAACAAATGGTGCTGGAACAATTGGGACATCCATACACCAAAAAAATGAACCTTGACCCTTACTTCATACCATACACGCACATTAATTTTAAATGGATCATAGACCTAAATGTAAGAGACAAAACTATAAAACTTCTGAGAAAACACAGGAGAAAATCTTGTTACCTTGGGTCAGGCAAAGTTTTCTTAGATGGGACACAAACATCACAAATAGTAAAAAAAAAAAAATAGATACATTAGGACTTCATCAAAATGAAAAAATTCTGCTCTTCAAAAGATAATGTGAATATTTCTCAATAAAGCTGATTTAAAAAGATAATGTTAAGAAAATTTTTAGGGGTGCCTGGGTGGCTCAGTCAGTTAAGCATCTGCCTTGGGCTCAGGGATCTTGGAATGGGGCCCCGCACCTTGCTCCCTGCTCAGTGGGGAGTCTACTTCTCGCCTGCTGCTCCCCCTGCTTGTGCTCATGTGTGCTCTCTCTCTCTTTCAAATTAAAAAAAAAAAAAAAATAAGAGTTTTTAAAAAGAAAAAAGAAAAATTGTAAAAAGCTACAGACTTGGAAAATTATCAGAAAATTCTGTATCTGATAGTAGACATTCTAGATACAAGAATACTTATAAAGAACCTTTACAACTCAATAAGAAAATATAAAAATCCAACTAAAAAGTGGCCAAAATATTTAAACAGACACGTTCATCACAGAATATATATAAACGACAAATTAGTTATTAAAAGATGCTAATTTGAACCTGGGGAAATCTAAATTAAAACATGATAAAATACCATTGTGCACCCACTAGAACATCTAAAATTTAAAAGATTGACATTATCTAACATTGGCAGGCATATGAAGCAACTGAGACTCTCAGATTGCTGGTGAGAATGGGAAATGGTAAAATCACTTTAAAATAGCTTAGTGGTTTCTTATAAAATCAAACATACACTGATTCCATTTAACAACAATACCACCCCCAAGTATTTTTGCAAGAGAAATGATTTTGTATAGACATACTCAAAGGCCTGTCCATGACTGTTTATAATAACCTTAGTCATAATAGCTAAAGACTGGAAACAACCCAAATATTCAGCAACAGGTAAATAGGTTAAAAAATTGTACTACATCCAGACCATAGAATAATACTCAGCAATAAAAATTAAAATTAAAAAAAGAGCAAACTACCGACACATGCAACAATTTGAATTAGTCTCAAGAGTAATATGTTAAGTATGAGAAGCCAGGCACAAAAGACTATATATTATAGGATTCCATTTACATGATTTTCTGGAAAACAGATTAGATGTTGCCAGGAAATGGGAGTGGATGAGGAGACTGACCACAGGGGAGCATGAGGAGACTTTTGGAGTTGGTAGAAAGATTTTACATCTTGGACAAGGCAGCAATTACATGACTATATACAATTGACAAAACTCGTTGAACGATTTACTCTAAAGGGGTAAGTTTTATTTTATGTAAATTATTCCCCAAAAACCCTGACTCTTAAAAAGGTAAAACTGAAAAATAACTAACTTGGAGAGGAACAAAGAAGGAGGAAATGCTGAAATCTGACATTATTCAGTCTAAGAAGTCAGTGTACCTGGAAGATTCCATCACTGAATAATCTTCCTTCCCTCTCACCCACATTTTGGCACTGGCACAGTGCTCACCCTAGAAAGACAAATAAGGAAGGTAAGAGTGATTTTTTTTTTAGTTCCTACAATTTAAAGGTCTAGACACACACACACCCCTAAACCCCCGCCTTAATTCAAATGATTCAAGAAAGAATAGTTCAAGGTCAGTGAAATTACAGATAAGAAAAGATACTGATTTACCTTTAGTACAAAAACAGATTAAAAATAGCACTCTTGGGGACGCCTGGGTGGCTCAGTTGGTTAAGCAGCTGCCTTCGGCTCAGGTCATGATTCCAGGGTCCTGGGATCGAGTCCCACATCGGGCTCCTTGTTCGGCGGGGAGCCTGTTTCTCTCTCTGCCTCTGCCTGCCACTCTGCCTGCTTGTGCTCTCTGTCTCTCTGACAAATAAATAAATAAAATCTTTAAAAAAATAAATAAATAAAAATAAAAATAAAAAGAGCACTCTTGCTAGATCTTAAATGCTATAACCACAAAAAAAGAAATAACATTAAGGGACAGGAGTGGTAATCATGTTGCAATATATAAAGGTATGAAATCCACCTGTGGTTTACCCCAAACTTATACAATGTTATATGTCAATTATATCTCGACTTTAAAAAATAAAAATAAACAGATAAAAAACAAAAATGCCACTTTTACATTCTCCCATTGCAAGGACCTTTTCTTATCTGTCATTTCACTGGCCTCTTCATTCTTCAGGTCTCAGCTAAGTCATTGTTTTGCTTGGGAAACCTTCGATAACCACCCAAGCCTGGGGCTGCCTCCTGAATGTTCCCACGGCATCTCAGCTCCCGGTACATGAACACCCACCACTTCATTGTAATTGCTCGTTTTCCCCACTAGCCTTAAATTCCATAAACCAAAGACCATATCTTATCTGTCTTATTCACTGTAGTAACTGTAGGAGTAATATCAGTAATAGTAGAAAAGTAGTAATAAGAATAGGGGCTAATGTTTATCAGAAGAATATTTGTTATATATAAAGTACCTAAGTGTTTTGATGTGTTAACTGATTTTTTAAAAAATTTTTAAAGATTTTTTTTTAAAACTCATCTCTACACCTAACATGGGGCTCAAACCCACAACCCTGAGATCAAGAGTTACGTGCTCCACCGACTAAGCCAGCCCCTGATGGTGCCCCTGATATGGTAACTCCATTTAGACTTCACCGTTACAGGTAGGGCCTATTATTCAAGGTAGGTCCTAGTATTATCACATTTCACCGATGAGGAACCTAAAATATAGAGAACCAAGGGACTTGCTTGAGGTCAACATTCTAAGAGTGCTGATAAACAACAGCTGCTTACTGTGTGCTCCCTGGTTCCCAGCAGAGGGCCCAGCAGAGAAAAGATGTTCCCTAAATGTTTGCAGAATTGATTTGAGGTGAGGAGGTTGTACTCGAGCTGGCAGCTTCTATCTGGCAGAGAAGAGAGGGCAGGCCAGGCAACCTCGCAAACATCGTGTACCTACACCAGGCTTACGTGCAGGCACACGGAGGTGCAAACACTCCAGAAAAGCTGCTCCAACGCCTGAAGAAGGGGCCCCAGCCTCTCAGAGCAGCTCTAGAAAGATTTCTCTGTATGATTCATTTTATTTCCAGGAACCATGCTCTAAACGCAACCCTAGAATCCCCCTTCCTGATTGATCTTACCCTGTGCTGGACGGGTGACCTGGTAACCCTCCATCTTCCCCCCTAAATGACTCCACACCCCATTACACCCCTTCTTCCAGGGGCTGTCCCTTGTGTGCATGTTATGTGACTTTCCTGGACAGCTACTGAGGTGAGGACACACCGCTGTGACCAATAGGGGGGCCCCAGATGGCAGCTGTTCACTCTGCACGCGAGTGTCTCTTGTGTCTCGGGCTTCTGGAAGCTGTAATCTGATCTTGACGAAAGAAAGTGGCAGGTTTCCACTCACTCCTGTTGGAACAGGACAGGGTGGTGGTGAGAATTGGATCTCCTATTTGTCCTTCTCTGAATAAATAACTCCCGGGGTCCAAACCCCAATCATTTGTTGAGTGACCATAAGCAAGTTACTTAACTCTCTGAGTCTCAATGTCTTTGTTTCTAAAGTAGGGATAATTCTCCCTCATAAGAATGTCGTGGGAGGGCACTTAGGTGGCTCAGTTGGTTAGGCAACTGCCTTCGGCTCAGGTCATGATCCTGGAGTCCCAGGATTGAGTGCCACATGGGGCTCCCTGCTCAATGGGGAATCTGTTTCTCTCTGACTCTCCCCCTTCTCATGCTTTCTCTCTCTCTCTCTCAAATAAATAAATAAAATCTTAAAAAAAAAATGTTGGGGCGCCTGGGTGGCTCAGTGGGTTAAAGCCTCTGCCTTTGGCTCAGGTCATGATCTCAGGGTCCTGGGATCGAGTCCCGCATCGGGCTCTCTGCTCAGCAGGGAGCCTGCTTCCCCCTCTCTCTCTGCCTGCCTCTCTGCCTACTTGTGATCTCTCTCTCTATCAAATAAATTAAATAAAATCTTTAAAAAAAAAATGTTGTGGGAAGTAAACAAGATGGTACGAGTGAAGGCGATAATACAATTTATAAATAATACGATACCATTTATTTTTTCATAAATTGTAAAGCTTGAGCCCCAAAGTCACAGCACCTGACAAAAAGTGCTCAATAAATGGTTATGTTTTTGTTGTTGTCTTGGTTTTCTATAAAGGATGGTAGTCTCACCCCTAAGCCAGGACTTCACTTTAAACTCCATTTTTGGCTTTATTTCTTGTCCTGGGAGCCCTCTAGATGTCCTCCCTCAGATACTCCCAGCTGTTCCATCCAAATACCTACCACGGCGATTCTGCCCTGAGTACTTTTCCATCGCATCACTGTGATGGTTGATCTTATGTGTCGACGTGACCGGGCAGAGAAACACCCAGATACCGGAGAAAACATTCTTTCTTGGTGTGTCTGTGAGGGTGTTTCCCGAAGAGAAGAGTATGAGTAGACAGAATGAAGAAGATCCCCCTCCTCCTCCCCCACGTGGGTGGGCATTGTCTAATCTGTTGAGGGCCTGAATAGAACAAAAAAGCAGAGGAAGGGAGAATGTGTTCTCTGCTTGGGAGGGGGGGGAGGAGGAGGGCATGTCCATCTTCTGCCCTCGGGCATCACACTCCTGGTTCTCAACTCAGCCTGGGACTTAGAACCATCACATATCCCAACGCCCTTCCTTGGGCCTTTGGACTTGGACTAACTTACACCACTGGCTTTCCTGGTTCTCCAGCTTATAGACAGCAGAGGGTGAGACTTCTCAGCCTCAGTATAGATACATATATATATAGATACGTATCTATATATATGCTGATAGGATTATGGAATATAGATACATATATCTATATATATATATTTGTCTTCTATTGGTATTATTTCTCTGGAGAACCCTGGCTAATACAATCACCTATGTCTTACTGGAATCTTCAGGCAGGAGCTCCCAGGATGATTGGAATCTCTTTTACATTTGGGGGGTGGGGAAAGAACTACCGTCTGAACGACAGCCTCCTACTGATGTCAGTGGATCAGTTCGCGTGTCCTGGGAACTTCCACCAACAGTTTCCTAACTTCCTTGGAATGCAACTTTGTAAGTCAGTGCTCTCATGTCTTGTCCAGATCCCCTTCCCCGGCAGGTCTAGCCAGCCCATGACTGAGGCAGGGATTACTGCTACAGGCTTACACTGTACCCTTCCCTGCACAGTTGCCCTTGACCCACGGGAGCCACCTTGCCCAGAAATATCTGGGAGGTTAGTCTACCCCTGGGCAGCCCATAGCCAATGGCTAGCTAATACGGGGCATAAAAGCTCGTCCCCCTTACCTCAAGATGGAACAACTTTGTGAGACTGTGTGGCATTATCTGACTCCACCCCTGACACCGAATACAAGGTTTTTCCTAACACCAACCCATTCTCCGACACCAACTGGGTGTCCACAATTCAATTCAATCCTAATACTATGTACACCTGGACTTAGTTAGCATGAGATCCTACAAGTTAAAAGGCTCAGTCCAACAAGACTGCCCCCACCTCAGGGGCCCCCAGGTGACCAGCACTTCTGCCTAACGGGCTATAGATTCGGGAGTCCCCACAATGCCCCCCAGCTGGGTTCAATAATTTACTAGAACAATTCACAGAACTTGTTTAAGTGTTCCGCTTACTATTCTAGTTTATTATAGAGGATACGAATGAACAGCCAGATGAAGAGGCACATAGGGTGAGATGTGAAATGATCCCAAGAGCGGGAGCCTCTGGGGTCATGGGGCATGCCCCCTTCCGGCATGGAGATGTGTTCCCCACCCCGGAAGCTCGTCCAACACCATGGTTTAGAGGTTCTGTGGAGGTTTTATTCCGTCGGCATGATTGATTCAATCACTGGTCATTGGGGACCAACCTCCATCTCTGGCCCCCATGCCCTCCCCGGAAGTGGGGGAGCAGGGCCGAAAGTTCTAAGCCTCTCGTCGTGTGGCGGCCTTTTCTGTTGACCAGCTTCCATCCTGAACCTAGCTAGGCCCCCAGAGGACTCATCTCACTAGCAGACAAAGGAGAATCATTTCTAAGGGTCTTAGGAACGCTGTGCCAGGTGTATACTTTTTACTGTATCCCAGGAAGTGAGCGTCCTTGTGAGATCCTGGCTCTAACCTAGGACACACCTGTAGCTTTCCACTCCTCACAGGCATTCGTGTGTCTCTCATGGGAACTTTGACTGGACATTCCTTGGGATCTAATCCAGATCTAATTTATCCTGGCCTTCCTGAAACACCTTGGCCATGCCTTACACACAGACGATTGTCAGAAAATGTTGTGGAAAGACTATTTTGTATGTTGAAATCACTTACACGGCTGGGCAGAACTGTGAAATGGCTGACTTCTTTTCTCTAATTCCCATTCTGCACCCCCACCCCCAAAACTGGGCGCACGAATGGTGCGATTCTCCCCCATGAGGACGAGGGTAAAGGGCTTCTAGACACGGCCAGAGAACAGGCCGGGGCGGCTGGCCCTTCAGCCGGTCCCGCCGGGGGCCAGAGAGACACAGAGCTGCTTGGTGCTTCAAGTGGTTCCATTCTTTCCGGCTTCTCTGCCCGATCAAGTTAAATAGTCCCTAAGAGTAAATAAATGTGGCAAAGATAAAACAAATATTTTTTTCCGATCGGATTGGTTCGTTCCTTGTGTGGGTTCAGGTGAGGGAGAACCAGAATGTTTTGATTAAAGCAGCTGTTGCCATGAAATGATTTGCTTGTTTACCAGTGGGCTGTCTTACTTCTTGTCATTATCTCCCAAACTGGGAATTCTTGGTATTATTGAGTGGACAGCTCGGAATAGGAAAATGACAAGTTTCCTTAACCTAATGTTCCGACCATGTTACAGAGTGTGAAAACACTGACTCCAAGGCAAGTCCAAGGCTGCGTGATCGCAGAGTAGGGAAAAAAAGAGAGGCAGGCAGGCTCTCTGGGTCCCGCGGACGAGTCTCTCCTGACCGTGTGTTTCTGACAACTAAGTTTTCCACTTTCGTTTCTTTTTATATATCATATGTGCTTCTCCCCCAGGGGCCGCCGTGATTTGACTTCCTGGAGGAGGAGACTCGGTGTTGCCAAGGTAACTCCCACTGTATGGAGCCCACGGTTCTTCCCAACCTAAAAGGTCTTCATGATCCCATGAGGAGCCACGGACTCCATGGTGGTGGTCATTTCGTTATTCACCATCCAGAGTGATGGGGACCTTGGATGACTGCGAACGGTGATGAGGACAGATAACATTTATTGGATCTGCTGGGCACTGTTCTAGGACTTTCTGCATATTAACTAATTAATGCCTCATCACAACTCTATGAGGGAGGTAACTTTATCATCATTTTACACACGAAAAAACTGGGCCTGGTAGATGTTAAATAACTTGCCCAAGCAGAGAAGTTCCAGGTGACAGAGCCAACTTGGACCCCACATATTGTGGCTCTAGACCCAAGGGTTATAAATCACCACACATACCTCCTGGTAATGTTAATCATAATAGCAACCAATCACACATGAGTCTTAATCATATGCCGGCCACGATGCTTAGTCATATGGATTAACATCAATCCTCATAAAAACACGATCAGATAGATAGGTATCATCCTCTTTCTACTGAGGCACAGAGAGGTTAAGTATCTCGCCTAGGGTTACCCAGCCAGGAAGTGAAGGAACCAGGTTTCATCTGCTCTTGTCTATTTGTTTGCCTGTTTCTGGTTTCTCAGGATTAGGATATAGACCCCTCCGGAGCGTTATTCTACCTGCCATGGGAAACCTCCCCTTCTCACTCTTGGATCACATATTCTGGGGGAGTCCAACTCAACAACCCCAGCTCAAAGGATGGATTTGGGACTTTACTGGAATTCCTGGAAAAGAGGGGCCTTCCTCACCCGCCAAATTGCCGATCACAGCTCATGTCCTCCGAAGATGGCTCAGGAGCAGGGCCGCTCCCTGAGTGCTCGGAGCCCTTTCTGTCCGGGCTGTTCACTATTGCGACGATCCTCCCTGCTGCCGGAGGTAGCTGCTGGGCTCGCCTTCGCCAGAACATGGGACGAGCGGTCCTAAAAAATGAGGTCTCTTCCTCCTGCTGCTTCTTCAGGGATCTACTATCTAGTACTTACAATCTCTAAAAAACAGAGACCACTAGAATAAAATCTCTTTAGTGTTATCCAGCTTATCACTGTTTAGTACCTTGTTTAGTCCTTGTTGGCTTGATTTGAGCGTCAGGATTGAACACCAGTGTTCAGCATTTTGACTCCTCTCTAGCCTCTTCTTTGTCATCCTCGGCATCATGAAAGTTTAAAAAAAAAATGCAGGAAAATATTGGTTAGCTAGGATCCACCGGAAGGGCTTGTTATTAGTTGGGCTTCTGCTGTGTGAATGCCATCTAACGATGACTCCAAAATCTGTGTGGCATTTCTTTTTCTTCCTTCCAGGTCTGTGGGGCTGCTGGGACAGCTGTGTTTGGGCCATAGATTAGGATCCACTCCACATTTCTCTCATTTTCCTCGGACCGGAAGGTGCCCAGGACAGTTCTCCTCGTGGTGGAGGACCAGGAAAGAGGCCAAGCCAAACTACAGGAGCATGTTTAAAGTCTCTGCTCATATGATGTCCACTAACATATTCCCTTGGCCAAAACAAGTCATATGCCAAGTCCAACATCAGTGGATGGGGAAATATACTCTGATCCCTCCAGTCGGGGGCACTGTAGAGCAACATGGCAAAGACTGGATACATTCCAAGGGTGGCAGGCAGGGGTGAAGAATTGGAGTAATCCAATCCTATCACCAACACCCTCCATTTTGATAGAGAAAAGTACATAAAAAGGTCATTTCCAGGATTTCTGCAAAAATTTTCTGAAAGCTTTTTCCAGAAGTTCCCAGGATTAGTAAGATTTCGTTCTAAATTTATGGTCCCAGAGAGTGAGTATTAATGCTCAGAATGGCGACCCTTAGACCTATAGATTCCAAGATGATCCCAAATCCAATTATAATAACCATGTTCTTTCATTAACAATGTTTATTGGGTGCTGTTATAGTTCTAGGTTTTAGAGGTAAACCCGTGAACTAACTAGCCCTGCCTTCCTTGTGTTTTCACTGTGCCATGCTTCCTGTTATCTGCCCATTGGGCAGATGACTCGCATGTACAGCTGTTAAGGGGAAATGAGACGCAGACACAAGTAACAGAGTGTGCCACTGACAACGTGGGGTGGGGGGCCACACGCAAATCCCAGCTGTCAGCAGCAACTCCGTGCAACCCAATCTCTCCCTTTCAAGGAAACAAATCAGAATCCAAGAGAGTAAGAGAGATAACTATCGGAGAGCTCGTCTTAAACCCACTCTGCACTGTAAAGATAATAAATCTTTCACAACTTGGCTACTTTAGATACTGCTCTTGTCTTTCAAACAGCAAAAAGACAGAGATCCACTTTAGAAGGGTTTTCAGCCATAAAGGCTTCTGGTTAACCTCTCCCAGGGGCTCTGCAAATATCTCAAGAAATGCCACTCTGGGACAGCTTCGGCCGAACCCCAGCCCCGTCCTTCGTGAGAGCTGCTTCCTCTGCTCTTGCTCAGAGGAGTGGACAGATGTCAGATCTGCTTGAAAGACCAGAACTGGTGTAGTTCGTCCTCAAGCAGCGGGGATCCTGCCCCGGGAGGGAACCAGCCCTTTTTTTCATGGGCTGGCTTTACAAAAAAGCGTGCCCTTGGGCCCAAGACCCTGACTCAGCCCCACCCCAAAGCAGATTCTCTGCTTCCAAGCAAGCCCAGCTGGAGTAAGCGTGTTAACACCATGGGCAGATGCCTCCCTCAGACACATGGCACGAGTGACTCTGTCACACTTCTTCCCCCAGGCTCCTGACACCAGTTCTTAGACCTTAGCCTACGTCAGGATCACCTGGAGGGCTCCTTAAACACAGACGTGAGGGCTGCACCCTAGGGTGTGGGATTCATTAGGTCCTCAAATTTCACTTCTCTAGTAAGTTCCCAGACGCTGGATGCTGCTGGTCTGGGGACCAGCCTTTGAGAAGCGCTGCTAGAGGGCCTTGCCTCTGGTCCTGAAAGGCCGCCTGAGCAAGACTGTCCTCAGAGCTGAGAATGTTCCCAAACAGACTCTAATTCTCTGGCTTCTGACCTGCCCGGCTTCAACTTCCCTCAGTTCCCATTCACTCCTCAACTCCCTCTGCTGGTCCCCGTGCCTCCCGCTCCACGGAAAGTGTTCTTGCCAAAGTGGAAAATGATATGCCTGCTGCCAAATTTAATGGACAGGGACCATCACGCCTGGGCGTCTCACTGGCCGCGTCATGAGTCAGCATGTCCAAACTGAACCCAGCACCTTCCTCCCCGCAGCATTGGTCTGGTGTTTGACCCTGCTCGGCTGCCTCGGTTCCCCTCCTCCTGATGAGCGTTGCTCTTCTTCGCAGCAGCTGCCCCTCCCAGTTGGCACAGTTCAGGTGCGACTTCCAAGTCGACCCTCCTGACACCTTGATTTGGGACTTTTGGCCTCCAGAACTATGACACAATACATTTCTGTTGTTTGAAGCACCCCTCCCCGCCTCAGCTTGTGGTAATTTGTTATAGCAGCCATAGGAAACTAATACATCCTGCTTCCATTCTAACAGGGCGATGGGGGGTGAGGGAGGACCCCTGCTTAGGAGATTTAACATAAGACATAGGAAGTAGAGAATTTTAAAACTTTCTCAGGGCAGGTCTGGTCTTGAAAAAACAGTCCATTCACCAGCCTATCCAATATGAAGATAGTCACCATTTTGGCACAGATACTTCACCGACTAAAGTAGGACTATTTGTTTCTTAGACCGGTCTTATTTATTTGGTACCTTGAAGCTAAAGGGCGTTCTCTCTCTGGTAGACAGGAGACAGGCTTTCTTTGTAGAATAAATTAAGAAAAAATTCTAGTCTCACTGAACATCTCCTTTCCTGGAAAATTTAAGATTAATTTTCTTTGTAATTTCTGATATTAAGTACCGATAGCAAACTTCCTTACCACCTTTTGTAACCCCAGTGCCGTCACAGAACTTCCATTGCTGTGGGAAGTTGTTCTGCGACGTGGCTGTGATGACATCAGCCTCTACGAGGGCGAAAAGAGAAACAGGAAATTCAGCTGTTAACTGATAGATGAAGGAGGAACTGGTTTTTAAGTCAGTTCCCTTAACTAAGCAGCACTCTCAATTACTTGGCTTTATTTATTCAACCTACATGTTTACATTAAATCATTTGAGGTATAAGTCCCCAATCAGAAAATCAGGGCATAGACTGCAGAACCCATCACTTTGGGGCCCTAGGTCATACCTCATGTCAGGCAAGAGCAGAGGGGCTAAGAAAGACCCAGGCACAGGGCAAGGAGATATTTTTTTTTAAGATTTTATTTATTTATTTATTCAAGCAGGGGGAGCAGCAGAGGTAGAGGGAGAAGCAAACTCCCTGCTGAGCGCAGAGCCCGAATTTGGGGGCCCGATCCTGGGACCCTGGGATCATGACCTGAGCCGAACGCTTAAGCAGACGCTTAACCAACAGAGCCACCCAGGTATCCCAAAATTGTATTGTTTTCTTTAAGAGGGCTTCTAAAATTATAATGCTTTCTTCCACTTCCCAGAGCTGAGTCTTCCCACACAGTGAAGCACAGTGTAATTCCCTTCAGAGCTCACATACCACTGGGGGGTGACCTTGATGTTGATGATGGCTTCGTTCTGATCTTAGTTTTGAAACATTCCTGTTGTAGGTAGAGCCCTAATTTCCACTTAACAAGTGCAGCTCTTGGCTCAGAGTATGGCTTCCAACACACATATCTTTGTTGGTTTTCTTTCTGGGGCCTCTCTCCATCATCGCCCTACACACACACACACACACACACACACACACACACACACACACACTTTTATATCTACCGCATTTGAATATCCTATTTAAGCATCACAAGCTGGAGTGCAGAATGGCAGCGAGCCAGTTTTTAAAACTGAGCTAAAATGGACGAGGCAAACACTTTCAAGAATGCCTACAGCTGCCAGTCTTACCCTTAGCGGGCAAGCGTAGGAAATAGGCTTACGCGGCAGGCGCTCTGTCTGGGTCTTCGGAATCGAGGCTATTTAATGAGGCAAAAATATTTCCACCTCTTCCCTAACAAAACGGTAAAAGGATGAAACTCTTTTCAATTAGAAAAGTTCCTCAAACTAACATCTCAGCAAAATTTTTGGCACACAGAAGAAAGTGCTCAAGAATCATTCAGCTAACAGAATCTCATTTTTAGAGGAAAACACCTCCAGCATGGCAAATGGAATCCTTTTCCCCAAAATGTCTTGGAAGAAAGGCGTTTCCATTAGCCTATATTCAAGATCAAGTGCGTGTGTGTGTGTGTATGTGTGTGTGTGTGTGCGCGCGCGTTTTAGGGGAGAGAACTGTTTTTATCTCCTTTTCTCCCTCCAAATGCCTTTCCAGAAGTGTTAACCCTACCTACAGTTTTAAAAAATGTTAACCTTCATTTCTCTGGCAAGAATCCATTCGTGTATTGATTGGACGAATATTTATTGAGTGCCTACAATATTTCAGGCCTTATTCTAGGTACTTCTTTCACTAGGGGAATTTTCCTATGTCATCAAATCTCTTTGCAAACACGATTTAATATCATCACATTTTATGATAAGCAGGGCCCAGAGTTTATTTAGTCATTCTCTTTTTGTTAAACATTTAGATCATCTCTAATTTCTCCCTATTATAAGTAATGCAGCAATGATCTTCCCTGTAATAGACGCCCGTCCATATCAAGATTAATTCTACAGCACAGATATCTACAAGTGGAATTACTAGATCCAAGGGTATGAACACTTAAGTTTCTTGATAAATACTTCTGGCAGACTTTCCAAAGCATATTATCACCTCTGACTTCCCCAGATCCTCTTCAACCGAAGAATCACCCACCACTATTTAAAGACAGGAGAGTATAATCCACTCCTTCTATAGAGGCTTGCTGGTTCTGAAAATAATTTTACTTCCAGATGGCAATAAAAGTAATCGGGTTGTTTTCCTAAACACCTCTAGTCCTTTCTGTACCACACTTATTTTTTAAGGATCACATTTCTGCATTCTTTTTGCAAGGGAAAAACACTTAAAGAAGAGAGAGTAGCCATATACTCGTCTGTTCAATAGTATCCCTCCAGACAGACAAGAGGTCAACCTGGGGAGGAAATCATCCGTGAGAAATACAGAATCATGCAAAGGTATGTAAGAATATAGTAATCATCTTCATTACTGTTCATATTGGGGCTTGGGGGGGAGGGACAATGTGTAGCTAAACACATCCCTGAGTAGCCTTGCTCACAATAACAGCATAGTGGGGTAAATGAGCCTTCCGAGCTCATCAGCATCTCTGCTCTGGCAAATCAAATGGTAAAAAATACCTCACGGAGGTGCTTTTCAATGCAGAAGTAAATTTCATTGCATAGCACTTGGTCCTTTAATATTTTCTGGAATAAGTTCATTCCCTCTCTGGAAAAATTTCTGCTTTCCAAGAAAACCAGTGCCCCCTTGAGAATACCCCAGTATGTGGTGCTCAAGGAGAAGCAGTAGGGGGAATAAACAGAACCAGGAGCAAGTCCCCTTTGGTGTAGTTCGAGGTGGAATATTTGCTAACTGCATTGCCTTGTTGTCTTATTTGTATCAGAAGCCCCTCTGAGAAGGAATTTTGTTTTTATAATGGTCTGCTTAGGACAAAAGCTATGAAGATTGAAATTCAAGCTTTTTTCTTTCCTGGAAGCCAGGCAGCCTAAAGGGAACTGACTGCCTGGGATTTTTCCCCCTCTGACTGAGTCCAGGTTGTAGAAAAACCCCTGGCAAGGGCAGACTTTCTTCTCTGGCTGACCCAAAGGTGTTTTTTACCTTTGGGTGTTTTACCAAAAGGTGTTTTGCCAAAGAAGAGAACAGAATCTGTGGTGGGTGAAGAACAACCATCATTCATTCACCGATCAACGAGGTACTGAATGTTTAGTACATGCTAGAAACTAGGCTGGGGGAGGGAGGCACTGCGCAAGTAAAATGGGCAGATAACCTGCCCTCGTGGAGCTTGCTCCTGAGTGAGGAGAAACACTAAACAAATGAGCATGCTCATAAATATAAAACCATAGTCTTGGTAAGTGCCCGGGAATCAAGAACACAGACCATGAATGCGTGTGATACAGGATGAGCTTAATGGGGAAGGTGGGCAGCTGTGAGAAGGAAGCGTGTTTCTATAGGAGGGAAGAGCATGGACAGAGGGAATGAAGTTCAGAGAGTGAGGAGAAGGGGGAGTGTGAGACTCCAGAGATGTGATCAGAGCCATGTAGGGAGTTCGTTCGTCATCCTAAATGGGTCTTCAGATTGTTGAAGCCCATATTTTTTGACAATTCCACTCTTAAGTATTTACCCAAGAGAAATGAAAACTTAATGTCCTCAAAAGACCTGGATATTTATTGCAGCCTTAAAATAGTCTAAAACTGGAAACAATCCTAATGTCCATCAACAAAAGACTGGATGAAAAAATTGTGGCAATGTTCATACTTAATGTAAAGGAATGAACACAACGACATGGAACACTCTCCAAAAACTTCCACTGAGGGGGCGCCTGGGGGGCTCAGTCAGTTAAGCATCTGCCTCCGGCTCAGGTCATGATCCCAGGGTCCCGGAATCGAGTCCCTGAGTTGGGCTCCCTGCTCAGTGGGGAGCCTGCTTCTCCCTCTCTCTCCCGCTCATGCTCTCTCTCTCTCAAATAAATAAATGAAATCTTAAAAAAAAACTTACATTAAGGGGCGCCTGGGTGGCTCAGTGAGTTAAAGCCTCTGCCTTCGGCTCAGGTCATGATCTCAGGGTCTTGGGATCAAGACCTGCATCGGGCTCTCTGCTTGGCAGGGAGCCTGCTTCCCCTTCTCTCTCTGCCTCCCTCTCTGCCTACTGGTGATCTCTCTCTCTCTGTCAAATAAATAAATAAAATCTTAAAAAAAAAAAACTTACATTAAGTAAAAATAGACACAAAAAAGTCCACACTCTGTGATTATATTTGTATCAAATCCGAAGCCAAGCAAAACTAATCCACGGTGATAAAAATTGGAAAGTGGTTGCATCTGGGTGTGGAGGCCAGGCAGGGGCCAATGACTGGGAATAGGGAGTAAGGGAACTTTCCGAGGTAAAAAGAAATGAAAAAGAAACGTTTTGTATCTTGTTTGGGGTGGTGGCTTCACAGGCACATTCAGCTACCAAAACTCCTTAAACTATACTGAACATCTGTGCATTGTGTTATTTATATAATATATATCAAAGTTGGTGTTTTTTTTTTAAGTACAATACATACAGTAAAGTGTTTTAAGCACAGCAATGACATGGGACTTGTAATGTGATAAGAGCCCCCTGGCTGTGGTCTGGAGAAGAGTAAGAAGGGGCCAGTATACTCCTGAACATCAGTGCATATCAGCCCCTCATCAGCCTTTAAGTAGAATTCAGAGCTCCCCTTGTTGACATCCCCCAGGAACTGTGCAAAGCAGTTGTCAATGGACCTCAAAAGGAATTCAGCTGGAGAAAAAAAAAAAAAAAGCTGGGAAACTGGGCTAAGAGCACTAAGGAAACCACAGACAAAGCAAATAGGTCGAACCAGATTTCCATTACATAGGATCTTTCAACCCAAGATTAAAGTAATCATGTTTGTTTTAACTATTTCGAATCTGTCAAATGCTTTCTTAGGTTCTCTTCCCCACATCCACAATTTTTCTTCTGAGATTAAGAAATCTAGCAGGCTGGGACTGGTTGATGCACTAGGCAGGCAAAAATTATCTTTTATCTATAGTTAAAATAAACAGAATTAAATGAGATGAGAATCAGGTTATGTCTCCACAAGAACATGGGCAATATTAAGCAATGGAAGAGGGTTTGGGGGCAGGAAGACCGGGTTGTCGCATCGCGTGTGGAATCCTGAGGCACCAATACAAAGTCAGAGGGGCACCTGCTTGATGGAGGTTTAAAAAAACCACAGAATCTAATCATTTCAGAGTTGGAAAGGATTCTTAGAAACCGTATCAACCTACGCATTTCACAGAGGAAACGCAGAGGTAAAAGGAAAAAAATCACCCGGGAATATTCGTAACGAACATTTGATTAGCATGTCACCAAGCATTTCCGCATTTATTGCCACATTAAATCCCCATAAAGTGCTGGCAAATAGCAATTATTAATTTTTCTTGTCAGAAGAAAAGTTGGGGCTCACGGCGTGGTGCAGAGAAAGCTTGTTCTCATCAATGCTCAAGCGTCTCCCCTTGTAGGACGGGCCACAAGGTCACAGTTCTCAGCTCTCTGGCAGCTGGTGGGGTGGGCTGGCAGAGAACTGAGTTCTGGCCAATGGAATGTGGCAAAAAGGCCTCCCACCACCACTTTCTGGGCTGACTAAAATCTGGCATACAATCCTCTCTTCCCCACATTCACTCTTCTCTTTGGCCTGCCATTACATCATTAGATGCTTGGGATCCAGTAGAGGATCTGAGGCCCCAGGGGATGAGGAAACCACCACTCAGCAGGAGCCTGGGTTCCCTGAATGACTCTGTGGAGCAGAGATGTTTTTTCCCATTCACTGACCCAAGTTCCACTGTAACAGGAGTGAGAAATAAACCTTTGTTGTGTCCAGACACTGAAGTTTGGTGGTTATTATACTAGTTAGACTAACTAACAAAGAAAGGTTAAGAGACTCATGCAAAATCTAGATATTAATTTAATGAACATCTACTGATCACTTGTTATATGTGCCAGATATTGAAACACAGTAAGGCACTGTGTGTACATCAATGAATTAAGGCAAATCTAGGCTGTGTCCTCATGGGGCTTAAGCTAGTAGCTCACACAGTTACAGACAGGGCTAGGATGCAAATGAAACCTGCTAACTCTAAATTTCTTCTATTTTCTACTCCACATCTTTCCTCCCAAATAATATGATTCAAAATGTATCACATTCTTCAAAGATTGCTTTGAAAAACAGAAGATGCATCCCACCATATGAATTATAGGATGGAGAAAAAGAGGTAGAGATTCTTTGTTAAACTTCTATGTCCTTCAAGACCTGAGGAGGCTCAGCCAAGAAAAAATTCCCCTGTACTGGATGGCTCAGTCGGTTAACCATCTGACTTCAGCTGAGGTCATGATGTCAGCATCCTGCGTCCTGGGATGGAGCCCACGATGATGACCTCCATCGCTGTCATCATTGTCATGGGTGGGCTCTGGGCTCAGCGTGGAGTCTGCCCCTGCTCTTCCCCCTTCTCCTCCCCCTCCTCCTGCTCATGCTCACTCTCTCTCTCAGATAAATAAATAGATAAATAAATAAAATAAATAAAATCTAAAAAAAAAAATTATCCTATACTGTAGAGCTTTAGTCAGTAGAAGAGACTGGAAAACCATTGTGTTCCTATATTTAAATTTTCAATTATTTAAGGATTAATTTAAACCATGTATTTCAACTTACATTGTTGAAAATGGCATGAGTCCATTCCTCTGTATTACTAAGTAGTAGGTGATTTTAACTCCTTCAGATCTAAAATTCTATGAGCCTATGACTCTTTATTTTTTTAAAATTTTTACTTAAGTTCAGTTAATTAACATATAGTGTATTACTAGTTTCAGAGGTAGCATTTAGTGATTCATCAGTTGCATACAACACCCCGTGCTCATTCCTTCAAGTGCCCTCCTTAATGCCCATCACCCAATTACCTCATCCCCCTACCCACCTCCCCTCCAGCAACCTTCAGTTTGTTTCCTAGAGGTAAGAGTCCCTTCTGGTTTGCCTCCTTCTCTGTGTTCATCTTATTTTATTTTTCCTTCCCTTCCCCTATGTTAATGTTTTGTTTCTTAAATTCATGAATGAAATATGAGTGAAATCGTATGGTATTTGTCTTTCCTCTGACTGACTTATTACACTGAGCGTAATACCTTCAGTTCCATCTGCGGAGCCCATGACTCTGATAACCGTGGCTTTCTGGTACTTCATGATCACTATTCAGAACTTTTCTCATTATAATGCATTGTTACAGGACTGGGCTATATCTCTCAGACTCAGGATATCCCAAGTAATTGGTTGGATTTTTTTTTAGAATACTCAGAGCCTAGTTTCTTATGCTTTTCTAGATGATTAATTTTGGCAAGTATGTAGGACAAGCTGACATGGCCAATAGACTCTGAGTTTTCATTTGTCTCTCAGATATTGCTCTAAAAAAATTCAGATATATATGTACTTACCTTATTTTTCCTCTTATTCAAGTGAATTTTACATGATCATTACTACATCGGTTAAGATTCTTTTGTTTATAAGTAACAGAAAGATTCATTCAGGGGCGCCTGGGTGGCTCAGTGGGTTAAAGCCTCTGCCTTCGGCTCAGGTCATGATCTCAGGGTCCTGGGATCGAGCCCCGCATCGGGCTCTCTGCTCAGCGGTGAGCCTGCTTCCCCCTCTCTCTCTGCCTGCCTCTCTGCCTACTTGTGATCTCTCTGTATCAAATAAATAAATAAAAATCTTAAAAAAAAAAAAAAAAAGAAAAGAAAAGAAAGATTCACTCGAATGGGCTTGAGCAAAAAGTTAATTTTTGAT
Organism: Potos flavus; assembly: GCA_028534135.1. Classification (NCBI taxonomy): domain Eukaryota; kingdom Metazoa; phylum Chordata; class Mammalia; order Carnivora; family Procyonidae; genus Potos; species Potos flavus. The sequence goes on from CM052897.1 coordinate 23,235,756, forward strand.
TCAAGTAATTAGGCCTGGGTTTCTCTTTCTCCATCTTTTGACTCCATGTCTTTTAGGCTGACTCCATTCTCAGATAATCCCTTCATGTTCATGAGATGGCTGCAGAAATGCCAGCCTCACAGACCCTTACGTTCATATCCCGAGGAGAGGAAAAACGTATCTGCTGGTGGCATTTATAGAAATCTTTTTTTTTTTTAAAGATTTTATTTATTTATTTGACAGAGAGAGATCACAAGTAGGCAGAGAGGCAGGCGGGGGGTGGGGGGGGAAGCAGGCTCCCTGCCGAGCAGAGAGCCCGATGCGGGGCTCGATCCTAGGACCCTGAGACCATGACCAGAGCCGAAGGCAGAGGCTTTAACCCACTGAGCCACCCAGGCGCCCCGCATTTATAGAAATCTTGAAATGTCCTCAGGCCACACTGGTTTAGGTCATGCAGTTACCTCAGGAACACACGTGCAGGTTGCCCTAGGCCTGGGTCATGGCTCCACTCTTGATATGGGGAATGCATTGCGACCTCACAGACTCAGAATGGGGAAAAGGTAAATCCCCAGAAGAAAACTACAGGCTAATTCCATTGAGGCAGGCACAGAAAAACCATGGAACGCAATGACTTAACACTGCATTGAATACATTAATGATTATAACCATCGAACCAAAATCAGATTTTTTTTTAAAGAACAAAGTCATTAACCAACTTGGATAGCTGTCCTTGAACTCAGCAAATGTCTGGGTAACACAAAGATTAAGGGTTCTACTAGCCTTAAGAACTAGAAAAGCTGAAAGAGTAGACACAAAAACCTGTCAAAATAACTCTTTGTTAGAGAAAGTGTAAGCTTAAGCAAGCACTTGGTAGGTTACTTGTAACTAAAGGGGAGAAAGATAAGAAAGTATATACACTTTCTCTTACAAATCATTGATTTGTTTCTTTAGAAATGGATGATTTAATAAAGTAACAAGATAATATACATTCAGTGCAATAATGTGATGGGGAAAGTAAGGAAGGGAAATACAATTTAAACTAAGGTTGTTAATAAGAAAAAGATCCTTGGGAGATTACCTGGGATAGATGTTCTAATATTGGGCATAAGTAGGGAAAAAATCATTTTGAACAACTGCGTTTTTACTAGTAAAAACACAATACCCATTTGTGGTCACTTTATTTCCTACCATTTGGGTTCGATGTTTGAGATGCTTATCAAAATGAAGTTAACCTCATTTTAAAGGACTTAAAGGATAAAGGATTAAAGACCTAAATGTAAGACCTGAAACCATAAAACTCTCAAAAGAAAATGTAGGCAATAATTTCTTTGACATCAGCCATAGAAACGTTTTTCTAGATTTGTCTCCTCAGACAAGGGAAACAAAAGCAAAAACAAATCATTGGGACTATATAACAGAACAAAGGCTTTCGCACAGCAAAGGAAACCATCAACAAAACAAAAAGGCAACCTACTGAATGAGAGAAGATATTTGTAAATGATATATCCAATAATGGGTTAATATTGAAAATATATAAAGAACTTATACAACTCAACACCAAAAAACCAAACGATCCAATTAAAAAATGGGCAGAGGACCTGAGCAGACATTTTCCCAAAGACATACAGATGGCCAACAGATGCATGAAAAGATGCTTAACGTCACTCATCACCAGGGAAATACAAATCAAAACCACAATGAGATACCGCCTAATACCTGTCAGAATGACTAAAATAAAAAACACAAGAAATAAAAATGTTGACAAGGATATGGGGAATAAGGAACCCTCATGCACTTTGGTGGGAATGCAAACTGGTATAGCCACTGTAGAAGACAGTATGGAGGATCCTCAAAAAGTTAAAAATACAACTACCCTATGATCCAGTAAGTCTACTACTGGGTTTTTACTCAAAGAAACAAAACCCCTAATTTGAAAAGATACATGCACCCCTATGTTTATTGCAGCATTATTTATAATAGCCAAGATATGGAAGCAACCCAAGTATTCATTGATAGATGAAAGGATACAACTGTGAGATATATATACACAATGGAATATTACTCGGCCTTAAAAAAATTAAAAAATTAAAAAGCCACAAAAAAGAATGAGCTCTTGCTATTTGTAACACGGATGGATGTAAAGGGTTTAATAATACTAAGTGAAATTAGAGAGAGAAAGACAAATACCAAATACCATATGATTTCGCTCATATGTGGAATTTAAGGGAAAAAACAAACAAATTAAAAAAGAGATAAACCAAAAAACAGACTCTTAAATACAAAGAACAAACTGGTGGATGCCAGAGGGGAGGTGAGTGGGAAGAGGAGTGAAATAGACAAAGATCGAAAGTATAGTTATCTTGATGAGCACTAAGAAATGAATAGAATCACTATATTGTACACGTCAAACTAATATAACACTGTATGTTAATATACTTTAATTTTAAAAAGGGGGAAATGAAGTTAACCTTTGACAATATAAATGAAGTTATAAGCTTTGACAATATAAATTCAAACAAGACTTATTTGAAGTCATTGTATGAGTGAGGTCTCTCTCCTTCGGTGAAAAGTGACTGAACCCCAAGTCAAAACTAGCTTAGGCAAAAAGAGATCTGTGTTGGAAGGCTCATCGGTTCAGAGACGGCAAGAGCACACCTGGGCCTCACAGAGAAGGGATCAGCGATTCAAATGCCACCTGGAGTCTTTTTTCATCTCTCATCTCTGGTTTCTCTTCCATCTACTGACTTCTTCCAGGGAATTATGCCACAAACATATCGATGCCCCACCTCTCTGTCTTAGGAAGGGAGTAAGCCTCTTCCCCAGCATCAGTTTTTCAAATCCCAAGGAAGGACTCTCATTGGCCTGATTTAGGTCATGTGCTCACTGAAGACCAAAACACAGTATTTTGATCAGCCCTATTTGATGTGGTTACTCATCTTGAGTCCAATAAACTTTAGCCAGGAGTTGGAACTCCCTACAGATGTTTGTGGGAGGAAAATGGACATTTTCTAGAAGAAAGAGGGTTGGAATACTTGGTCAACAAAATCAGAGATGTTTACACCATTGACTAAAATCATAAACATAATTATCACTTTAATAAGTAGAGACTTAACAATTCCAACACTAAAGCCCACATGCCAGGATAAAATGCTTGACACAGGAGATAACTCAAGTATTTCACAAGTGGCTTCGGTCTTTGCTCTGGTGCCCAGCCTTTGCAGATGGCCTCACTCAATGCCTATTGAAAGGCAGAGCTTCACCCAGATTCCTAAAGTGAATCCTAACCTTTGGCATTCTATGTACCACTCTGGGACTCAAGGTCAAATCATCCTTACCTTGCTTCCGACCTTAAGCTTCAGGTCTGATAATCAGACCTCTGCTTTACTCATCCTTACTTAAGCCAAGTTTCCCCTTCTCTCGGACCTTCCATTCCCTCACGTGATCACCATATAGCCACAGGCTTTCACAGACAAGCTTCTTAAAAGGACTAGTACCCCGTATGATGGTTTCTAAATACCATTTTCCTCTCAAAGGAAACAGGAGTCCTTAGACAAATGGCTGATGCTAGGGCTAGGGCAAGGAAGAATAAGAGGAGGCTGAAACATCCTATTGTGTGAGGAAGAGGTACTCAAAAAATGAGGGGACATGTCAAAAGGCTTGAAGGGCTCCTTATGTCACTTGACTTCTTAGCGGCATATAAAACTCCTAACCTCATTCTCCTTTTTGAAACGTTTTCCTTCTCTAACTTCTGGTCTTTTTCTACTTCTGATTCTCTTCTTTTCTCAATGGCAGCTTCCTCAAAGCGTCTTTTCTGGGTATCTCACTTTCCGCTCACCTCATAAACACAGGTGTTCCTTGGGATTCTGTCCTTAGCCCTTTTCTCTTCTTATTTATTCCCTCCCTGGTGATCTTAGCTAACCCCACAGCTTTAATTATTATATAAATAATGGCTCTCAAATATCTATTTCTGAGTATACTTATGTATGGGTAGAGAGGAGAGATAGATACACAGCACACACATCTCTCTTAAGCCCTAGAGCCATATAGACAACCAAAAGCCTCCTGGATATCTACAAGAAGCTTAAACCACGATTATGTCAAAGATAACCTGTTAAAAATTGAAGACATTACCTTTCTCTCATCTAGTATTCTTTATTTCTGTTATTGGTACTACCAACACCTGAACTGTCCAAGCAAGAAACTGAGATTTTTCTTAATGTCTTTCAGCCAGATACAACTAGGAACACATCTCTAGTTGAAGGAGGTGAGTTTACGACTCACTTCAGGAAGAACACACAGCATAGGAAACCACGGAACTCAGTATGAGAGCAAATGGGTTATAAAGAACCCATTATAGGATTCGCTATTTGCGTGAGTGCTTTGAGAGGGTCTAACGAAGCAGAGGCCTATTCTAGAATGGATGCTGTCATAAAGAGGGGGAATTTTACGACTGAGATCTCAACACATCTTACATACAGAATGGACAGTCCAGAGCAAGGATAATGCTAATAATTGGTAAGAAGGAGCTGTCACTCATTTCAGCCGAAAGAAAGGGGTGTTTGAAATTTGGTGGATGGCACAGTGACTGCTTTTGTCTGTGCTTAGACAAAATTATGGAATGAATCTGTTTTGTCTCATGTTATTATGGCCTCAGAATAATCTCGTCTGATGGTACGCTGCAAGGTTCTTACGCCCAACAGGAAATAACATGGCCTACCTGTAAATGCCAGGCTAGCTTCTGAATGTCAGGAGTTGCCATTTCCTCCTTCCTCATTCCCATATATTATTATGGGAATTATTCCCATATATATTAGTTACCGGATCCTATTAACTTTCTCACATATCTCTGGGCTCTGTCCTCTTCTTGCCATCTTCTTTGCTTCCTCTCTAACCCAGGTCGTTGTCGTTTGTCATCTGAATGACCACATCAGTCACTGAACAGTTCACCCAACATTTCATCTCCCTCCTGTTCCAGTCCATCAGCTCCCCTCCACCCTCTACCCACAATGATGTGGGTAAGTACAGCATCCCTGCTTAAAATCTCCTTTGTTTACATTACCAGCCCTGTTGCTAATATGTAAATGGTAGAATTAAAAATCAGTAAGGTTAGCAAGGAAAATTAACTTTTTTCTTTTCTCCCTAAAAGGAATCAAAAAAGGTGGATGAGTATATTTACATAAGGAATCAACTGAATATGGAGACTGTTTTGACATTCTGATTCTGTCTTAAGAAATTATGACTCAAAGCGAATCAACAAAATGACAGGACTGCTAAAAAACTTACTGTATTGACACCATTAACAGAAGTGTATTTATTGTCCAGAACAAGAAATTTATGTGCAGTTCAGTTCTGGGTAATACATTTTAAGAAAGATAATATTAAAAGAGTATGTCCAGAAGAGGGCAACCGGGACAAGGAGGTTCTGGAAACCATGTCATATGGATAATCAGAACAAGTGAGACTTACAGGAAAATAAAGAGGGATAATGACAAGTGTTTGCAAATATCTGAAGAGCTGTCATATGCAGGAGGGAGTAAATTTATTCTGCTCAGTTCCAGAAGTAGGATCAAGTTTGAAGACTCAAATCATAGAAAGATTGATTTCTAATCACTCTAAGAGAACATTTTCTAATAATCAGAACAATCCAATGATGAGTTGGCATCCTGGAAAGGTAATGATCTCCTAGTTACTAGAAGAGTTCAATTCAAAGCTGAATAATGGTCTGGAAAGTATACTGTAAAACAGGAATTGTCAAATCTTCTATTGAAGGGGACAGGTCTTTAATCTGTTGTGGTACTTTTCTTTTTTGTGGTCTGATAATTTTATAAATTATTAAAAAAAACCTAAATTAGTAAAATGAAAAGAAAAAATTAAAAGTACAGGCTTAAATTTTTTACTATCTGATTCAATGACATTAAATGTCAGCAATTGGAATTAGAACAAACATAAAAGGGGGAAGTGATAAAAAAAACTTGCCCACTGTAGATGCACATTTAAGATTAGAGAATTTCTAGAACTCTTAACATTTTGTTGCTCTTCCATTGTAACAGAAGAAAATTATGAGGGAATTAGTAATTCTCTAGATTAGACCATTACATACATACTTTAAATAAATACTATATGTATTAATATTTTTAAGTTTTTAATGTGACAGATTAGCTAGTTCCTTTCTTACTAAAATATCTAATCCAGGTTGGATTGACAATACTACTTTCAGGAGATGATGTATATCTAAACTGCTTCTATTGTGTTGTTTTAATATCATTCATAAGAAAGAACTTTATTTACAAAGGGATGATGATGAAAATGGAACAAAGAGGTCTTAAAATAATTTCCCCATGCTCAGACTATTCATTTTTAACTTTGTCCAAAATGAAGCAAGTGATGCTGTATTTTCAAAGTTCATTTTCAATTCTTCACTAGTTGCCAGTTAGAACAATGTATCCTGTAAGTTTATAATTAAATTTAAATCATTTTTTGATGAAATAAACAGATTTCAGATCCATGAATTGGCTTATCTGAACATTCTTTCAGTAGAAAATAAAATTCAAAGCATTCTATCAAATTCATCATGGTTTGATAACTTTTTTGCAGATGTGCAACATCAAGATAATCACCTCCTTTGCTGGGAATTGTTGTTATTTTATGGAACACGTAAAAACAGTCCATAGAAACCCTATTCCTCCACGCTTCTACATTTTTTGTGCCCTTCAATTTGATCTGCCATTGAAAAACATGTTGCATTCCTGCTTTGCATGGAAGAATTCTGAAGATTTCAAAAAAAACCAGTAACTCTAGTTAGCCAACTTATATTCTGAGACCTAACTGGTTTCTTGCAGTGATGCTAAATGTTCAAATATGCTCAAAAGAACTCGCCGTCTGGATAACCATCATATCTCAGCATGCAATCACAGTTGTTTATGATTGTCTTCCATATTATCATATAATAAAAATAATAATCTTGAATTTACTGCATTAGCCTTTACATAATTTATAATCTACACCAAGTCACTAAGCACACTGTAGAGTTCAGCTGACCCAGACTTTCTCAAAGAAAGAAGTGGTATGTTGACTTACATTCTGGGTCAAGGTCTTTAATTTTGGTAACTACTCCAAAATGGTTTCTTGTCATTGTCACTACATATCCAATTGTATTTCTACACAAAACTTCAAACTAAATTCATTGACAATATAATTTTTCAGAGCTTTCTGTTGCTTACAGTTAATTATGTTTGTCAGCAATGAAGCTGAAAAAGGAATTCCTCCTTCATACTACCATCATATTCCAATAGCACATAAATCAAAAGAATTGCCATATTAGCAGTATCTATACATTCATATCCATCAATAAGGTTGCAGAGAAAAATAATTAGCCTTATTCATTCTATAAGTTAATCAAATATTTCAAGTTGTTAGGTTATTGGCGACAATTAAACCTTGCCACAGATTCTCCCAACATTTTTAAGAATTTTTGATGCAGTTTTTTACTAATGCTTTGACAATTACATACATATATATTAGTTTTAACAAGCTAAAGTTGCTTACTTTATAAAAAGCCTATAAAACATTACTATTTATTTATAAAATTGAACATCTTTTTAAATTCACTTTTTTCCCAAGCTTTTTAAATTCACTTATCTTTCTTTAAAACCAGTCTTTTGGCATTAGATTTATCACTATGTCTAGGCCCAGGTACTGGGGAAAATTGACAGCAAAAGGGACATGAGATAATTTTGGGGGGAGATAAAAAATGTTTTCTATCTTGATTGTGATGATGGTTACATGAATTTGTTAAAAGTCATCAAACCACACATTTAAAATGTATGCATTTAATGTATATAAATTATACCTCTATAAAGTAAATTTAAAAAATGGTTCTCTATGAAGCAGTCTTCCCCAACTAATGTAATTTCCAATGACTGCTTTTCCTGAACTTGAACGATGGCATAAAATTTATCAATTGATTAGTTAATGTCTTATCTTGGTCTCCAATTGTTAGGCAGGCAATACTGCCTTATCGTTTAGCTTTCCCCCCACCTCAACTCTTATTAACCAGTGTATGCAGGACAGACACCATCAAAATATATGAATTAAACTGATAAGGAAATTATCAGTTACTGAGTGTATTAATCAATGAGTGATCATTCAAGTAGAGATGGTTTATAACTAAAGGTTATGAATTTCTTTTAAACACTGGAAAAGAAAACTCTAGTCAACTTTTGACTGAGGACCAACTATATCATGTGCATTCAGTTCCATCCCATAGATATGACAATCTAAACCCCAAAACAAATCAGTAATGGAATAGAATGGAATGGTCACAGTATTTGCTATTTCTCCCTTCAAAAAGTAGAATCTATTTCCCCACTCCCTGAACCGGGGATGGATTTGTGGAAGTAACGTTGTGCCAACTTGAAGCCCAGGCCTTAAGAGACCTTGCAGTTTCCAGTCTCGTACCCTTGAAACCCTGAAGCCATGTGAACAAGCCAGGCCTGACTTGCTGGATAGCGAGAAACACAAAGTTCCCCTTATGGCTCCAGCTGACAGTCACTCAATCACTGGACGTATGGGTGACACTAGCTAAGACCAGCCAGCCTCATCAACCCAATTAAGACCCCAGATGCACTGGCAAACCCAGTCAGGATCAGATGAGCCTAACCTAGACAAGATTTACCCAGAACTGTAAATAAATATAGGGTTTTTTCTTTTTCAGCTAATAATATTTGGGGTGACTTGTAACTTAGCAAATAGGTAACTGATACTCAAAGCTTCATTCAAAGTTCTCTTAAGAGACAGACCCTGCAAGTAGTTTTAAACACTAATAAGTCGTTAAATCCTTTAAAAAAAACACACAACCCCCCCCACCCCCAAAAAACGCTGAAAGTGAAGGTTAAAGCTATCATGTAAAGATCATTTATTTCCCCCTGGAAACATTAATCAGAAAATAAGGTAGAGTGTCTTTGAATGGATAACTAGAATGAGTAAGAAAATGATCTAATGTTTTCATCAGGAGCACATCCAGTGGCATCCTAGAGCTGATTCATAGCAATCTGAGATCCAATTATTGAATTTTCAGAAATTTTGTAAGCCAGTTGTTAAACTGTTGTAGATTAAATCAGCCGTGATGAGATCATTTACACCGTGGAAAGCAGCAAACATTACCAGGCAGAGCCAGTTGTTGAGCCTCTACTAGTATGCCAATAAGCACATCTGTTGTTGCAGGCAAATTTCATCAGTATGTGTATGCATAAATATACATATAAAAATATACTTAATGTTTAAAGAAGACATTGGTTGGTTCTCCATGAGGTGATCTTGGCAAATCAGTTAGTCAATCTCAGTTCCCCTACCTGTAAAATCAAAGTATGTACCCAAAAATCATCTTGAAGGTGGCTTTTGAGTCTACTATTCTATCTTCTATGATCCTACTAATGGTAGTTATAAACAGGTGTCAGTGATTAAAAAGGCCAATGGGATTAATTAAAATTGTCACACTAACCACATTACTAACCACAAACTTTGCTCTAATTCAAGACAAATTTTTAAAAGTGATACATTAGTAACTCAATGTGCTTTGGATTATGGAGAAAGAAGAAGTGAATTCTGACTAGAAGGGAAAGGAGGGAAGGTCTGGGCAAGATATCCTGTCAATCAGGAATGAGGTCTCTTCTTTGAAAACACTGCGGCTTGAACTCTATAGATGCTTAATAAAATTTGCTGAAATAATTAGATGCCTGGAGAGAACATTAGAAAATATAATCTTGCTGAATTGAAGACTGACTCAGGATGATACTTGCAATTTCCAGATGTAATTGCAGAACTCTGCCTCAGTTTCTCCATCTAAAAATGTACTAATTTACAAGCAACATTGTAAGAATTTAGGCAATCACAACTGTGAAGCATTTTAGGTTCCTATAGGAAGATGCTGTATAAATATGATGTGATGTTACTAAATCAAAGCAGGTGCCTTTGCGCAAAACTAGTAAGCCTATTACATATTCTTCCTGAGCATTTCTTCCTGATGTGTTAAAATATGATTTCTTTCAGAAGGTTAAACAGCACATTAGAAAATAGTAGGGGGTAATGGCCAAACTGTAATTGGAACAATATTTACAAATTATTTTGCTAAGAATATTAGCAAGTCATTTTGAACTTCAGAGAAAAAAAAAATATAAGAAATCATTCTGTTTGACTTTAAGCCATGGAGACATTTATTTTTGCCTTCAGAAAATAAAGTAATTCGCTAACCTCTTGTATTTATGTGATGTTCAAGTTGACTCATTTCTGGAAATTGAAAAACACACATCTGAAACTGGAAAAATATTCCTTAAGTCAGGGTTTGTTCACATCGCTAGAGCCTTCCAAAATGAAGGCACATGATCTTGCTTTCTTCTGTTCTTAAAAAAATGCTTGGAATCTAACTGAGGTTGCTTTCTTAGAACATGTGGAAACCACACTTTCTATCTTGCATATCAATACTATTCCAATACTAATGTTATTATGTACTTAGCTACATGCAAGTAAGAACTAAGGCATGATGTGATATAGCCTTTAATGAACTGAAGAACTATAGATTCTATTCTCAGGAAAACACACAAGATACATATTCTTAAAATTCTACACAACTTCATAGATAGCCCCCAACCCCAAATCCCATTCATGAAATGGGAGGGTTACAATCCTTTGCACTACAGCAATTCTTTCATAAAATCATATGTCTGTTGTACAGTGAATGTACCAGGCCATATTAAGCACTAGGGTCACAGTGGTCTAGTAGCTAGTCAGGGACCTTTCAAGTTATAGAGTTTACAGTCCAGTAGATAAGATGGATATTTATCTAATCACACACACACACAAATGCTTAATTGAAAACTTTGATTAAGTGCTCTGGAGTAAGAATTATATCTTTCTTCAGATATCCTGGGGGCAAGAAGAGACTGGAAGGAAATATTTATAGCAAAGATTGAGAGCAAAAAACCCTACCAACCTAGAATTCTGTACCCTGCAATATTATCCTTCAAAAGTAAAGGAGAAATAAAAACTTTCTCAAACAAAAATTTAAAGAATTTGTTGCCAATAGACCTGTCTCGCAAAAAAATATTAAAAGAAGTTCTTTAGAGAAAAGGAAAATGATACAGGTCAGAAACTCCAATCTACACAGAGAAAGAGCAATGAAGAAGGAATAAGTGAAGGTAAAATACAAACTTTAACTTTTCTTATTTTTCACTGATCTAACATAATTTTGTTCAAAAAATAGCAACAGGGGCACCTGGCTGGCTCAGTCGGTGAAGCATGAAATTCTTGATCTTGGTGTTGTGAGTTCAAGCTCCATGTTGGGTGTAGAGGTTACTTAAAAATAATATATATATATATATTTTAAAAATAGCAACAGTGTATCTGATTATATTTATATATGCTTATGTATGAGAAATAAATGACAGCAATGATACAAGAGACAGGAGGGAGGAATTAGGATTGTTTTGTTAATATAAGGTATTGTAATGCCCATGGTGCAATACAGTGTTACTTGAAAGTGGACTTGGCTTAGGTAAAAATGAATAAATGCAACCACTCTAGGGCAACCGCTAAAAAAGATTTAAAAAATACAAGTATATTACAACAGGGCCTGGCTACATGTAGGAAGGCCTTAAGGAAAAAAAAAAGAATAACAGACAGCATGCTAAGAAAGGAGAGAAAACAGAATCATATAAATTAATCAAAACCACAAAAGGCTGAAAGAGTAAAACACAAAAATAGAAACAAAGAACAAGGGCAAAAAACAGAAAACAGTAGCAAATATAGTGGATAATAACCCAACTATATTGATAATCACTTTGAATGTCAATGGTCCAAATGCATCAATTAAAAGAGATTGTCAGAGTAGATAGAAAACAAAACTTAATTCTATGTTGTCTGTAAGAAACCCACTTAAAATGGAAAAACACACACAGATTAAAAATAAAAAGAGAGAAAGATATACTATACTAATACTATTCAAAAGAAAGCAGAAGTAGCTATATTAAATTCAGACAGAGCAAATTTTAGAGCAAGGAACCCTACCAGTGAAAAGAAGGGCATTACATAATGATAAAAGGGTAATTTTTCTAGAAGACATAACAACCGTTAATGTGTATACACCTAACAACAGAATGCCAAAAATATGAGAGCCAAAAACTGATAAAACTGCAAGTAGAAATAGATGAATGCAGTATTGTAATTGCAAACTTTAATCCCCTCTATCAGAAATGGACAGATCCAGCAGGCAGGAAATCAGCAAGGACATAGCTGAACTCAAGAACACCATCAATCAACTAGATATAACAGAAGTCTATAGATTACTTCAACCAACAACAATAGAGTACATATTCTTCTGAAGTTCACATGGAACATTCACTAATATAGACCACATTCTTGGCCATATAACACAACTTACCAAACTTAAAATAGAAATCATACAATGTCTGCTCTCAGACCACAATGGGATTAAAGTAGAAATTATTTGCAGAAAGACAGCTGGAAAATCCCAAAATACTTGGAAGATTAAATAACACACTGCTAAATAACAGGAGTCAAAGAAGAAATATCAAGAGAAATTAAACAGTATTTTTCACTAAATGAAAACAAAACTTATCAAAATTTGTGGGATGCAGTGTAAGCTGTGCTTAAAGGGAAATTTTAGGGGTGCCTGGGTGGCTCAGCGCGTTAAAGCCCCGCATCGGGCTCTCTGTTCAGCGGGGAGCCTGCTTCCCCCTCTCTCTCTGCCTGCCTCTCTGCCTACTTGTGATCTCTCCCTCTCTGTCAAATAAATAAAATCTTCAAAAAAAAAAAAAAAAGGGAAATTTTAGCATTGAATATATGTGTTAGGTAAAGAGAAAGATCTAAAATTAACCGCCTGAGTTTCACCTTAGGGAACTAGAAAAAGAAGAGCAAATTAAATCTAAAGTAATCAGAAAAAAGAAATAATAAGAATTAGAGTAGAAATCAATGAAATTGAAAACAGGAAATCAATAGAAAAAATTGATTAAAAACAAAAGCTGGTTCTTTGTAAACAGCAATAAAAAAAAAAAAATAAGCCACTAGCCAGGCTAACTAAGAAAAAAAGAGAAGCCACAAATTGCTGATACCAGAAATGGAAGAGGGACATTACTAAAATTCCTAAGGACAACTCTACACCCACAGATAACTTAGATGAAGTCGAGCAATTCTTTGAAAGACACAATCTGGCAAAATTCACACAAGATATAGACTACTTGAATAAGCCTGTATCAATTAAAGAAATTGCACTGGGACGCCTAGGTAGCTGTCAGTCAAGCAGTTAAGCCTTCAGCTCAGGTCATGATCCCAGGATCCTGAGATGTCCCGCATCAGGCTCTTTGCTCAGCAGGGAGCCAGCATCTCCCTCTGCCTGACGCACCCCTGCTTGTGCTTGCGCTCGGGCTCTCTTTTTTACAAATAAAGTTTTTAAATAAACAAATGAATGAATGAATGAATGAATGAATAAATAAATAAATAAATAAATAAATAAAAATGGAAACTGCATCAATAATAACCTTCCAGAACATAAAACGCCAAGCCCAGAGGTGAATTCTACCAAACATTTAAGGGAGAAATAATACCAATTCTCTACAATCTTTCTCAGAAGATAGAGCAGAGGGAATACTTCCTAACTCACTCCATGAGGCCAACATTACCAAACCCAAAGACATTACCAGATGAGAAAACTACAAGCCAATACCTAAAATGAACATAGATGCAAAAACCCTCAACAAAGTATTAGCAAATTAAATTAAAAAAAAAAGTATAAAAGAGAATTATGCACCATGATCAAATGAGATTTATGCCAGGTATATAAGGCTGGTTCAACTTTCAAAAATCAATTAATATAACCCTCTAGTATTGAAGAAGAACAAAGAGGACTGACACTATCTTATTTCAAGACTTACCATAAAGCTACAATTATCAAGAGAGTGTGGTACTAGTGAACTAATAGACAAAATATTTCAACAGAACAGAACAGGAGAGCCTAAAAATAGAGCCCCATAAATACAGTCAACTGATTCTTGACAAAGGAGTAAATGCAATACAATGAAGCAAAGATAGTCTTTTCAACAAATGGAACTGGAACAATTACACATCCACATGCAAAAAAATGAATCTAGACACAGACCTTCCTTCCTTCCTAAAAATTAACTCAATGGACCACACACACACACAGATCACAGACCTAAATGTAAAATGCAAAACTATAAAATATAAAACTTTGAGAACATAGGAGAAAATTTAGATGATCTTGGGTTTGGTGATAACTTTTTAGATACAATATCAAAGGCATGATCCATGAAAGAAAAACTTGATAAAACTTAATGAATGATAATGATAAAATAATAATGATATATGATAAAATAATATAATGATATTGATATATCATTATATAATGATGATATAATGATAAAATAATAATGATAATAATAAAATAATGATAAAACTTAATGAAAATTAGAAATTTCTTCTCTGTGAAAAGACACTGTGAAGAAAATGAAAAGGTAAGACACAGTGGGAAAAATACATGTAAGACATCTATCTAATAAAAGACTGATATACAGAATATACAAAAAGACTCTTAAAACTCAACAATAAGAAAACAAATAACCCAATTAAAAAATGGGCTAAAGACCTTAACAACGGACACTTCACCAAAGAAGATATACAGATGGCAAATAAGCATATGAAAAGATGCTCCGCAGGCAATATAACAAAGAAATGCAAATTAAAACAATTAAGATATCACTACACACCTATTAGAATGGCCAAAATCTAAAACCACTGACATCATCAAATGCTGGTGAAGATGTGGAGCAACAGAAACTCTTATTCACTGTTGGGAATGCAGAATGCTTCAGCCATTTTGGAAGCAAGCTTGGCAATTTCTTACAAAAGTAAACATGCTCTTACCTTACAATCCAGTAATTATGCTCTTTGGCATTTACTCAAAGGAGTTGAAAACTTATGTCCACACACCTATGCACAGAAGTTTATAGCAGCTTTATTTATAATTCCCAAATTTGGAAGCAACCAATACACCTTTCAGTATATGAATATATACCCTTCAGTAGGTGAATGGATAAAGTGTGTATGGTATATCCAGACAATGGAATATTTTTCAGCATTAAAAAGAAATTAGCTATCAAGATATGAAAAGACATACTAGTAAGTGAAAGAAGTCAATCTGAAAATGCTACATTCTGTATGATTCTAACATAAAACATTATGGAAAAGGCAAAACTATGAAGACAAGAAAGATAGTGGTTACCAGGGATTAGGAAGGAAAAGAGGATGAATTGGCAGACACCATTTTTAGGTATTTTTAAGGCAATGAAACTATGCTATAGATACTATAATGGTAGATATATGCCAGTCTATATTTGTCAAAACCCATAGAATACACAACACCAAGAGTGAACCATAATGTAAACTATGAACTCTGGGTGATGATGTGTCAATGTAGATACATCAACTGTAACAAATGTATTATCCTAGTGGGGAGCATATTGATAAGAGAGAAACTATGTATGTGTGGGGATATGGGAAATATCTGTACCTTCCATTTAATTTTGCTGTGAACCTCAAACTGTTTTAAAATATAAAGTCTTTTACTTTTTTTTAAAAAAGATTTATTTGTTTGAGTTGGGGAGGGGCAGAGGGAGAGGGAGAGAGTTTTAAACAGACTCTGCGCTGAGCAGAGACCCTGAGATCATGACCTGAGCTGAAAGCAAGTCAGACACTTAAACAACTGCACCACTCAGGTGCCCCTTAAAATGAAGTCTTTTAGAAAAAAGGAGAAGTATCCACTAGGATGTTAATAACAGCATTATTTATAATAGGGGACAAACAGAAACCAAGATTATGTCTAAAAGTAGGGAGTTAATTTTGACAATCAGATTATACAATAATATGCATTTGTTACATGAGAGTATTTAATGATATGGCAAAAAAAATCAATTATAGTAAATGAAAAAAGCAAGTTATAAAATAGCATGCATAATTAATACTACTTTTATTTTCTGAAATATATTTATGCAGTGAAGTAAAATGGAAGAAGGAAAGCAAAAATTTTAGTGTTATCTTTACAAAGGAAATTATGGGTAATTTTTATTTTCTATTTATCTGTTTTTTAATTAAAAAAATAATGTATTATGTTCATGGTTAAAAAACACCATTATAAAAATTAAGGGCTCAGTAGATACTAGTGAAGAAGGTACAATCATCCTTAGAAGGGACCATTTTTTTGCTATTGGCCTAAGCAAAAAGTATAATGCCTCTTCATATGTATTAGGGGTTTGGTAAATGCTTCACAACTAGATCAACAGAATGAATAATAGCCTCAGAATATTTCAACACATAAGTTCACTACTGCCATTTATTCTACTAGTCATTCTTACCTAAAGAACATCCAAATATTCCATGGTAATTAAGCACTTGAATTACTACCTTTGGGTGAGCAACACTGAGAACTGAACACTACGTGAGAGTGCCCTCTCGTGGTTTCACTGACAGTGTTTTTTATTAGCTTGAGGTGTGTTGAACCACCTCACCAATGGACACAGAAGAACTGGCTAGTTAAAAAAACCACTGGGTAGTGAATTTTTCATGAAGCTAAATTAATTCCATTTAAAGGACTGTCACACTTTATGTAGTTTTTACGTTTCAGTGAAAAAAGAGACAAAAAAAGTAAGTGGACATTTAATAAAATGCTTGTGATGGCAGATAAATTGCCCCTGAGTAGTGGGGAATGGAAGGAGCAGAAAGGAGGTGATGGTGGTGATGGAATATGTACTTATTTAGCAAAACTAAATAACAGCAATCCATGAAAAACAAAATTTCAGCAACTGTACTATTAATCTATTTCCAATACAATAAGATTGAAGTTAATTCTCTAAAGCTTTGACATGTGTGTGGTTTAAGCATCTTTCGGTTGAACAATCTCCATTTAGTACATCTTTGTACTTAGGAAAAAATTTAAATTCTTTATTCTTCCTTTTAAAATGTAGTATATTTCAATTTTTATAAAAATTGGATATAAATCAATCTGAAAAAAAATTTAACCATTTTTCAATGTCATTAAACATGTCTGGTAAATATTTCTGATTATTAAGTTCTTTTTTTTTTAGAGAAATTTTTTTTTTTAAGATTTTATTTATTTATTTGACAGAGAGAGAGAGATCACAAGCAGGCAGAGAGGCAGGCAGAGAGAGAGGGGGAAGCAGGCTCCCCGCCGAGCAGAAAGCCCGATGCGGGGCTCGATCCCAGGACCCTAGACCATGACCTGAGCCGAAGGCAGAGGCTTTAACCCACTGAGCCACCCAGGCACCCCTGATTATTAAGTTCTATCAACTCGTTTTTCTTTGATCTTTCCCCCCAAATTAATGTATTAATGACAAAAAGTAAGCCACTAAAAAACATTTCCTTTTGATAACAGAGGGTGGCCATTATTATTTCCTTTACTCTTCCCTATTTATTATTCCATAGATTCTACTACATATTTAAACCTTCAGATAGAGTTCCTTTATTAAAAGAACTAAACAACAGACTTTAAATGAAGTTTTCATTTCAATTTCACTTCAATGAAATCATTTTTCACATCAAATTTTAAAGTACCACAAATATTTTGCAAGTTTGAATAAAATACTTCTCCACTTTCTTAAGAGATTCCTCACCTCCTAAATAGAAATCACAGGGGCAGTAATGCCATCAAGGATCATATATAAAGTGGTACTGACAATCAACAGCAGAATAATCTATTAACATTCTCATAACACTAGTTTAATGATATTAACATTTTAACCAGAGCTGCATGTATTCTGAAGCTAGCATAATTTTTTGAAGAGCCAGAAAAAAAACAAAATAAAACCTCAAAACAAATTATATAATTTGTAAGCAAAATGTACTTTCTTTCTAGGAAAGTACATTCTTGGGTGAAAGAAAATACCCCTTTGTCACTGTAATGCACTGTAAAAAGCTTTGGGGCCTGACCATTTGGATTTTGG
This sequence comes from Potos flavus, assembly GCA_028534135.1. Taxonomy (NCBI): domain Eukaryota; kingdom Metazoa; phylum Chordata; class Mammalia; order Carnivora; family Procyonidae; genus Potos; species Potos flavus. The sequence continues at coordinate 23,253,779 of CM052897.1, forward strand.
CTTTCCCACTTGCTAAGCAGGCAGGGTTCAAGTCACTTGGCCTTACCCAAAAAATGGAGATGATGCTCTTTCTTTAAAGAATTATTGTGAGAATTTAATAATAATGTATATAAAGGACCCAGCAAACAGTAGAACTAATTAAAATGTAACTACAGTTGGCCCTTGAACAAGGGGGTTAGAGATATCAACTCGCCATGCAGTCAAAAACCCATCTATAACTTTGACTCCCCCAAAACTTAATTACAATCACTAACGGGCTGTTGACTTGTCGCCTTACCGATAACATAGTCAATAAACATGTATTTTACATGTTGTATGTATTTTATATTGTATTCTTACAATAAAGCTAGGGAGAAGAAAACGTTACGAAGAAAATCATAAGAAAGAAAAAATACAGTTGCAGTACTGGACTTTATATAAAAAAAAAAAATCTGTGTATAAATGGACTTGCATAGTTCAAACTTGTGTTGGTAAGGGCCAACCATAATTTAATTATTTCCCAGAAGCCACAAGAAAGAATTGTTAACATTTATTTTCTGGATAGACCTCATGAGTTTCTTTTCAAAGGCAATTTAAAAATCTCCTTGAGAAGGAGAACGATGCACATTTCTATTAATCATATTTATACTACTAACAATATTTGGCTGATCATCTAAAAATACTTAATCATACTAGACACATAAAAATAAATGGTAGACCTTAATATCTCAAAAGCAAAGTAAGATGAAGTAGGTTTCTGTAAGAATGTCAAATCCACAATTCCCTTATATAAAGAAACATACATTCTAATATATGAACACACTTTATTATTTTGCTAAATAACATATTAGTGAATATACTCAATGCATTTTCTCAAATGGCAAATGAAACACAAGATAACATCTTTTCGATTCCTGAAAACCTCAGTATCATCTGTCTTTTGGAGGATCCAGTTTCCTACGACGTCTATGATACCTTGAAAAGAAGAAAATATTTAAGGTATTATTTTAGTAAATGTTAACTGTTCCTGAAAGAAATACCAAATTTCTATGATTAGTTTGTTGTTCGTTAGTACTCAATGATCTCAGTGAAACCTAATATATGTATGTTAGATATATATCCAAGATAAATATTTAAATTTTTCTTAAGAAGCAGCCACATTTCCCCACTGTGAAAATTTTTTCTACTAAGTAAGCATTTTGGAAAGGTTTTTTTGCCACTCTTGAGGTTAATTTCAATATGGTAACCTGGATAATTGATCCTCATTAACAATTAACAATTGTCTTGGGGTGCCTTGGTGGCTCAGCCAGTTAAGCAGCTGCATTCAGCTCAGGTAATGATCCCAGGGTCCTGGGAAGAAGCCCCGCATTGGGCTTCCCGCTGAGCAGGAAGCCTGCTTCTCCCTCTCCATCTTCCCCTCCTCCTGGCTTGTGCTTGCTCGCTCGCTCTCAAATAAATAAAAAATAAAACCTTAAAAAGACACACAAGAAAACAAATTAATAATTGTCTTTTGAATATGCTCTATTAAAGTTTTATTTATAAGGGGATGTTCCCCCCTAAATGGAGGTCTCTTAAAATCATGTTTTAATATACAACAGGATACAATTAATATTGTTTCTAGAAAATGTACGTCACAAAAAACGTAAGAAGTGCAAATTAAACAGTGAGGAACTTTTGTTCTTGCAATCACAAATATTTTAAAAATCCTAAGGCCCGGGGCACCTGGGTGGCTCAGTGGGTTAAAGCCTCTGCCTTTGGCTCAGGTCATGATCTCAGGGTCCTGGGATCGAGCCCCGCATCGGGCTCTTTGCTCAGCAGGGAGCCTGCTTCCCCCTCTCTCTCTGCCTGCCTCTCTGCCTACTTGTGATCTCTCTCTCTCTGTCAAATAAATAAATAAAATCTTAAAAAAAATATTAAAAAAAAAAAATCCTAAGGCCCAACCCAAGCACAGGTGTGATAAAATAAGCAACATCACACCCAACTGGTTAAAGTATTAACCAGTACAATACTTATGAAAAGCAGTGTGGATATATATATATCAAAAAATATTTTTAAATAGTATAGCTTTTGATCTAGTAATTCCTCTTTTGGAAATCTAGTCTAAAGCATATAGAAAAATAGTTAAAATATTAACTATCTTAATACTAAAATATTAAATATTAATCAGGGAGGGGGAGATACAGGATGTAAATGTATATATACAGTATGATTAAAGCCATGTAAAAATACACGAACTAACAAAACTTAGGAAAGATATAAAAAGAGAAATGAATTGCATTGTTAGCAGTGACTGACTCTGAGTGATTTCACCAGGGAGAATTTTTCTTTGTGTCTTTGCATTTCCTTATATTCTTTATTGATTTAAGAGAATTTCTACACAGAGCACATGTGCTTATGGTAATGAGTTATCTTCAGAAATTCCCTTAAGACCACATTTTGGGAAGTTGGTCTGAGTTTTATTTACTTTTCTGCTAATGTAGAAATCCAATGTAAGGATTTCTACACCATAAATGGTAAGACACGTATGTTATGCTCTTCACTTGTGATTAAGATATTAAAGCATTCTTTTTTGCTTATCTTATGGTTTCATACCAGCAACTCTCCTATACATTGTTTTTTGATACTGATTTTTTGAAAATTGCAAAAAAGAAATTAAGTTGAAAAAATAAAGTACATCTATATACAATAACAGAACATTAAGTTGTAAAATAATACATATTGCATAATACAATTTATGTAAACTTTTCTATAGGTACTTATACTGGCATAGAAAAATTATAGAAAATTATCATTTTCTTAAGGGTTCCAGTTACGTGCCAGATAATCAAGGTTTTACTAGTGCAATCCTGAAAGGTGTTTTCTCAAAGCAGCTAGTCACCAGAACAGGGGTTTGGGAAGTCACATTTTTTTTTTTTAAGATTTTATTTATTTATGGGGGAAGAGAAAGAGAGCATATGCACATGAGTGGAGGGGAGGGGCTGAAGGAGAGGGAGAAGCACACTTCTCATGGAGCAGGGAGACAGACATGGGGCTCAATCCCAGAACCCTGAGATCATGACCTGAGCTAAGGCAGATGCTTAACCAACTAAGCCACCAGGCGCCCCGGGAAGTCACACTTTTTTACGATGCATGAATTTCAATATCTGCTACAATCACTAGCCAGGAGCAAGCACCTTAATTATAGGGTGCTCTTATAACTTATCATCAGACTCGGACCCTTGAGAGAATTAAAAACCCATCCTACTAATAATTAACAAGAGAGTTAAACCAAGACTATTCATGGAAAACCAAGACACACGGTTACCCTTCTTAAATTACACAATGACTCATGACATCTGAAATATTTGTCCAGTTCTTAATCCAGAGAAATTTATTTACTGTTTCACACTGCAGCCTGATATTCAAATCTGTTTCCTACTGATGGGAGTAACTAATTTTTGTGGCCTCCATGGAAATATAGTAAAAGTTATTTAAATAAAAGAGTACTGCTATTTAGACATTTATAGGATTGCTCTACATTTCAAGAAATTTAAAATTATTTTCCAAATCCTTCTTCCTTTCCATCCAGCCTTCTTTCAATCCTTCCATCCTTCTTTCCTTTTATACATTTATAGGATTGCTCTACATTTCAAGAAATTTAAAATTATTTTCCAAATCCTTCTTACTTTCCATCCAGCCTTCTTTCAATCCTTCTGTCCTTCTTTCCTTCAACATAACTTTAGACCTGGTAGAGCTATCTTATATCTTCTCTTTTAAGAGGTATTATGAGAATCAGGATCATTTACCCATTCACTTAGTTTTAGATGTGTGAGCATCTACTACATGCCAGCCACTAGATGCTAAGAATTCTGTAGTACACAAAACAAGACAAAATCTCCACCCTCATGAAGCTTACGTTCCAGTGCAGGAGACAAGAAAACAAGTAAGTTGGCCAAGGAAGGTTTCAGGGAGTAAAAACCCAAAGGAAGTGAGAAAGCTAGGTTTGCTGATACTAGCAGGAAGAGAATTCTATGTAGTGTGAACAGCAAGTGTAAGGGCTTTTAAGGGAAGGCATGTTCAAGGAATGGTCAAGAGGCCATGTGGCTGGAACAGAGTAAACAAATAGGAAATGAGAGTGGAGAGGTAATGGAGGATCAGATCACACAGGTTCTTATAGGTTAACAGTTAAGGCCTTTAGCTTTTTTCTGAGTAAGATGGGAAACTATTGGAAGGTTTTCGATAGAAAAATTTTAAGAACTAAGGGAAGTTTAAACAATGTTACTCTGGCAATGTGCGAAGAACAGACTGTAGAGAAGTAAAGAAGAAGGAGGGAGACAGGCAATTCAATAATTCAATAAACCAGGCAAAAGATGGTGACATGGACCAGGATGGTGGCAAAAGGAATGGTGATAAATTGTCAAATGTGGATACATTTTGGGAGACAGAGCTAACAAGATTTGCTGACAGACCAGATGTTGGGTGTGAGACAAAGAGGAGTAAAGAATGGCACCAAAGTTTCTGGCCCAAGCCACTGGAAGAATAGAGCTAGCATTAACTGAGAGGGGGAGGGCTGCAGGAAAAGCTGGTTTGTGGGAGACCATCAGAAGATCCGTTAGAGACAATATTAAGTTAGGGATGCCTATTAGACATGTCAAGTAGGCAGCTGGATGAATATACAGTTCTGGAGGTCAGGCGACAGGTCTTGACCAGAGACAGAAGTGGGAGCCATTAGAATGCAGAAGGTGGGAGTCATTAGAATGCAGAAGTTGGGGCGCCTGTGTGGCTCAGTGGGTTAAAGCCTCTGCCTTTGGCTCAGGTCATGATCTCAGTGTCCTGGGATCGAGCCCCGCATCAGGCTCTCTGCTCAGCAGGAGCCTGCTTCCCCCCCGCCCCTCTGCCTGACTCTCTGCCTACTTGTGATCTCTCTCTCTCTCTCTGTCAAATAAATAAAAAAAAAATCTTAAAAAAAAAAAAAGAGTTGGATGCATAACTCACTGAGCCACCCAGGCACCCCAGTTTTCTATTTTTGCTCCTTGTTATTTCCTTCTTTCTGCTTACTCTGGGTTTAATTTGTTCCTTTTTTAGTTTCTTAAGGCTTATTGTTTAGAAACCTGTCTTCTTTTTTAATTTAAATTTTTAATGCTATAAGTTTCCCATTAAACACCGCTTTGGTGCATCCCACAAATACGGATATGTTTTCATCTTAATTCAATTCAAAATGGTTTTTAATTTCTCTTGTGATTTCTTCCTTCATCCATGCATTATTTAGCAGTGAGTCAATTTCTAAATATTTTTGAAATTTTTCAGATACCTTTCTGTTACTGACTTCTAGTTTAATTCTGTTGTGATCACAAGGCATACTTTGTATGATTTCAGTCTTTGAGATTTGTTTTATGGCCCAGATTATGGTCTGTCTTGGTGAATGTTTCACATACATTTGAAAAGTAGGTGTATATTATGCCATTATTGCTGGTAGTGTTCTAAAAATATCAATTAGGTCCACTTGGCTGATAGTGTTGTTCAAGTTTCAAGTTCACTAATTTTCTGTTTATCTAGTTAATTATTATTAGAGTAACACTGAAATCTACATCTGTACTTATGGATTTTTGTATTTCTCCTCCTAATTCTGTCTGTGTTCATATATTTTGAAGTTCTGTTATTAGTTGTATATATGTTTATTATATATTTTCTTGATGAACTGACACCTTTATCTTTATGAAGTCTCCTTTTTATTGCTGCTAATATTTTTCTGAAATATAATTTGCCTAGTATTAATAGCCTATCCAGCCTTCTTTTGACTAGTGTTTACATGATCTGTCTCTGTTCTTTTACTTTTAACCTGCCTGTGTCTTTATATTTCAGATGGGTTTCTTAGAAGTGGAAAATAATTGGATTTTGCTTTTTTGTCCAATTTGACTTTTCATTTCAGTAGCAAGCCATCTTAAATGCTGTTTCCTTTGATTTTCAGTACTTTCATTTTTCTACCATTTGCTCTTAGCTCACTTTCTTCATGAAATTTGATTATAGTCATTTTGAATGGCTGTTACCCCGTTAGCCCAAGTATATATAACTGTAGGTGATTAGATATGTTAATGTTATTTTTATATTTGTAGGTAATTTTTTATTTACATCTCCTGCTCTAGATTATTCTCTCTTCATCAGGAATGCATCTTTTGTTTTTTACTTTTCCACATGATCTCTAATACAGTATTCTTAATACAGTGTGTGGAAGCTCAGTTGCTATCTGATGAAATATTATCTTACCTAATTATCTTCACGCTTCTTGAAGGTGTTCCATTTTTCTTTGAAATGGTACTTTATTTATGGTAGTTTTGGGGATGAGCCACTGATAAATTTCTCAGTGATTCTTAGAAGTTTTATTCCCAGAGTTTAGATATCAAATTATGTGGGTTTATTCGATTCCCATTTTATTTAGGAGAGTCTCAGGTAGAGTAAGATGTTCCTTATTATCAAATTCTTAACCAAGGTCAGCAAAGTGAGTTATGATCCCAAGGTTTTGCTCACTTCATTCAGTCCTGAACCTACATGCATTTAATTATTGACCTTACCCAGAGTGGGTGGGCTGAAAGGATAGGCAGTATGACTGTACAAAACTGATGCTGTGAAATAGCCCAGTGGCCAGTAAACATTGGTGATTATATTATCTCAAGTCTGGAAGTCTAAAGTTAATATTGTTACGACTAAATTGGTGAATTGCCTTTTGCCTTTTCCTAATCCTGATGATCTTATTTACTTTAAAATGGCAATTCAAAGAATCTTAGATTTGGGCTTTATGCCGAGAGCGGGTGCGAGATGCTGAGGGTGAGAGAGAGGGAGAGAAGGATCACAATAGGCAGAGCAATCCATTCTCAACACTTCTACGTAACATTGTACATAAGACTCTAACCTGCGCAATAAGGCAAGAAAAAGAAATAAAAAGCATACAGATTATAAAAGAAGAAGTAAAATTGTCTTTATTCAATGATACCATGATCATCTACACAGAAAATCCTAAGAAACGTATTTTAAAAACTACTAGAACTACTCTCAAGATCACGGGAGACAACATCAATAAACAAAAATCAATCATATTTCTACAACAAATAAAACTGTATTACAAACAACAAATTTTTGGAAACAAATTAAAAACCTAATACTATTTATAATAGCATAAAAATTATGAAATATTTGAAATAAATTTAACAAAAAATATAGCATATTCATACACTGCAAATTATATAAAACACTGTTAAGTAGAAAATTTTTAAAGACTTATAAATGGGGAAATATACCATTTTAATGGTCAGAAAGATTCAATACCATTAAGACAGCAATTCTGAAACTGATCTAGAGACTGAATGCAATCTCTGTCAAATCCCAGCAGGCTTTTTGTAGAAACTGATAAGGTGATTCTAAAATTTATATGGAAATGCAAAAGACCTAAGATTGCTGAGACAACTTTGAAAAAAAGAACAAAATTAGAGGACTTTACCTGATTTCAAGACTTAGTTAAAATTATTTAGCCAAAACAGAATGGTATGGCAAAGATAGACAGTGGAACAAAATGGCAAGTCCAGGACCCACATATATGGTCAACTGAGTTTCAACAAAGTTGGTAGGACAATTCAGTGGCAAAAGATAATATATTCAACTAATAGTGTTGGAACAACTAGAGATATATATATATATACACACACACACACACACATATGTATATATATATATGAATATGTAGATATATGTATGTATGTGTATATATATATATGCCAAAAAAATGAACCTCAGCTTATGCCTCACACCATATATAAAATTAACGGTAAATGGATCAGAGACCTAAACGTTAGAGCTTCAAATATAAAACTTCTAGAGAAAAAAAACAGAAGAAAGTCTTAGTGACCTTGGATCAGGCAAAGATTTTTAAAGTAGAATGTAAAAAGCCTGAACTAAAAGGAAAAATTTGTAAATTGGACTTTACAAAAATAATAAAAATTTTTGATCTTTAAAATACACTATTAAATGAAAAAGCAAGCCACAGAGAGAAAATATTTGCAAGACATTTATCTCACAAAGGACTTTGATCCACAAGTTTTATACCATAAGACAACTAATCTGCTTTTTAAAAGTAGTCAAAAGCTTTTTACGGATATTTCACCAAAAACAAACAAACAAAAAAAACCCCAAACCAAAAAAACCTCCCAAATGTACAAAGGCCAATAAGCACATGAAAAGATGCTCAAAATCATAAGCAATTAGGGAAACATAAATTTAAACCACAATGAAATACTACTACTCACTCAACAGAATGACTAAAGTTAAAAAGACTGATAACAGCAAGGGTTGGGAAGGATATGGAGCAAATGGAACTGTCACATGCTGCTGGTGGGAATGAAAAATGGTTCAGTCACTTTGACTGTTTCTTATGAATTTAAACATGTCTTTATTATATGACCAACTAATCCTACCCCTTAGGTATTTACCCAAGAGAAGTGAAAATATGTCAATGATGACTTGTACTTGAATATTTATGCAGCTTTAGTCATAACGGCCCCAAAATGGAAAGAATCTAAAATGTCCATCAACTGGTGATTAGATAAACAAATTGTGAGTATCCATACAAGAGAATATTACTCAGAAATAAAAAAGGATAAACTATTGGTAAACACAACAAAGATGAATCTCAAAAGCATTATACTAAGTTAAATAAGCCAGACACAAAAGGCTCCAGACCGTATAATTCCATTTACATGGAATTCTAGAAAGGGAAAAACATAAAATTCTAGAAATTCATGAAATTCTAAAAAGTGATAGGAAGGAGATCAGTGACTGCCAAGGGTGGGGGCTAAAGGGAAAAAACTCACTGCAAAAGAGAGAACTTTTTAGAATGATGAAACAATCTTTATTCTGACTATGGTAGTAATCATACAATTGTATACACATTTGTCAAAACTCATTACAGTGAATACATAAAACTGGTGAATTTTTCTGTATGTAAATTATACCTCAAAATCATCTATCTAAAAAAGATACTTCAAAAGCAGTAGAGGAAAACTATGACTAGGAGACAATATTAATAATTATCATTACCATATCTTCACTGAGCATATAGCATATGCTAGGTATTTAACTTACATGATTATATATTTTTTTAAAAGATTTTATTTATTTGTTTGACAGAGAGAGAGAGAGAGAGAGCATAAGCAGGGGGAGCAGCAGGCAGAGGGAGAAGCAGACTCCCCACAGAGCAGGGAGCCCTACATGGGACTCAATTCCAGGACCATGGGATCATGATCTTAGCCAAAGGCAGATGCTTAACCAACTAAGCCACCCAGGCTTCCCTTACATGATTATATTTGATATCAAAATCATCATGCAATATTTACCCAAAGAATATGAAAACACTAATTTGAAAAGATGTGCACGCCTTTATGCTTACTGCAATATTATTTACAATAGCCAAGACATGGAAGCATTCCAAGATGTGGCACATATATATATTTTTCCCAATGGAATATTACTCAACTATAAAAAAGGATGAAATGTTGCCATTTGCAACAACATGGATGGATCTAGAGTCTAGAGGATATACATTGCTAAGTGAAATAATCAATCAGAGAAAGACAAATACCATATGATTTCACTCATATGTGGAATTTAAGAAACAAAACAAATGAACAAAGATAAAAAGAGACAAACCAAAAAACAGACACTTAACTATAGAGAACAAATTGAGGGTTACCAGAGGAGAGGTGGGTGGGGGGACAGATGAAATAGGTAAAGGGGATTAACAGTACACTTATCATGATGAGCGCTGAGTAATATATAGAATTGGTGATTCACTATATTGTACACCTGAAACTAATGTAACACTGGAATTAATCAATTACCTTTTTATGCCAGGCAAATTAGGCATTATTATTTCTATTTTCTTTATTAATAACAAGATTAAATAGCTAGTAACTAGCAGAAGGAAGATGATTTGAGTAAGCCCAGTCCCCTTTAAAACAAAGTTATATACTCAGAAAAGAGCTTTGCTTTATTGGAGTTTAAAAAACACAACATTGACTATAATATGAGATAGGTCTATTCATATACGAAGAGTTTAACAGTGTTTATGGGGCATAAGGAATGAGTAAGTATAGAGAAAATTTCTACTTTACACTTTACTGCATTGTTTAAATATACTTTAAAAAAGCATTTTGTATCTGTGAATAAAAACTTATTTAAAAAGATATTATATACCCACAATTATTAAATTCATAATGGGTCCCAGGCTTTTGATTGCCATGATTTAAAAACTGTGAAATATTTAATAAAACATCCTTCTATGCACTACCTAATGTTTAAGAAGATCTCAATGGCATCTAGAAATCAATACTTGAAAATGGCTTACATTAATCCAAAATAAATATTTAGATACCAAACAAATACTTGTTGAATGATTAGTGCTCACATCTTAGCTTATTTAAAATTCTGAAAGATGATGCCATCAGAAGGACAATGTCTATTGGTAAAAATTTTCTTTATATACATAAGCTAGCATCTGGAGTTTTTCTGCTAAACTTTATTAGGAGAGATACTGGGATAATCAACTGCATCTAATTAAAGTCTGCTTAAAATTGCAAATGCCGGAGCACCTGGGTGGCTCAGTCATTTAAGCAGCTGCCTTCAGCTCAGGTCATAATCCCAGGGTCCTGGGATCGAGCACCGCATTAGGCTCCCTGCTCGGCAGATAGCCTGCTTCTCCCTCTCCCTCTGCCTGTCGCTCTGCCTACTTGTGCTCTCTCTCTATCTCTCTGTCAAATAAATAAATAAAAATCTTGGAACGCCTGGGTGGCTCAGTCGGTTAAGCGGCAGCCTTCAGCTCGGGTCATGATCCCAGGGTCCTGGGATCGAGTCCCGCATCGGGCTCCTTGCTCAGCGGGGAGCCTGCTTCTCTCTCTGCCTCTGCCTGCTTGTGCTCTCTCTCTGACAAATAAATAAATAAAATCTTAAAAAAAAAACAAAAAACAAATTAAAAAAATAATAAAAATAAAAATCTTAAAAAAAATTGCAAGTGCCTCGTAATCCTGATGGGACAAAACATACCAAGAGATTAAATCAATTAGCAGTCAAAAGCTAATAAGCAATAATAAGATTAAATAAGTAAATAAGATTAAACATAGGTGGTATACTAGACATAAAAGTCTGAGGATAACATGCATGATTTTAAGACTCCCTAATGGTCTTCTTGCCTTCAATTTTGTTCCCTTCGAGTCCCCTTTACAGGATTTTTATAACTACAGTGATTTGGTTATACACAAAAGATGGAAGATGACTGTAGCAATATGGAACACGCAGGAAGAAAACAGGTACTGAAAGTCATCACAGAAGAATTTCAAGATAGGGCTTGAACTAAAATATCTGGACAATGAGACAAAATATAAACTATAAACACAAGTGATGCTATGAATCATGGAAAGAAATCACAGAATACAGTAATGACATAGATATGGGCTAAGAAATGGTTTACTAATTTGTTTCCACATATTCTAAACCCAGAGAGCATGTATAAACAAAGTGAGTACTAAATATGAAAGAAAAATCAAAGAAGAGGATGTAAGACAGAAGCAGGAATTGAAAAACACCATGGTGGCCAAAAAATTGCAGATTTTTTTCCTGGGAAATTGATACAGAAATGTCACTTTTATTAGAGAAAGATTATTAAGGGAGGAACTTTTTTAAGACAGAAAAAGAAGAGCTGTGTTTTTGTTATAATGAATTTAAAACTTTGGACAGATATCTATTTTGAAATTTCTAAGGACAATGATACTGGGAATAAGACCAAGGAAATAAATGGGCACCTGGGTGGGTCAGTCGGTTGGGGGTCTGCCTTCTGCTCAGGTCATGGTCCTGGGGTCCTGGGATTGAGCCCTGCATCGGGCTGCCTACTCAGCCAGGAGCCTGCTTCTCCCTCTCCCTCTGCTGCTCCCCCCCTGCTCGTGCACTCTCTCTCAAATAAATGTAAAAAAAAATCTTTAAAAAAAAAAGTAGACCAACGAAATAAAAAAATGTATAATGGAGCATATCATCTATATAATAAATGTAATTGAAGCTCTTAGAATGAATTTCAGCAAGACACAGAGTATGAGACTAGAGCCCTAAGGAATCTCTATTTTACCTAAGGATAAGGGAGGAAGTACCTTCTGAAGAGAAACTAAATAAGTAAACCAAGCTCCAGATCCATACATCCATTTGCTTTCAGAATTGCTCCCCAGCAGAAGGATCCATTGACCCTTCAGACTCAATATGACCAACAATGAGTTCATCTTCCTGTCAAACCTGTTTCCCCATGTGTATGAATGGCACCACCATCTACCCAAACACGTCTTCAGAAACTTGGGAGGCTGCCTGTCTCTTCCCATGCCTAGTCAGTGACCTACTGCTGTTAATTTAAGTTCTCTCTTTTTTCCCTCCTCCCTCCTATTATTTCCTCCTTTTATCATAGTCCTTGCTTTTATTTCCCCCCTTTCTATTCCCATTTCTGGACCTTTCACTGAGATCTTCAATAAATTTCACCTAGACTATTATAACAGTTTCCAAAACAGGTCCCTCTGACTCCAAACTTTCCATATATCACCTTTCCATATATACTTTCCATGTATCCCAAGTACAGAACCCACTTTATGATTTTCTAATGCATTAACTTTTCTTCTTAAAATTTGGTTAATGAAAATAAAATCCAACCTCAGCACAACACAAACTCCTTCATAAGACTTACACTCCCTCTTCATATTCTGGGTCCCATCCAAGCTGAACTACTTGCAATTTCCCCAGTATACTCTATGACATCCTGTTCTATTGGCCTGTGGAGCCTTTTCTGTATTCCCCATGGCTAGCTCCCAACCATTCTTCAAGGCTCAATAGCTTTACTTTGTTTATTTATTGTATTATCTTCTCTCCTTGACTATAAACAACTTGTAAACAAGGACTGTATTTTTGATCTTCCAGCACTTAGCAGAGCAGGTGGATGAATGTATACTCATTAATTCCTTAAGCATGTCCTGCCATGCTTAGTTACTGGCTTAGTTACTGGCTGACTAAGTGAGTAAGAACAAAGTTTGTTCAAACATAAACAATTAAAAATAGTCAGCTCTCAGTTTTGGTAGGGAATAAGACAGATATAAAAGAAAGAAGAATCAAAAGAAGAAAAATAATTAAAGCCAGAGTCAGATAGGTGGTAAGAATCCACGTAATAAAATGTGACTACTAGGAAACAGGGGCAACTAAGTTTCTAAAGGAACTGAGAACCATATACACTGCCCAATCATTTGCTGTACCCCATTTTTTTAACAATAACTTGGAATCTGTTAAATAAATGGGTAGGTAGGCTGAGAACAAGATCAATTATTTGGCAGGAGGATGAATAAAAACAGTAAATGACTATTATCACAGAACAGAAAAATTTTCAAGAAATCTTGCAAAATTCACTGAAAGCTTTGGTTAAATTCCCCCACTAAAATTAAAGAAAAAAGAAGTACTATTTCATTTTAGCTATCCTTTATGTACATCTAAAAATAGAATTTAGTAGTTGATCATACTGGGTGTTAATTTCCCCATGCAGAATACAACCTTGGAAGTTTGTTAATGCAAGAAAAGTCACATAATCTTTTAGTTGACAAGTGGGAGTTAAAGAAAAGAACTTACTGTCCATGAGGATACCAACGGTGCTTAGTAGTAAAGAACATTTTGCTAAGTTGTTCTATCACGGGCCCTTGCTCAAAGCGCTCGTTTTTTTCTTCTAATCTGGTTTTCAGCACTTGGTCATGTGTTTCTTCATTATTACGCACAGGATCCGGCCGAGGGATAGGCTACAAAATAATCAGTAATCAACAGCATCAAAATGTAGGCATGTTAACCAGCATTTGATTGAGTTTACAACACAACAATTACCACACTCTGGAATTCATTATAGTACCTCAAGGTAGGTAAGTAAGTTTTCAGAACAGATTTTTACTTAGTTGCATTATTCATTAAAGAATCAGTAACAGGGGCGCCTGGGTGGCTCAGTTGGGTAAGCATCTAACTCTTGATCTTGGCTCAGCTCATAATCTCAGGATTGTGAAATCGAGCCTCGTGTCAGGCTCTCACTGGGCGTGGGGCCTACTTAAGATTCCCTCTCCCTATCCCTACCCTCTTACACTATTGGTGGGAATGCAAGCTGGTGTAGCCACTCTGGAAAACAGTATGGCGGCTCCTCAAAAAGTTGAAAACAGAGCTACCCTATGACCCAGCAATTGCACTACTTTGTATTTACCCTAAAGATACAAATGTAGTGATCCGAAGGGGCACCTGCACCCCAGTGTTTATAGCAGCAATGTCCACAATAGCCAAACTATGGAAAGAGTCCAAATGTCCACCAACAGATGAATGGATAAAGATGTGGTGTGTGTGTGTATGTATGTGTGTGTGTGTGTGTATATATATAAATATATATATATATAAATATTACTCAGCCATCAAAAAATGAAATCTTGCCATTTGCAACAACATGGATGGAATTAAAGGTTATTAAGTGAAATAAGTCAATCAGAGAAACACAATTATCATAGGATCTCACTGACATGTGAACTTAAAAAACAAAACAGAGGATCATAGGGGAAGAGAGGAAAAAGTAAAACAAGACAAAAACCAGAGAAGGAGACAAACCATAAGAGACTCTTAATCATAGGAAACAAACTGAGGGGTTCTGGAGGGGACAGGGTTGGGGGATAGGGTAAGTGGGTGATGGACACTAAGGAGGGCACATGATGTAATGAGCACTGGGTATTATATAAGACTGATGAATCACTGACCTCTACCTCTGAAACCAATAATACATTATATATTAATTGAATTTAAATAAAAACAAATAAAAAAAGATTCTCTATCCCTCTTCTTCTGCCCCTCCCACACCTCTCTCTCCTCCTCCTCTAAAAAAAAAAAAAAAAAAAAAAAGAAAATGAAATATTTTTCCTCTCATATCAAGTTTTGGGTTTCTTTTCCAATAATAAAGTTCTTATTTAATGTTATTGTTCCCCTAATAATAAAGCATTTATTACTTTAATTTTTATTTCCCAAAACTATAAACTGTGCCCATTATTTTTTAACCTGGAAGTTTATAGTCTCAGGTGCCTGGGGTGGATCAGTCAGTTAACCATCTGCCTTTGGCTCAGGTCATGATCCTGGGGTCCTGGGATTGAGTCTCGCATCGGCTGCTTCTCCCACTGCCTCTGCCTCTCCCCCTCTCTCCCTCTCATGAATAAACAAATAAAATCTTACGGAAAAAAAAGTTTACAACCTCTAACCTTGCTTACCATTAAAGTGAGATACAATGAAAATGGTATTTCTTATACGCAAAGGAAACAAAAAAGTTTCAATGTTGTCACTTTAGGTGACTGAAATGTCATCAAATGATACTTTATAGTAATGTGAGTACTTTTTCACCTAAAGACATCAACTACTAAAAATTTCATTTCCTCCCCAACACATTTGAGTGATTATAACATATTCTCATCAGTAACACTAGCTCGTTAAAGCCTTTAAGAATCACTATTTTGGAAAGTCAAGTCATGTATATTTTAAATATTAAATGATAACGTATGTAACACAAGGTGGTAACACTGTCTTGCTTTACAAATACCATATATATGTATTACAATACATGAAAATCTGAATTTATAACCAGAAAGAAAACAATTCAAACATAAATGTCTTTACATTCATACACTATTAATGACAACTACTACATTCTCGCATTGTATTAAATGTTACAGTATATATTTATATTTGTTATGCATATGTACATGAAAAAATAAGACTTCTTTAAAAAGCAGTATCTAGGCACACAAAGGGGGAACAATTGGCTCAGGACTGCAGAAATGCAAAGTAACAAAAAGATATTAGTGAGAGGTAGAATAGGAGCCGAGTCAGAGCCTTGTTACAGAGTACAGAATGTATTCTACAAGGGATAACAAATATTACAAGTAAAGAAAAGTAGGAAAGAACACACAATAAAGGGATAAACTTTAAAAATGGATCTTGAGGGTAACTGGATGGCTCAGTCAGTTAAGTGTCTGCCTTCGGCTCAGGTCATGCATGATCCCAGGGTCCTGGGATGGAGTCCTGCATCAGAATCCCTGCTCAGCGGAGAGTCTGCTTCTCTCTCCCTCTGCTCCTCCCCCCTACCCCCCGTACACGTGCACATGCACACACACTCTGTCTCTTTCATTCTCTCTCAAATAAATAAAAGCTTTAAAAAAATAAAAATAGATCTTGAGAAACCAGATTATGAAAGGCCTTCAAAGTCAGACTTATAAGCAACAATTTGAGGTAAGCAGAAATAAGGAACCACTTAGTGTGAGAGGGAATGAGGAGGTAGTATAATAAAGAGGTTAAGAACATGAGGTTTGGTCTCTAATTCTACCACTTAATAGCTCTGTGACCTTGGACAAGTGATATAAGCTCTTAATTTCCCTTTCTGTAAAGTCAGAGAAATGATACCTACCCAAAAGGGCTTAGTGAGGATTAAATGAAATAATAATATATGGTATGCTTAGCTGTCCCTTGTACTCTTAATTAAGAGTTCAATAATGGTAGGTAGCTACTAAGATTTCTTTAAGGCCTCAAACAGGAGAGAAGTGATATAAATTTACTTAAAAAAAAAAAGTTCTGGGGCGCCTGGGTGGCTCAGTCGTTGGGCGTCTGCCTTCGGCTCAGGTCATGATCCCAGGGTCTTGGGATCGAGCCCCATACTAGGCTCCCTGCTTGTTGGGAGGCCTGCTTCTCCCTCTCCCTCTGCCCCTGCTTGTGTTCTCTCTCACTGTGTCTCTCTCTGTCAAATAAATAAATAAAATCTTTAAAAAAAAAAAAAAAGTTCTCCTTAGACATTTAGTTATTTTAAAAGACTATCACTTGGATGTAAAGTGAAATATTAGTTAAGTGTCTTTGCAAGTTACTATGAGACCCTCAGAGGTCTAGCAAACACAAGATTAGAGCCTATAATAGTTTTCTCTATTTTATGTGACTGTACTTATTGCTAAAGATCAAATGTTTTTAGTATTATCAAAAGTTAAGTTGTTTTCAAGCATTCATGAATCTTCCATTGTCTCTCTTCCTATTCCCAAGCAGGCTCAATTCTAATATATCACAAATTCTCTCTGCTTTGTATGATTAAAAACACTTCTTTTCCAGGCACACAGATAAAAAGACATTGGAATTAATGGATTCTTCAAAGTCTATACCAAGAGTCTCTGGCTGATTCAGAATTGATTTTTGATCTCCTTGATCAAACTTCAAAGAAAGGCTACATGACTATTTCAGTAAAAAGGAAAAACTAAAAACTGTCAACTTTAAAAAACACTCAGAACTGTCATCCTGAATTTTCCCTGTTTCTCTTAAGAATTTTCAAAATTTGACTTTTGAAATTTTCCACTAAATCAGCCACTGAAAAGAACTGCCTAGTACTTACATTTTAAACTTTCCAAGTCATTATTTCTGCCCCTGATATAATATCTTTATTTTCCTACACAAGAAATCCTAAATTCTAGAAAAACATTTTTAGAATATTAGTACTTTTAATAAAATATATACTCGGCAAAAGAAGAAAGTAGGATCTTTCTACCTGGATCTGTGAAAAACAATCAACCTGTTTTAAATTACCAGAAAACCAAAGATGCAAATCATCCTAACTTTCTTAAAGCCAGTCTCAGTAGATACTTCTACATATGACCAGGATCTTTGTATGCAGAATGCTTTCCAGGGCCTAGAGAATGAAAGGGCACACTGGAGTTGCAGCAGCCCTACCTCCTTAAGAAAAGAAAAAAATCAAAACTAAACTTCAAGTCATGTTGGAAGGTGTTTATTATCATGAGAATGATATCTGCATGATTTATAAATCTAGATTCAAAAAGAACACACTGTATTCTAAATTCTAACAGTACCACGTTTTCAAGAATGTTTCTTATTGTGCAGCCCAATCTACAATTTATTACTTGAGCAACAAAAAATTCCATGCTTCCCCATGTGAATGTCTCTTAGCCCTAAAACAGAAAACCCATAAGCATGAAGAAGAGAAGAATAAACTTATTGATTTAATCAACAAATATTTTGTGTACATTTACCAAGTACATGTCTTACTCCAGATGCTAAGGATATACCAGAGAACAACACAGAGGGTCCTCATGGAGCTTACATTTTAGTGATTGGTGATAGAAATACAACAAAATATCTATTGTGCCGGAAATGATACAAGCCACTGGAAAAAGACAATAGGAAGGAGTCCAGCAGTAGGGGTACTACATTAAGCCCCGAGGTAGGAGCCTGCCTAATGTACCTGAAGAACAGCAGGGAGGCCAGTGTGGTTAGCAGTGGAGTGATTACATATAAAGTGATTGGAGTGATCTTCTAGACGAGAGAGAGAGAGAGAGAGAGAGAGAGAGAGAATAAAAGGGAGGGAGGAAGGAATACTGATGATGTGGGAGAGGGGACAACTGCTATAATGGGAGTGCAACAGAAAAACAGGAACCAGGGAGTTGCACATGTACGCAAGGGAGTGATTATAATGATGGGCCATGGAATCTATGCCAGGCAAGGAGAGAAGTGAGAATGTGTGAGATGCATGAGGGCTAAGAAAAAGTGCTTTGATCAATGGATGTAGGTGTCAGTGAGGAGATGAAGAATTCTTGGAGCTGGGAGACTCTGGAAACTGGTACGAAGCTAATGGAATTCTTGAAATCTAGACTGGCAGGAAGGAGGAGCAGGTATTTGCAATTAGGACATCTCTAGAGTACAGCAGTGGGAGTGGGGGCTGAGGTAGGGAAAAAGATGAAGAGGTCAGCGCATTAAATTACCTCCATACACTGAAATAACAAAGAATTAGGACGGAAACAGTATTAGAGGGTGTGATGGTAGGTCTACAGTCTTTGAGGAAGAGTGGAGGGATGGGGGAAGGAGAAGTGAACTGAAGGATGGTAGATAACAGCAATAAGAAAAGGGAGCAGATGGTACAGTTTAATGATACAAACTACAAAGCTAGAAAATTGTTAGGGAGGAAGAAAAATGGTCTGAATAGGACAATAAGGAGCTACAGGGATCCCTACTTCCCCTCTAGGTCCAGTAGTAAAAGGGAACAGGAAAGAAAACATCAACTACTTAAAAACCTGCTAGGGAAGTAATGGCCCCAGGGTCCAATCAGGTTTCTGTCAGAGACAGAGGTGAAGGCAAAATTCTGGAAGTTAACATGATGAGAGATTTTAATGATGATAGTGAGTGCTAAAAGTACAGTAGAAAGTTTTGACAGTCGGGAAGGATAGGAAGTGTCAGATTCAGGGATGTAAAAAGCCATACATGGATGAAAGTCTAGAAGCTGAGAAATGACTTTGTGATCATGGCCTTGGTATAACCACTAAAACAGAGATAAACCACGTAACCAGAAATATAATACAAAATAACAATGGAGGAGGGCACAATATACTGTGAGCTGGAGTGTTTACAAGCCAAAAGTCAGTGATTTATGCTTATCTTCTACACACTGCCCCAAGAAATGAAACAAAAGAGGTACTGGATTATTGCCTATGATATGTGGTTAGAATACAAAGCAGGCGGACAAAATGGTGAGGTTAAAAAGGGAATAAAAACTAGCAAAATAAAATTAAGCTCTTTTCTCAAATCGACCACTATTCTGGCCCTAATAATGATTTTTAAAAATAGGTACCACTAGATGCATTATGTGATGATTTGAATTATCTAATTATTTTCTCCTCAAAGAGCAAATCAAACATTACCAAATATAGTAAACTACAGCTTAAAAACATAGAAGGAAGCATTTCAAATATAAAATAAGAAAAAGACTTGGGTCAAGGTAAAATAAATTGTACTGAAAACAAAAACAAAACTTCCTCTATCTCATGCTTGGCTTTTGAAGAAAAATGGAAAAAATTAAACTAGTCCTTAAAATATATGCCCATGTTGGAAAAAAACTGGAAAAAAAAAATTCGCCAAACACTGAAAGGATTATCAGAACCAATACAATATAAAAGATATAAAACAGCATGCCAAAATACAAGCTTTCCATGATTTATTAGATTAAAATATAAGGTAGTATGGGACAATGTGTTTTGTAAATCTGTACTAGTCAAAAATCATCTACCAGATTTTAGACCAGAAAACTGACGCCATAAGTGTGTTTAAATGGTTCACTCTGTGTACTGAAATAAAGTCTTTATTTAAAGAAAGATGAAAAAGATATGAGAAAAATTGAAATAGTAAAATAAAAACAAAACAAAAAAGATCTAAACCAAAGAAAGGAAAACAATTCCATTCTCTTTGGATACGGTAAGAAACTGTGAATATTTCTAACAGCAAATTATAAATTACAAGAGATTTTCTCATACATACTTGTGTATGTTCATATGGAATGTCCACAGAAG
This sequence comes from Potos flavus, assembly GCA_028534135.1. Lineage (NCBI taxonomy): Eukaryota > Metazoa > Chordata > Mammalia > Carnivora > Procyonidae > Potos > Potos flavus. The sequence continues at coordinate 23,274,181 of CM052897.1, forward strand.
GGTGGTAGCACACTATCGTCCTGCCATCAGATGTCAAAGCAAGCTCTACTTTGCTAAAAAAGAATGTTTCAGAAACAGAGTTATACTGTATTCAAGGCAGAATGATTTTCTTAAGAGATAAAATTAATTAATCATAAATCCCTGAAGAACAGATGCTATGGCACTGGACTGGCAGACCTGGTACCCATCTCAGAGGGGACAACTCAGACCATCCCACAAAATGGGTCAGCTTAACTACCACAACAAACCGTCAATGCATAACCCACTATTTTACCTATTTGTTTTTAAACTACCCAAATATTTGGAAGGGATCTTCATGTTTACTCATCACTACTATTAGAACTTTTTTTCCTTATCTAAAAACTACCCTCAGGGCACCTAGGTGGCTTAAGTTGGTTAAGCGTCTGCCTTCCAACTCCGGTCCTAATCTCGGGGTCCTGGGATTGAGCCCCGCGTCGGGCTCCCTGCTCAGCTGGGAGTCTGCTTCTCCCTCTCCCTCTGCCCCCCACCCTGCTTATGCTCTCTCTCTCTAATAAATAAAATCTTAAAAAATAAAAACTACCTTCAAAAAGCTGTAAGAATTATACTGCTTTGTTGAATTATTAGAATTAAAGATCAGCAAGGTACATAATCTTCCAATCATAAAGATTGCAGCTGAGCACTTTTTCTAGATCAAGTGCCTTCTCCAAGTGCCTTTGGCAGAATAGTACAGCTGTAAGAAGCCTCCCGTAAAAAGAGTTCTGCAGTCAAATAAATTTGAGAATTACTGAATACTATCCCTTCCCTCCACTAATATCCCTCAGAAAAACACATTTTGGGCAATACTCCTCTAAATATTTTTTCCAGGAATACTCTGGCTGGATCTCATTCAGGTACCAACTGACCAAGATTATTTTTCAAAGATCCTAGCACTTACAATTACACTTAAATCCATATACATTCTAAGGAGCACAACTTTGTTTTCATTAGCCTTATGTGTTCTCTAAATGTCTATAAATTTAAGTTTCTAGGGTTTCAATACTAACCACATTTGAACTAGACCGGCAATTAAACACTACAGCATATTTTAGCTAACATAGGACACGGTAGTTGGGTTGTTTCACCACAATTTTAAGACCAAATAGCATAACACAGCTATAATGAACATTTAATCTATCAACTGATTTTTGATGAAGAATGGAGTTTTACATAACACAAAAACACTTCTAAGACTCAATCTTTTCAGGTTTAAAAAGTGTTACCTATAACCTAGTCTAATTTCATCGCTCTCTTGGTATTTACTAAATATACACCTAAAATTCAAATTAAAACTGGTGTCAAGAGGGAAGAAAATATATTTTTACTAAAATTTGCAATAAAAACATCATAGCTTAAGGAAATATGTTGCAGTTTCTGTACATCAGACTCTTCTACAGAGAAGAAAATATCTTATTCATATATTATTCCTAGTTCTTAGCATAGTGACTAGAATTGAATAAGTACCAAATAAATTGTGACTGAATTAAATTTTTTGTAATTTAGAGTTATTCACTGTCAAACAACAGATAAGATAAATAACTAATTAAGCTAAAAGATATAAACCCCAAGAGAAAAAACTATAAAAACTAATTAACTTTTCTAAAAAGCTAAAGAACGCTTTGGGATAAAAGATAGCATTTCTAACAGCAAGTCTGTCTTACAACAAATTAAGGATTCACTGAAACACAATGATAATGATTTTTATCTAAAACATTTATGAGCCCAGATACTGTGCAAATAAGGCCATTGAAATGATTTTTAAATACAAAATTAAAGAATAATCAGAAAAGCAAGCAGAAAATACCAAAAACGAGAAATAAAATTAAATCATTTCAGATACAACTAACAGACTGTTATTTTTTCAATTGAATTTAAATACATACCAATTATAGTCATCTGGTAGAGAAGAATACGTAGATTTATGGCAAACACAATATAAAGCTCCGTCTGCAAAAACCCCAAGCAGTAACAAGGATTTAGTTAATTTGAGCACATGTTCTCACATAAATATAAAGCTAGTTTCATTCATGCAACCAATATTTACTGTGTTTACTATGAAACAGGGCTGTACTAGAGACCAAGGATTCAACAAGAGCTAGTCCCTGCTCTCAGAAAGGGTACAAGTCTGGTGAGAGATAAGTAAACAAACAATTTCAATATAAATGACAAGCCCTATTAGGATGGGTAGGTATTGGGAGAGGGCACATAGACAGGTTACAAAATAGGACTATGCAGGTTTAAGAACGCCTTTCCAGTGAAGATGATGTCTAAGGTGCTCTGAAGGGTGGAGGGATATGCAGGAGTTGGTAGGGGTGAGTACAATGTTCCTTGCAGGGAGTTACAAGTGCTAAGGATCAGAAGAATACAGGAGGTATTTAGGTATTCTAAAAACTTGTAAAAAAAACCAAAGAAATAAAAACTTTTGTGAGACCAAGTGCAGTTCACAAAGGGAGAATGTTAAGTGATGAAATACAAAATAAACTGTTCAAATGTAACTTTTCTTAATCAAAATGTTCACATGTCAAAGTATATTTTCCTTTCCTAGAATACCTGCAAATTCAAGAGCCATAATTACTTTTTTTAAGTTTCTCCTATGTTCAGAGAAACAGTGCTCCTTTAAATACAAAGAAAAAAATGTAAATATAGCTCAGTAGTTAAAAACTGTTCTGAATAGAGTAGTCCTCCCCCATCCATGTTTTTGCTTTCTGCAGTTTCAGTTACCCAAGGTCAACCACAGTCCAGAAGCAGATGAACCTCCTCCTGACACAATGTCAGGTGAGTAGTAGCCTAACGCTATACCACGATGCTGTCATTCACCTTGCTTCATCTCAGCACAGACATTTTATCTCACGTTATCACAAGAAGGGTGAGTACAGGACAATACGGCAATAAGGTATTTTGAGAAAGACCACATTCACATAATTTTTATTACAGTACATTATAAGAATTGTCCTATTTTGTTATTAATTATGGTTGTTAATCTCTACTGTGCCTAATGAGTAAATTTAACCTTATCACAGGTATGTATGTATAGGAAAAAGCATAGTATATATAGGGTTCAGTACTATCCACAGTGTCAGACACCCACTGGGGGTCCTGGAATGTACCTTCCGTGGATAAGGGAGAACTCCTGTATATACTGGCTAAAGCCAAGGATCAACTTCTCTGAACTGAGCCTCTTGCTCCATGGTATGGAATGCGATCCCCATTTTGTTCAAATACCATCATCCTTCAAAGTCTAATGCTACTCCTCCGTGAAATCCTTTCTCACCTCCTTGCCCCACAACTCCCATCACAGAGAAAAGAGTAGTCTATTGTATATGTCCAAAACCTATGCTTCATATAACATTGCTATACCTTCTTTGTTGTCTTCTTTTTTTTCCTGCATCAGTTATTTGTATGTATCAAAGATGTATAAATAAGATACATTTTCCATCTTTGTATACTCCTCCTTTCCTCAGGACTGCATATAGAGGTTTAAACATAAATTCTTACTCCAAAGCATAAAAAGTGCCTTAACAAAACTTTTATCATAAAAGATTGCTCAGCAAAATGTCGATCCCAAAATTCTATTGATGTAAGATAATAAAATACAAAGAATTAGAAATTTAACCTCATCTCTCAAAAGATTTGATTTTCGATTATCTGTGCTAATACAGAGGAGCATTCAGCATGACAAGTCAGAGGATGACGTAAACATCATTTACACTTATTTTCTTCACACTGCTGGGAATCTTCTCAATTATGTGTGAATTAATACTAAAAGAAGTTTGTAGTCTCTGAATATAAGCCACCTAGGTGATACACACATTCATTGAAAGAAATAGGGTTGGGTTGGGTGACAGAGGCAGGACAGACAGAATTAAGTGTTTTTAAAATAGGCAGGAGGGAAAACTCAAGACAATGGTATTTCAGTTCAGCAAGAAACTGTTAAATTTCTACCCTGTACTTACACAGACACTTGTTTGTACCCTCATGACATACGTAACATTCTATGTCATATTCAGTTGTTTCTTATTTCCATAAATGTCTGTTTCACCTACAAGTGTAGATAAGTTCCTTAAGGCCAGGAACCACACCTTGATCATGACTCTGTCCCCTACGGTGGTTACTAACAGAGAAGTGACTGCTGAACTGCCTCCAAAATGCTAACTCCCTCTCCCACTCTCCCTGCCTGTGTTCCCTCTCTCGCTGTGTCTTTCACTGTCAAATAAATAAATAAAATCTTAAAAAAAAAAAAAAAAGAAATGGAAGAAGAGAGTTCACAGAGGAAAGGGAGAGTGAAAGCAAGACTGGTTGGGAAATAAGATTTTAATAGTCTATTTATTTATATGGATCAATGTTTTGACTATCAAGCATGTATCAATAGGCTTTGAAGAAAATATTTGACCATGCACATTTCTTCAGAAAAGAAAGGTACAAATTATATATTATATAAATTATAAATTTCTTTTTTTTTAAACTAGGCACCATGCCCGACATGGTGCTTGAACTCATGACCCTGAGACTGAGAGTTGCATGCTCTGCTAACTGAGCCAGCTAGGCACCCCTATAAATTATAAATATTTTAAAAATGTATTTTTATGTTAAATATAAACATACATATTTTTAAATGGCTAAGTACATAGAAAATACATACTGAAATCCTAAATATTAGCAATGATTTTTTTATAAGATGGAATTGTAAATTTGCCCTTTACTTGCTAATTTTAAGAACTACTAAAAAAGTGATATGTGAAAACATAATGAATATAAGTGATTCAGAAAGTTCCTCTTTGTAAATCCCTCACTTGCCCTCAGCTAAATCCCACTAGTGGTCTATACAGAAAACCTTTTTGGTCCACACCTTTTACTCTATACTTATATATATACATACACACGTATACGGTACATCATCTTCTAAATGCACAAATGGGATCATACAATAAATACTGTTCTGTGACATACTTTCCCCCTCTTTTATTTAGAGATCTTTTCATGTTGGTAGCAGCTGTTTGATATTCATAAAGATGTGCCAAAATTTATCCACCCCCCTCTTGATAGCCATTTAGACTTTCTCCCCTTCTCCATTACTGCAAACACTCCTATTAAGAGGCTTATACAATAACTAATTACTTCTTTTTTTGCTTAATAACCAAATACTTTAAATTTTCTATAGTGAACATGGATTTCTATAATATTTGAAAAATTTCAAACATGAAAAAAAATCTCACTTTGAATTGGAAATAAATGTCTCCAGATAGTTCTGTTTGATATCACCCATTTTACTGCTGCTAATGCCATGGTAAATCAAGATGCTTATCAGGTGGTATGAAAGAAGATGATGTGAAGAGAAACTGATTTTAAAATCTTCTTCGAGGTATACCTATTTTCATTCCTGCATAAAAGATAAAGAAAAATTAGTGCTACCTATGATAAATTAAAGTGATATAATATATTGAATGCTACAAGAACAACAGGAATTGCTAGCTAGAACCACAGTCACAAGAAAAACTTCTAAAGAACTTTCCATTTCCTTGTGATATATGACAAAGAACACCACCAAAATATAAGACCTAAAGCCCTGGAACTATGACTATTACTATTTTTCTTAAATGCAAACTTCTCAGCATCTAGTGTAGCTCTTTCCATTTAGTGAGCACTCAGCAAATGTGTAATTCCCCTTAGAAACAGTCACTCACACATGCTACACAAAGCATCCTCCTTCATAATGCTAACGTGTCTGAGTACAGCCTCTCAAGTGCCATACACAAGATCTTATTACATCACTTGAAGTAGGATTGCTTATAATTAAATTAGATATTAAATAAGGTCTATCCTTTACCTATTAAATACTGATTTAGAGGAACACATATAAACACTCTAAAGTCCAAGTAAAATTTCACCCTCTTATATATGTATAAGGTTTGTAACTTTGCAAGATGCTTTCACTACCATTTCATTTTACTCTATTAATCATGACAGGTATCTTTATTTCATTCATGAAAAAACCAAAGTACAAAATTTAAATGATTTGCTTCCAAGAACTTTAGAGTCAGTCACTTATAAACTGGGAAACTTCGGGCAAGTCATTAAACGACCCTTTGTTTCTTCCACGGTAAAATGGGAAAAACCACCACAACCTCCATGCCTTTTGAAGTGAATTACATATAACCATTGCTCCATCCCTTGTTTTTAACTGGCCTCGACGACTATTCGTTCCCTTCCCCCAGTAGTGATAAAATGGAATTGGGACATAGGCCTCACAGTCTTATTTGCTAGACTAAATTACGCAGGGCGATTCCCTGCACTGTCAGTACATTTGCACTACTTTCCCTGAGTTCATACAGTGTTCTTTTTACAGATTATAACCTCGTTTCCCTATACATTATATGCTCTTTCACAAGTATGTGAAGTAGGCATCTCCATTTTATATACTGAGAACCTGAGGCTCAGAGAGGTCAAGCGATTTACTGCCCACCATACCACTGCTTTATAGGTGGCATAGGTGGAACGCAAACCCATGGCTTCTGACCACGAACCAAGGAACAAAATATCTGGGGGCACCTCAGGTCCCCTCAATCAGGGCAGCTGGAAACTCAGATTACTCACTCCAGTGTTAGAAATTCAGACAGTAAATTCCTTGGCTCAGAATTCAACCCCGAACCAAAAGCTGCGGAGAGCCTCAAAGGATCCGCGGTTTGAGGAACATGCCAGGAGCATCGGGACTACCACCCAGGGACAGAACCGAAAGACTTGGACTGGAGGGGTCACCAAGCGATCCGCCCAGGCACGAGGGGAGCCCCACAGGAAGGGCACGGCCATACGCCAACCCTTCTGCAGGACGGATCGAGAATGTTGATACTACGGACTTTACCCAGCCGCGAACGACAGGTAGGAGACATCGACATCTCCCCATAAGGATTCTGGACCTGCTTAGCTTCTAGAAACTCCTTGACCAGAGGAAGAGACGGCAGCAGTTACCTGACAACCGCTCACCACGAGCCCGCCATCTTACCTCAATCCGGGTCCTAGAAGACGCCGCTTCACGCACCGCCCTGGCCCGCGGGGCACTCTGGGAAATGTAGTCTCCGCGGGAAGAGCTCCGGGTGGGCTCGTGAGGGCGTGATCCACCGAATTTGTTCCCGCGTTTGGTTGCAGCTGTTTGTGTCAACCTTAGTTCGTGGACCGCCCCCTTCCCCCCAAAACACAAAATCACTGCCCCACGCACATATCCTTAGAAAGTAACAAGCACTATCTTTTTAAAAACTTTATACAAGTAATTAGAGGAGTTTAAGGCCTATTCTTGGTGAGTAAGCTAAGGTTTCCAGGGGGAAGAAGTAACTTCAGAGGAGCACTGAAGGCCGGTGGGGTTGGATTTGACGTTTGACATAGGGAAGTGGGGAGGCCCTTCCACCTGAAAGCCCAAAGCTGTGTTCTGAGAATCGTACTGGCTATTCATTATGGGAGGAAGAAAATGTGCAAAATCCTGGACATTTCCTTCTATTTTTGTGAGGAGAGAAGGCCCCTGGACTTTTGCACTTCCTGTTCTCATTGCCAGCAATGCTTTTCTCTCACCTCTTCTCACGACCACTGCCTTATTTTATACAGGTCTTGCTCAAATATCATCTCAGAAAGGACCATATCAATGGGTGTCTCAGTCGTTAGGCGTCTGTGTTCAGCTGGGTCATGATCCCTGGGTTCTGGATCGAGCCCCAAGTCGGGCTCCCTGTTCAGTGGGAAGCCTGCTTCTCTCTCTCCCACTCCCCCTGCTTGTGTTCCCTCTCTCGCTGTGTCTCTCTCTGTCAAATAAATAAAATCTTAAAAAAAAGAAGAACTTCATCTTCTTTTGCTCTCCTCGCATCTCCCATTGCTCTCCTTTATTTTTCTTTATAACATTTACCATTATATAACATTCTATTATCGTTTGTTTCCTTGTTTAATGTCTGTCTCTTATGCTAGAATGTAAGTTCCATGAAGGCAGGAACAAGTGTCTATCAAGTCTATACTCTATATAAACCCAACATGTAGGACTGCATTTGGCCCATTGTAGGCCTCCAGTATTTGTTGAATGAATGAAACAATAACACTGCAGATATCCAAAACAATAGATGATTGACTGCTGAAGCAGCAGTTTAGCCTGGGAATTCCTTTCCTAAATGATTTGCAAAAATTTGTATATATCTACATTTTTCTGAAAAGAATTCATAACTTTTATCGTGTATTCAAGGGGGACAATAAGCTCCTCAAAAGTCAAGGGCCATATGATATGAATGCCTGGGTGGCTCAGCTGGTCAAGTGTCTGACTCTTGATCTCAGCTCAAGTCTTGATCTCAGGGTTGTGAGTTCAAGCCCTGTTTTAGGTTCCACGCTGTGCCTGGCACCTACTTAAAAACCAAAAAAACTTAAGGCCATAATCCTGAGTGGTTAATATTGAAAATAAGTGGACATAATATAAGTTCACAGTAAAGAAAAATAAATGTGGGCTGCTTTGGTGTCTCGCCTTATTTTCACAGAATATCAAACTTGTTCTGTTACAAATCTTAGGGCCCATGTCTGTCCTTTCTAATCTTGTCCATCCTTTAAAGCTGTCTTGTAATGTCTTTCCGAACTATGTTACTGGAAGAGACAGAGAAGAGAAACAGACTTGAATGAACAATCAACTGGACTTGTTAGACATTCGCTATGCAATGCAGAAGAGAGATGGATCAGCGATGACTCCAGAGGACACATCTTGATGGCTGTGAGCTGCTCGGGGACCACTGACCAACAGGAAGATTCACTTCATGGGATCAGGAAAAAAATGACAAAACTGAGACAAGAAAAGAACCAACCATGTGCATGGGAAAGAGAGTAGAGACAGCTCTAGGCTAAGGGAATAACTTAGAAGTGTAAAGGGAGTAGAAATAGCTCACCCTCTGCTGGAATATGGTGTGGAGGAGAGTGGCAGGAGATGAGGTGAATAAGAGCCAGGTCATGTTGGGCTTTGTAGGCCTTGGTAGTGATCACATGGAATCAGGACGGAGGCCATATGCATCGATGTTATGCTAAATACAGTACAGAGTCACTGACGTGTTCTACCACCAAAAAAGAGACATGATATGATTTGTGTTTTTATTTATTTTTATTTTTAATTTTTTTTTAAAGTTTTTATCTATTTATCTGAGAGAGAGAGAGCATGAGCCAGGGGGAGGGGCAGAGGGAGAGGGAGAAGCAGACTCCCTGCTGAGCAGGAAGCACGACATGGGGCTCGATCCTAGGACCCTGAGATCATGACCTGAGCTGAAGACAGACGCTTAACCAACTGAGCCACCCAGGTGCCCCATGATTTATGTTTTTAAAAGATTACTCTGCCTCTACTTGTGAGGAATGGTGACGTGATAGAGGATGGCAACCATGAGAGAAAGAGAAGGGCAGCGTGTCCAGATATACGTTGGAAGTAGAAATGATGACTGAAACTGCTGATGGATTATTGGATGTGGGAGTTGAGGGAGAGGAAAGATATCTCAGGAGATGCTTTGACGACTGGCTTGAAGGTGGTGTGCTTCAGGAGATAGGGGAGACTGAAAGAGGAGCAGGCTTGAGAGGGATCTGATGAGGGTAGAAATGAGTAATTCCATTTGGGCATTGCTGAGTTTGAGATATCTCTGAGACATAAATAGAAATATAATAGAAATATAAAAGGAGGCAGGTGGTTGGACAGATGTGTCTGAAGAGTAGAGTTTAAGCTAGATGCCGATTTGAAGCCAGGGGAATGTTAAGTGCATTTAGGGAGAGACGGTAGAAAAAAAGAACAAGAAAAAGGCCCCAGAATGTGGGCCCAGGGAATTCCAACATTAGAGGTCATGTGGAGGAGGACACCCAGCCAGGACCTCTCGGGGGTGGCGAGAAGAGAAGCAGTATGAAAACCAAGAGACCGTGGTGTGAGAGTAGCTAAGAGAGGCATGTTGTAAAGTAGTTTGATGCCCTCAAGTTTAAAACTATAATTCTCCCAAATACAAACTGGAAACACCAGCAATAACTTACACTGGCTTACATAAAAGCAGTTTAAATTCATGCTAGTAAAGTGATGAAACAGACAAAATTGTAAAACTTTGGAGCTGGCTTCAAATGGTTTCAGCTGAGAAAGGGATTGCCTTTTTTTCTTCCCTAACTTCACAGAATAAAGTCACTTTTTATATAAATCAGAGATCAAAGACTCCAGAGCAATAACTACCAAGCCAAGAGGGCTAATCTTTCTAAAAACTTCTTTTTATTTTTTATTACATAAAATTGGCTACAGTTTCTAGTACTTACTATGTGTCAGACATTAATCTTCAAACACTTTACATTTTTTTTTTCTATTCCTTCTCAGAGTCCTAGGAGGTGGGTATAATTATTGTGACTGGTGTTATACAAATGAAGTTCCAGAAGCACAGAGAAGGGAAAAAACTTGTTCAAAGTCATGTAAGGTACACCTGGTAGACCTGTGACTTGAGCCTGGGAACTACTGATTACAGCACCCCTGAGCTTAACCTGTGCAATGCTCATTTCCAAATAGAAAATGTATGTTAAAAAAAAATACTAATACAGATGTTAAAAAACAACACCCAATAGATAATCACTGCTAACACTTTGGTGTATAATCTGTTACTTTTCCTCTCTTCTTATGTCCATATTACAATAGCTAACATTTATTGGACACGTTATGTGTACTGTCTTAAGATCCTGGAGCTCCTGGGTGGCTCAGTCGTTAGGCGTCTGCCTTCGGCTCAGGTCATGATCCCAGGGTCCTGGGATCGAGCCCTGCATCAAGCTCCCTGCTCAGCGGGGAGCCTACTTCTCCCTCTCCCACTCCCCCTGCTTGTGTTCCCTCTCTCACTATGTCTCTCTCTGTCAAATAAATGAAGAAAATCTTAAAAAAAAGATCCTATGCCAGTAAATGGTGCAGCTGAGATAGAAACCAGACTGCCTGGTTCTCCTTCAATTTCCCTCTCTTTCATACAAACACATATTTCAGTTTTCTTTTATTCCTATATATATACATATATAAAGGAATACACATATAATTGCACATATAGATTTTCTTTTTTAAAACACTATGTATGTATAATAGTTGAATAACTCAAGAATGTATCATGAACATCTTTCCTATGAATAGCCTAAATAATGTCGGGGTTTTTTTTAAAGATTTTATTTATTTATTTGTCAGAGAGAGAGTGAGCACAGGCAGGGGGAGCAGCAGGCAGAGGGGGAAGCAGGCTTCCTGTTGAGCAAGGAACTTGACTCGGGACTGGATCCCGGGACCCTGGGATCATGATCTGAGCTGAAGGCAGACGCTTAACCGACTGAGCCACCCAGGTGCCCCTCTCTGCCTAAATTTGAATCTTGATTTCCTAACTCTGTTATTTGGGAAAATGTATTTTCTTACTATTTTTGAGTCTTAGTTTCTTTTTTATAAAAGGGGTACAAGAATGATCTTCCCTACTTTATAGAATTGTTGAGTGGATTAAATAAAAGAAGGTAAGTAAAATGCTTAGCAAATGTGATAAGCACTCAATCAATGCCAGCAATAAGTATACCTTGTAGGTGCTTAGCAAATATTTGTACAATAAATTTTTATGAATATCTTGCCCACGGAGATTACTTATTTCTTAGGCACTAAAATATAATACTTCCCTTTTGACTGTCAGAAATAATCTAATGAATGGAATTAAAATGAAAAATATAGTTAGTCTAAAATGGACAATAGTAATTTCTAGCTTTAAGTTGGTATATCACTTAGGGTCACAGCAGAAAACAGATGACATACTCAAACTGGTTTAATTCCAGAAGAGTTTATGTACAGAGGGATTCTTTACAGAAGTGTGAGCGTAATTACAAGAGTAGCAGTAGTATACCCCAGGCTTGGTAGCACTAGCTGTTCCTTCCAGACCAGAAAAGACAAAGAGAGGGAGCAGTTACTTACTGGACCCCAGAAAGAGAGAATCCTATAGTTGGCTACCTTGAGAGGAGCAATAATCTTTTGTTGAAGGACATAGCCAGCCTAAGGTGACCTGCCAGGACTAATTCAGGTTAATAATTACTCTGACCTCCCCATCCTTCCCCAAACCAGAGGGCAAGGAACCCCCTCCTCATAGGGTAGTACATTCAGATCAACTTCCTGGGCAGAGAGCAGGGTGGAGAAAGTAAAGAGCGGATGTGGAGGAGCAAAAGGGAGATAACTGGCATCATATCAGAATAAGTATTGTTAGCATACCTCTAGTGTTGTAACTGTAAAGCCAGAGATTGGTGCAAAATCCAGTTGGATGGCATTTATGTATAAGCAATGTGACTCTCCCATATTGATAGAATGTGGAAAGAATTCTGAATAGTTTCAAGCAATAAGTAGCTTTATTGAATACGTTGGTAAATCAAATAGTGACACAACCTCGGTAAGAGATTAGGGGCTCCAATCACACTAAGAATTAAGTAAATGTGTAACCTGAGTTCAAGTGACAGGGGCAGTGAGACGACCCTATTTGGTGGGCATGGGCTTGGAATTCCTATTGGCACCATGACCATAAAAGAGGGCTCTGCTTCTCCCTCCAGGTCATTCAGAAGATGATCCTGGAAGTCTGTCCTTCCAGACTTCACCCTTACAACCTATCTACAAGGTACCCCCAAATTGCTTGGGTAGGTAATCTCAGATTACTTGCAGTTTCCTTAATTGTTCCCCTGGATGTGACTTTCATTCCTCAAAGATTTAGAATTAAGCATAGAAATGATGAAGTAAATCAAACCCACCTGCTCATACTAGTTTCCAGTTAGATTTGAAAATATAACACATTCACAAACATGTGTATGCCATGTTTATATTGAAGTATTTAGGAGATATAAGATAATTTGTACTATCAGATTTGTTTTGTGGCCTGTTAGATGAGCTTTGTGATCCTAATATTTTTTTTAAGATTTTATTTTTTTATTTGACAGAGAGACAGAGAGAGAAGGAACACAAGAGGGAACACAAGCGGGGGGGAGTGGGAGAGGGAGAAGCAGGCTTCCCGCCAAGCAGGGAGCCCGATGCGGGGCTCAATCCCAGGACCCTGGGATCATGACCTGAGCCAACGGCAGACACTTAACAACCGAGCTACTCAGGCACCATACCTAGAGGAGGACAGGGGAGAAGTGCCCAACAGAAAACTGGCCAGGTAAGTCTTCTGGCTCCCTTCCTTGCCCAGTTCCGGAATGCCAGCAACCTCTGTGTTTCTGAGCTTGGTCTGCAGCCTTCCCTGTGATCATATGAACTATCCAACAACCTCCCAGTGAGTTCCTTTTCTGTTAGTCTGAGTCAGTTTCTATGCCTGCAACCAGGAACTCTGATGAAAAAACATTTCACGCTTATTAATTTCACGCTTATTAATTTCATTCATATATGTCTGCATCCATTCTCCATGAGGGCAATTCTATGTCTGATCTGGCTCATCATTTACCTGTAGCAACTAGTATTGTGCCTGGCACTTAATAGGAACTCACTAAAAGTTTATTAAATAATTGAGTGTATCTTACGTATACTCTTCACTGTATCTTCTGTATTTTAATTATAGAACTTACCACATAAAATATTTTAATTTGTTTTAATATCTGTTTCCCATACTAGAAAGTACATTCCAGATTGGAGATCCTACCCAGTTCATTTTAAAATACTGGTTGGCGTTAGGGAGGGCGCATGATGTGATGAGCTCTGGGTGTTATACGCAACTAATGAATCATTGACCATTATATCAAAAACTAACGATGTACTATATGCTGGCTAATTGAATTTAAGTAAAAAAAAAAAACAACCAGTTGCTAGGGAGGGTCTGGTACATAACAGGCAGAGAAAGAAGGAAGGCCGGAAGGCAGGAAGGGGGAATGTGTGTCGGGCATTAGGTTACTGCTGAACACACAGAAAGAAGAATATGGCGCTCCCTGCCTTAGAAGGGTGCACAACGTGGTGAGGGACATTTGTAAACAGATGATCAGAGTGAGCATTTGTTAGAATATACTGTGCAAGATGTTTTGGAGAGGAGGGTGAGACTAGCAGGCTGATGGGGTGGGGAACGTGAGCAAAAAGGCACCCAGATGTGAAAATTAGGGTGTTAGATAGAGCGTAGGTATGATGGATCACGGGATATTCAAAGCTTCGATGAAATTGCGTGGCCCGTGAGCTGAGATCGCCCCTGGGGAGTGGAGACGGAAAGTAAGCATTAGGTAAGAAGATGTCAAGAAGTTTTTTAAATTGAAGCTACGAGGAATAAGTTCTCTGATTGGTGAATTTAAAATAATGAGCTGGGTCTGCTCAGTTTTGTCTCCTTCTCTCTTTTCTTTCCCTCCTTCCCTTTTCCCTTTATTTTCCATTCTCCCTCTCTCTTTCTTCTTCCTTTCTTTATGTCCTTCTTCCTCTTTCTTCTTCTCTTCCTCTTCTTCCTTCTCTTTCTCCCCCTCCACTTCCTTCCTTCTTCTCTTTCTTCTTCAGCAGCTTGTCTTCTGCTCTCCAGCATTCCCAGCTCTGCTCTGGCTGGAGTTATGGGGCCTGCCATTGGTTGGCTGTGCTAAGTGATTGGGGAGCAGATTGGGGGGAATGTGAGTAAACCCAAATTACTGCAGACTTAGAGCAGTGTTTTCCAATTAGCTTTATTAGTAACGAAAGCAATGTTCTGATCTCCATCTCTTTCAATTTGGTTGTAGTTTCAGGAGGGGAAAGTGGGTTTTATTTCTTGGCCTTCTCAAAACCCAACAATCTGGAATACTGAACACTTGTGCCAACTTAAACACGAACAATCTGAAATTTCTAATAACCGGACCAAGAAAATTAGAACAAGCAGGAGGAAAGTTACGGGTTTGGGGTCAAAAAGGATCTAGCAAAACAGGAACAAGAACAGTAGAAGCCAAGGTTGCTGTTGCAACTGTTTTGTTTTCTCGAGCAGATCAGATAATGTGGGACAGTGACTCTCAGACTTTGGGCCCTTCATTAGTGCCTGGGGAGTGTGTTAAAAACACAGATGCATGAGACCCGTGACTTGCACTCAGAAGACCTTGAGTGGGGCCCCTGCACTTGTATGTTTAACCAGCCTCCGAGGTGTTTAACCCTCCAAAGTTTGGAAACCTCTGCTCCAGAGTTTATTGGATCCCAAGTCATTGTTCTCAAAAGCAAAACAGTTTTCAAAACATTTCTCATCAAGCTGGAACCAGATGCACAGTTTCTGCAGACAGCAAGTGACACAACTGAGAAGCGGAGAAGCCATTAAGACTGAGAGAGACAGGTGCTGGCTGGAGAAGAAGAAAATTGAAGGCATACCAGGTGGAGAGAAGGGCAGGGACAGTTTAGCTGGTAGGCTGAGTATGCAATCACAGGCCCAGTTATGCAGCAACTGAAGCCCAAGGTCATGGCATGCAAACAGTTCTTTGGGAACTTGGAAGGGTGGCACACATTTGCAAGAAAAAGACCCTTGCTTTCAGAGTTCCTGTCCCAGCCAGGCTTCTGGCCAAAGGTCTTGAGTCACCATCCCTTGGAATCCTGTTGCCACTGGGAAATGGCCCAGAGAAAGGTGTACCCCCTCCATCTACCTTTATGGAGACACGGTGGAGTTAACGATGGGTTCTACAGAATGCCTCCAGGGGTGCATGCTCTCCGTGGGTGAGACGACATTCAGAAATGTTCTGTAAAGCATAAAGCATTAGATGATGCTAAACCTTATTACTCCGATTCTCCTGGCTCTCATCTTTCCTGATGCCTTCCACCTTGACATAGTGTTCTTATGACCTTGGATGATTCTGCTCAGCTCCTTCTTACAGGCTGGCATTGTGTTGGTTAACAGTTCATAAGTGCTCGGCTACTAACACTGACATCCTGAATATGAGGCAACAGGCATTTTTTTTCTTTCTTCTTTTATTTTTTATTTATTTTTTTAAAGATTTTATTTATTTATTTGACAGAGGAGAGCACAAGTAGGCAGAGGCAGGCAGAGGGAGAAGGAGAAGCAGGCTCCCCCACTGAGCAGAGAGCCCGGCACGGGGCTTGACCTGGGTCATGACCTGGGGCTCAATCCCAGGACCCCGGGATCATGACCTGAGCCACCCGGGCGCCCCTCCTTTCTTCTTTTAAATCAGTGTGTGCCTTTTCTTCTTCCCCCACGCACTTCCTCCCTGAGTCAGTGTTCATGAACTCTCTTCTCACAGATACTCCTGTCTTGATCGCCCACGAAATGTTTTTCTCATGCTGCAAGAAACAATAAGGGTACGTGCAAACAAATAGTTCTGCCTGATGACTACGCCTCCTGAATTGAAACAGGGCCTCTATTAGCGATGACTGACCTACGATTTTCCAAACGCATCTACCCTATTTTGTCTCTGCAAAGCACAAGACAGTTGCTGAAAAAAACTGTTGCCCTTCAGGAAGTTGAGAAGTTTAGGCATAAACGTAAACATCCTGTGGTTTCTGTAAGGATTCACTTATTGATCATGAACCTATGTAACCTATTCTCAAAGAGGTGTTTATTTTCCCCCTGCAGTTATTGGTTCATTCCCTTGACAAACATTTTTTTGAGAACTATCATAGAGCAGGCCCTGAGCTAGGCCTCAGGAGTACTCTGGGGACCAAAATGGAAGACATCCATGATGTTGAGGAGCTCAGGTATAAATGTCCCAAGATATCACCTGCAGGGTAAATAGTACTTATGTATCTGCTAGTCTAAGATCAAAGTAGCAAACCTGGAATATTTGGGGGTGGGGTTGGGTGTGGGGAAGGAACAGGATGAAATAAACTAGTGTTCTGCGAGTAAGAGCTTTTCATGGAATAGAATTCCTCTAATTCCTCCAGCACAGCATTCTTGCTTATTCCCTCCCTATATCATAATGCAAAGGCACTTGCAGTTTGAGTCCTGGAAGGAGCAAAGACTGGGGAAAAAACAAAAACATAGTTGTGAGGCCTGACAAAAAGCCAAATATCAATTAGCTAAGAATTCTGCCCAGCACTATTCAACTTAGTAGAGCTATCTGGTCACTATAATTTATTCAACATCATGGACCAGCATCTTTTCACTGAGTTTTGAGTGTATAGTATCATTCTTGATCAGCACTGGAAAAACTTTGAGTATTTCTTAAGACTGTTGAAATTAGTGAATTAGATTACTTAATGTTTTAAATAGGTAATGCATTCACATAGTCCAAAATCTAAAACATACAAGAGTGTAAGTGAAATGTATCTTTTACCTCTGTTTTCCAATACCCAACACCCCTCCCTGAGGGAATCAATTAAATTAGTTTGGTGGATTTCCTTTTAGAGTAAGGATTCTTTTTTTTTAATAGCCTCTTGCAATCTTTTTTTTTTTTAAGGATTTATTTATTTGACGGAGAGAGACACAGAGAGATTGGGAACACAAGCAGGAAGAGTGGGTGAGGGAGAAGCAGGGTTCCTGCCGAGGAGGGAGCCCACGTGCGGCTCGATCCTAGGACTCTGGGACCATGACCTAAGCCGAAGGCAGACACTTAACGACTGAGCCACCCATGCATCCCTAGAGTAAGGATTCTTAACTAGATTTCTAACTTGAGAATAGACCTCATCTTGATCCTGTGGCAACCTGTCCTTCTAAGACTATATCCTGTTCTACAGGACTTATATGAATCACAAGTTCAGATTTTGTTTTCCAGATGAGTATAGTGTGAGTTGTTCTCAAGGGGGAAAAGAATGGGAAAAACAACTAGAAGAGACATGCAAAAATATATTTTATCATTAAAACTCTTGAGTGTTTCATGCCATCAAATAGTCTCCACCAAACAAAGTTATACTGTCATGTTTTAAAAATTTGGTTTCCTAAGGAAAACTATACCTGGCTCTATGAAGATTGTGAAGGAGAGCAAATGTAAGTTCTCAAACCTAGGCCAGGGCTCCAGTGCCCTCACTCTTAATTTGCATGATACTCGTTATCTATCCTAATAGAGAAGAGCGAAAAGAAGGCACGTGGCAACACTTTTTGTTCATACATTTTTGTTGTTTATTCAAAATCTTTATTCTCAAATTTTAGGATCCATCAAAAGTCCTCATGATATTTAAATGCAGACTCTCAGGCCTCGGCGCTGACTTGGAGAATAAGAATCTCTGAGAGAAGGGCTCTAGCCAGGCATGTTTATTTTAACCAGCACTTAAGAGTCACAGGCAGGTGACACTGAGCCAGTTGGCTGTAAGCACAGTGACAAATGTCGTACCTGTGACAGTTTGTTTTCCAAAGTTGGCCACAACCCTATCTTCCAACACACACATACTATGCCAGTTTCTAGAATCTCTCCACTCCCCCTTCAAGACGTGGATTCCATGCCCCATACCTTTGAAACTGGGTGAGTTTTTGTGATTAGTCAACCAATAAATTATAGTGGGAGTGATGCTATGTGACTTCCAGGGATAGGTCAAAAAAGACCGTTCAGCTTCTGTTTTTGCTAGCTAGAACACTCACTCACTCTTGGAACCCAGCCACTAGGTAGTGAGAATGCCAAAGGTGCCCCAGAGAAAGGCCCACTAGGAGAGAAACTAATAGCCAGCACCAACTTGCCAGCTATGTGAGCCATCTTGGAGTGGATCTGGGCCCAGTCAGGCTGCCCAGGCTGACACAGCACAGCATGGAGCAAAGATGTGCTTTCCCTGCCAAGCCCTGCCCAAATTGAAGATTCAAGAGCTAAGTAAATGACTGTTGTCGCTTTAAACAGTATGAGCTGGTTAGACAATAATAGATAAGTGGAATAGCACACTTCTAACCTAATAGTTACTCTGTCTTTCTTCTTATTAGGGTGAATTCTCTTGAGCCCTCTCTAAAATATTCTGAAAGTATCCTTGTCCAATGTCATTTATTTTCCCAGATTCTTCTAATAACAGAATCACTTATTTCAGACTTCTGGTTATGTGAGGTCCTCATTATTACCTCTGAGGCTTGGCTTCTCATCTCAAAAGCACTGGTAATAAGAGAATCTAGCTCATGACCTTTATAGTTAGATGAGACAATCCATGTAATCACATATTTTATTTTATTTTTTTAAAGATTTTATCTATTTGACAGAGAGAGAGGGAGAGATCGCAAGTAGGCAGGGAGGCAGGCAGGGAGAGGGGGAAGCAGGCTCCCGACTGAGCAGAGAGCCCGATGCAGGGCTCGATCGCAGGACCCTGAGATCATGACCTGAGCTGAAGGCAGAGGCTTTAACCCACTGAGCCACCCAGGCGCCCCACCATGTAATCATTTAGCATCGTGCCCAGCACATAATAATTCTCTTATTATTTTTACTAGGTTTCTTGCATTCATAGTCTCCATTTCTTTAATGCAATGTGTGTGTGTGCGTATATATATATATATATATATATACACACATATATATACACAGACACAATATACATACATATAGACACATACATATATATAAAGACACAATATACATATTTATATAGAGAGTCACATAATTTTTTTTCTTGTAGCCCAATGCCATTTCATAGGCTATTTCTTTCTTTCTTTTCTTTTTTTTTTTTAATATAGGCTATTTCCTATGTCTGACATGCTATTCCCTACTAGATCAGTTAGACTCTTATTCATCCTTGAGAGCAACTCTTCTCCTTTGGGAAAGCCTTCTCTGACTTATCAATCAATTAATGCCTCTCTGGGCTCAAACAGCGCCTTGGAGGAACCTCTACTACAGCCCTTAACACACTGGGTTGTAATTAATTCCTTGTCTCTCTTCTCCATTGGACTGAAAGGCAGTCAGGGTTGTCTTTGTATTCTCACCCAGCAACACAGCACCTGGCACATCCTTACTCACCATCTACTATCTGTGCTCTGCTAGGAAACACTGTGGGTAAGCAGTTAAGGGGTCCATGTTTTAGGAGACTTCCTTGGGGTCAAAACAGCTCCATTTTTTCCCTGCATAATCTTGGAAAAGCTAGTTGACATTTTTGAGCCTCAGTTGTAGAGACACCTTCTTAAGATTGCTGTGAAATAAAATAATGCTTGCGAAAAGCCTATCCCAGAGCAAGTAAGCAGTCATCAAATGTCGCAAAATGCTTCTCCAACAATCCCATTTTCAGGCACCGCCACTCTAATCTTCTTTTAGGGCCCTGCGCTCCATGGGTAATCCCTCTCAGGGATTTCTCTGGGCTCTCTAATCCTGTCCTCGGTCATTCCTCCAGCTAGCAACTCTGCGTTCAGAAGCCAATTCCCTGCCCCCCAACTATCTCCAGACCCTTTCTTTCAGCCTTCCCTGGGCTTAAGGTGTCCGATTTACATGAAATTTAAAAATCGAAATTTAAATATCAAAACTCTATGACTAGGGTTTCCCTGGATAACTTCCGAGACCCACAATTAGGAGTATGGCTACTGAGTTTCAGTCTTCTCCCTCCCTTGGAGGAATGAGCCCCGCGGCTCCGCTTAACCGGAGTCGTTCCCTGCTGCGGCCGCGCGCAACGCAGAAACGTTGAATGAACGAACAAACGAACGGATGAATGAATGGGCTGCGCCCATGGCTGGGCCTCTGTTACGTCGCCCACTGGCGCAGGTGTGGCGGAGGTAAGAGGCCTGCGGGGCGCCGGCCGCGTAATCCCATCGTCGCGCGGCGGGCTCCGCCACGAGCGCCGGAGCTCCGCGCCGCCTCGCGCCTCCTCCCCCAAGTCCCTGCCCCGCCGGGGCTCGTCACTTCCGCCACCCCCAGGCCGGGGCTGGGGAGGGGAACGCGGGGGAGGGGGCCAAGTCCTAGGGAAGCCCGCCCGCGCTCGAGCAGGGACTACATTTCCCGAGGGGCCTCGGCGGCGGCGGCGGCGACGGCGGCGGCGGCGGCGGCGGGCGCGGCAACGTCCCCCGGAAGTGGAGCCCTGGACTTCCACTCGTGCGTGAGGCGAGCGGAGCCAGAGTCGAGACCAGAGGCCGAACTCGGGATCTGACAAGATGGCAGGGCTGCCCCGCAGGATTATCAAGGTAACCGCCCGGGCTAACCCCCGGCTCTGCGCTCTGCTCTTGGCCGTCCGGCGGACCGGGGGGCGCGGCTCCTCGCTTCCTCAGGCCCGCGGCCCGCGCGGGGAGGCCCCAGGCCAGCGCGGAGAGGGTCTGGCCGCGGCGGCGAGGGAAGTCAGGCGCTGGGGAGGGGGCTCCGGAGAGACTTCCGGGAGCGGTGGGGCAGCGGGGCGGCGGGGACCGGGGGCTTCCCGGTGGCCGCCCCGCGAGCGGGGAAGGCCTGGCCTGCACACTGGCGGAGGGTGGGGCCGCGGGGTTGCGGGGTTCTAGTCTTGGGCGCGGGCCGGCGCGGGCCTCCGCGGCCTCTCAGACCACCCGGGAGGAGGCCGCGGGCGCGCGCGAATCGCGGCGGGGCCCAGACTCCGGGAGGGAGTTGTGGCCCGACACAGGTCCTCGGCCTTGGAGCATTCTCTCGGGCCGGGCGGGAGCGCGGGGGTGCGGAAGCCCCGGGTTCAGAATGAATGAACCAGGAGAGTGAGGCCGGGCGGGGCCCTGAGCCCCGGGAGGCGGCTCCGGGAGGGCCGCGCGTCCTGTCGCCGTAGGCACATGTTCGCCGCAGGCTGCCGGGGTCCGGGGACGTGGGGCTGCGCGCTCCGCTGCCCTCACTTTCGTGATCTCTCTTTTAAATACATTATCGCTCGTTATCTCTGTGAAGTGATTTTACTCTGGTTGGCAAACTCTTTTGAGAGCGGTTTCTGCTCAGAGGAAGTAGTTTAACACAACATTGGGGGAGCGGCAGAGCTTGTATGGGGACTTGGTGAAATCCTTTGCCTCTCGATTTTATGCACTTTAATGTTTAAGCTGTTCCTCGTCTCTTTATAAATACTATACTTTGACAAATATATGTGGAACTATGAAAAATGGACATACTGGTTTTGTAAATTCTTTATGTAATACCAGGTCCTCAGGTGTGCGGTATTTCTTGCAGTACATAAAAACAACCTTGAAATTTCTTGTCATTTTTAATGAAAATTTTAGTAGAACCCTTGTGTTGCTTAATATGCGAGTTAAAGTGACTAAATTGCATCATTTCCTTGATATAACCTGGTGAACGTGTATTTAATCTAGCTTGTTCTAAAATTTGGGAGGAAATGCATACTAAATACTAAGTCCAAGGTCTTTTAATGGGTGATGTATTGTGTCGTGCTTCCTGCAACTTAAATATATCTGAGATGGGGAGATGTCTTTGACCTAGAGTTGCTTGATTTGGAGAAATAAGACTTTTTATAAGGTAGAAATTCTTAGAAATTAGAGAAACAGCATATATTGTCATTGTGTGCTGCGGTCAATGTGAACTTTCATAGTGAAAATTTGTTGTATTATGAATTTGTCTCAGATTCTGCCCAAGGTAGTTAAATTGCTGTATGTGTTGGATGGTCCTTACAATGTGGTTTTCCTCACATGACCCCAATCATGTTTATTGAAGCCTCACTTGAAAACGAGAGATGGGGGATCTAGATGTACACCAGATGTCTTCAGATTTTTGTTTCCTGTATTCAGGTTATTTATTGACTACATAATACAAATTGATATTCTTGATAATTCTCCAAAATACACAACGAACTAAAGATTAACATTTTTTCCAGTTTTGCTTGATTCTGGACATAATCTGCAGTAATATGAAAGCCTTGGATGGAAAAATAAATTCTGTGAAACCTTGTTTAATAAAGTTATAGAAATGATATATGGCGGTGATTTGAAGTCCTCATAATTCAATTTTTTTGGCATACAATTTAATTTACACTAGGTATTTTCATTTTACTATTTTAACCAAGACAGTGATAATTCATAAATATGGTTTTAATTTTACAGTATCTTGTTGATAGCACCTCTTTAATAAAAAGGTGACTTCATTTGGGTTTTATATTGGAAAAGTTAGGTGGTTTTCCTTTAATGTGTCTTTTATAACTTAACTTAAAAGAACTGTTTTCTCCAATCCCTAGGAAAGATTACAAGACTATAATGTGTTTTCTAGTGCTATTCTTGTATTACGTATATTTTCCCGTAATCAGTGAAAAAAATTTTTTTTAAGATTTACTTATTTATTTATTTATTGGAGAGAATGCGTGTGGATTGAGTGGGGGGAGGGGCAGAAGGCGAGACTCTCAGGCAGTTTCCCCGCTGAGTACGGAGTCCCAGGCTGAGCTGGATCCCAAGACCCATAATAAGATCATGACCTGAGCTGAAACCAAGAGTTGGATGCTCAACCGACTGAGCAACCCAGGCACCTGAAAATGTTTATTTATTTATTTATTTATTTAAATTCTATTCATTTATTTGACAGAGAGAGATCACAAGTAAGCAGAGAAAGAGAGAGAGAGAGAAGCAGGCTCCCTGCCGAGCAGAAAGCCCGATGCGGGGCTCGATCCCGGGACCCTGAGATCATGACCTGAGCCACTGAAGGCAGAGGCTTTAACCCACTGAGCCACCCAGGCGCCCCGAAAGTGTTTATTTTTTAATAAAGGTTTGCCTCTTTTTTGTCATCCACAATACAAGATTCCATGTGGAATGTGGTGGTGGTGGTGGTGCCGGGTAGGTAGCTGTGCTGTCCTGAATTGTATGAACACACCTCTCTCATTGGACAGCTATTGATAGGATGCTGTTTACCTCCAACTGGTCATTATTTACATTTGCAAATTTTTTTAAGGTTTTTTTTTTTAAGTAATCTCTACACCCAACGTGGAGCTTGAATCCACAACCCTGACATCAAGAGTTGCACACTCCACTGACTGAGCCAGCCAGGTACCCTACCTTTATAAAAGTCTTAACACCATTTAATACTTGTAGATCTTGATCTTGTGAAGTAGACTACCTTTTATAGTCTAGAAACTCATTCAGATGATTCCTGGGGCCTTAAAATTGGCAAGGGACAGAACTCGGATCTTGACCAGGTGTGACCTTCCCCTGCTTCTTGTTATTAGGAAATGACAATGCATGTAAATATACTTTGATAACTGTGAATAACTATACAAATATAAGATGATTATTTTGAATTACTATTCACTCATTTATTGTCTGACTCAGATTCCCATATACAATCCACTAGCAAATTCCCTAGGGTGTCAGCTTTCAAACTATACCCTTAATCAGCGACATTTACCCATCTCTCTGAAACCACTCTTCAATTCCATCATTTATTGCCTAGCCTACTGTATTAGTCTCCTAAGCAGCAGCTAGTGTTACTTTTTAAAAATACAGATCATGTCACTTCCCTTCTCAGAACTCTACAAAGGTTCTCCATCACGCTTGGAATAAAATCTTGACTTTTTTCACCCTTAGTTACAGGGCCTTCCTTGCATCTGCTTGCCTCTGAGGTCATCTCCTGCATGTCTGTCCTTGGGTCACTTTACTGCAACCACAATGTTGCTTTGCTCTATCTGAACAATAAGAGGCTAAGTTTGTTCCAGTGACAAGGCTTTCCTTCTGTTTACTACGTTGCTTGATTTGGCATATCGTTCAGTTCTTGGCTAACATGTCATCGTCAGAGAAGTCTACCTTAATTATCCCAAAACACAGTTTTCCTCTTCCCCTCCCTTATAGTTCCTCTTTATTCCCATATTTCCTCCTCTCCTTCCTATAGCACTTAACCAGTATTTGAAGTTATATTATTTATTCTTTCTCTCTGCTCCTACTAAAGCTCCACAAAAGCAGGGATTCTTAGATGACTTGGGCATTGCTCTAATAGCTAGAGGACGTAGTGAGCACTGAAATATTGAATGAATGTATGTGCTTCAATCTCTGGAAGAAAGTTTTAGGAGAGTTACTGTATATCATAATTTGACGTTGTTGCTTAGTAGATTCTATCTAAATCATTGAGCTAAAAGTTAATTTCTGAGCTAGAAGTTAATCAATCTCTAACTCATTAAATAAATCAGTTTTTTATTTTGTCTAATTGGAAATACATGGAGTGCAGCATTTGAAAGATTCTAACAGGTACATAGAGAAAGTTGAAGACTCATCTGCCCTTCAGCATTCCAGTTGCCTGCCCAGACAACCATTATTTTTATTGTGTATTCTTCCAGAAAGATGGGAGAGATTTAGTATGTATGTATTAGGCCTACTCCCCTCCTAACGCAAATACCTTAATCTCCCCCCATTATATCTTCGAGGTGACTCATTTTTTTAAAGGAGTTCTTTGTGGAACCATGCGGTTAGACCTTAATTTAACTGATCGCTTATTGCTGACTTTTAGATTGTCTCCAAAATTTGCTATACAAACAATGCTGTGATGAATATAGTCTTATAGTTAGTAGTATTTTGCACACATGTGAGTTTTACTGAATTTTGGCAGTTCTGTGTTTCACTGAGAATTTTTAGAATTTGCTTTTTTCTCGCTTCTCGGCTATAGCTCTTTTAGTCTCTAAAAGTGACTGAGCAGTTAAAGCTTAAAATCACATAGGTTAAAAGATAACTAGGGGCGCCTGGGTGGCTCAGTTGGTTAAGTGTCTGCCTTTGGCTCAGATTGTGGTCTCAGGGTCCTGGGATTGAGCCCCACATTGGGCTCCCTACTCAACAGAGAATCTGCTTCTCCCTCTCTCTCTGACCCTCCTCCTGGCTTGTTTGTCCTTCCTCCTTCCCTCCCATTAAAAAATAAAAAAATTATGTATATATATGTGTGTGTGTGTGTGTGTGTGTGTGTGTATATATATGTAAAGAATTAGAGTTACTTTGGGAGGAGCAGATAAATGAGATCTGTAGTTGTGGCCTTGGTCTTCTCAAAGTTAATCACAAAGACAGTGAAAATACAGCCTTAAGAACAGTAGTTAACTTACTCAAGGAGTTGACTTATTTGATTAAAACCTGGCAAACCAACCCGTTCAGAGTAGATTTTCACCAGTCTTTCCTAGAATTTATTCTTCTGTTTGGTGAGGTTTAGTCAGATTCTTAAAAACTCAATATGGTCTGGGGCGCCTGGGTGGCTCAGTGGGTTAAACCCTCTGCCTTCGGCTCAGGTCATGATCTCAGGGACCTGGGATCGAGCCCCCGCATCGGGCTCTCTGCTCAGCAGGGAACCTGCTTCCCCCTCTCTTTGCCTGCCTCTCTGCCTACTTGTGATCTCTCTCTCTGTCAAATAAATAAAATCTTAAAAAAAAAAAAAACAAAACCAACTCACTATGGTCTGACTCTGCATTGAACTCGAGTTCTATATACTTTTTACTTTATTAATTTTGATTTTTAAAAATACAGATATTTCTTTTTTCCTACCACTATTTAAAAGCCATTCATTTGATATCTGTTCTAGTACATATGGTAGTTTTTAGTGAGAAAAGTCAGATAACTGGCCCTGTTTTTGAGCCTTGAAAGTCTGTCTGATAATGTTTTTTGCCCCATTTCAAAAAAGGCATGAAAATCTCACGTGATGAGGACAGACTTGTTATATGTAATTAAAACATCCTTAGGAAACTGATAAATTCACAGTAAAAACTTGGCCAGAAACAGTATGGTTCTTGGCTCTTTTGGTTGTTGTCCCAGTTGAAGAATTTTCTGTTGAGAATTTTCAGGGGAGCCTGGATGGCTCAGTCGGTTAAGCATCTGACTCTTCATCTAGACTCAGGTCATGATCTCAGGGTTTTGAGATCAAGCCCCGCTGCCAGCTCTACGCTCAGTGGGGAGTTTGCTTGACATTCTGTCTTTCCCTCTCCTCCTCCCTCCCTTCATCCCTCCCTTCATGGTCTCTCTCTCAATAAATAAATCTTTTTAAAAAATATTTTTGACCATTCTAGGATAATAAATCTATTTTTTGTATATGACCTCTGGGGATTCAGGTTCTTGACAAGCTTATTTGTGAATCCTCTTGGTCTGGGTGGATTCTAAGTTAAGAATCCCTGGACTACTTTTGGTAGTGATTAAATTTTCAGGTTGTAAGGATACTTTTTAATTTACTGCCTAATGTTTTGATTATGAAATATGGGCATAATTGAAAGTAAATTAAAAATAGCAGTTGAGTGTTATTTTTTAAGCTTCTGTGTGTCAAGCACTTTCTTTAGTCCAGGTTGATCAATTCTCACAATAGAAATTGAGTTTTGTCAAAATATCAAATACTTCTGACTGTCTACCATGCTAAGTAATTATGGCATCAGAAATACTATGCATTTGCTTCACAGAAGTTCTAAATTTTTTCTACAGTTTGACCGCTTATAGCTATAGAGTTTTACACATAAGAGGGTGCCCATCTTTTTCCTTCTCTGATGAGTCTGTAGGCCAGAGAAGTTGGATGACTAGGATTCTGCTGCAAGTTGGTAACTTTGCTTTTTTCCCTATACCCTATAGGATGGTTTACTTGTGTGTAAATGGTTTTAAGACGCAAATAAATTGTACTACAGATACAGGTAGTATGGATTGTGAACATACATTAATATTTGTTATTGTGAGTTATGAATGTGTATGCACTAGAGAAATAAATATCAGAAACAAGGGAATGAGGATAGCATCCACTAGGGGCTTTGGGCATTACAATTGTAGTCATCAGTTTTGACGTAGGTGCCTAATTATTATATAATTTTACTTTCTAAAAACAATATAAATCTGAAAGGCATAATATATGTAGTAATTTTATATCAAGAAATATTCCTTTCTATGAAAGATGTGTTGGACCAGTATTATACAGTTGAAATTTTCTTTGCAAATGTATGTGAAGGACATCAGCATGGATATATAAATTAGGAGATGGAGTAATAGGGAATTAGTTAGTTAACTCCTCCTGAAATCTTAGCAACTTCTAAAAGTGCTTCCTAGGTGAAGTATTTTTTTTGTTTTGTTTTTGAAATGTTAAATAGTTATCTCTAATTTGTGGATTAGATAGGATGTAGGATCACCATAGTCTGAAAACTGTGGCACTAGCATCTCTGGTGGCAGAAACCATTATTGTGTGATTGAAAAAACTGGATAACTGGTAAAGAGCCCTCAGAATCAATAGAAAGACTTCCTTATTAGCTATTCTTTCAAGAACTATATCACGCTATTCAGGGTATTTTATATTTTTAAAATCCTGGTTGTAGCTATTCTAAAATCCCTTAAGGATACTTAGAAATCACAATTTTTATTATTCTGATTTGGCCTACAACTCAGATGTTTCTAAATGATTAGGATTTAGCTATAATTTGAAGTGATTTTATTTTATTTATTCATAAATAAGTAATCTCTGTACCCAACGTCGGGCTTGAACTCACAACCTTGAGATCAAGAGTCACATGCCCTGCTGACTGAGCTAGCCAAGGGCTCTTAAGTGCTTTTAGATACTGTTTTCAGAATCTAATGTTGACATATTTTGCTTTTTGTTAATCTGTTCAGATTTCCAAACTCCTTCAGTTTTCGGTATGTCTCCATCAGTAATTTGGTCTGTTTTGGGCAAATCTGTTTTTATTTTCAGTCTTTACAATCTAGTGACTAAAGGCATTGTAGTCAGGAAAATACTAGAAAGAAGCATAACAGATGTTATCTTTGTGTCTTGAGACTATGAGTGCTTTTATTTACAACTTTTGAAGATTTTTAAAAATAATGTATACTAAGGAAAATATTATTCTCATAGTCTTTGTGTTCTCATCACCTTTAAGGACAATTGGAATTACCATCCCCTTCCCCTCTTACTATAAGTCAGGGACACAAGTGACTTTACTAAGCTAGTAGAGCCCAAGGCCAAATTTCATTCTTCTATGAAATTGTGATTTTTCTGCCTTTTTATTATCCCTTTTTTTTTTAAATCCATTCTTGAGACATTTTCAATTCAAATAAATGGACATTAACTGGATGCATAATATGTATTTAGCACTAAACCAGGTGAATAAGAAATGCATCACAATCTAATGGAAAACTCAGTCATGAAACAAGAAATTAAAATGAGGTGTGTTATGAGAAAAGATACACATGGGATTTACCATAGTCTCGGGATGAAGGAAAGTAAGGATGAGAAAATGTTTTTATTTTTATTTATTTATTTTTTATTAACATATAATGTATTGTTTGCCCTAGGGGTACATGTCTTTGAATCATCAAAGACACATTATACATTTCACAGCACTTACACATAGCACATACCCTCCCCAGTATCCATAACCCAGCCACCCTATCCCTACCCCCCTACCCCCCAGCAAGAGAGAATGTTTTTAAAGTTGAGGGAGGGGAGGCTCCTGGGTGGCTCAGTTGGTTAAACGGCTGCCTTTGGCTCAGGTCACAATTCCAGGGTCCTGGGATGGAGCCCGTCATTGGGGTCCCTGCTCCATGGGGAGCCTGCTTCTCCTTTTCCTGCTCCCCCAGCTTGTGTTCTCGCTCTCTCTCTCTCAAATAAATACATAAAATCTTTTAAAAAAAGATAAAGTTGAAGGAGGGAGAATGAGTTTTGGGTAGATGGAATAGCAGATAGGAAAGCTGGAAGGAGAAAAAGAGGAAGAGAAAGAGTACACACAAGTATACCATATTCCAGGAATCTAGGATCTGTGATGGATAGTGTCTTAAGTAATTATTAGGGTTCCATCAAGAAGTATTACTGTCTAATTACTAAGTTTAGCGAGTTGGAATCAACTGTTGGCAAAGAATTTTGAATTGTTAAATTCAGACTTAGTGTATGAATCATTCACCAGAGTGTGGTGTGACAACTGTTCCTGAAGTGAGATTGGTCATATGGTTTTTACTATGTAAGTAAGACATCTTTTATTGAACATTTAGTATGTGCTAGGTACTGTTCTAAGCATGTTACATGCATTAATTTATTTAATTCTAACAGCAAGCCTATGATAAGAATATTAGTTTAAGCTCTGCATTACAGATCCGGAAACCTGCACAGAGGGTTTAAGTGGTTGGTGGAGCTGTGATATGAACTTAGGCGGTCTAAATCTATGGATCACAGGTGCTGTAGATGAAATGCACCAGAGCTTATCTGCCCCTAGATAATAACTGGTATTGTTTGTATTTTATATTTTATCATTTGGACAAATGAAGTGGAAAAACATGTTCATTGCAGGATCTAAGTGCTTAGCTTTCGTGTTTTTCATCAGAAGTCTTCTTATTGTAGTTTAATTAGAGACTTTTGCACAAGTGAGTCCCTGTTTAGTAATAATTTCACTTAAGATGGAATGACTTTGGTCTGGGGTGGTATATTCCTCTCTTGCTCTCCTGGATCCTTTCAGTTGGAGAAGTTTGGGGTTCGGGTGAGAAGGAACTAAAGAGCAGCTATTCCTCTCTTTACTGCTGTTTCTTACCAGCAAAATACATCAGAGGATAACCTCTCTAATGTTAATTTGAAACAAGAATTTTTTCATTCAGTAAGCCTAAAAATAGATTAGAATTACCTTACACTCCTTTATATATTAAATTGAATTGTGTTTTCTTTTCTTTTCTTTTTTCAGTGTTCAAAATTCATTGTTTATGTACCACCCCTAGTGCTCCATGTAATACGTGTCCTCCTTAATACCCAGGCTCACCCATCCTCCCACCCTCCTCGCCTCTAAAACCGTCAGTTTGTTTCTCAGAGTCCACAGTCTCTCATGGTTCGTCACCCCCTCCAATTTCCCAGGGAGGGTGTTTGTACCTGAGTTAATTTCCTCACTCCCATTTGGAGAGAAGGACAAGTGCTGTTCCAGTATAAGTCCCCTACATGCCTGCACATACTATAATTCTTGCTTTGGCTTTTTAGAAAAGATATTTTTCACAGTTGGAAGCACCGTGATTTACAACCAAAAAGCTTAAAGTTCTTATAGTTAAAGAGCTATTCCCATAAAGTAACATTATTTCAAATAAAGCGCTCTGTCTACCCTGTCTTTTTTTTTTTTTTTTTTTTTAAGATTTTACTTATTTGTGCATAGAGAAAGAGCGTAAGTAGGCAGAACAGCCGGCAGAGGGAGAGGGAGAAGCAGGCTCTCTGCTGAGCAGGGAGCCTATGGTGGGTCTTGATCCCAGGACCTTGGAATCATGACCTGAGCCAAAGGCAGACGCTTAACCAACTGAGCCACACAGGCACCCCACCTTGCCTTTATTGGTGCCCTTCAGAAAAGGGTTAAACTGAAAGTGCTGCAAGTCCCATTCAGGTTCCTGCTACTGATGTGATTAGAGATCAGTGAATACTTGGCCAAACCTTTCCTGTTCCCTACCAGAATCTTCTTCCAGTTTAATTGGGACTGCTGTATTGGGTGGTAGGGACTCAGAAGACATTTTCTGTGAACACTTGTTTATATTCTGAGTACTTAGTTCATAGTCGTGCATGAGAATTATCTGGGCCATTTATAAATTTAACATATAGCAGCCCAGCGTGTTTTTTTGTTATTTTTTAAGATCTCCAGATGATTTTTATGTGCACCTTGCAGAAACAATGGCCTTGTATATGCTCGGCTTCAGTGCAAAGATGATTAGATCGTGGGGGATACAAGATACAAGTAAAATCACATAGCCAGTACCTTCTCATACATAGAGAGCAAAGGCATCAATGGGAACACCAAAGACATGATAGTCCAGGGTGGGGAAACCCTTGAGGAAACCTCAAGATTGGTTGAGGGAGAGATTTTTAGAGGGGCGACATTTGAGCTAAATTTTGAAGGGTAAGTAGAAAAAGTTAGGTGGCGGTAGGGAGAGTAGAATGTCATTCCAGGTTAGACATACCAACTCCAGGAAGATATTTGAGCAGTGCTAAAGTTGTAACATGAGTCAGCACTTCTTTGCTTGAACCACAGACACTTTAAAGGCAGTCTTAATTTAAAAAAGTTTTTTTCTTCAGAAGTGTAGTTTATGAATGGGTCTTCATTTTGAAAATTCAATTAATATACTAAGTATGTTTTATACCAAAATAATCAAGTAATATGATTTTTCCCCTTCATTTTCTTTTGGTATTTCGGTCTTCAGTTCATAGAATGGCTAGCATCTTACTGAATATGGAAGGAAAACCTAAATGCTTCATTTATTTTTTTTGAAATATAACTCATATACCATAAGATTCATCCATTTAAAATGTACAGTTCATTGGGTTTTAATAATTCACAAAATTGTGCAGCCATCACCACTAATTCCAGAACATTTTCATCACCCCGAAAACAAATCCTATACCCATTAGCATTCACTGTCCACCCTCCTAGTTCCTCAACCCTTGAGAACTGCTTATCTTTCTGTCTCTCTGGTTTTGTCTGTTTTAGACTTTTCATATAAATGGAAATCATGTAATACATGACTTTTGTGTCTGACTTCTTTCACTTAGCATGTATTCAAAGTTCACATTATAGCATGTATCAGTACTTCATTCCCTTTTAAATTTCTTAGCCGAAGTTTTCTGAGTATGTAACTTTTAAGAAATGACAATGCTGAAGCAAAGCAGTAGTTTTATAAGGTAAATAATCTGTGTTGGTTCCCCAAAACTAGTTCTTTTTGAAACCTACATTGCTTTAGAACATTTCAGAAATATTCTTCAGCCTCGTGAGCCATTATTTAAAAAAAAATTGTCAGTGGTAGCAAATCTTTTTTTATTTTAAAATTTTTTTAGTGGTAGTAAATCTTTGTCTTTGAAGATTAGACTTGATTGCTGGACACTGAGAAAATTAAGCTAATGCTGGTGAATAATGTTAAGGATCAGCCCTGACTTTTATTCTTATGTCAAGGATTAGGAAACTTTGTGACCTTGGCCAAGTCACTTACTTACCTGGGCCTCAGTTATATTTCTAATTTGTATTTGAAAATTCGATGATTATATGATCCTTTCGGGCAGAATTTGAAACAGTGAGAAAAAGCCATGATCACATAATCCTAGAACCGATTTTCCCTTTTAGCTTTTAAACTGGCTCTTAGACAATTAAAAAAAAACAAAAACAAAAAACACAAAGGCTGGAGTAGTTAGCAGTATTCTGAAATAAATGTATAGTTTTCCAGTGTAACTGGTATACAGGCCTGTATCCTATCAGCTTTGATAGTTTTAAAGCCTTTAAATGTTTATGTTTTCTTGGGGTTCAGACCTTGAACCTTTTCTCATTATATATTCTGAACACCTTTATTTACTTTTGCCTGGCTTCAGTCCACATTGATCAGTGATTCCAAAATCTAGTGCTGAATTTCAGGTCTCCAAATGCCTAATTTTTATCTCCACTTAGATGTCTTACAGACATTTTTAAATCAATTTTTTAAACAATAGAATGTATTCAGTTTGCTATCTCCCCTCCGTGTGTGTCAACACTTAGTGTTTCTTTGTTATGTCAACATTAACCCAGTTGCCTGAGATTTATTCCTCCTCTTCCCTCCTTGTGCTTCTCTTCCACATTCAGTTTGCTAGTAAGCCTGCAATGGATTCAGCCTCAGAAATGTTTCTGACTTCTAACCTGTTCTTGTCTTCTTCCAGTTGTCTTTGTATGTGGGCCCTTATTCATCCTCTCCTGATTGTTTCTGCGATAATCTCAGAAATCATCTCTCTGTCTTCACTTAACTACCCACCCATCTCCCTCTCTCTCCATCCATCACATTATTCTAAAAACATTGATGTGATCATGTGGCTCTCCACTTATATAGAGTAAAGTTCAAACTTTTTAAACTTGGCATATAAGATGGCCTTTTTGTTTTGATTATTTCATTGACATCTTCTTCCTGTTTCCTATTATATAACCTCTGATAGTGATACTGCTTACCAGCCAAAATGATGTATTTTCCAACTTCTGAATCATGCCATGTTTGCAGGGAAGCATCCCTCATCAAACGTGACTGTCCACATTCTGTGTTTTGGGTTTGTTTCCTCTACTTTCCTGGGACAACCTTGACAGTAGTCATCTTGTTTATGTTCTTTTTTTTTTTTTTTTAAATAATTAATTTATTTGAGAGAGAGTGAGAGAGAGAACAAGAGAGAGCATAAGCCGGAGGAGAGGCAGAGGGAGAGGGAAAAGCAGACTCCCTGCTGAGCAGGGAGCCCGACATCGGCTTGATTCCAGGACCCTGAGATCATGACCTGAGCCCAAGGCAGATGCCTAACTGACTGAGCCACCCAGGCACCCCTCTTGTTTATGTTCTTAATAACAAGTAGGTGGTGGTTTAGAATTAGACATACTATTTTCTGTTCTTTCTACAGGTTCCATGAAAAGAAAATCAGAGATAAACTTTAAGTAATTTGTTTTTTTTTTTTAATTTAATTTTGAGAGAGAGAGAGAGAGAGAGCACACCTTTGAGAGAGGGAGAGTGTGCCTGTGCTCATGAGGTGGGGAGGGGCAGAAGGAGAGGGAGAAGCAGACTCCCTGCTGAGCAGGGAGCTTGATGTGGGGCTTGATCCCAGGACCCTGGGATCATGACCAGAGCTGAAGGCAGATGCTTAACTGACTGAGCCACCCAAGCGCCCCTAAGTAATTTGCTTTATTTTCTGGGATTCTCTTGTTAAGGCACTCTGGGAAGCAGATGTTGGTTCTATTGTTAGTCATTAATTATAGTGAAAAATATGTTTAAATTTTTTTTGACAAATACAAACTGTGTATATTTAAGGTATACAACATGATGTTTTGATATGTGTATACCTTTTGAAGTGATTATCACAAACTTATATCTGTTACTTTCCATTGTTATTTTTTTGTTGTGGTAAGGACAGTTGAGATCTACTCAGCAAGTTTTGAGTATGCAATGCATTATTATTAACTGTCACATACGCTACATTAAATATACAGAATGTATAACTGAAAGGTTTTCCTTTTTGATCAGTATCTTCCCTTTTCCTCCACCTTCCAGCCTCTGTGGTAACCACTGTTCTACTCTGTTTGTTTGTAAAGATTCCACGCATAAGTGAGATCACACATATTTGTCTTTCTGTGTTTGGCTTACTTAGTATAATTTCCTTATTACGAATGGCAGGATTTCCTTATTTTTTTAAAGCAGATGAAGAAATATTTTAATTTGCTCTTTGTAACCATTGGAAAAATAAAATATTAGGCACTGCCTGGGTCAAAGTTTTGAGTACCATATATACTTTTTAAAAAGTCTATAGACCCTCGCTCTGCTGGTTCACACACATATGTACTAGCCTTTCTGTTTTCTACTGCTTAATTGATAATAGTGGATTAACCATAACAGGGCCATAAACAAAGGCATTGGGGAATTCCAATGCTGGCTCCCTTCGTTTTAGGGATTACTTTAGCAGATTTTCCTGTGACAGGATGCAGCAGGACCCTGACAACCAAGAGCCCAGTCCTAGTCGGTGAGCAGGCTTTCGATACCTGTACCTCATAGGTGTCTATTAAAAAATGCAGCTATTGGGGCGCCTGGGTGGCTCAGTGTTTGGTTAAAGCCTCTGCCTTCGGCTCAGGTCATGATCTTAGGGTCCTGGGATCAAGCCCCGCATCGGGCTCTCTGCTCAGCAGGGAGCCTGCTTCCCCCTCTCTCTCTGCCTGCCTCTCTGCCTACTTGTGATCTCTCTCTCTGTCAAATAAATAAATAAAATCTTAAAAAAGAAAATGCAGCTGTTAAGGTCTCCTGTCAATGAAAAAAGAAAGTAAAACTAGCATATGTTCCCTCTTAGGAGTAATCAAGTTACAGTAGTTTTAATACTTTTAGCATGCGCACACTTCAGAATGTTCCTTTATTTCTTGCATTGAATCATCAGGCCAATTATGGTTATGATTTATGTATGTTATTTTCTTTAAGATTACAAGTATTAATATGTTGAATATCTGCTTTGTTCTTTATACTGGTTCTAGGTAGTTCCCTCTGTTTATGGCAGACTGAAAAAAATATTTAATTCTTTCTGGTTGGTATATATCGGCCACTTTTATATCATAAAGTCAATGATACAACTTCTGTTAGAAAACAGAAATATCTTGAAAAAATGTGATTAGTTGCAAAGTACAGAAAAGTTACCCATTTCCCTCAATATTAAGAGTCTTATTCTTATGTCTGTTGAAAAAGCTTTATCGTGGATTGAGAAGGATTGAGAAGGGATATTTGTATCCTCAGGCAGGGAGATCCCAGGGATTGTCCCCTTCCTTAATCCTGTTTTCTGTAGGTTATCTTTCTCTTTAGATTCATTTGACTCCCATGTATGTGAAAAGTGTTGCCTCAAAGTATTACCTAAGCTTTGTGCAAAATTGCTGGACCCTCTGTCTTCTGTCAGGGGTACTGGAGGAGTGCGGTTTGGGAGAAATTGGTTTGGGAGAAGGTGGTTGGGAGTCTCAAAAATCTTCCCAGATTATGCAGTTCTGTTGGGGTCATTCACACTTGGGTATTTCTTACTTTGAGCATATTATCAGATAGTTCTCTGAAGAGCATCTAGCTGTAGTCTGCTGCATTGTAAAGTGAGGAAGGGTGGATCTTAGTTGGTATAGTGTTGGTCCTGATATCTGTGAAACTTACATATCGATATCAGTAAAACCACTTTTTAAAATATTGAAGTATTTTTGCAAAGTGTAACATCAGTTTCAGGTGTCATAACATAGTGAATTGGACAAGTTTATACCTTATGCTATGCTCACAAGTGTAGCTAGCATCTGTCACCATACAATGCTATTTATTATAGTAGTGTTGACTATATTCCCTATGCTGTACCTTTTATTCCTGTGACTTATTCATTCCATAACTGGAATCTCCCATTCCTCTTC
Organism: Potos flavus; assembly: GCA_028534135.1. Classification (NCBI taxonomy): domain Eukaryota; kingdom Metazoa; phylum Chordata; class Mammalia; order Carnivora; family Procyonidae; genus Potos; species Potos flavus. Next base: position 23,310,683 of record CM052897.1, read on the forward strand.
ACCCATTTTGCTCATCCCCTCTGGCAATCATCAGTTTATTCTCTGTATTTATGGGTCTGTTTTTGCTTCTTGTTTTGCTTTTTAAATTCCACATGAATGAAATTATATAGTATTTGTCTTTGTCTGATTTCACTTAACATTATGCTCTCTAGGTTCATCCATGTTGTCTCAAAGGGCAAGATCTCACCCTTTTTTTTTTTGTAACTGAGTAATATTCCACTATATACACACACACAAACACACACTATATCTTTATCCATTCATCTGTTGGTGGATATTTGGGTTGCTTTCATATCTTGGCTATTTGATTTAATGCTGCAATAAACATAGGGATGCATATATCTTTTTGAATTACTGTTCAAAGTAATTTGGTGAGTAAACCACGCTTTGAATCCTGAATTTGATTATTTGACTTTAGTTGCTAGATATGGGCATTGTGGCTTCTACCTGTTTAAGTGGAAGGGTTCCCAGACATCTAGGGACCTGAGGTGCTTGCATGGGCACCTTCTGGGGTTGGTATTTCCTTAACTGACATAACTGCCCTTCTGCTTCCCAGCTGTCCTTTTATCCTTTGCAGAGTGGAGGGCAATGAGGCTTGGGGGTGGTACTAGGTACTAGTACTAGTACTAGTAGCAGCTAGGCTTATCCTTACTGTGGCAGTTCTGTGAACATGTGGGAGCTGTCACATATATGTTACTTGGGTGACTGAAAGGGTGAAAAGAGAGCTTTAAAGTATTGTGGAGGTAGAGAGGTAGAATAGGAAGCAGCTGCCACTTCCAGGTTTGGGATGAAAACAGAAAAGATTGAAATTATTAAAATTGAGGAACATGGGATGCAGAGCCCCATCTGTGATGCAGAACTCTGAAGAGAGTCCCACCCTCTCTACGGGGACACATGGCGATTAAGCTGGTGCTCTCAGTGTGCGGTAAACTGCAAATTGAATGAATGTGCTGCAGGGATGTTGGATGATGCTCACAGGCACCTGAGACAGACAAGAAACCCGGAAGAAGCAAGTTTCCTCTTGTAGTTCCCCTTCAGCACCTCTCATATGCAGAGTTTAGTACTGAGTCCCTGGCAAAGCAGAAATGTGGTTTGTAGAGTCCCACCTCCAGAATCACAGAGTATAGAAGGATAAGTGAGAGACCATTACCTTACTTCTGATACAGATACAAATTTCCCGGTGTAGAGGTTTTAGAGATAGAAAGCTGCCTGACCTTCTGGCCCAGTCCATGATAGATAGGGAAGAGCAAAAAACCCTTAAGATGTTGCAGTATTTGGCTTGACTTCAGTCCTGCAGAATTAGGGATTTTGAGATTTTTAAGAAATGTTTTTGTTTTGACTAAGCTTAGGGTAAGGGGACTGCTGCCACCCCCCCCCCCCCACATACCATTTGTCAGGATTTTTTTAAAGTAGGCAACATATAAGATAAATGCCTTTGGGGGGAAAAATGCCTTTGTTCCAAATCAGTTGAATTTTCCTCCCTCTTTTTTGGATCAATGCTCAAATCTCAGGACAGACCAGAACTGTGTACATTCAAACTAGGATGTTAGAGAAGAAAGTAGGCTTAGAGAAAGTGCCAGAGGATACAGGCGAATGGTACCTCAGGGGTTTACCCTTGCCCCTATCCTTGGTGACTACCTCAGCTTTGAGGACTGGTTCTATTCTTAATATATTCTTAGAAAAAATTAAGAAACATTTTCTATTTTTAGGTCAGATACACCTTACATTTATAACTCTGTCACTCACCTAACATGAGTGTATCGATGTTAAAGCGTGGCTGGAGGCTGAGGATTCCAGGTACCAGCTGGTAAGTGTAAAAAGAGCCCTTGACTGCAGTGAGCTTTTAGTCCATGTTCTGCCACTTGTGTATCTTTCCGGAGGTGGATCTGAGGCTTAACTGAAACAACATATGTAAACATCCAGGTTGGTTTTAAGGATTAATTCTTGTGTCATCTCTACACCTTGGAGTTCTAACTAAATTTATCTAGCTTTCTAATTCATTAGGTTCTGAAAAAGTCCTGTCCAGGGTTTGGCCATTTGTCAATGTCTTGAGGTTTTCTTTTGTCTGTGGTTCTGTGATTGTGTATGCTTTTAACCCAAACACACAGTTCAGCCTTTTAAGCAGTTTCCATAAAAGAGTCCACTACGTAGTTGCAGGCATTTTGGAAGTTTACGGGTGTTTATTGGAGAGTTAGTAGTTTAGCAGCCGATGGCCATATGCCATCTCATTGGCCCTTGGTGTTTTTTCTCTAGGTTCTTCCCTTCTGCATTGCTCCACTGCTCAAAATCTCTAATGCCTGCTTAGTGTAGCTCCTGCCTCTGAATGCCAACAAATACTCTAGTGAATGGGGGTCTTGTCTACCCATATTAAGACCCACTTCCTGCCCTCAGTAAGCTCAAGACACACACTGTGCTTTTTTTTTTCCCTTTTAAATAAACTCTTTTAAGGTGTAATTTGCATACAAGTAATATAGCCATTTTAAGTGTACTATTTAAATTTTGACGATAGCTATGAAACCACCATCTTGTTAAGATTTGGCACATTCCATCCCAGCACTGTTTATACTGTTTTGAAGTGTGTGTTTTCACTTATGTAGAAGGGTATTTTTCTGTAGTGTTACACATTACCTTTACAATGTCTTTTTCTCATAGGCTTTGGTGTGATCATTATTTCTGGAGCTGTACTTTTGAACATATTCTCAGTTTTTCCTTGGGATAAATTCCAAGACATGAAACTTTGAAGGTCGGGTTAACTTGTAATCCCACCAGCCATGTATATGAGAGCCAGTTTTCTCCATGACAGTAAATAGCATTTTTTTTGTCTTTGTCTATTCTGAGTTTTAAGGGTTGTCTTGATAATGAGACATTGTCACTTTCAAAATAGGGTTACTTACAATACTTACTCAGTTTCCTTGGGTGATTTTATTTAAAAACATTTTTTTCTTGCTTTTTTTGGTAAGTAGTACTTGGACAAGTTACAAAATTCAGCAAAAAGCTACTCAGCTGAAGTGTCTCCCACCTCTCAACCATCTAATCACTTTCCTCAAGGAAACCACGCAGTTGGACCATTTACATCTGTTATTTTATAATTTTGTAAGCTTTTATAATCTTTGTTTGAAATTTTATTATTTTTGTTTAGGTGGAATTTTACATCATATCATATTAGTTCACACTGCTAGCAGGCCCTAAGTCCAGCATTCATATTATGTTGTTGCAGAGACTCTGGCTGTCCCACATGAAGTGGCTGAATTTGACCCAGTACTATTGTACACAGATGCTCTATCGTATGTCAGCCTCAGTATGTAATTTTGTGCTTATTTCAGTTATATTAAGATCTGAGTTGTCTGGGTAATTTTCTCTGGCTCAGCAGCATGGGACAAAATAATCATCTGAAAATCACAGAAAAACAAAATATCTACTGAGTTATATACTCCAGCTGGATCTCTTAAGATTATTTAACTTTCAGGGCACCTGGGTAGCTCAGTCAGTTAAGCGTCTGTCTTTGGCTCAGGTCATGATCTCAGGGCCCTGGGATCAAGCCCCATGTGGGGCTCCCTGCTTGGCTGGGGAGTCTGCATCTTTCTCTCCCTCTGCCTTTCCCCCAGTTTGTGCTCTCTTTCTCTCTTTTCCACTCTCTTTCAAATAAATAAATAAAATCTTAAAAAAAAAGATTATTTAACTTTCCAACCAGACTGATAATGTGTGAAATATTAAAATCTCAAAAGTACTCAAGAAAATGAGATTAATTTCAAATTCTTCCAAAAACTTTGAGGTAGAAGACTGAATCTTTAATATGTCAACCAGTTCTTATTAGCAAATTATCATTATTAAACTTGAGAAAAATGATTATTAGATTATCAAAGCTACTAAAGGGGCAAAAGAAACTTAAGCCTGATATTCTGGTGCTTAGCATTTGGTCCTTTAAGTGCACAACTTGTAAGGAGAATAGCAAGGGCAAAGCTTTTGAGCAGAAGTATGAAATAGTTCATGAAGATTGGGTTTAAAACTTTTAAAAAATCCTTTTTTTTTTTTTTTTTTTTTTTGCATATTCCTGCCATTTATGGCCACTGTCTGGCTCCTAAAAACCTTGGGCCTACCATTTTTGGAAGTTCTTGAATCCCCCTTTACCCTCTCCGTATTTTTCTTTCAGTAGTAGTTAGGTCTATTCATTCAGCCCGTATGGAATATGATACTCTGTGGTGCTCACTGTTGGGGCTGCAAACACTACACCTGGGCCTTGACCTGTAGGGGCTAGTGTAGCTGACTAGGCAGTAGGGGGGAAAGTATGTAAGGGGTAGCTTTCTGCAGAAGGTGCACCCCTACCACCCAATAATACTCTTGCTTTTTTAGTCAGTAGCATTTACTCACTTGCTTACCTCTTAAGTGACAGTTGACTTTTCAAAATGGTAGAAATGCTGCTTTGTGGGCAAAATAATGTTTAGTGTTTTAAATGTCTTAGATCTACTTCCTAATTCTGAAGAGCAAAAAGATTTTGGGATGTGGAGCTGTGTGGGTTCTGTGTGGCAGGAGCACAGAATGTGGGGGTCGACTTTCTGGGCTTGACTTGTCCTGTGCCAAGTACTAGCTTTGTACAACCCACTTGACCTCTACTTCATCTGTTTAATACACTAATCTAATTCTAAGGTGGTTGGGAGGGTTAGAGTGCAGAGAAGAGAGCTTTACCATAATACAGTGAGCCTTATAATGTTATTACTGTTTTCTGATTTTGCAAAGATGTTGCTTCACTGTAAATCTGAAAAGAACGAATTCCTTCTCAGTGTAGGTGCACTTGCATTCGTCATTTATGTATTACTTCCACAAAATGGATAACCTTAAACATAACTGTCTGTAATGGGGCATAGATTTTTTTTAAAGCACTGTGGATGCCCATTTACCAATAGTGGGTAGGAAAATGGGATGTTTGAGGTCAGTAAACTGATTTTATTGAAATTATCATTTTGATTTTATTAGAATTACCATATAATCAGTTTTCCATGAGTTAGACGATAATAAAGTTGGTTTGTATTGCTGCTAAACTGAAGTTTTATTCTTAAATCCAAAGTATTTGGGATCTTGCACTGTACAACTTTAGGGAGTGCCATTCATACAGACTGTGATGTGAATGGGCCTCTCCTGGAGTGGTGCAGTATGGCAGCCTTGTTAAAGCGTGTTTATTTTGGGGGAGACAGGATCCCTAGTATCTGATTGCTTCCTAATTTGTCTCAGAGTTAGTGTGCAGTATTTTTTCTTCTTGTCGTTTGGATTTTGGACAAAATTATGTCAGTGGCACAGTTTGAGAATGCAAATCTGGACCAACTGTAACTTGTTCTTGTTTGCGTCGCTAAAAATTTAATCTGCTCTGTTACTGTATTGTCTGTTAATGTAAGCAGAGGCCTTTCCTATTAGTGAAGACCTCAGGCATTTAGCACTTAAATTTGTTTTGATTACCACATTTGAAACCTAAAGTAACTAGTGATCAAGGATTGAATAAGTAATACATGGTAGTTGTACCAGTGAAGCCACTAGCTTGGAGGCCAGTAAAAGTGCCTGTTTATGCCACATAGTTGTGCAAGGAATAATGATTAATTTACATGTAAAACAACCAGAAAGTGGGGTACACTGACACAGTAAATGAAAAAATGTAAAAATATTAAACTTTTTAAAAGGACTTTTGTCTTTATCAGAATAAATACAAACATACTAACATGTTAACCAGATTTTGGTTATTAGGAATATAGCTATTTAAGTCAACATTGTATTTTTCTTTAATGAGCAGGTGGGAAAGAATTGGGGAAAAAAGTAGGTACCATTAGCAACAAATTTATTCTTTGGCTACTGAGCATTGGCATAGATGCTGGGGATACAGTCCATAATATCTCTTCCCTCAACAGAGAGGGTGAAATAGTGAACAGTAATTACAGTGTTAAAGAGTATTTTTTTTTTTTTTTAAAGATTTTATTTATTTATTTGACAGAGAGAGAGACCACAAGCAGGCAGGGAGGCAGGCAGAGAGAGGGGGGGAAGCACGCTCCCTGCTGAGCAGAGAGCCCGAAGCGGGGCTCGATCCCAGGACCCTGAGACCATGACCTGAGCCTAAGGCAGAGGCTTTAACCCACTGAGCCACCCAGGTGCCCCAGTGTTAAAGAGTATTATAGGGGTTCCCAGGTGCCACAGCTGGTTAAGCACCCTACTCTTGGTTTCAATTCAGGTTGTGATCTCAGGGTCTTGAGATTGAGCCCTGCTTCGAGCTCTGTGCTGAGCTCTTTGCTGAGCGCGGAGCCTGCTTGGGACTCTCTCTCCTTCTTCCCCTCCCCCCACTTTCTCTCAAGTAAAAGAAATCTTTAAAAAAAATAAGAGTTTTATAAAAGGGCACCTTTTAGTAGAAGGGAGCATATAATAGTAAGATTTAACCCATTCCAATGTTAAAATGTTTAGTCAGTTTTAGTGCTAGAGGGAATCTTTGAAATGTTGGAGGAACTAAATTTTAGCAGTTTGGGGGGAGGTTAAGTGAATTTGTATGATTGTATAACAAATTAGTACAGTTAGGATTGGTATTAAATAGAGATGTCTTAGCTCTAGATTTTTTCCCTAGGAGGTATACCAGGCTATCTAGTTGGAAGTTAGCTCTTTCAATGTGAAATTAGCTCCCTCTTTAAAGGGAGCTTAATTAAGCTTAACTTAACTTAGTTTAAAGTTAAACTAGAGAGAAGTTCTTTGATAGAGAGGTTAGCTGACTTTGGTGCTCTCCTTTGAGCTCATTTAATCCCAAAGAGATACTTAGTTTTTTAACCTCTTCATCTCCTCAGCCCCTGCTCTGTTAACTCTTACCTTTTCTTTACTTTCTTTTCTATCTAGTTTAGGCTTTGTATTTTTAGCAAGCACTGGAGGTCAACTTTGGCTAGTTTAAGTAGAAACAGCATTTATTGAGTTATTAGGTATCTCACATAATCTTCAGGGGTGCCAAAGAAAGAGGCATTCAGGAAACAAGGCTCAGAATCACATCATGGTGGAGACTTTACTGCTGGCATTGTGTGCCTCGTACTCTGCAGTTTGATTGCTGATGCCAAGTACAGAATGCTGCATTAGAACCTCTTCCGTGCTGTCTAGAGGTAACTACTGCTATTATCTCCAGAATGGATCCTTCTGTTGTATTTTAGCTTTGATGCAGCTTTTAGCTGAGCCTAAATCTCACACATGCTTAGTAGAGAGTTAGGAAATTTCCTAAGACTAAAACTTCTGTTGAGGGAGGTGGGGATCCATAAAGGTTGGGGGTGTTATTCCCCAACAAGGCTGTTCAGCCTGTCAGGTGGTCTAAAGAACTGACGAACATCCACTATGAACCTCATTTTTCTTATGCTGCCAGACATAATCTTGTGTAACTATGGATAACTTCTTCTATTTTCGAACAACCGTTACTTCAAACTTTCACATTCTTAAGGTCCCAATTCCAACATTATACTAAGGAAGGGATGGGAAGGTATGAATGAATGGGGGTATTTTACTATTGTTTTATTGTAGATAAATGTGTAGACAAATGGCTGAAATTACACATAAAGGCCTTAAAATGAATTATCAACTTCAACCAGTTGAAATTTTAAGAAAGAAGCCCACACTCTAGATGATTTCTAACTTAAATGCTGAATTTTTTTTAAAGTACAAGTTCACTGGTTTTTGCTAAGGCATCACTCATAATTTTAGTTTTTACTGTACAGAAACCGGCAATTAAAAAATTGCCTATTTTTCTTCAGGAGGAATACAGAAGACCTTTCCTCCCCCACCTACTAAATTATAGAATCTGAAGCATGCAAGTTTCTAAAAAATGCTTTTTGATGGGTTTACTAACAGTGCCTCAAGGACCTTATTACAGCAGCAATCTCAGTGAAGTGTTACTAATCTAGATAGTCTCTTCAGAGTTCCAAGACATCATTCCTAAGACACAGAATTCATTAAGACTGAAGGACAATTACATTATTTAGATCAGTAAAGGCATATTTTAAATTTTTGAGTTTGTGCTAAAGAAAGCCCAGGCAACGAAGTGTTTATATTATCCATCAAATCAGAAACCAAGAAAGAATGGAGATGTTAACTTTCACGAGTGATGCCAATATTTAGAAATCTTTCAAAAAAACAAAAAAGAGATGTAAAGTTATCTTTCCAGAAAACTTTTGAAATGTCTTTAGAAATAAGCAAGAACATAATGTGCTCCCAGTCTAGTCCTGTTGTTCATGTAGTTAGTATCCCTGATAACGCCTGTACCTTCTCTAAGACCTTGACATACCGTATTTGAAAATGCGTCTTTCAAAAACTGACTTTTATAAATGTACTTTATACTCACAGTGAAATAAATTCTTGGAGAAAAAGGGACTTTTTTTATTCTTCCTTTGAATTAGTTGATACCACAATGCCATGTACAAAATAAACATTTTTTAGTAAATTCATATTTCAGAGTCACAACATTTTAGAGCATAGTGGTTTCATGTAATAACAGAGATAGGCAAAATGGCGTACCATATAATGGATAATTCCAGGTCAAAATGACATATACCAATTTTTCCATTAAATAAAGCAGAGTTTTTCCTACTTCGTTTATGTTACTAAGACTGTATACTTCTTCAGTTGCCAGTCCCAAAGGAAAAAAGGAAAAAAGTGACATTATGGCTTAAATTAATTTACCTCTTTGATAAAGCACTTTTTCATGTTTATGAAGGACTGAAAGTAGCCCTTCCTTAACTTCTGTGGTATTTACTGTCCTGACAAACATTTGAGATTTACCGTTCATATTGTTAATTGTCTTTCTATAGGTCATTGAGATGAAGAAATCAGGCTCTGAAGCCAGACTGAGTAGAGCCCAATTACCTGGATTTCAGTCTTGGCTCTGCCAGTTGGCTAACTTTGGTTATAATATAAATGGTTAGTCTTAGTTTCTCATTTCCCTCATTTGTAAAATGGGTATGAAGACTAAGTGAGTTAATAATACATGTAGAGCACTTAAGTGACTATTTGGCACAGTTATTGTTACTTGGTTTTTTCATCGATTCGCTGCATATCTGGGTGTAGTGCTTCATAATCGCATAGAGTCCCTGCCGTTAGGGAATTTACAGACTAGTGGGGGCAGGAAAGGAGACAGACTGCAGTATAACTTGATGTGTTTAGTGGAACAAAAGAATTTGGGGGTGGAAGACAAGGAATTCAGCCTAATGGTTTTCCCTGTTGGAAGCACACTTTGTTAGTAGGATTTTCAGATTTTTTTCTGTTGCCAGTGATTGGAATAATTTTAAATGCCATTCCTGGGGTGGAAGTTACCCACTACTAACACAGTAAGTATAGTCATTCTTCTTATCAGCTCTGTGTGGTGCCTAAGCACACATGCATTTATTCATTCATTGAACAAGCATGTATTTAGCACTTCATCACCACCATTTGCTAGCTGGAGTTCTCATCTTCAAATAGTTATCATCCTAGCTGTAAATAGTTATTGTCCTAGCTGTAGTGAGAGGGGTGGTGTTAAGGTCCAGGCAACTCCAGACTAATTCAGACCTGAGAAACAAGTTGATCGAATATACTTAGCTTTTCAGAAGTCCTTCCCTGGCTTCCAAGTCTCTTTTCCTTTTCACTGAACTTAACGGAAGTACTGATTTGGTCTTGGCTTGAGAGAAAAAACTAGAGAGTTCTAGCCCAGGTCATTCCATTCCATCTCTTGGATATTACTCCAAAGTGGAATACAGAGTACAGCTGACCCTTGAAGAACACGGGTTTGAACTGTGCTCACTGGTCCACTTATATGTGAGTCCACTTGTACGTGCATTTTTTTTGTTTTGATAAATTCGGTACAGAACTATTAAATATATTTTCTCTTATGATTCTTTTTTAAAGACATTTTTATTTATTTTTTTGAGAGAGAGAGAGCATGTGCAAGTGGGGCAGAGGCAGAGGGAGAAGCAGACTCCCTGCTGAGCAGGGAGCCTGACGCCGGGGCTCTGTCCCAAGACCTGGAGATCATGACCTGAGCCGAAGGCAGACGCTTAACTGACTGAGCCACCTGGGTGTCCCTCATTTTCTTAACATGTTCTTTTCTCTAGCTTACTTTATTATAAGAATACAGTGTATAATATGTATATAAAATATGTATTAATCGACTTACAGGTAAGACTTCTGGTCAACAGTAGACTCTTAGTAAGTAGTTAAATTTTGGGGGGGTCAAAATTTATATGTGGATTTTCAACTGTGCAGGGGGTTGGTGCCTCTAACTCCTGTGTTGCTGATGGGTCAGCTGTACCTTCTTGCTACTTACCAATCCAGCTGGAAATAAAGCTTTTCATCAAAGGGATACCTTGGTCTAAAATCTTAAGATTTAGTCCTTGGTACCTAGAGCCTTTGAAAGGGCTTCTTCCACTTTTCCATCTTTTCAGAGAAGGAACTTGTGAGGTTTATGTGTGTGGAACACACATAAAGGAACGTGAGGGTGTGCCTTGAGAATCGTTAGTCTCGTCTGACTTTAGGGTAAACATTTTGTTTAGAAACTTTAGTGAATTAGAGTAATTTATGAGTCATTTGCGAAGAAAAAAGGGGTTGAAATAAGTAAGTTATGTCTTTTGTCCACTAGGGGGTAGTGTGTACTCTAAAAATTAAAATTATCCCTGAGGGATTAACTGTTTATTTTTTCATGCAGTTGCCTTGTTTCAGTTAATTTTTGTCCATGCTATGTTTTTTTGAAATGGCTACGAATCATTATTTTCTAACACAGTCTTGTGACTGTAACAAACATTAACACTTAACCCAGATTCCTAATATTAGTGATTCAGATGTTCTGACATTACTGTTGTATAGAACTTTTGAGGGGGAAAAAAGTGATACTTTTAAGTTTCTCTACCAGGTTTTACTCATTATACAAAATAGATTATTTTAATAATGTGTTAGTAACATTATAACAGTATTGTCTTGTGTTTCACTGTCTTGTATGGTAGCTACTAGCCCCTTGTGGCTATTGAGCAGTTGCAGTGTGACTGGTTTGAATTGATATGTGTTGTAAGTATAAATTACTGGATTTTGAAGACTTTGTATGAAAAAAGATTATAAATATTAATACTTTTTATATTGATTACATGTTGAAATGATACTGTTTGAATATACTGCTAAATAAAATACTGATTTTAACTGTTTCTTTTTATGTTTTAATGTGGCTAGTGGAAAATTCAGTATTATATTTGCAGCTCGTATTTCTGTTGGGCAGCACTGCTGTAGAGGAAACATTCATCAACCATTTTTATCATGCTGTACGCACCTCTAGCTCGCCTTATGATTTGTAAGGAAGTGGTGTAGTGGGGGGAAATTGAGCACAATTTTGGCTGTTTCTAATCCCAGCCAGAATAGATGTAGTCCGTTCTATAATGAGATCTACGCGTTCCTAAAATTCATTGTGTTGACCGAAATTGTGCAGTAAAAACGACATGGCTCATGAATAAAATGTTAAGGGCTTGACATTCACAATGTTGGTAACATTTTTTTTTTTTAAATGCCCAGTTATCGTAGATGGTGAAGTTGTAGATGCCCTTAAAGTAGTTTACAATCGAAAGATAGGTTTTCTTTATTGGTAATCCCAGAAAAGGAGCCCCTGTTTGTTAATATTTTAAAATTGCTTGTAGATGTAGTTAACAGAGGCGGGAGTAGACAGAGTAAACATCATTGAGGCATCTTTCAGTTTGATAAGACTAATTGTGATAACAAAATTGATACTGTTATCAAGTGTAGTCATATGGCTCTTGGGTGAGATGATCTAAAAGATCCGCAGTTGACATTATTAGTAATACATTGCATTTTCGTGTTTCAGAGAATATTCTTTTTTAATTTTAGAGAATGAGAGAGGGCATGGTAAGGGGCAGAGGGAGAGGGAAAGTGAGTCTTAAGCAGACTCTGCGCTGAGTGCGGAGCAGGGCTCAATGTCACCACTCTGAGAACATGACTTGAGCTGAAACCAAAAGTTAGGTGCTTAGCTGACTTCGCCACCCAGGTGCCACCAGAGATTATTCTAAATAGGTAAAAACCTAATGGCTGTAGGTGTATGTTGAAGGTGTATATAGAAAGTTATTAAATGGATCAACTTTTCTCATATGCGAATTGCCACTTTTTTTCCTCCCTACCTCTTCCTTTCTTTCCTTCCTTTCTTTTTCTTCCTTCCTTTCTTTTTCTTCCTTCCTCCCTCCCTCCCTCCCTCCCTCCCTCCCTTCCTTCCTTCCTTCTTCCTGGAAGAGGGGAGAGAATCTCAAGCAGAGTCCCCGCTGAGCGCGGAGCTGGACCTGGGGTTAGATCTCAGGACCCTGAGATCATGACCTGAACCAAAATCAAGACACTTAATTGACTGAGCCACCAGGCACCCCTGCCACTCTTTTTCTAAGAATACTGTTTATTATTTAAAATTTTACTGTACATAATTCATTCATTGCCTTAAAAAATGTATAATAAGACCTTACATTGCTTCATAGTGAGCACATGTTGTTATTGAACTTTAAAGTGGGACAAGACCTAGTTAATGGAATTTAGTTGACAGACTGTCAGGTGCTGCAGTTACTGTGGTATAATCCTGGAATTTGCTCTTCAAGTCCCAGTAGATCTATCTATTGATGACCCGCGCAATTTGATGTTACTTAATTCCTTTTTAAGATATTTATAGCATGAACCATTATACTCTGTAAAATGAGATGGTTTCCTTGAGACTTAATCTTATTGCCACTTAAATTCATACTCTATTTTTATGTACTTCCTTTTTTGTTTTTTAGTAACTGATTCCCTAAATAGACTACAGTACTTTTTGTTCTGTATGGCCTAAACTCAGTTCTACCTGGGATTGGGTCAGAGGATTGCTTTTAAACAAGTAGGATCATAATGTAACTAGTGGTTATTCTGTTTTCTTTAAAAACAAATACTGTTGTTTAATAAATCTTAAGATTTGTTACTGTGCTTTGTTCTTAATTCTTTTTGAGTTGGTCGTATATGGCTATGGCCTTCCTATGTGATCTCATTTGTTAAGTCTTTCTGCAGTATTATCTCTTTGATCTTCATAGCAATCCTTTATGAGAGGTAATCTTAATTATGATATAGATAAGTCAGCTGAGACTCAGCAGTGCAAATTATTTGCTCAAAAGTAATAGTTAAGTAAGCAATGCAGAAGGAATTTGAACCCGTTACTTCTAGACTTGAAGAAATCACACTGTACTTCACTGTCTTTTCACCAAAGAATAATATAAAACTAGAATGTGTTTCATAATTAACCATGTGTGAGTAGTAACAGGAAGGATTTTATTTCCTACCCACTTTTGCCTTTTTCGGGAAAAAAATGGACTCCAAGTTCTGTGGGTGAGACTTGTTCCATTTGGTTTGGATTTTATTCTTTTTTCCTCCCATAATTTATGCTGTGGGTTTGTTTGGGAAATCAGTGCCATGTAGTCAAGTAATTATTCATCTCTTCATTATATCAAAATCCATGGGAACTTGAGAGCATATAAAAACTGTTTCAAAAGGTTTTCCACACCTAAAAGCTTATGCTAGAATGTGTTCTGATTAAATCTTATAATTGATCAGGCCATGTGGTATGTTTAATGTGTACGTTCTTTAGAAAGATTCTTATTTTGAGGAGGAACTGAGGATGAGGAAGGAATGCTGAATCTCTGTTCTAAGTGCGATTTTGAGGCTATTTTGGGGTATGATCTTGGAGGCCCTTCTGGCAGCTTTTTATAGCCTAGAATAGAGCTGGTACTACTTTGTGTAACCAGGGAGTGGGATTTTGGGGCCCTTAGACTACAGCCTTTTCTTTTTTCCCCAATCTCACTCCTTCTGGATTTCTAAAAATAGAAAGACCTGGGGCAAAACAAGAGGAGGAGGAGGATCGAGGTGAAGAGAGGTCAGAATTCAAGGAATTTTACCATCTAGTTTTTTTCCTCATTCCTTTACTCTTACTCTTGATCCTTAATATCTTTTTTTTTTTTTTTTTGCTAAAAATGAAGACTGGCCTCTTTTGTTCTAATTCCATGTTGGAGGACTTTCCACAGTGGGAGGCTTCATTATTGCCTCTTGAGTTTTTGTTGTTGTTGTTGTTGTTTTTTTTTTTTTTTTTAGATTTATATATTTACTTGAGAGAGGAGGAGAGAGAGCAATCTCGAGAGAGCATGCATAAGCTAGGGGCGGGGAGGGGCAGAGAGAGAGGAAGAAGCAGACTCCCCACTAAGCAGGGAGCCCAGTGCGGGGCTCCATCCCAGGACCCTGGGATCATGACTCGAGCTGAAGGCAGACAATCAACTGAGCCACCCAGGTGCCCCTCCTCTTGAGATTTTTAATGCTCTAAAAATGTTTTACTTTGAACCCAAAGAACATTTAAGTGTGAAAGTAGTTTACAACATTTCAGTTTCTCATTTGCCCTTGCATTGCTATGATTAAAACAAAGCAAAAAAACTAGTCTCTAATTAATTAAAGTACTAAAGGCATTGCTTTAAATGGCTATGGGTTTAACACAGTTTGGAAAAGGGTTTAATTTTTTATCTGCATCTTATGATTATTTCAGTATATGACAGGGAAATCTCTTTTAGTATGTGCCCTGTAGGCTGTAGAATGAAATGGTGTAAGGTGTAGGATTTTTCATAAGTGAAGGCAGCATAAATACAATATTCTCATTGTTTTTCATATCTAAAGCTTCAGATATAGCAGTGTTCTAAAACTTCAACTGTGCATGCCTATTCAAAATGTTGAAAATATATTACTAACATATAATATTACACATGGAATTGTCAGTTTCTTTTATTGAGTGTTAACTATTTTTGGCTAAAAGTAAGTTTATAAATAAAAGTTAGATTATTTTTTCCCATGCCTGAATGGGTCCTTTTGTTTTCCTCCTGTGATGTGCACATCCTGCTTTGAATAACACTGCTTTAGTGTTAAAGATGCAGTTCTGATAGTTTATTCCTTGTTCTTTGTAACATCAAATAGATTCATAATTCAGCAAGTATTTATTAAACATCTGTGGTGCTGGGCACCGTTCCAAACGCTGAGGATATAGCAGTAATAAAACAGGCACAAATCTCCTTTTATGGCACTTCCATTCTGAACAAAATAAGTGAGATATGTAATATGTTAGTAGTGCTGTGGAGATAACATTAGCACAACAGGGATAGGGAGGGTGTGGGATTGGGTGGAATAGGCTTTTGCCGTTTAAATTATGGAGGCCTTACCTGAGAAAACATATTTGAATGAAGGTCTTAGAAATTTTGAGGGAGCAAACCAGATAGAAATTTCAGGGGGAAAAAAAAGCAAGGGCAAACTTTTGAGGGAGGAGTATGCCCAACAGGTTGGAAAATTACAAAGCCCTTAATCTGGCTGGAGCAAAGCGCCAGGTCGGAGTATTGGGGGAAACAACTGAAGATGAGTTAGAGTAGCCAGAGTAAGGAGATCATATAAAGCCTCTTCTTGGGGGGGGCCATTGTAAGGACTTTTTTTTTTTTTAAGTATTTTTTTTTTTAAAGATTTTATTTATTTATTTGACAGAGATCACATGTAGACAGAGAGGCAGGCAGGCGGGGTGGGGGGGGGGAGCAGGCTCCCTGCTGAGCAGAGAGCCCGTTGTGGGGCTCGACCCCAGGACCCCGAGATCATGACCTGAGCTGAAGGCAGAGGCTTTAACCCACTGAGCCACCCAGGTGCCCCTGTAAGGACTTTGAAAGGTCTGTGGAACACAGACACAGGAGGGAGTGGGGAACAAGGTCAGAAGCAGGAAGAACAAAGTTAGGCTATTGCAGTGTGCCAGCTGAGAGCTGATGATGGCTTGGATCAGAAGTGTAGCCGCAGTGTGGTAAGAAGCAGTCCAGTAGATTTTGAAATTCAAGCGAACAAAATATGCTGATCAGGTTAGATATGGCGGAGTATGAAGGGAAAGATTTGATCAGTTGGAAGGATGGATTGATGGTTAACTAAAGGGAAGGTGGCTTTGAAGGAAGAGCAGATTGAAGGTGGGGAAAGTCATGCTAAGTTTGGGATGCTCATTAAGACGCTCAAGAGGAGCTGTTGAACAAGTTGTTAGGGATAGAAGAGGAGTGATCCAGGGGAGAGATCTGTGCTGGATATGAATTTAGAAAGACATCATATACAGATTGTATTTAGTATTGATTCGTTGGACAATATGCCATCACTATGGAAATGTGTAGATAAAGAAGCCCTAGGACAAGAGCCCTGGTGCACTTCTGTGCTGGGGAGTCAGGGAGGGAACCAGCAAGGAGGTTGCAGCCAGACAAGTAGAAAGAGAATCAGGAGAGCTCGGCTGCAGGAAGCTGGGTGATGTTTGGCAAGGAGGAGGGCAGACCAGCTGGGTAAGATGTTACATTTAGGTCAAATAAGATGAAGATTAAGTATTGGCTATTTGATTTAACTGTGTGGGAATCACTGGTGACCTCAACAGGCAGGTTAGTGGCTAGACCCTGATTGAAGAGTTGTGTTCAAGATAGGAGGGGAGGAGAAAAATTGGAGACAATCAGGTATAGATAACTTTGAAAGAGCAACAAAGCAGTGGCGCATTAGCTGGTGGGGGCTGGGGGGAGAGTGAGGTCAAGGTTATTTTCTCCTCTTACTGGGAGAAATTACAGCAAGTTTGTACAGTTTGGGGAAAGAGACAATGAAGAGGGGGAACTGATGGTTCAGGAGAGGAAAGCGATGATAGAGCAATGTCCTTGAATAGGTGGAAAGGAGACAAGATCTAGTGCTTGAGAGGAGAGGTCCGTCTTAGAAGTGCGATGACCATTTTATCCACAGTGACAAGAGGACAGGCAAAACACATGGGTACACAGTTGAAGGTGGGTGTGCAGATGCTACAGTGGGAACTTGAGGAAGTATCTGTTTTCTTGTGAAATAGAAAGCAGAGTCATCAGCCTAAAGTGAGGGTGAGGATAGAGATACTGGAGGTTTGAAGAGAGAGAAGAGTGTTATAGATATTTAGGAGGGAGGGAGAAAGATGGAGAAGAGAACTAATGATTGCTGGGGAGCAGCATAAGGGTTTGGTGTCAAGGTTGCGTATATTTCTCTAGCCCTGTTTAGGTGCCTAGGCACTTGGCCCTCCTACATTTCCTTCTGTTTTTCAGAGGAAAGATTTTCAGTGACTTTTAGAACTAATTTTACTTTTTAAAAAATTTTAGGTTTTATTTTTAAGTAATCTCCATACCCAACATGGAGCTGGAACTCACAACACCAAGCCCAAGAGTTGCATGTTCTACTGACTGAGCCAGTCAGGCGCCCCTAATTTTACTTTTTAAAGGCTTTGGTAGAGTTTAACAGTGTAAGTGGCCTTTACCTGTGTGATAATCCCAGTGTTACTTTCTTTTTTCTCTTCTCTCTCGCCTCCTCTCTCCTCCATTCCCCTCTCCTCACTTCTCTCCTTAGTATAAGATCAGTTTCATTAGCCTAATTTTTATTATCAGCATATTCTCAGATATTTGTAGCTGCAGTATATGTCATTGGTGTTCACTTGCAGTTGCATTTAGGTGATTGGGATTATTTAAATAGTCTTTTCTTTGAATTTCGAGTTTAATAAAATAAATAAAAACCCTTCAGGAGATTGGAGAAATTCTGTTATGTCCAATCCCAACAGGTGAACCTCTTAATTTTTAACTTCATGTTTAGCAAAGTGACATTTGTTTCATAAATGTGTCATGTTTTTCTGTTGTAGGAAACCCAGCGTTTGCTGGCAGAACCAGTTCCTGGCATTAAAGCAGAACCAGATGAGAGCAACGCCCGTTATTTTCATGTGGTCATTGCTGGCCCCCAGGATTCCCCCTTTGAGGGAGGGACTTTTAAGCTTGAACTATTCCTACCAGAAGAATACCCGATGGCAGCCCCTAAAGTACGTTTCATGACCAAAATTTATCATCCTAATGTAGACAAGTTGGGAAGAATATGTTTAGATATTTTGAAAGGTAAGTGTTACCTTTATTAATATATGCTATTAAGATTTCTCCTTTTTCTCTTAAGCATTCTGTATTGAGAATCTGAACATTGCCTTGTATAAAGACCACAAAGGTCTATGGGAATGCAATGCAGTAGTTCTGGGGCTGTTGTTTCATGCTTGATCATTCTGGGCCTGTTGCCTTCATAGATAAGTGGTCCCCAGCACTGCAGATCCGCACAGTTCTGCTATCGATCCAGGCTTTGTTAAGTGCTCCCAATCCAGATGATCCATTAGCAAATGATGTAGCGGAGCAGTGGAAGACCAACGAAGCCCAAGCCATAGAAACAGGTATTTAATATCCATTCTCCTTCGTACCACTTCCACTTTTTAAAACAAATATATACTACCTTTTTAAAAACTTCTTTTCGAGTCTTAACAAGAAAAAAAAATACATTAAGAGGACTAAGTCAGATCCTGTTTATAATATGTAAGCACCTCTTAACAGCAGATGTTTAAGCTCCATCTTAGGGCCTGCTTCATGACCCCCAAATGTAAAGACAGCCTATAATTGGGAGCTCTTCAACTCTTGTATAACCTATACCTGGTTTATCAAATACTCAGTGTGTACCATTCATCTAGCAGTACGTGAAGATACTAGAAAACTTTTGAACTCTTTTGAGCTGCTCTTCTAATTTATCTGATCAAACTATGCCAGTTTATAGCTAGGGAGTTCGAAATCAGTAAGCTTCTTGTTACAGATATTAACAAAATTAGTGGAGAGCATATCTAGAAATGAAGGAGACAGAAGGAGACAACTCTTTTCATCCTGCTGAATTTTTTTAGAACTTCTGGATTCCGTTGTAGTGTTTTGGTAATTAGATATACACACAGTCTTTCTGTCTGATCCAGATGATAGAAAATGGCGTGCGTTTAACACAATACTGCTTTGTTTTTATAGAGTTTAGAAAGTAACATATTGAACTAAGTAAAATAATAATTGCACGTTTGTTTTTGTCTACAGCTAGAGCATGGACTAGGCTATATGCCATGAATAATATTTAAAATCGATCTGATCATCAAGTGTGCATCACTTCTCCTGTTCCGCCAAGACTTCTTCCTTTTTTGTTTGCATTTAATGGACACAGTCTTAGAAACATTACAGAATAAAAGCCCAGACATCTTCAGTCCTTTGGTGATTAAATGCACATTAGCAAATCTATGTCTTGTCCTGATTCACTGTTGTAAAGCATGAGCAGAGGCTAGAAGTACCATCTGGATTGTTGTGAAACGTTTAAAAGCAGCGGCCCTTCTCTGCTTTTATTCATTTCCCGCATCATGGTAAAGCACTGTGAATGAAGGTAGTTGTCAGGGTTAGCTGCAGGGGTGTGGGTGTTTTCTTTATTACTTTTTTTGAGGGGGAGAGGTAGTTTTATTTTAATTTTACTGGCTCCTTTCCCCCTTTTTATGGTGATCTAATTGCATTGGTTAAAAGCAGCTAACCAGTTCTTTAGAATATGCTCTCTAGCCAAGTCTAACTTTATTTAGACGCTGTAGATGGACAAGCTTGATTGTTTGAACCAAAATGGGAACATTAAACAAACATCACAGCCCTCACTAATAACATTG
Organism: Potos flavus; assembly: GCA_028534135.1. Taxonomy (NCBI): domain Eukaryota; kingdom Metazoa; phylum Chordata; class Mammalia; order Carnivora; family Procyonidae; genus Potos; species Potos flavus. The sequence goes on from CM052897.1 coordinate 23,330,223, forward strand.
TGACTTTGCTGTCAAGTGTAGAATCCTTCCTTCAAGAAAAGCTTGTGACCATTTTGTATGGCTTGTCTGGAAACTTCTGTAAATCTTATGTTTTAGTAAAATATTTTTTGTTATTCTACTTTGCCTTTGTACAGTTTATTTTACTGTGTTTATTTCATTTTCCCAATGTGACAATCGTATTTAAAAATTAAAACTGATGGAACATTCTCTTTTGGTCTTCACCATCTGACAAGTTGATCTGGCAAGAGGTGGATTTTGCCAGTTTCTTTTCACTCATGCAAACTTGTGTTAATATACCACTGAATGGAGTATTTATAAGCTGGCCCTGAGCATGGATAAAGCATCGGTATTTGATATTTTTTTTACCTCCTAGAAATCTGAATAAATGTGTTTGTGTTGTCTGATTAGGTAGATGATCATTGGTGTCTTGCCATGATGTTTCAAGCTTACTGTACAGGAGAGTCACAGCAAAGCAGCAGTTGTGACTGACCTTGTGTAGGACTCACATGTTGTGCCACATTTGTTTGCGTCTGGCATTTGGGATATGACCTTTTTCTTAGTTCTTGTCTGGAAACTTCACATGTAACCACTGGTGTGTGCTATTAGGAAACACCAATCTGATAACCGTTTGGGGTTGCTGAAGCATTTATGAGTCTTCTTTATAGACCTGATGAGCAGATCTCAAGCAACCAGCTTGCATAAGTGTCATCTGAAAGGTTTCTTCCTTTGAGAGTATCAGATCCTCAGTTAATGATTCTTTCATCCTTCAGTATTTGCTATGGGAGCTCCTATTGTTTGATATTCAGTAATTTTTTTCTGCACTGACAGAGTTCCTCCCCTCAAAAAACTGTTCTTTCCCACCCTTCTCCGTATCAAATTCCCTATCCTTGTTCTTTGTAAGTCATGAGTATAGCCAGTCCTAAGTATGTAAATGTTAACCCCCGGGTTGGAACCTTTGTCTCTTGCGATTTAAGGTAATGGATATTGTAGCCCATCTGAATTTCCCCTACTCTTGATTCTCATAACTTCTGGAGTTTCTTCAGAATGTGGTGTATTTTATTGTGCTCCTATGTAAGATGAAGAATTATCTATTAAAATTACATTTTCAACATATGAAAGTTTTTGATGACTGGTAACTGATATCTTTCCAAATAAATGCATTGCTTGGAAACAAATGTTAGTTTAATTCAGAATAAAATTGTTCGTAACCTTAACATTGTAAATTTAAAGCTCTTAAGAGCAGTTGACATTTATAACAATTCTTGTGCTGTAGAGGGTGTTTTGCAACTGAATCACATTCTGGGGCCAAAATGAACACTCAAGCAGTTCAGTAGAGATGAGCTTTATTTAGTGCAGGTGGCACTACTCATGATGGTAGCTAGTATCACGGAGTGATTTGTAAGTTCTAAAATTCCAGATTTAAATCCATTGTACCACAAGAATATGTCTAGAATAGGACTCTTATGTTTACTGATTTGAGTTCTAGACGTACTAAAATGGAATAATTCACTGTTTTTGTTTCAAATATATGAATTCCCGATTTTATGGCATTCTGTTTTTTCCTTTGTAATTTTGTTAAGAGCTCCCATTGTTTCGATAAGGCTCTTTCTCAACCAGTGGGATGAAACGAGTCAATTTGTTGGTTGACCTTGTTTAGGATTAAAGGGGCTCTGGGAGAGGCCAGGGTAGATTTCAACAACTGGCAGCCACCTCTGACTTTTGGGCCTCTTTTTCCTTGGCCCACACAGTGCGTGGTTGGTTAAAACATTTTGAATTCAGTGCCAACATTTTTAAAAATCAGGAGATTCACATGAAAGAAAAAAAAGTCCCCAATTCTGGTAATGTGAATGATATGAAGATCTGGCAACTGCAGCCATGCTCAGCATTTGCAGAGCACCTTCTGGGAGGAGCGGAGTAGCAGCCGCTGGATACGAGCGCGTCACTCTCTCCTCCTTCAGAGACTCTCCGGTGGGCTGGAGTCCCCTTCCAGCCTGCTTGCTCCTTTATGTAGTCCTCTCCTTTGTAAGCCTTTGATTTTGTAACTCCTAAGCTTAAGGGAACAGTGAATTTGACAAAAGTATTCTATGTACCTAACACTGTACCGCTTGGGGATGATTAAGTGAATGAAATTGGCATGTGGCTTTTCCTGTGGACCTTCTGATGGGGGAGGGACACAGACACACTGCAGTTGCAGCTCTGTCATGGAGAAGGGAAGGACGGACTTGGGAAGGGTTGCTCTTCTGGATTCCAGCCAGATGAACACCTCCAAGCTGGAGGAACACCATGTGCAAAGCCCTGGGGGAGAGGAAAAGAATCTGACTGTGTAGGTGGCTTCTTGAAAATCTATTCTGCCCCCATTAGGAGCTTTTCTGAAATCCTGAGGCATTGACAGGAGCTTTATTTTATTTGATTTTGTTTTGTTGCAGTCTACTTTGTTTTGATTTGTTTACACACTAGTTATTCTTGGTCCTGCCTAATAAGATCTTGGCTCCGCAGTGTGTAGAACTTAAACCCTGCTCTAGACCAAGAACATACTTAAATACAAAATTTCAGAAGCATTTAAAAGTAAGCTTAAATGCAAACTGATACTTAAACAAGCCACAGGTGCTGTGGTTTAGTACTGTTCAAGGAGAGTACGGGAGGAAATCTAGTATCCTGCAAGACACCATGAACACCACATTAGCGAGATGGAACTGTTGGTGTCATAGGAACGATAGAAATTGTCTTTATTTTTCTATTTGATGATTCAGGAATTTTTTTTAAGCTATTCTAGCGATATCTTTTTTTGTTAGTTGCAATAGCAAAGGTTTTAAAAAGTTAACCGTATCCGGAAAAGCTGGCCTGGCCAAAAAACAATTAAATGCCATGATTATAGGGCAGCTAATTCATCAGTCGATTTAAGAAAAATGTAATATCTTATTGGAATAATGTATTTTTGGGCGGGGGGTAACATTTCATTTAGCTATTTAGCATGCTGCTTAGTTTAAGGAATTATATCAGGGGTTTATTTTTTAAATGATTTAATGATCACAAAAGCAAAACATGTTGAATGTAATAACTTGAAAGAAATATAAAGAATAAAAATCTGTAATCTTCCACCCAGCCTGGTGATACTTTGTTTCCTTAACTATATGCCCCTGTGTTAATTTGCATTTCTCATTGATTTTGGAAATTGGGAGGATTTGTTCCAAGGGTTAGCTTTGCTACAGCTTTGTTGCAAATTGGGTAAGTTCCCACTGGCTGCAAAACTAGGAGTTGGGTTACAGTTTTTCCTTTTCACTGTAGAAATCCACATGAGGAGTTCCAGTACTCCTTCCTCTCCCCAGTTATATCTTTGCCATCCTTCAGTTGGTTTATTTCATCTGTGCCTGTTGGGTGTGGCATTTCAGTTGTGTAAATGTAGACTTGCCACACAGTCAAGCCTCTACTGACTTGATATAATTTGTTTGTTTCTGACTTGGTTGTAGCAGCATAATTGACAGAATATTTTTCGACCTTGCTTATTGTGTCTTGTAGCAGAGTAACAACTGAAATCTCATCATTTAAAAGTACATTTTGTGTTGCTCATTAAGGAGCTTTTAACACTTTTTTTTTTTTTTTAAAGATTTTATTTATTTATTTGACAGAGAGAGATCACAAGTAGGCAGAGAGGCAGGCAGAGAGAGAGGGAAGCAGGCTCCCCGCTGAGCAGAGAGCCCGACGCGGGGCTTGATCCCAGGACCCTGAGATCATGACCTGAGCCGAAGGCAGAGGCTTTAACCCACTGAGCCACCCAGGCGCCCCTTAACATTTTTCTTCTAATCATTTGTATCTATGGGACAAAACAGGTCTTAGAAAGATTGATAACCTCACCTCATTTGTAGAGAGTACATAGCAAGTTTCCTTTTTACATACTCTGATCCATTCTCACCCACCATATAACTCTTTTGAAATAGTTCTATGATCTAGATTAGTAAATCCCAATTAAATTTCACTATAATCTAGCAAGGTAGACTAAAGACTTGTCAAAAGCATTTTAGATAAGGTAGGTTGTTTGCATTAGATTTGAACTGGGTGCTGTTTCTTTGTTTTGGCAGGAAGCATTAGGACTGTGAGTAGCCAAGGGAATGAATAGGGTGAAAGTCTTACACTTTTTCCCCCTCCTAAAACAGTAAATATTTGGGGCTTTGTGGTCCATGGTTCTGTTACTCGCCTCTGCCATTGTTGGTGAGAACGCATCCATAGACAATTTTAAATGGTTGGAGGTGCTGTGCTATGGTAAAACTTTAATTCTCACATGTCACAAAATATTTTCAACCACTGAAAATGTAAAAAACAAAACAAAACTAAGTTTGTGAGCTGTACAAAGGCAGGTGGAGGCTAAGGTTTGGCCTGTAGCCCCCTTGGCTGTGATTGATTATTCACTGCGTGTGTATTAGAACACATGTGTCTCTCTTCTCCCCTCCTTCTTTAAAAAGTGATACATTACTGTTACTCCAATACCAAAGATCCTGTAAGTTTCCTTTTCCCCCTTTGCTGTTAATATATACATATCTTGATAGTATGCACAGATTGAGCATTTATCAAGACCAGTTTTTTCATGCAAGATTAGTGAACATTTTCACATTGAAAATTTCTTGGGGAGTATTAATTTTACATTTTAAAATTATACAAGTTTTTAAAGAATTCCATACAGGTTTCTTTTTAAAAAGTGACCTTTAGCGGGTAATGCTGTATAGTTGTGCTTTTTAAAATGTTACTGAAAGTTTACACTTGGCATCACATTTCTTTGGTGTCCATATAGTATCTATTGATCATAATTTAATCCCAATAATTAAATTGATGCCAGTTTTACAAAGTCTGCATTATACATCTTTAACCATATTTTGATTGTCTACAGGTGACTAGACTTGTCTACAGGTGACTTGTCTACAGGCAACTTGTCTACAGGTGACTAGATTCCCAGAAGTGGAGCTGTAAAATTTTGCTAAGTAGTACTTAGTCGTTCTCCAAAAGGCTATACTGATTTACATGCAGAGATTCTTACCTGACTTGAACGTCATTTGTGACTGCTTAATATTCCTTTACATGGATGTATTATTAGTTGACCATTACCCCTTTAGGTGTGCACATGGTATTTCCCCGTCTCACTTTAGTTGCCTAATCTTGGTACATAAATCTTTGTCCACATTCCTGGAGAGGGTTTGGGATTCCTAGTATAATTTGATCAAAAGGTATGTTTTTAAGGTTCTTGATACACAGTAATGGTCAAAGTATTCTTTTAAGGAATGAATTTGATTAAAAATTGAGAGTAACAGTAGGAGTTACAATACTGGCATTGATGTTTACTAAGAACCAGGAAACGTGATGTCCAGGTAGTATTTCCATATACTGTCAAGAATAACTTTGGGGATCATAATTAGTTGGCAATCACAGCAAAGCAGAGGAATTTAAAATTGGCTTCTGGCAAAAGGACAACTGAGCCTTTGGATCAATTTGGGTCTTTGCTATAATGCTATGTCAAGAGAGGCCTTTAGGGCCTTCTCACTTTACTGCTAGAATTCATCCAATGGCCCTAGTCAGGAAGATATAAAAACAAGGGGGAAGGGGTGCCTGGGTGGCTCAGTTGTTAAGCATCTGCCTTTGGCTCAGGTCATGGTTCCGGGGTCCTGGAATTGAGCCCCACATGGGGCTCCCTGCTCAGCGGGAAGCCTGCTTCTCCTTCTCCTGCTTGTGTTCTCTGTCAAATAAATAAATAAAACCTTAAGAAAAAAAAAAAAGATGATTTAAAAAAGGGAGGGAGAATAGTACCAGAGATGAGATTACCTTTTTTTTTTTTAAGATTTTATTTATTTGACAGAGAGCGAGATCACAAGCAGGCAGAGAGAGAAGGGGAAGCAGGCTCCCCGCCGAGCAGAGAGCCCAATGCGGGGCTCAATCCCAGGACTTTGAGACCATGACCTGAGCGGAAGGCAGAGGTTTTAACCCACTGAGCCACCCAGGCACCCTGAGATCACTTTCAACCTGATTATTCTATAGCTCCATATAAAATGTTGCTAAGTATTTGGGGGAAGGGGCACATTTTAAAATAAAATGTTGCTTTTGAAGATAGGACAGGTTAAGTCTGTTTAAAAAAAATAAATAAGGGCGCCTGGGTGGCTCAGTCATTAAGCAGCTGCCTTCGATCCTGGGATCAAGGGATCAAGCAGGATCCTGGGACCCTGCTCAGGCTCCCCGCTCAGCTGGAAGCCTGCTTCTCCTTCTTCCACTCCACCTGCTTGTGTTCCCTCTCTCACTGTCTGTGTCAAAAAGTTGTAACACCTTGAAATCCCAGGACTCTGAGATCACAACCTGAGCTGAAGTCATGCTTAACCAGCTGAGCCACACAGATGCCCTTAAGCCTCTGTCTTGAGGGTGGAAACCTACTCTGCGCTATGAGCAGCAATGCTGGGCATAAAGCAGATGTTGATTATTGTGCAGCTTCTGGTAAACGTTAGGAATATATGAAACAGTGTTGAGACCGAATCAACTACATGACAACATTCTGCTATAACCCAGTTCACTAAAAATAAACTCAATTAGTGTTTAGTCCTGTCACTTTTGTCTACAAAGTTCAGCTTAAGGGGACCCGCAGGGAATTCTTATATTCCAATGTTAAGACAACACTGGGAAATGCCAGGCTTTCGTTTTTTTCTCCGATTTAATAATAGTCAAAAGCCAAATGAGATTCGAATGGAACTATTATGTGAGGATTCTTAAGCTGGTCTTCGGTAAGCAGTATTTTGGGGAAACAGAAATATTTTGGTGGGCAAGGTAATACCCAGTTACCTTTTTAAACAGCTGTAATCAAGTGATGCCAGTATACAGTTATCTGCAACATGTTAACAGCAAAGTATGTAATTACAGAATAGTCTAGAAGAGCTCTTGAAAATTATTAAAATTGGGGCACCTGGGTGGCTCAGTGGGTTAAAGCCTCTGCCTTCAGCTCAGGTCATGATCTCGGGGTCCTGGGATCGAGCCCCGCATTGGGCTCTCTGCTCAGCGGGGAGCCTGCTTCTCCCTGTGTCAAATAAATAAAATCTTTAAAAAAAAATATTAAAATTAACAAAACCCATCGAGGAGTAGAAATAACAATAAATAAGATAGCCATAGCGGGCCACCATGAGACTGGTGTCTAATAGAAAAATATCCATTTTGGAGAGTAATAGAAACACTTTACTGGTGGACAGTCCCTTTTAACTCAGTTAATTACACTAGTAGGGATCATAAATGAAAGTGTATATAAACTACGAGATAATGTATATGATCATCCATGGGAGAAAAGTAAATTTTTACTGTGGAATGCCAGACAAGTTTTCCACTCCAACAATGTTTAGTTATGGTTAAAAAAAAAATTATTTCCATTTTTATTTGGTTTCCAAATATAAAAAAAGTCAAGATTCTTACACCAATTATCTCAAATGAGACCATGCAAAGCAATTTAGAGTGTATACAACAATCATCCCCCCCCTTTCATTTTTGCTGCTTTATACAACTGTTTGACAGAAAGTTGAATGGCACGTGCCTGGTTGGAAAATTTCACCTGTTTACTAAAACACACACACACACACACACACACACAAAACCCCCCAACAACAAATATTCAGGATAGTTTGCTACTTTGTGTCTTCAAGTCAACTTATAACCTAGTTATTTCTTTTATTTAGGAGGCACATGGGACTGAAAAATTTAGCTGCCCAATTTTATCCATCTACCCCACAGAAAGCAGAAATGAGTCCCAACACTCTGTAAACTTTGGAGGATTGAGATAGTAGACACTTTTGTGTTATCCATAGTAGATTCAACTATTGAGCCTGAAAAGGAAGGCTTTTTCTCCTTAACAAATAGAAATCTCTTTAGGGCCTTTAATTTTGCTAGACTGGGTTCCAGAAGAATAGTGAAGAATCCCTTGTGTGAAATTCAAAGTGTGACAACTGTTAAGTATTCTGTTGCATCATACAAATTTTTGCTAGTTGCATAGACTAAAGACGGTTTGCTAAATGGCACTGAAGAAAATCCTGACCCGAGTGGCACTACTTAGTCCAAATGTTCTTGACCAAAAAAAATTATACAACAATATTTATAGGCTCACTTTTAAGAGATGGCTGACAATACTGTACATATTTTACATGTCAAATACATAGTCCAGGAGTTTATAAAATAAGTTCATGCATTATTACCTCTAAGAATATCATGTACAAGATCCCTCCCCCCCGACCCAGTACTTGTGACAGCATTTCAGGTGGACAGTTTTATATACAAAATCCAGTTTCTCTGCTGTGTTAAGGTATATAATTTAAAGAAACTTCAGAGATTATTGAGAAACAACAAAAAAATCTTAAGTCCATTGAAGATTTAAAGTGTCAATCTGTGGATTTAAAATGTTTCCTTTAAAAAAAAAACACCTAGGATGCATAACCTGTACAAAGAAAAATATAAAAATTCTGGATGATCATGTTTGATCACACTACATAATTTAGAATGAAATGTCATTGGTTAAAAGTCTTTCTACTTTACTCATTCCTCTGACAGCATTAATTTGTGAACTAATATTTATATTTAGTTTAGCTGCATTTATGGCACAAGATCTTTTTCAAAACAGCGGCACCCGATTTTCCTTAGGTGTAACAGCACTATTTTTTTAGCAGCAATTATATTTTTAAAGGTTAACAATTTGTAGAAGGTACAACTATACTAACTTTCTACTCTATACTCACCAGTTATAATATTTACAAGGCTAACGCCTAAATACAGAATAATCTTTCACTCCGCCCCCCCGTTTTTCTTATTCAAAGGTTTTTGTCCTCCTGTCTCATTTCTGAGTTGTTTGGGGTGGGGGCGGAGTACAGGGGTTTCATACAAGGTACCTGTGTGTTTGTCAATAGGATTCTTGATTCCAAGTGAGTATAAAGACAAGACAAAATAATTCTTAGTTCAGGTATGTTCCAGTGCCCCAATAGTTATAGGATAAATAGTACTTATTGGCAACCTATAAAAGATGAGACATTCTCAGGTGTCTTAATAATCTAAGTCTGTAACAGTGGAACAGCAGGAAGGCCTTTTCTCAATGGTGATGCAGTCACCATTGACTAGCATTTGAGGTTAGACTCTAATCCTGTGGTTACTACTGGTAACCAATAAGTTTAACTAGAGGGGTCAGTAAATTCAAAAACAGGAAACATATCTTTTAAAAGGAATTTACCTCGAGGGAATTATGGTTCTCAAGTATTCTGTATAAAGAGATTATGGATAAAGGGAATTGGCAATTTAGCATGCTAACTCAAATCCCATGAACAGTTTTTCATGATGATGTATTTACTACATGCATCTTAAAATAACTCTCTAAAAATCACCAACTGTATACAGTTAATAGTCCTTTAACACAAAATTTGAGTTACAGGGGGTAACTGGCCATATCAGGTAGCTAGTGACATACCAGTTGTGAAAATTTAGACAAATGAGTTGACAAATTCCTGAAAATAGCAAATTAAGTCCTTTGTCAAAGTAGTTATTGGACCATATAGAAATAGTCCAAATCTGGAATTTAGAAACTAAAACTGTGATCCTATGATACACGTTTTCAGATTGATAGATTTAATATCAAGAATTATTTTTGTAAATTTCTATAACGGAAGAATTTGTTGACTATCTTAATGCTGTGATGAGAAAATAATTCAGAGAGAAGATATACCCATATGTAAGCTGATCTGACGAAAACCACAGACTGATGTCAAATGGACAAAAAACTGAACAAAATGCTGTGAAAAAAATGACAACTAAAATGGGGAGTGGGTTGGGGCTGGGGGCACAATTAAGGCATCTAAAAAAATTCCACATGGCTTTGGCTTATTAAAATATTTTACACTTTTTTTTAAAAGAAGATCTGAAAACATCTGAGAAACTTGCAAATTGTTTGAAAATCCTGTGTGGCAAATTCAGACAGTTTGCAAGCGTCATTCGGATGTTTACCAAGGAAAATAAAAGAGACCTTTCCCCACAAGACTGCACATGGGAGGTCCTCCCAGTTCTGTCTATCTTATACTAGATGGCAACCCAGAGGTCTGTGCAGCGGTCACAAACAAGCTGTTGTTATCTGGAAGGGAAGGGACTGTGGAATTTCCATTGGTTGGAGAACAACCCAGCTTTAGTTTTTCCAGATACTCTGCATGTACAGGCTTATGACACTGGAGAACTTTGATGGCATCTTCTACTTTGAACCACTCTCTCTTCCTTCCTAGAAAATAGTAGGACATTGGTCACTATACAGTAAAGTCAATTTTAAAAAGGAGGCCATATGCTTTTACAATGCCCTTCACCCCCTCTTCCACAAATAACTTTATTGTTTTTTTGGAATGGCTTGGACAATATGCTGGTGGAAGAATTTTAAGATAATTCAAATGTGGACATACATATACTGATCCTCTTTAAAAAAGGTAACCAAAAGTAATTTAAGATGAAAACTGTATACAAGTACGAAGTACTTGAATTAAGAGAATCCAGACGGCAAAGGGAAAGGGAACTTACCTATATTAACAGAATCTTCCCAATCTTCTAATATTTCAGTGACAGTAAGAACATAAACATATGTTCTATGCTTTCGGTCTTGGTTCTGCTTGAATATAAAAAGAAAAGCATTTTAATCTCCAGGAGCTAGCCATTACACATTTTTGAGGGAAAAAGTAGTTGTGGCATACTACTGCTTAGCACATAGGCAAGTATAATCCAGCTGTATAACCTAGAACAGAAGTGAATGTTATGTAAAACAAAATATGTAAAATGATGAAATTAACTTCCCATAGTAAACTTTTGGCACTTTGATTTCAATGCATGTGTTTAAGAGACATGAAGTATTGTTAGTTTAAAAGCTTCCAGGTGAACTATGCACAGCCAAAGTTGAGAATGGGCTACTCATTTCTGGAATATTGCCTTTTAGTCCTATGTGCTCAAACTCAAGTTTTACCCATATTAAAATTGCCATCCTGTCTTGTTTTCTAGATTCAAAATTAAACGTAAGTTGGTTTTAAAATGAAGGGGCTCATCTTCATCTCAATTAAAAGTAAGCCTTGTCAACTATAGTCTAAGACTTCAGATAATTGCCTGATTTGAAAAAACACTTTTTTTTTTTTTTAATAAACTCTATGTCTGACATGGCGCTTGAACCCCAAACCCTGAGATCAAAAGCTGCTTGCTCTATGAACTGAGCCAGCCTGGCAGTCTGATAGTTGCCAGAATTTTCTCCACCACAAACAACCTGAATAATTCACTCAATCCAGTGTATTATGTATTTGGGAAGAAACCAAAACAACGAAGAATGAGAGGCATCTCTCACATAAAACATTACTGTTCATTATTTTTAAGAACTTACTGTCTTATTTCTATGCCTGGAAAATCAATACATTTATTACAATATGTTCACAAATTCACAGAAATCACCAGGGTGAACAGGCAGGACAATTCTAACTTTCCCTTACATTTTCTAAGGGGAAAGATACATTGATTACTATTTTCTGTTCAGCTTCTATGAAATTTAGCATTTGTAATGCAATTAATACTATTACCTACCTGTGTTACAGAAGCTTTATTTATAATGTGAGAAGTTTCCTTCAAAAATCTTGTCAACACACTGACAATTTGCTATTTGTACCTTTCTATTCTGAATTACAGAAAACCCTCAATATATTTTTCACTTTAACCAGGAGATGGTGCTCTTCAGTTGGTTTAAAGTAAGTGCTGAATTCTGGGAAAGTTTGAATATTAGCTTGAGAACTTTACTCTTAACACTTACTCTATTCTAGGAGTCATCAATTCTACCAAGTGTTGCACAATTTCTGAATTCTGTAGAAAGCCTTTTTTCTTTCTTTTAAAAAAAAATGTATCGAGAGGGAGGGAGGCCACACCTGCAAACATGAGCAGGGGCAGGAGAAAAATCCCAAGCAGACCTCCCTGCTGAGCACCCAAGGACCCTGAGATCATGACCTTAGCTGCAATCAAGAGTGGGCCACTGAACTAAGTCACCCAGGCACCCCCTTAAAAAGCCTTAAAAATAAAATGCTTATGGTTCTAAACTAACCCTTAAGTAGTATCTTGAAGGAAAAAAAAAGTCACAATGTGTCAGGTATACCACATATCTATGTCTGACTCTTGGATGAAAATATGAGAATAGCTTGTGTCTCATGATCCTTACCTTCCATAGAATACCTGCCAATTCCAAATTCCCTCTCCACAAATTCCATTCTGCCTTCAGTAATAATAGATTATACAAGAGAATTCTATGCTTTTAGCATCTATTCTTTGTATCTGTTTTTTTTTTTAACCTTCATACAGTCCTGTAAGGATAATAAAGTCATTATTTGTGTATCATCTAATATTATGTACTAAAGGCAAAGGGTCCATTTCCAGACAGTATCCACAAGAGACCTAAACCCTTAGGTGATATTGAGGACACTACACCTCCTAAAAGTCTCTACCTGAACAGTATACAGTAAACCAAGAAACAAAGGTCTCTGTGTGTCAGCTCTACTGTCATATAAAATTACTACTATAATAATGTATAAAACTGATGGCATGTAAAGTTAACTTTTACCTCCCTCGTTCCTAATCCTTTTAACTTCCTTGCTTACTGATAGTTTTAGTCTAGCTCAGGTTGCTGCCAGATTATTTGGCTGGTTAGGAAAGAATGGTTGTAATTCTATTATTCGAAAGGATTGCTTTGGCTACTCACCTCAAATATGCCCAGGAGTCTGCCTAATTTTCCTTTGACTCCAGCCTATTAAAAAAGGATGAAATGTAAAATTGTTACCTTTCCTAAGAAAATTTACAGTGAAGTTATCTTCTGGCTATTTCAACTCTTGGATCTAAGCACAATAGGCCCTCCTATACCAAGCCTGCTTCTGTGAAGTTTTTTTGGCAATGGCAAGATTCATGACCTGTGGTCTGCTATAAAACATGGCTTAATTTATTCCATATACAATTTCACACTGATCAGATCGACTGTCATTTATTTTTTTTAGAAACGATAGGGATTGACCAAAATTAGACTTTCTACTAATTTGGGACAAACTTCATGAATGAAAACAGATTTTTCCGTACAGTCGAAAAAGCATTACCCTTCTTACTTAAAGGACTGTCTTTCTGCCCCACCCCCCCCTTTTTCTTCACATGGCTCAGGAGGCACAATTTTTTTTCTATATGTTACCCTTCGACTGCAGAGTCCTCATTACTGTAACAGACTGACTGGAACATCAAATCCACACTACAACTAACACAATGATACCCGCTGTCTCCTCTATCTAGGATGTGTTCCTCCCTCAGGAGGCTGCTCATCCTTCAAGACCCATCTCTATGAAACCTTTCTAACTATACAACCGAGACGCAATGAGAGCACTAACATTTGCCTCTCATGTATACCCTAACTGCTGCTCAATCATTTTACAGCACTTAAATCTATGCTGTAAAAGCAAATTCTATCTATAAGCAACTGCTAGAAGATAAGCAGGCCATGTATGCTTTTGTGCATGTGTGTGAGTGCCTCATTTTACTCAACTTTAAGACAAAACAAATAAAAGCAATTTACTTATTCATCTGAAAAAAAAGTCTAGCACATGAGTAATGTCTCTACATTCTTGCGGTGCATTCCAGTGTATTACTAGCTGCTCTGAGACAAGGCCACTATATTATCTACTGATCACTGATCAGGCTCATTGTTTACAATTCTGAGGGATGTCTACATTGCTCTTAGCTCTATTTTACCAGGTAGAAAAAATATCTGCTTAGCAAAATGCTAGCTATAGTTGCCTGCTTAAAAATGTTGAACCAGACAACAAAGAGCACCCATGTGACCTGCCTTGCCGTCTTCTCAGTGCACATAGCCCAAGTGCCCCACAGACACTGTAAAACCGCCAAGTACAGCGTGTATGCGAGGAGAGCCAACAAGCTACTACAGTTCATCTCACCTCTTCATACACCTCCCTCACGGCAGCGCCACCGGGTTCCTCCTCTGGCTCCATGCCTCCTCCAGGGACAATCCACTGGTCTGGGTACCGGCTGCTGCTCACCAGCAGCACCTGCAAGAAGGAGCACCACCGTACATTCCCGCGCCCAGGGAGCACTGCGGCCCCCGACACCACCCTCAAACCTCCACCGGGCTGGGAAGCCTTTCCAGGTTAACCTGCCTTTCAGGGTCATTCAAATTAGAGGGGTGCACATTCTATCACAAGCAACTGACCACTTTTGTATACACTGTCTTTCAGAATTCAAAATTGAACAATATTGTGCTCACACGACACCATCTGAACCTAATGAAATCACTTCAACTACCAGATTCAATTCATGAAACTCTCCAATTTTGGAGACTAACAAAAGATAGAAGCCGAGACTTGGTTTACTAGCCTCAGAGCTGTATGCACTTAGGTTTGTGATCGTAATATCTGTTTTTGCAGTTACGGAATCTTATTATTCTCCCAAATTTAAGGGTATGTGACCCCAGGCTCGTCACTCTCTGGTCCCTCACCTATAAAATGTATGAATACTTAAAAGATAACCGAGACTGAGGAAGGAATAGGGAAAGTCACGTAGAGCCAATGCTCAGTATATAGAGAGTTCCTGTTATATTTACACTTATGATTGGGTGGAAAGAAGTACCCTTCATATTCTAAACCAATTATAAATGAATAAAAGTCACTTCTTTTGAAACAGTGTGGCCCACAAAGCCTAAAATATTATCTGGCTCTTTATAGGAAAAGTCTGCAGAACTCAATCAAGAATAGCATTAACCTTGAAATATGCAAACACTTTTTTAAAAAAAGAACATTATCAGAGTATCCTAGAGGTTCATTATTTTAACAGTGCCTGAAATAAGAATTATATATATTTATTTTATAAATGAAAATTTGTGGGCTAGGGTAGGTTAAAATTCACCCACATTAAAACACAAAGGCTATGATAAATAACCAAACAAAGTGTGTGAAGTAACAGGTGCCTTAACCAACTTGAACAACACAAGTGTTCACCAAATTACCATGGTATACTGCCTTCAGGAACGTAACCCATTCTCACCAGATACATCAATCAATTCAGAGCGAAGTTTAATCCGTGAGGTGTGTACTGGTTTTCTGACATGCATGCCAGTCGTTCTATTTGCTCAGCTCTGTCCCTACTGCCAGCAGCTGCTGGCGTGGAGAGCTCACAGCCAGCGCGGGAGTTGCCTCCCACCTGAGGTGGCCGCCAGGAACTCAACCTTCCCCAACTGCCAAGTGCCAGGCTGAGAGTAAACAGTTCAGCAACTCCCACCTTTGCCCGAAACCTCTAAAATACTGAGTTGGGAGATAAGGGAACACCTATCCAGGCACATATCCCCTCAATCTGAAAACTTAGCAGCAAATTTTGGCCTATGGACATACCATCATTGCAAAGCGGTGATCAACCAACGTTCAAGGGGTCTGAGCATTGTTTCTCTCATTCCTCATCTGGATAGGACTCTATTGCTTCTACTGGGGCTTTATTCCTTCAAATGAATTAACTAACTGTCAGAAGAGTGCAAATCCAGAGGAAGGACTGTAAATTAACAGCTAGTAAAACCTTAATTAGAATATTAATGGCTGGGGCACCTGGGTGGCTCAGTTGGTTAAGCGGCTCAGGTCATGATCCCGGGGTCCTGGGATGGAGCCCTGCACTGGGCTCCCTGCTCAGCAAGGAGCCTGCTTCTCCCTCTCCCTGCTGCTGCTCCTGCTTGTGGTCTCTCTGTCAAATAAATAAAATCTTTGAAAAGAAAATATTAATGGCTGACACTGAAGGTACCACCAGTCCAAATACAGCAAATTTTGGTAAAATGAAATGTAAGCCTTGAATTTAAGCTTTCTTAAATATTAGCAAACAGGGCTTACATATCAAAATTAGAAACTAAAACAAACAAACGAAAAAACCAAAACAGAATTAGAAACTAAAGAGCCAGAATAAGCAGATCTAGCAAGCAGAAAACACTGGTTTGAACTTGAAGATGTTCTGCAACTGTACAGATCACAACCAAGGCGAGTTTCATTCCTGGATGCACACAATGAAGGCTGCTCATCTATCTTTCAGTGCACCAGTGCCGTCCTCTCTAAAAGCAAGCGCCCATCCTTGTAGGGCTGTTGAGTGTTATTGAGAATTAAATACCTTAAGCCACTTGCTGTTGGCCCTTACTAGCTCTTCTGCTTTCCCGGCACTAGTGGAGCTGAATCAGCTTCCCCCCCAAATTTTGTCACTTGTATTTGTTTTATAATTATTGAGAGTTAATGATGAAATGAGGGCAGAAAGGCATTATCAAAAAGAAAGCAAAGATTAATTAAAAACTGCTATCAAATTAAATATGGATGAGGCTACTATAAAAGACTAGAAAAAGGAAATTTAAAAAATCCAGAAAGAGCCTGCAAGAGTCTTCAAAGTTCAAATTCTTTAAACAAAGTGAAACTGCAAATCAGATTTTATTTTTTATTTTATTAAAAAAAAAGGCTTACGAAGGATCTATGGTATTTCAAGGCTTTGGCCTATACTGAGACTGGCAAATACATGTTATTAAGTTAAAACAAACATGCTTAAGGTATAAAAGCATATGTCTTGCATCAGGGAAAAAAAGTAAACCACAACTACTGTTTCTGACTACAGAGGTGGAGGCCTCTTTTCCTGATCACTAGCTGTGGGTTACAAATAATCTATGTTTTATTGCCTGGATGAAATTCTTACTACCCAGTTCTATGCTCCCTAAGCAACTTCCTTGATTACCTTCATGATGGGACAGGACACTGCAGGGGCTAGCTACTGCAAAAGTACATCCTTATTTAGTAAACAGGGAGTTTCAAAGCCAATGATATTCTTATGTTTGAGTCTTAAAAAAAAATGAAACTCTGTCATGTATTTAAGTCAATGATAATTCCCATTTGTCCCAAGATAGTCTTTAAGAGATAAAGTACATAAGGTTAATAATGTTGAAAACCCATTAGTAGAGTCTGTCTGCTTTTCTGAACTAACACTTACGCTTCCAATTAAATCCAAATCTTTAATCTGCAATCTACAGGACATCATTCACATATGACTAAACTTGTCTTCCAAAAGTCAGTGACATGGAATCCCTGTATGCTTCAACACCTCCCTTTATAAATTATATTTTAGAAAAGTATGAAAACAGATCTGTACAGTTTTAGTCAAATGATTTAGTAGAATCTGAGAACTTACTGTGCAAGAGTCCCTTGACATCCAAAATGATTAAATTTAATTAATCAAACCATTAACTTCAAATGTATCTTTCCAAAACATGATATATTTAATAAACGAGTAATTGATACCTGCGGTATAGAAATGATCAGCATCTAAACTACTAGCTTAAAAGATTTGATAATGAGCTTTCGGTGATGAAACAGATTTGAAAACCAGTATGTTTCATTAAATATTTGCCTACTCATCTAGAGTACTTCATTCAGAGTTCAAATGAGGTCAAGGCCACATTTGTATGTTTGTTGTGTTATGTAGGGGGGAGTGGTGGTGGTGATTATCTACCCAGGTAGAAGAAATGAATCTGAATAGCATTAAGTAGAGACAACAGTGATTAAAATCCTTCCACATGCTAGAAGAATCTAAACGTATAGAACTCCATCACCAACACACCAATAGCTGACAAATCCACACCTGGTTGGTCATAGGTTTTAAATTCCTTTTCAAATACCTTTCTGGGCATATTACATCTTGTGTATCCAACAAGATGATAGTCTGCCACATTAGTGACAAGGTGACAGAGATGAAAGTAGACATTCAACCTTCTAGATAAGCCAGAGCTGAGCCCAAAGGCAAGATTTATAAAAAGGAGGTTAGCCAACCCACCAGGCTGCAGAATTAGACTTGAATCAAACTCAACGTCAAAGCCAGTGCTGTTAAAGTAATGAAAAGCAAAGACATTTCCTTGATTCAACTGGCCCACCTTCATATAAGCATTCCTGCTACTATACTATCAAACCTCAACCCCTCCTTCCATGTATTGAACAATTATCAGAATACAACACCATTCACTTATCACTGCTAAGAAGCCAATTCTCACTTGTCTTTTTCCTAGACACTTGTCTTTTTCCTAGATACTTAATGTTTTAAGCATTTGGAATATAAGTACTACTCACTTTAAGTAGCAATAGTATAGTGATAATAGTCTACTTGGAACCAGCCCTGAGTCTTACTGGACAAAGGTTTGTCTACAAATTGGAGTTATCTACAGTATAGATTGTATACTCTGTATCACCTAGTAAGTCCTCCTCATTGGGGGTGTGTAAGAGCTTGTAAACGGGGGGGGAAAAAAACGCTTAAGGTTATGTAATGCAGTTACACCTTCAGAAGATGGAGGTACTTGAAATTCTTAGTCCTATACACCAAGTGGCCCCCAAATGTCATTTGTGTTTCAACTTTTACCCTTATAACTGTTCTTGGTCACAGTCGGCTTCTGGGAACAACTAGTCACTACAAATGACTACTTCTTGGTGGGGGTGAGCTATCTAGAGAACCTCTCAAGAGATCCCTAAATCGAAGAATGAAGAGTTTTATTTTGTGAATTATAGCTATTCAGAAGCTGTACTGGGGTTTTTGCACTTTCTTCCCACATTATCATGAACCAGGATGTATGAATGGTTAAACTACCTCTACCATAGTAACTGTATTATAGGCATTTAGCCAAAATTAGGCCAGCAAGCAGCATATTAGCAACACCCAGTGTGCACACAGACATTTTAAAAGATCTTAAGTTATAACAATGATTACTGTATCCATTAATCAGCTACCGTTATTCTTAAACAAATTAGTACTACTTTTTGGACTATAGTGCAGTGGACTACACTACAGTGGACTTCAGAGACACAATGCTATAGGAGGATCAGAAATATGGGCTCATTTTGGGAAAATGTGCTTAACCCAAATGAGATTATTGCTAAGCTTGGAAAAAGATCAAAATTCAAAATCTGAGGAGTGGGTTCTACTGAATGCGTATCACTTTTGCACCATCATAAAGTTGAAAAACCACAGGCTGAACCACCGAAGCCAGGGACCATCTGTATGGGATTGGTAGAGATTAATACTATGGGCTGATGACATTTTCTCCTAGCATGTCAGTGTTTTGAAGCTATGGGTAAGCTTTCTTTCACACATTACAGAAAGCCTTAATAATATATACCAGTGGCCTGAAACAGATGCAAATTTTGCAAAAGTGCCTTCCCTTCAAGGAAGTGGCTGGTTGAGTGGCCTAAGAAGCCCTTTAGGTCTGGGAGAGCTGCAGGCATAGGTGACATTTCTGTATGTTTAGAAAAAGCTGCTTCTGGATAGTTAATTAATTTTAATAAAAGTGGTCTCCATTTGAAGCCAAGTATCTTCAAGGACTTAAAATCTAAAAGGATTTCTGTAAAGTGTAAGCCCCAGAATATACATCTGATAAGGCAGACCGACTACTGATCCCAAGCGTACAAATGTTAGTAGAGACTTACCTTTAATATTTCCTACTGTTTTTATTAGGGCTCTGGTTTTAGAGTTTTGCTTTCTCTACCAAGTCTTTTTAGGACTCTGCTTTTCCTCAAGGCTTAGTTTTAGTGCATGATTTTGTCGAATTCAGACATTTAGTTAATACACATTTGGCATTTAGCGGACTGTAGAATGCAGCAGCCCCTGGCTCAAGGAGCTTAAAAGTTAATTAGGGGAGTAGTGGGCAGTCTTTAAGGCTGTTTTGTTAGTGTTTCTCCATCACAACTGTGCCTGGATTCCACCCAGAATCAAGTCATTTCTATTTCTCTTTTTAGCACTCTATCCTATTTTGCTGCCAGATCATCCTCAAGCTTGCATGCATTTAAAATGTAAATGTTCCTTGTTCAAAACTAAGTGTTCCTTTCTTGCCTAGCAACTCCTTAGCCTTACATTTAAGGTGCTCTTTTTCAACTGTTATCTGTCCTATGCTATTCTAAGCTGCAGCTCAATTAATCCACAGCCCCAAGTTTTGCTCCGTTTGTGATGCTTGGTCCTTCCTCTCTCACTGAAATCCAGCTCCAGTGGATCTTAACCCTGGATCATGTGAAGGTACTTTTCCCTTACTTTATTTCCCTTTATAGTCATTTGTCTATCCTCCCGCTGTTGAGTACGTTTCTTAGGAGTTGACACTTTTCATCTCTGCAACCCTGTTCAAATTATCATATACGCAATATGTTCAAAATAATCTATTTTTGGTTACGTTTTGTGAATGTATTGTCCTCTTTCCCTGTACAAGCACAATA
The DNA here is from genome assembly GCA_028534135.1 of Potos flavus. Taxonomy (NCBI): domain Eukaryota; kingdom Metazoa; phylum Chordata; class Mammalia; order Carnivora; family Procyonidae; genus Potos; species Potos flavus. The sequence continues at coordinate 23,350,505 of CM052897.1, forward strand.
TCCCAACTAATCAATGGGATGCTTATTTGTGGGCTTGTGTTTAAGCACAACTGCCAAAACTAAACTGCCCAACTGCCAAAACTTCTGTAGGGTGGTTCCCTACAGAAATAACTAGCTGTAAGAGGATCAAATGAATAGGAGATTTAGAAATAAAGCACCTGGGCTCAATATTATCTGCCAGCTTCTGGGACCTTGGGATAAATTATATCCGCTGCCTAATTTCTTCCTGTACAAGTGCTAATGATTATTATTTACCTCACAGGGATGATAAAATGGGCAAATATATAAACACCCCCCAAAAATATAGACTGCTGTTAGGACAACCTTCTTTCCTGTTCTCAACTATGGGCTACTGAGAACTCCTTCCGAACAAGGAGAACCATTCTGGAACACTGTGTAACTTTTTGTGGTCAAACAGCAATTACTATTTTATTTCAATTGACACTCTATAAACATTTCATCCTAAAATAAGGCATACATTTAAGTCTCCCAACCAGGACCTAGGTGTTGTTAACCCAAGTAGGGGGGAAAATTCTCACCTGGTAGCTAAAGAGGTGGATTCGGGCTCTTTTGTATCCTATCCTTGGAAGGCTACCAGTATAATTTCAACAGAGTGGGAATAAATTCATAGCAGAACTGTAAGATGTCTAGGAAAGCTAACAGGGCTCATTTTGTAACTATCATATAATGGAAAGAGCCCCAGATATACACAGCTACAGAAATGAAGATCCTAAAGAGATAAACCACATGTTAAGGTTGTCTGTGCATTTTACTTAGAAAATTCTAGAGCCTTCCCTTAGAACATATTCTGACTTGGTTTCTCAGTCTGCACTGTACCAGATTTACCAAGTTTTACATAACAGATTTCTCTAATACTCCAGAGCTTGCTCCTTACTTCATTTTATCTAATGGCAGTAGTCTCTTGACTCAACTAGAGGCTAGAATTTTAGCATTTACTACAGTAGGGAACAATTTCCAATAACAAAAATAATTCATCTACTAAGGTGATTTCTGAAGCGCTCTTCAATCTTTGTTTTACCACTCACACGATACAGATCATTTCAATTTCCTCTCATTTCCTGTATTTTCTCCTGGGAACTGTTTTTTACAAAGCCTGAATTCCAAGTTCAGGTTATGGCAAGACTTCAAAGTCATCACTTCCAGAAAGGCTTCCAAGCTCAGCCTCACAAAATCTCTCATTCAGCAAATAGTGTGCACCCAATTGCTAAGGAGCCCTGTGCCAAGAGCCCAGCATCAGGAGCAGGGACTGGATCCTGAATTCTGAATCTACCACTTCCTAATTATGTTATTTGGGGAAAGTACTAACAATCTCAACTGTCTCCTCACCTATAAACCAGCACTAAGAGGATGAAATGTAACAAACCTACAGGTCTTCAGGCAAGCCCCACGCATCCTAGGCACTCAACTAAGAATGTGATTACACAAGTGAGCAAATCAGACAAGATCCCTGACCTTTCTTGATCACTTTGGGCTATTCTTTTATATTCAAAGCTTGTTTTTTCCTAACATGGCCCTTACCTCAACAATTTTCTAATCTTTTTTTAAATAGAATATACTTAATGCTTGTTGACTATTTACTCTGTGAATGTTAAAAAATCTTTCCCCTCCCACTTTCTAACTTTCCAAACTGGGTCCAGGTCATAGACAGAGACCTATTTCTTCTGAAAACTCAAGAAAATTTAGGCTTAACACTTAAAGGCCCTGAACTAAGCAGTGATCAGCACTAAAAGGTGTGGTTTTTTTTTTCAAAAAAATAAAGGCAAAACAAGAGTTTAAAGAGCACCATTTTGAAGCACTTTGATTTTTGTCAGCATAGTAAGAACTATGCTATTGAGTGTACACTATGTCATACTCATCCTAACTACACGGATTAGCAATAAGGAAGCCATTAAATTTCTCGTCTCCAGCTTTAGACTGGTATTTTATTGGACACAGTTGGTTATGGAAGCAGGACTCTTAGCTTTTCCCGGTCTAATCATTTGAGGAGTGGCAATGCTTTATAAAAGATTTTCATAGCTACCAATCAACTATTATTGCCTTAAGCAAATTTAAAACAGTGAACCATTTTTAAATTAAATAAATGTAACTGAAATAAGGAAAAACTGCTCTCCAGGAAAACCTCAAGGGCCTCATATCAACCCAACGTAGGAAGATAAATTACAGAAGATTGCTAACTCTTAGAACAAGAAAGACTGCTCCTCTCCAGATGTCAAACCAAACAGCAAAGTAAAGCCTTGATAAATATGCTGAAAGCTAGAGATTATGGTCTGAAAATGGCAACTTTGCCCACCTCTAGTCCATCTTCTCCCTCTGGCGTTATTCACTAGCCACATTTTTCACTAGCCATCTTCCTAATGTCAGAAAACTTTAAAAGAAAAGGCCTTTAAAAAATATATATATCAAGTAGAATTATGTCAGGTGCTTGCGAGTTAAAGGATCCACTTGAAAGTGCGATTTAAAAAACCAGACCGAATGGGGCTTTATTTTAAAGCACGGGGTCTGTTTGGCTAGTCCACAAACATCCCTAGGTTTAATCCGAAACCGCAAATTGCTGTAATGTGGAAGGAAAATGTAACCGAGGCAGAGGCAGAGGCAGAAGAGCTTGGGCTGCAACGCTCACGCCATTTCTGCCGCCTCTATTAGCATTCGAGGTTTATCTGGCTTTACACTCAATTCGCGTGTTAAGATGGTGACTTCCGCCAGAAGCGACCTATACGGCCCGGGACCTTCTCGCGGGCCAGGAGACGTCTCGGCCTCAGGTCCTCACGACCGCCTAGCAGAACACTGCGCTGGGCCAGCCCCTTTGTCTCCTCTATCAACCCAGAGAAAGGAAGGAAGGAGAGAGGGCGGGCGGGAGGAAAAGAGGGAGGGGGCTAATCCCTCCCAGCCCCGGGGCCAGAAAAAGGGTAGGGCGAGGCAGGGGAAGGGCAAGGACCCCCCAACCCGGCCGGCCCCGGCCCCCCAAGCCCCCGGCCTGCTCCGGCACCCCCGCCGCGGAGGGCACAGAGCGCGCTGGCAGCCCTCACCTCGTCCTCCTGCTCGCTCCGGAAGCACAGGCACGCCGCCCGCTTCTTGAAGCCCTCGCGGTCATAGGTCCGCGTCTGGTTGGGCTTGAACTTCATCATAGAGGCGGGCTCTTGCTGCCGCTGCTGCTCCAGCCGCCGCCGCGGGGGCCCGGCCGCCGCCACCCCGCCGGGGAGTAGGGGCGCGGGCGAGTCGGGGCACAGGGGGCGCCGGGAGGCGAGGCGGCGGCGCGGGGAGTGGCAGCGAGGCCGGTCGGTCCGGGAGCCGGCGGCCGCTTGGACGTGGGGCAGGGCGCAAGTGCCGGTCACTGCAGCCCGGGAGCCGGAGAGGAAACGCCGCCTCTGCCCGGGCGTCCGCCGCTCTCCATGGAGCCCGCCGCCCGCTCGCCTCCGTTCCCTCCTGCTGCTGCTGAGGCTGGCAACGCCGCCGTCGCCGCCGGGGGAAGAGTGAGGCTCGCGCGACAAGACAGTTGTGAGAACTCGCAGCGTCTGGACAGCAGCGCCGCGGCAGCTTCGCGCCGCCCCCACCGCCCGTATATTTAAGTGGGCCCGCGCAGCCCCGCCTCCGCGCGCTCCGCCCTGCGCGCGCCCCCGCGCCTGCGTGCCGGGACCGTTGCGGCGGGGGAGGGGCGGCGGGGGGCGGGGTCTTGGCCGCGCGGCCGCGTGGGTTCCGTGGAACCTCGGGGCCGGAGCTGCCGCTCAGCGCCGGCTGGCGGGAGCCTGCTAAAATACCCGTGAGTAGGAAGAGGCAAAGGCCCCTCCCTCCCTCTTTATAAACACCGCTACTTGCCCCATGGAGACCTTAAATATCATCTCCGGGAGAGGAGGTTCAACTACGTACATCCTCACAAAGTTGCACCCTGGTCAGGAAATGCCTGGAGGCATCGCAGCGATGGCAGTCGCCACAGTGACTGACGTCCCGAATTCGCCCATGAGGTGCGGGGAGATGAGAGGGCGAAGGCCTAGAAAGGGGAAGACGTTGGTTCAGAGGGTTTTCGTTTGGAGGGTTTTGTTTTGGGGGTTTTGTTTGTTTTCCAGAGGAAAGAAGGCACGTTTCTTTCTTTTCTTTCTTTCTTTATATTTTTTTAAGGGGGTCGTTTGTATTCTTTCAAGAGTCCGTTCAAGCCTTCTCTGAAGCCTTGGGTAACATCTTCCACTTTGTCCCTCGCTCCGGAAGGTATTCATTAATATTGGCAATGGATAATATTTACGAAGTGTTTTGCACTTGTATTTCACACTTAACAGGCACAGCTAGGTACTGGTGCCACTAAATATTATAGGCTTTCTGCTATCTGGGAGTTTCAAGTTTTCTGGGGACTTGGGACAAACAGCCTTTCCATTTCAGATTGTCACTCAGGTTTTAGGATTGGAACCAGGAGGTCCCCGTGTTAAGGAAGCCAACCCAATCCATCCTGCCCCCTCCACATATCCCAGACTACTTAGCCCAGGAACTCCACAGAGTTCTAGGCACGTGTGACTATTTGGTTTTCATTCCTGGAGGGCCTACTGTGTGCCAGGCACTGGCGTCTAAAACCAGACCCTGCCCTTCCAGGATCTTAGGCACCTGAGAGCAGATGTAGTCAAATATCAAACAATCACACAAGTACATGTAAAACTATGAATGTGATAAGGTTGAAGGTGGTGGAGGGTTTCACTGGGAGATATGACCAGACCTGCAAGTCAGAAAAGGCTTCCTGAGGCAGGAGGTCAAGAGCTGAGGGCCAAAGGAGGAGGAGAAGGGGCTAAGGCCACCAAGAGCCTGGTGAACTTTCAAGGTGAAGGGAACTGGACTTCTGTGGAATCCAGTGGGAGAAGGAGCAAGGAGAAATGAGTAAAGACCCATGTGGCTGCAGACGGGGTGGGTAGCTGGGTTCCACCTTTGGCCCAGAGGGCTGTGAGGCCTGATTATTCCCAGCCTGGGGTCCCTTGGAGAGTCCAGAATAGGGCACTGGTCTTCCTGTTCTAGATTCTGACCTCCAGGTTCATGACTGCTGCATCTAACTTCATCATCTTCTTATCTCCAGGGCCAGGCAGATGCAAGTTTGTACAGTAAGTTAATGTTGAATAAGTGATTCATGAAATGAGATTTTACCATGGCACAATTGGAAATCTTATCAAGTCCATGCAGGGACATTTTCCAAGCCTTAGTTTTCTTACAGAAGCTGCTTGAGGTTTATTTCCAGATTTATAAGCAGGGACTGAACACATGTAGCTAGGGGCTCCATTTTGGCTAATATGCAAATACTATTTTAAGATAATTGGTTCAAATTGATAAAATGATTAATCTCACCATGGTCTTTTTAAATGATAAAGGACATTAAGTTTTCCCTCTGCTTCAAAGGTCTAGCTTCTAGTTTGTGAGCAGTGAATATTAGTTGATTGGATGTCAAATCTTTCCCATTTAGTAATTACATGAGGTGAGGCATGAATCAGAATTAACTGAGGAGGAAAGAGGAAGATGACTGGAACAGACTCACTGAAGGGAGGAAAAACTGCACAGAAAACTGGCGAGCATGAGCATGGGGTCCCTTGCTTCAGGTTCCAGACCATTGCATTTGGTTGGAAAGATCTTGAGTTCAGGTCTCACCTGCACCAATCACTATATGTAACTTTTCTCACCTGTCAGATAGGTATAATATCATTTATATCATCATGTACAAGACCACAGTGGATCTGAGAGAGCTTTAAAACTACAAGGCATTTAAACATAGGATATTATTAATAAGGACATTTTCTTTGGAGATCTATCCTCCTCCTCCGTTTCCTCAAGGAGTAGAGGAATAATGCAAAGGGCCAGGTGCTTGGAAAGGGCTGTGAGTTGTGAGGAAAGGGTTTTATTTTTTATTTATTTATTTATTTTTTAAAGATTTTATTTATTTATTTGACACAGAGAGAGCACAAGTAGGCAGAGAGGCAGGGGGAAGCAGGCTCCCTGCTGAGCAGAGAGCCTGATGCGGGGCTCGATCCCAGGACCCTGAGATCATGACCTGAGCTGAAGGCAGAGGCTTTAACCCACTGAGCCACCCAGGCGCCCTGAGGGAAGGGTTTTAAAAGGGATTTTGTAACAAATGATTTGAACGGAAGAATGCCGTCCTTTAAATAACCACCCCCTACTTTTTTGTTAGTTAATTTATTTATTGAGTTAGTTTTTGCAATTATTTGAGAAACACCTAAGAGAAAAGGAAATTTTTGTCTGACTAAAATGGTAGAATAGAGAAAGGCTGAATTACAATGGTGGATCTTCATTTTCCTGTGTCAGTTCCTCAGTAGTAGGGCGCACACCCCAGCCCAAAGCTCCCTGCTTAGTATTGTCTAACAGGTATTATGATCTGAAATGCGCTTAGGCATCGTTCAAAGCTTAGATCATATCCAGCCAGATCACAGTTGAGATAGACATAAGGTTGTTTTTCCTCTGCAGGGCCAGTAAGGACTGGGCAACACCGGCCGGTTTCCTTTGGGATCAGAGTCCAATTTCAGGTTAATCTGTTTAGTGCATTTAGCACAGTGTTGTCTTACCTGGAACTTAACTACACACGGAGCCATTTCTTGTACTATTTTCAAATATTTGGAGCCATCGGAGAGGAGAACGAACATTCCCTCTCCAGGGTACTTCTCCCAGGGTCTTTTAATGGGAGGCAGGGCAACAGGGGTGCCAGACAGGGAGCTTGCTGCCTTCTACTGTAATTGACTCACAACGTTACCATAAAGTAAGTTATACCTCTCAAGGTAAAACTGATCATGACCAATCATCCCTTACTATGTCTTTCCAAAAGGATAATAACAGCTAGTCATTACTGAATGTTACTCAGTGCTGGGTGCTTTTCATGATCTCATTTGAATGATCATATTTGAATGATCCCAACAGCAGCATTATGAGACAGCTTCTGGTTACTGTCCCCAGTTTACTGGCAAAGATACAGGGGCGGCCTTTCTCTCTTTGCCGCCCATATTCTTACCTCCCGCACTGTATCACTGGAAGCTTTTCTTGCCTCTTATTACGTGGTAATTATTTTGTATGTTTTATGTTTTGACACTGGGATTTCTTTCCTTTTTAAAATGAAAAAGGAGCTTTGCTTAAGGTAGGATGGTAAGAGAAGCTCTTACAGTGCAAAATGGAAGTGGAAGTCTTCTATGTCACGTCATCTAAAGTGATTTTCTTTCACGAAAGGCACAGGTTAGAATGGAATAAGCAATAGTTGAAAATTCAAAAGCCTTAAATAAAATTAAACTAAAGCTTTAGGATTAAAAACTCTAAAAAGGATGAATGCAACAGCATTAGCAAGACTTTAAAAGAGACTGTTTGGTTCACCTGTTTATAAGCTTCTCTTTCATTGAAGTAGAGAAATGATTTTCAGATTTACAACTCATTTTCCATTTCCTCAATTCCTATTTACAGCAGAGCACTTTGTTTCACATGCATCATGTTTATGTGCAGTTCTGGGTGGCTAATAAAAATGTTTACCGGGAAGCACAGCTCCCACTTTCCTTCTTTATCATTCAGGGAAAGGTATATGCCAAGCGCTTATCTCCTCGGCAAAGGCAGTGACTTGACATTTTCACCACCTTCTTTAGGACAGCATTTTAAACTCCTGCTTCATTCAGAATTGTTTGTTTTTACTACATAATGATTCTCCATTTTCATTTGAGGAGAAAGGCTAAAAAAAGAATGTTTGCTCATGAGAGACCTGATACTCAATTGTAATGTATGGACCTTGTTTTGATATAGATTAAAACAAACAAAAAATAAACAAGAGAAAAGACATAGGGCAATTAGGGAATGTGAACACTGTTTTATGATATTAAGCAACTTGTTATTTTGAGGGGCTATGATGATGTTTGAAAGGGGAACTGCTTACCTCTTAGAGATATATGCTAAAATATTCAGAGCTGAAGTGATATGATTTCTGAGATTTCCTTCAAAATAATCTGAGTTGTTGGAGCAAGGAAGATGGGTTGGGAGTGTGGAGGAAAACTAGAGAGGCCATGAGCTGATTGTTATTGAAGTTGTAAGCCATTAGGAAAATGGAGGAGAGGAGGGAAACAGAAAAGAGAAGAGAAATATTTTATATTTCATGAGGCATGGAAATGAATCTCTGTATGGTTAGAAAGAAGTACATACTCACAATACAAGTATTAGATTCTAGAATGATTGGAGTAACCAAAAATGCAGTTTCCAAATTATGCAATGTTTTTATAAAATAGAAAATAGGAAAATAGGACATAAAAATTATTCACCTATGCAAAAAATTGTGACCAATATTATTCCACGAATTGAAAAAAATTTAATGGTCATTTCTATGTGAAAATTTAATAGTGATTGATTTGGTTGTCAGCATTCATCCTTATGTGGTGAAACAGAATGTCATTCTTATAACTAGACTATAAGCCCTAGGAGGGCAGAAAGCCAGGTGATCCAGTGATACTTTTGTGTTACAACTGAGCTATAGGCTATGAGGCAATCTGTAGATATATGTTGCTGATTTCTTCTCCTGGCATAGTTACTATATCATGTATCATATTCCTCTATAGAAAATGCAAATACAGTCAATCTCTCTCATCTCCCTCTGCCTCTGTCTCCTTCCCTCTCCCTCCCTCCCTCTCTCTCTTTCTCTTTCTCTCTTTGTCTCTCTCTCTCTCTCTCTGGTTGTTTATGCTGATTTTTAAATCTGTCCTTGATTTTTGTTTGTTTTGGTTTGGAAGTATATTTGGATATATATCTAGATATATATCTCCTGAGGAATATGATCAACTCAGTCCTCAAAGCCTGACATTTGTTTCTCACAGTTTTGGAGATTGGAAAGTCCAAGATCAAGATGCTGGCAGATTCAGCATGTGCTGAGAACTCACTTCCTCATTCATAGGTGCTTCCTGGTTCCTTGTGTCCTCACAAGGTGGAAAGGGCAAGGGAGCACCCTTTAGTTTCTTGTAAGGGCACTAATCTCATTTATGTGGGCTCTGCCCTTGTGACTTAATCATCTCTTAAAGACCCACTTTCTAATACCATCACATTGGGAGTTGGGATTTCAACATACGAATTTTAAAGCAACACAAACATTCAGTCTATAGCAAGTAGCTCCACAGAGAACTGTAGAATTTCTCTTTAGGTGGGACTTAGAGCTGGTGATTCATTGCAAGAGGAGACTTTTTAGAAGCACAGGTTTTTGTTTTTTGTTTTTGTTTTTTTTTTTAAAATAGCATTTAACATAATACTGAGAAACACCGGTTGTACATATAAAAGAAAAAAGTGTGGCTACTTTAGTGAGCATTAATGGCAGCTTATGCTTTCTCCAAAACTATCCCTTTTGCTGCCTCCAACTAAAATCACATTTGGCAGGGGCTTAGGCCAATGATGGACATAGCAGGAAGGGTCAGATGGATTTCCATATCAGGTAGACAGAAGAGTCCTATAGTTTTTGGACTGGAAGGGATCTTAGAGCTCATAATCACATCCCTTATTTTCCAAACATAACCTTTCTCTCTGGCTCTCACCTCTCCTTGGCTAACTCCTGCTTCAGGACTCCATTTAGAGACCCTTCCTTTAGGAGGCATTATTTCCCTCCTCCCTGCTAAGTCTGGTTGCAGTCCCTGTTTCTGTCTCCTGTACTTCTTCCATGGTCACACTCATCACTTGGTATTATAAATACTCTTTTCATTTTATTTTTTTACCTATTGCTCCCAAGAGATTCCAAACATTTGAAGGCAGAGGCTTCTGCTATATCCAAGGCCATTGTAAGACTTGCACATAGTCACTCTCAAAAAGTATCAACTGAATAAAGGAATGTACTTGAAAAACTCTGAGACAAAATCACTTAAGTTTAGGGAGAATTTGCTAGGGTACAGTGGACTAGGTGGCTGGACCAACAGGGACAGAGCAGAACTAACAAACCAGAAAACATCATGGGAAATGAGAAGAACAATATGTATAGGGTAATAATTATAGTATTTCCTGAGTGTTTCTGAGATGACACCCTGTGTCCTCATACTTTATAGATACTAACTCGTTTATGCTCCACCAACACACCAATTTTACAGATGAGAATACCGAGGCACAGATAAGTTATATAACTTGTCCAGTTCACAAAACTAGAAGGTGGCAGTGGAGCCGAGGCAGTAGACTCAGGCATCAACTCAGGCAGTAGAATTTCAAAACTGTAATTATCATCACAATGAGAAGCATTGATGGCAGAGCTAATAACCAGAAGACACAATAGCAATCTGATAGATATCTTGCCTTCAGCCACAGTCCTTGCTGTGTATAGACGAAGAGGCTGGCAGATGAATTTGTAGTCAGAGCTCAGAAGTGTATAGACCTGGTGCAAGTCTTCGGTAACCTAGAAGTTTCTTGTACCCCTAAAGATTGAACTAAGTCTTTGAATGTACGACAGGTTCTTACACAAAAGGAGAACTTGAACTTGAAGGAAAACTTGAAGGAAAGGTATTCTGGCAATCTAAAAAATATGAATTAAAAAAGACTGGAAATTTGTCCATTAAAATATTGACAATTGGGTATCTTTAGTGCTAAGATTGCAGGTTATTTAAAACTCTTATGTATGCTTTTCCTCACTTTCTAGCATTTCTTCAATGTACATATATTATTTTGGTGATTTTTTAGAAGAAAAATCTTGGAAATGATAAAGACAAGCACTAACTTTTTTCAAACCCTACCAAGAATTAATTACATCCGTTTGTAATGACTGAAACAGAGGAGGTCTTTGAACTTTTGTCACTGTTTAGAAATTTAGTTAATCAGGATTAGAAAGAACCATATAAGTTTATTAATTTGGTTCTAGATAGCTGAGTTTATCTTTCTCCCTTCTATCTAAAAGTCAAAAGGAACTTGTTTATTGGTGGATATAAAGACTTATCTTAGATTATATATATTGCATTGTTTTGTGGGTTACTTTTGTTTTTGTTTTTTTTTTACACTATAGGTTACTATCAGCAGAAGCCCATTGAAATGGCCTCTGTAGGATCATGAACCTCTTGAAATTGTGTGCAAATCTTTGTGTGTTTGTGTATATGTATACATTTTTTTTTTTTTTTTGGAGTGGATGAGTTCATAGCTTTCATGTATTTTCAAGGAACCTCTCAAAAGGATTAAGAACTGCTACATGAAATGGACTCACCCGGACAAGGACAAGAGGAGTGTGGATCTGTTAAGAAGTAAGAGGCGAAGTTGGAATCAGGTTACACTGTCAACAATCCAGGTAGGGTTCAAGAATAAGATGTTATAGTCATGAGCTGGTCATAGCTTATAGATCAGAATCCAGATGTAGGGGGAGAAACTGTCCAGAACCAGGAAAGAGGAACAGAAAGAATACAACAAAGGCAGTTTTAGTAAATACCTGTTGTTTGAAAAGGAATTCATTTTAGACTTGGCTGAGACAAGAAGTTTCCCAGTAACAATGCCATATTCTGGTATGAGTTAATATGTCCGAGCTCCCAGATAGCTCTATGGTGTATCCAATTCTCCCTTTTAAGGGGTTTCTCCACACCTTTATAAACAATCTACTAGAGGGGCGTCTGGGTGGCTCAATTGGTTGAGCATCCGACTCTTGATTTTGGCTCAGTTCTTGTGCTCAGGGTTGTGAGATGGAGCCCCGCTCCAGGCTCCAATGCTTAGCAGAGAGTCTGCTTGAGATTCTCTTGGTTTCCTGACCAGTGCACACGTTCTCTCTCAAATAAATAAATCTTAAAAAAAATCTCCTATGGGGCACCTGGGTGGCTCAGTGGGTTAAGCCTCTGCCTTCGGCTCAGGTCATGATCTCAGGGTCCTGGGATCGAGCCCCGCATCGGGCTCTCTGCTCAGTGGGGAGCCTGCTTTCCCCTCTCTCTCTGCCTGCCTCTCTGCCTACTTGTGATCTCTCTCTCTGTGTCAAATAGATAAAAAAAATCTTAAAAAAAAAAATCTCCTAGAGATTCAGAGATGGTAGACTTCTCTGCTTCCTATTACTTACTCTTATTCACCACATTTATAAAATTATGTGTGAGGCCTTAAAATGTCCAGAGAACAAGCACAAAAACATTGTTTTTAATAATAATAATAATTGTAACCATATCATACAAATGCAGATTATTATAGGGTCAAGACGTTCCACAAAATAATAATATTAACATTTAGTTTTGCATTTAGAGAATGAGAACAATTTATTTCAAAGATTGGATGGTTAGTAGGATTGGTTCTCATGGAACATTGGATAAGTTAGGTAATTCATTCATTCATTTGTTCCTCCCTCCCTCCCTCCCTTCCTTTCTTTCTTTAAAGATTTTATTTTTAAATCTCTACACCCAACATGGGGCTTGAACTCACAACCCCAAGATTGAGTGTCATGTTTCACCAACTCAGCCAGCCAGGCACTCCATCTTTAAACTCAATATAAACATTGTGGCAGGCGCTGTGGAGGATACAAAAGAAATAGAAGACAGAGTTCTTAACCTCAAGATATCTCAGTCTTTTCAGGAAACATGAAACAATACAAGTCCAGTCTGGAGTAAAGAGTTAAACTCAGTGTGGTCAAGTGCTAAATTGTAACCATATTCAGGCTAGTTGAGGGCTCTTGGAAACTGCTTTTCAACAACAAAAATACACATGTGTATACATACATGCACACACACAGACCCCCTCATCCCTAATGAAAGTAGCTTTCAACATCACTTTTCCTTTCTTTTTTAAAAAGAAAGTAATACATTAAAGTATGATATATAGAAGATGTGTTCTATTTCAATTGTATGTTCTCCAAGAATCTTTTACATTCCAGTTTTGTAGAAAAGTCACATTATTTAAAAAGGCAAACAGCCATATACTTACATACAGATGCATTTTCTATTGATGAATTTTCCAGGCCGAGCCTATATATATATCTAGTCATTAAAAAAAAAGAAAGAGTGAGAGAGAAAAAGACAAGAAACAAGAAAGAGAAAGAAGGAAAGAAAGAAAGAACTGTTTTACATGTTTAAACAGAGCTTGGTAATGTTAAGATAAATATTCACTTACTTAATTTAAACCACACATAGTGTAGATTTTTCTGCTTTTAAGAGACACACTTGCATTCCCTAGTTTTATTTGCCATTTTAAATCTCAATATGGTTTTTCAAATATGTTACTGTATGTAAAGATTCATTTTTATCCCTTTTAACTATTTGGAAAAATGAATGCTAAAATTGTATTTGGTTCCTACTTTTGTGTAGGTTAATTGGATAAGAAATTTTTAAAATCCAATTGGAAGAAACTTGGAGATGCTTTAAGACAGAATATATCTATATATGCTTCAGGAAAATACTCAGGGTTTATATGTCAGGTTTGAAACAAGTGCAAAACTTCTTTGAGAAGTTTTCTGCTTCTGATCACAGAAGCACAAGTCATGTTTTCATAGGCTCTCCAACAGTGCCATCTGCCAAAGCCACTGGGACTCTGTAGTCTGTAGGAGAAGGCACCCTGGGCCCAAAGACAAAACATCTGGGTTCTGGTGACAGCATCTTTACTTTCTTCATCTGTTTTCCTATCTCCAAAATAGAGTTAATAATACCTGCCCTACCCATCTCTCAGAGTTTTGTGAAGAAAAACATAAGAAATAATTGGAAACACTTTGGACAAAGCATGTAGAATGATTTCAGAATTTTAAGATAGCTTTCTAAGAAAAAATTGATTTATGTGAAAATCAAATGAAAGTATAATGGTACATAGCATTTTCTTTTCCCCAGATTGACACAAAGGTCCAAGGAAGTTGGGTTTTAGGAAGACTCTAAATTCCATATCACTTGAAAAGCATTCCATAGTGGTGATTCTCGCCATATTGAATCTGTTAAAGGACCTCTGGCTACCTACTCTGTTTCTGGTAAAGTCTGAAAGGCATGGGAAAAGGTGAATGATTTGATGGAAAGACACTTAGGGTAGGTAGGGGATCACTGTTAACAAATGGTTGTTAAAGTTTTTGTTTAAGAAAGTGTTCCTCCAAGGGGTGCCCAGGTGGCTCAGTCAGTTAAATGTCTGACTCTGGGTTTCGGCTCAGGTCATGATCTCTGGGCTGTGAGATGGAGTCCATGTGGGACTCTGAGCTCAGCCGGGAGTCTGCTGGGGATTCTCTCCCTTTACCTCTCCCTTGGCGCGCCAACTCTGTCTCTCTCGCAAATAAATAAATAAATCTTAAAAAAAAAAAAAAGTTTCTTCAAGATTTAAGGACTTGTGGCAAGCTTATCAGTGTCTAGTCTAGTCCCCATCAAAGACCCTAACGGGTAGAAAAGTCTGCTAAGTGTCATGTTAAGAACTTCTGGTTTCTTGTTCCCACCTTTGTGTTTTTATACCACCTCCTGTGTATTTGTGCTCCTTTTTCAACACTCCTCTCTTTCCTCCAAAGCCTTCCTAGAACTGGTCCCACCTTCAAGTCAACAGAATTTTATGAAATACATTATTTTTGAGGAAATTTCAGAGTAGTTCCTGCTTTTGTGTATAATTCAGTGATAGTGTACCTGTTTTTCTTGGCTAAAGGAAACCGATGACTAAAATTCTTCCTAAACTGTTCTGCTACTCCTGCCTAACCTCATTTGGAGAGTTTTCATTTACCCATTGCTGGTTTGAGAGCAATTAAAAGGCTTAAATACATATTATTAATCCAAAATATGTTTTATAGAAACTCAATGCCTAGTAATAGAGAAATGGTTATATTAATTACGATATATCCACTTGCAAGAGTACTGTGTAGCTATAAAAAACAATGCTTAACTATTTTCTAAAAACAAGGCAAGAGCTTGTTACAAAGTTACTTTTTTAAGTGTTAAAAGTAAATATAATAGAGTCCCAATTATATAAAGATCTTTGAGTATAGGTATTTTTTTCCCTTTACGCTTAGCTGTATTTTTTCAATTTTCTATCATGAGCATGTTCATTTTTATATTAGGACAGAGTCTACTTGTTGAGACTTTTTTTTCAGCCCAATACTAAGTAAATTGCTTTCACATTGTTAATAAGAATAAAAGCATTTATAATCCCAACAATAAAGACAACAGTAATGATAAAAATATATGTAATATTTTGGGAGGAACTGGTATATAATGAAAGAGTTCACCTCAGACCACTCAATTTTAAGTCAGACCTAGAGGTCGGCCTGTCAGTGTGCAAAGTAGGAAATGATAAGGTTATGGGAGCTTTGTGGTTGACTTCATTTAACCTTGATCACAATGAACATAGATACCTTATAAGCCCCCACTACTGCCCTCCCCTTCATCCTTCACAATCTCTTCCCTTTCGAACTTCCCATTTTATTTCCATACCTCCCCCAATGGCTTAAATCAAGGGACAGGAAGGGAAGGAAAAATGGGGCAGGTCAAACTTAAAGGTATAGGAAAGATTCTTTTTTTCCTTACTTCTATCTCTGCAGGCAGGGGAGATCCCTTTGGACAAGTTCTGAGAAATAGAAATATTTCATGTAACTGAGTACTCAACTACTTCAGCTAATGGATCTTGTGACCCAGTTGTGGGAGTGGAGTTGAGTTCCCTTTTATTTCTTAGAGTGACTTTTTAAAAGGCACTGGAGCATGTAAGAGTGTCTTTCTTCCTTTTTTTCTTTTGGACACTAAAAATTCATGGTAATGATTAATATTACCCCCATTAACAGTTTGTGAAATTGATCAAGACCTAAAGCAGCTTTTCTGGCATAAGATTGTTGCAATGTCATATTCAATAAAGGTTTAGTGAGCAGAGACTGCATAAGGACATAGCATAGCATATTTGGAGGTTCCCTAAAATCTCCATTAGCTCTCCAAGAATCCCCAAAATTTTTTCAAAAAATGTAGTCTGTGATGCAAACAATATTTTTGTCAATCTTATTTAAGATGTTGGGGAGCAAAGTTGTCTCTTGCTTTTGTTGTTTCTTTTGTAACAAATAATTTGTGCAATTATAAGACAAGTACCCTAAATACTAACTAGTAGGGAAGGAAAATAAATATTTGAAAGCTGAGAAAGAACTATAAGGGATGTATATCCAGGGTACAGCTCTCCCCAGGGCTCCAGGAAGGCTGGCAGTAGAGGTATTGAAATGAGAGTATCAGGCAAGGTAGTGAAAGAAGAGGGCCCAGGCTAAGGGAAGGTCAAGTTCAAAGGCACTGCTGTGTGAAAAAGAATCTTCAGGAAAATGAAAGCTACTTGCTGAGAATAGTTGGAGATGAGGCCAAAGAAGCAAGCCATCAGCTGTATCACAGACTTAGGTTCAGGCTAGGGAGTTCAGACTCTACTGTGTGGACCAGGAATATCAAAGTGACCTCAAAAAGAGTTTTACTAGCTGGCACAGCTGTTTTAAAATAGTTTGAGGTTTGAATGCCTTTAAGTGGAACTGGTCTTTTCCAGGTCTGTACTGCCTCCTACTTTGCTGTATTAAACCATATGATTTCATGTATTGAAATACCTAGTAGCATAGGCACCTCGGATTGTCTCAAGAAACCTCTGGGTAGGCAATGAAGAGTCATGAAAGACTAGAATAAATCAGTGACATGATCAGATTTGCACTTTAGGAAAGTTATTCAGGCAGTAAAGTAGAGAATAGGTTTCATGACAGTTGGCATGAACTGGAGGGAAAGACCAATCAGAAAAATATTTAGAGGGTAGGATCTACAGGACCTGAAAACGATTGTATGTGGAAAATGAAGGAGGAGGCTTAAATGTCTTCTAAGTTCTTGCTGTGGTAAAGGGGTAGATTGGAGTGTGATGCACGGAGATGGGGGCTTTGCAAAAGGAGTATCAGGGTGGGAGCAATGAAAGGATGGCCAGTTTGAGGCCAGGTAAATCTGATTGGTCCTGTGGGGCAGTTTTGGCAAGCCGTTCAGTGGGCTAGAGATGTGGATGCTCTGGGTATTTGGCTTCACCCCTGGTCTAGAACCAAGCCAGGTTGTTGGGCTGTGGAGCTATTCTTAGCACTGTTTGTTTACTAACTTTTTTGGCCGTATGCCAAGGAAAAGTTGGATTTCTGTTTTCATTTGTTCCCACCTACTTCAGTTTTCAGTTTGTATCCATCCTGCAGGGGTTTAAGGAAGAGGTATGTAATTATGTTTCATCTTTTTGTGACTATATCCTCTCTTTTCCTCCCATCAACTAACTGCCCTGTGATTGTTTGCGCTGTTATTGTTAGTCGGTGATTGGGCCTGCATGGTTGACGACCCAGCAGCCCCTGCGGAGGTCTCTGGGCCGCATGTTAACAGGATGAGCTGCTGGCAGACCCCCAGCCTTGGTGGTGAGCACACCTGGTCCCACGAACACTGACTGACTTCTCTGTAATAGGCCTGCTGGAGGGGGTGGGGCCCAGGCTGGGCTGCTTGTGGGGTTGGAGCTAAGGGCAAGACCATTCTTAGAAGCTTGGCAGGACACGTGCAAAGGAACAGCTACTTCTCAGGCCACACGGCATTTGCAATGCCTTCCGTAGTTTGAAGCTTTCTCTTCTGGAGCCGAGAGGAATTTGGGTTCTATAAATAAAAAAGTACTTAAAGTACGCCTCAAAATGACTAAGTTCTTGGTGTAACTTTGGCATTTGAAGTTGTCTAAGAAATGAGGCAAATGGTCAGTGAGCACATATTATGAAGGACCTCCCCAAAGGCTGGGACTCCAGTGGTATTCCTCCATGGAAAGGTAGAGAACTCTGAACCCTGGCGTGGCTCCATGATGCTCTGGGTAATTCACACGCTACTTTTTGAAAGGGGGAGGCAATATCCAGATTAAGGGTGTGAGAGGTTCATTGAAACACATTTGGACATGCTTGTATATTTGTATTTATTTTAATTATAATGCTCATTGACAAGTTTTGAAAAAAAGTAAAAAAAACATCTCCAAATCCTTTTCTGCAGGTGCATATACAAACGTTATTTTTATTAATGATGAATTTTGTTATACATTTAGGGGTTTTGTTTCTTATTTAAATTGAAGTATAATTTACATAGAATGGAATGTATAGATTTTAAATGTACATTTAGAAGAATTGGCAAATGTATACCCACTCTGTCCCTCTCCTCCCCCTCAAGACATATTCCAAGATTAGAACATTTCCATCCCTCTAGAAATTTCCCTTACCTCTTTTCATATCAGTGTCTACTCTCTTCACCTGTTCTCTACCCTCCCAGCCAACCTCTGTTGTGATGTCTATTGCTACAGATTGGTTTTACCTGTTCTTGAACTTCATAAAAATGGAAACATACGAGTACAAAAAGTTTTATATATTTTTTTAAAAAAATCTAGTAACATGTGAATGATTTCCATCTCAGTAATATTTATCCACAACATCACTTTAATGGAAAAAGGGCTTTTTATGAATGCAGTGTACCATATTTATTTAATCTGTTCCTACAGGTGGACATTTTGATTTCTTTAATTTCCTTCCCTTCCCCTCTTCCTTCCTTCCTTGCTATCCCTGTTATCAATGTCATTATAGGCAAGTCTTTGCATATGAGACAATGTGAGGTTACATTCCTAGAAGTGGAGTTGCTGTTTCAAATAAATGCGCCTTTAAAAAAATGCACATTTAAAGGGATATTGTCAAATGATCTCCAAAAAGACTGCCTTAGTTTATTTCTTAGTATTGTCAAAACATCATGTTAAACTTGTTTTCTCATACTTTCACCAACATTGGGAATTGGGGGGAAAATCTTTGATCTTAGTTTTATAGTATAAATCTGGTATTTCATTTTAATCTGTATTTCTTTTATTATTAATGAGGTCGAAGACTTTTTCTTTTGAGGAAGATTTCATTTTCATTTTGTCATTTTACAGTGGAAATAAATGATCTTTTTATAAAAAATTAATTTTCCAAATGATCAATAGCTGGCTATGGAAAAAATAATCTTGTTGAAGATGGGAGGATAAAAATAAATCAACGAACAAAGCCACAAGCCAAATTTTATGTCTCTGTTACTTATAGCTAAGGGCCTAACTCCATAGTGGTTGACATTAGCCTTATTCTGTAATTGATTTTGCCTAGTTTTTGCTTTTCAGGTACTGTTTTTGTTTTCAGTTACTTTTAGAAAGGCTTTACTTCTGCTTGAGAAAAAAATTAAATTCAGTTTTGAATGACCAGATTTTTAAATAAAAACAAACCCACTAAGGATACATTTAAGCCAGGTCATACCTTAGAAATTTTAGGAATGATTTTTTTTTTAAAGATTTCATTTATTTATTTGACACAGAGAAAGAGAGCACAAGCACGGGGAGCAGGAGAGGGAGAGGCAGGCTCTCCACTGAGCTGGGAGCCCAATGCATGGCTCGATGTGGGTCTTGATTCCAGGATCCTGGAATCATGACCTGAGCTGAAGGCAGATGCTTAACTGACTGAGCCCCCCAGTCGCCCCTGCTTTAGGAATGATTAGGGGAGAACCAAATAGCCAGTGTTTAGGAAGCCACTTGCTTTTCGCGAAGTTATCTAGTAACAAAGTTAGTAAGTGAGGTTTGTAAACATTCCAACCTTTTGTGTCTAGTCTCGGGGTTGGTTGATACCATCTTGCTAGTATATCACAATTTTATTTCAAACTCTGATTATCATCATCATCAATAGATATATACAGAGAGGTTCATTTTTTCTAACGTTTTTAAGGGAACCATTGGTGTTTTAGTTGTAGCTCAGTTGAACTTGGGATAGCTCAGTTCCTTATTTGTAGAATTGAGGGGGTTGGTTAAATTTACCCCAAAGGTCTCCTTGGGACCTAAAACTTTTTTTTTTAATTTTAAGATTTTATTTACTTATTTGACAGTGAGAGAGAGATTACAAGTAGGCAGAGAGGCAGGCAGAGGGAGAGGGAGAAGCAGGATCCCTGCTGAGCAGAGAGCCCAATGTGGGAGTCGATTCCAGGACCCTGAGATCATGACCTGAGCTGAAGGCAGAGCCTTAACCAGCTGAGCCACCCAGGTGCCCTGGGACCTAAAACTCTTAAGATAGAGAAATTTATCATTGTTATAATAAATGTTAGTAAGAATTTTTATGATAATTGAGATTAGTAAATAAATAGTACTTCGATAAGTTCTTGTTTTGGGAATGTCCACAGAGCCATTTAGAGATTGAATAAGCTTATAGGCAGTAGGGTAGAATGCAGATTCTGGAATTGTAAGCAGTTTTGGGTCTGAAACCCAGCTCCACCACTTTCTATCTGTGTAGCCTTCAGCTAGTCACTTAATCTCTCAGTTTTTCAGTTTGCTTATTTGTAAGTGAGGATAATAACTGTCTGTTTCAAATTTTTGCCTGATACATAGGAAATACCCGGGATAAGGATGCCTATGTGGCTCAGGTCATGATCCTAGGGTCCTGCGATGGAGCCCCGCCTCTGGCTCTCTGCTCAGTGGGGAGTCTACTTCTCTCTCCGTCTGCTCCTCCCCCTCATTGTGCTCTCTCTTGCTCGCTCTCTCAAATAAATAAATAAAATAGTTAAAAAAAAAAAAAAGAAATACCCAGGATATGGTAGCTGCTGTTATTATTTTTATCATCAACATCATCAACACAATCAGGAATGTATAGAATTGAACAGAAGCAACCATCACTTTATTATTCATCAATCTACTCTAATTTATATTTGAAACTTTTAGACTAGTTATTCGTACTGTCAAATATACAATGAATCTGATCCCCTCATCCCATCTGGAAGGATATATTAGCAGAAAACCTTCTCTACTCCCTCACAGGTTCTCCTTTCTTATTAAACCACTCTCTCGAGTTGGTGGCATTGAAGGCCATTCACTTTGTGAAGGTCTCGCTGGTTTAGAAGGAAGCCTGGAACCCCTGTGGCCTGAATGCATCCACTTCCTAAACCTCTCCCCTTCCGAGTCCATGCTACGGTTACAATGGAGAGACCACCCTGCAGATCTCCAGAGGGGGTGCACTTGCTCCCCACTACATAGTCCTAGAGAGACAGGTAGGAAGCACTCATAGGTGACCCGGAAACTCCCCTGCAATGTCCTTCTACTAAATCCTCTCTGACCATATGTGACTTCACCTGAAAGGTCCCCTCTTGTTTTGGCGACCCTGCCGACTGTCATTTCCAACCCTTCCTTCAGCTTACCTATGTGGTAGCTCCTGTGTCTTACAGTTAGTTATGCATGAGTCTGTCTTCCTTGCTAGCCTAGATGAGAAGCTCTGTGACCACATACGCAATGAATAAATGAATGCATGTACAACACAGTTTCCATCCTTGATAGTGATGTTCAGGACTGGTCTAAGACAAAGTTTTCAGAGCTCTCACAGATACTGCAACTCCTTCAAACATTGGAACCTGTCCTACTTCCCCCACCAGGAGGGTTCTCTCATGCCTGCCTGTCACTGTCACGTACTCTGTCTGCAGCTCTACATACATCACCCTGAAGACTGGTTTCATTTTCCCCATTTTATAGATGAGGACACCTGAAACTCAGAGAGCTATAAAGCAACTAGCCCAAGACTCCATATTAGCAAATGGATTGGATTCCAGGTTTGTCTGACTCCAAAGCCCAATGGTCTTTCCACCATATTACATTGTCTCCAGAAAGAGGACTGGCAGGTGGTGAGGTCTGTCACCTGGTTGTCCCATCATCTCAGGTGTAGAGAGGTAGAACTCCAAAGCTTTCACCAATAGGTCTTACTGTTTTGAGGCATGAGAGAAGGTGGGTGGTAGAGTCCATTTTGAATGTGGCTGAAGAGCTTGAAATGTCACCACCAGCTTGTCACTGATACTTTTCTTCTGGCGCAAGGGATTGCTCCCCATTAAAGCAATTAAATCTATGTGGGAAGAGCAGGGCATCTATAGTAAGTCATTTACATCTTATGTGCCTTATTAGTTCAAGCCCAGATGATGTAGGTTTGGAAAGTGACATATATGTGACATATATGTCAACCTAAATAAAGAGGTAAACTGAGACAAGCTCAATTTACTAGAAATTGAGCTTATTTGGGAATAGTGGAGGAATTGCATTTTGGGAAATGAATGCTGTAGCAAGCTACAGGCAAGTCTGTTGAGGGTTTAGGGCAGACTTAGGAATAAGGAATGCGAAAAAGATGGGGATGTCCAGCCAGAGTCCAGGCAGTAAGTTCATTGGCTGGAGGATGGGAGCGATTCCTGTTGGATGTTCATTGGTGAGGAGATAAGCCTCATCTGTAAATCAGGCATTTAAGGGAAATCAGTGTCTCAGTGCTTAAGTTCTGTTCTTCTGATGGCATGTGCATGAGATTCCTCATTTCATATCCTCCAGTTCAATTTGAGATTGAAATCCTTTCACATAATGATTTTGAGAGAGAATGAAATGTATATTAATATTAATAAAAATATATACTCTGTCACACCATTTAGTTCTATAGAGAGAATTAAATATATATTTATTAATACTAATATTAATAAAAATAGTTTTAAATTAAGACTATCTCTCGGTATCATTCTAGACATGATTAAGAAATGTATTAGGTTTTTTTTTTCTGTCTTTAGAGCAAAATTTTAATTGTTTTTTTTTTTTGTTTTTTTTTTTAAAGATTTTATTTATTTATTTGACAGAGAGAAGGATCACAAGTAGGCAGAGAGAGGCAGGCAGAGAGAGAGGAGGAAGCAGGCTCCCTGCTGAGCAGAGAGCCCGATGCGGGGCTTGATCCCAGGACCCTGAGATCATGACCTGAGCTGAAGGCAGAGGCTTTAACCCACTGAGCCACCCAGGCACCCAATTTTAATTGTTCTTGAGTCATCTACTAAATATAAGATGAGATTGCTATTTAAGGGAATCCAAAGAAGAATTTTAGTACTTTAATTTTCTAGAAGATTAATCTGGTAAATGTATGTTTTGATATTTTTATAAGGGCTGCATTTATATATTTAGAGTACCTTGGTTTTTTGTTTTAAATTCGAAAGCAATACATTAGAACTGAGTTAAAGCAATGAAATTCCATACTTTTCATTCTTACTGCCCTAGAATGGTCACAGTAGGCTCAATGAAATATATCTAGAAAGATGTAAATACCATATTGTCTTTCTTAGTATTGTCAAAGCGTTAAAGTTTTTTTTTTTTTAAATTCCACAGAAGGATCAAGATAAGAGCAATATTATTAAGTTTGCATTTATGGGGAGAGATAGTTTCTTGTTATAAAGGAGTTAACACTGGATTTAGTGTTAAGAGGCTCCAAAAATCAGAAATAGCCTGACAGAACAATGCCTGTCATTAGATGCAATTGCTGCATAAATGGTCTTTCTCTTTTCAAGAGTGCAGTTTATAGTAATTGGAAAAAAAAATCCCATGTGCCATTTTCATTGTTTGCTCCATTTGTTAGCTTTCTGTGTAATTGAATTTCACACAAAGAAGAGAATGAAAACAATTTTCAGGTGCATCACTGCTTTTTCTACAGATTCTTTAATTTTAGAGCTTAGCTCTTGTTAAGTATTCTCTAGGGGCTATGTAGTTTTGTGTGTGTGTGTGAGACTGTGTGTGTTATGCCATTCAAAGATGGAAAATGACATTTCTTTTGAAACCAACCTCTGATTTGATTGTTACATTTTTAAAACAGCAAAAATTGGCTTTCAATCACATTTTGAGTTTATTTCTAGCCCTTTGCCAGAGCAAGCCTTTATTGAAATTAGAAGACAAAATTGTATTTCACGTTTCCTAGTGCTGTGTTTCCAAAGCCACAGAAACACAAATATATTGTATTCTGCCAGACAAA
Organism: Potos flavus; assembly: GCA_028534135.1. NCBI lineage: Eukaryota > Metazoa > Chordata > Mammalia > Carnivora > Procyonidae > Potos > Potos flavus. The sequence continues at coordinate 23,374,179 of CM052897.1, forward strand.
TATTATTTAAGAAAACAATTTATGAGATGCAGTTCTCAATCACACCACATTTTCCACGTCTTTTTGTCAGTGTTTGGGTGTTTATACCTGGGTGAAATAAATTTGGGGAAGAGGCAGTATGTCCTCATTTTGAAGCAGCAAATCTTTTTTTATTTTATGAATGGTTCGTGGAATTGGCTTGTGGGAGTAAGTAGGGAATTGTAAGACATAGAATAACATTCAGGGGACTAGGGGAAAGGCAATGAAAATGGTTTTCATGGAGTTCAACTATAAACTCGTGGATATGGGGAACAGAGTGGTTTACTTCTAAGTTTAATTTTTGTAACTTGGGGCCTGCTACCTAGCATCACAGCAGATAAGAGAAATACTTAAAAGAGATTTTTTGAACACAGATGTCGGAATCTCATTATATTAGCTTTTTTTTTTAAGATTTTATTTATTTGAAAGAGAGTGAGTAAGAGAGAGAGAGAGAGAGAGAGAGAGCGAGCACAAGCAGGGGGAGCGGCAGGCAAAGGGAGAGGGGGAAGCAGATTTCCCGTTTAGCAGGGAGCCTGATGCGGGACTCGATTCTAGGACTCTGGGTCCATGACCTGAGCCGAAGACAGATGCTTAATGGACTGAGCCACCCAGGCACCCCTCATTATATTAGCTTTTAATTATCAAAAGGTGGTTCTGTGAGACTCAGAATCCGATGAGTCATTGGGAAGAAGGAACTAATGCAGTTTTATGAACGAGGACAGTATTGCTGGATTAGAGGGACAGAATAGTAGCTCAAAATTTTGGATTCTTATAAGAAAACTGGTCCTAAGACAGAAATCTTCTCCTTTCAGTTTATCTCTCACCAGAGATAATGAGGAAATAGGGATTTGGTATCATCCAATCTAGACTTTAAGATTCAGACCTTTTAAAAAAGTCTCATAGCTCTTTATGGAGATCATTTGGCTCTAGAATATTACATTCAGCATTCTTAGTGTAAATGCTTGTAAATATGTAATACATATTTAGAACATGTTAACTTTGGGATGTTTTATGTCAGTTTCCACACTGCATTTTACATTGTATGAAAATTTTATTATTAAACTCTGTGCTGACTCATTAGGATCTGTAGAAAATATGATAAGCATAGTGACACAACTGACTTTTTAAAAAAGGAATAGTCCAAGATCCTGGTGAATAATTTGTTGCCACTATAACATTTATAAAAATCTATGGATCTCTGGAAACAATCTCATTCTTGATCTCCTAAAGCGCTTTTCTTTTGACTGCTGTGATTCAGTGACCCCTTACACTTGGCTTTCTATGATGTGTGCATTTGCCGCACTTCTTTGAGGATGTTTTAATCACTTTTGTATCTCCCTAGCTGCTCAGTAAGTATTTTAATGAATCAAAAAAGCAAGATACAGTCTTCAAACATGCATTCTTCTAATAAGCAGAATGGTCAGTGTTGAGAGACAATTTCCATGGGTCTCTCACATTTCCACCTGTCTTGTGAGCAGAGGCACTGACTGTATTCATTTTAGACTATCCTTTCAAGGATGTTTGTGTAGTGAATGGTCTTGGAAAATAGAAGTACCCTCTCCTTCTGGAGCAAAGGAACAGGTTTATTTGCTGCCTATTATAAAAGACTCAGCGTTCCTCTCCTGAAATGCAAACCAGTGCATGTGCAGATCTTATCTGGCTCCTTTCATGTCACCTTGTGGGGATTGAGACTCTGGGAACCAGTGCAAGAAAGTGCTGATACTCTGGCTACTGGCATTGATGTGAGTAATAAAATCCTTTGTGTCTGACTCAGGAGTCCCATGCCTTAAAAGGATGCTTAAAACTGGCAGCATGTTTTAAAAGCATGCATAACAGCATGCATAAAACTGTGGCAGGCTTACTATTAATTTGCAGGTAAGATATAATCTCAGAGCCTTCACAGTCCTTGGTAGTCAGTACCGTAATTCATAAACATTTCTTCTTCATGTGTGCCTGTAATTGTTATGGCCTTACTAGATGTATAACTAATAAAAGTTCTAAATAATACCAAATACTAAATAATCTGGGACAACTGGGTGGCTCAGTTGGTTAAGCGTTTAGCTCTCGATTTTGGCTTAGGTCATGATCTCAGGGTCCTGGGATTGAGCCCTGCATCAGGCTCCACACTTGAGTCTGCTTGGGATTCTCTCTCTCCCTCTGCCCCTCCCCCTGCTCGTGTGTGTGTGCGTGTGTGTGTGTGTATGTGTGTGTGCATGTGCTCACGCGTGCGTGCACGTGCTCGCTCTCTCTCTCTCAAATAAATAAATAAATCTTTAAAAATAAATAAATAAACACTAAGTGATCTTCTAAAATAATACTTAAGATTCTTAGTGTGGTCTTCCTTTCCCACCCTATGCCCCACCTAAATTGTTCACTCAAGGCCAACTTTCAATTTAGGGAAAAAAGAAATCAATTGAATCTTTTACCCCTAAAAATTCCTTGGTTGACAGTACTTTAGACATCAATCATTTCCAAGAAAAAAGAGATCAGAAAGCCAAAGCTGGAATCTACTAAGGGCAATAGAGTAAGTAGGGAGCCTAGCCTGGGATGGAAGATTCCTTTTAGTTTTAGGTCTTTTCCAGAATACTTGCTAATGATGGCTAGTACATGTTTTCTTTTCTTGTTTGGTGGAAACATTATATTTTCTCCTTAACATTTAAGAATGATAAAATAGGTCTGGAATAGTAGTGTGAGGCCCTGGTTAAGAGTAAAATCTCTGGGGGCACCTGGGTGGTTCAGTCAGTTAAGCCATCTGATTTTGGCTCAGGTTACGATCTCAGGGTCCTGGGGTCGGGCCCCCCATCGGGCCCCAGGTCGTCCTCATCTTTGAGCTCCGCACTCAGCAGGGAGTCTGCTTGTCTCTCTCCCTCTGCCACTCCCCCTGCTTGTGGTCTCTCTGTCTCTCAAATAAATGGAATATTAAAAAAAAAAAATTAGTGCCATTAGTGCAGTTCACATGGTTTCCCTAAGCATTTCTCTGTTTCTTTTCAGGTCTTTCTGGGAGTTAATTCAAATCCTGGCTGTCCACAAACGATTTGGCCTTTAGGGACTCGGGAATTTCATTTCCACTTCAACAGCTTTATAGGGACTCCTCTATCAGAATAAAAGTAGGATGTCAAGTTTCTTGACCAAAAGTTTCACTTTTATTTTCTTTCAGAGCCATATAAGAGAATGTCTCTTTTTCCTCTTTTATTTGCAACTTGCAAAGTCAGTAAGCTGACCTTATAATCCTATTATCTTTTGTTCACATAGTTCACAAAAGCTACTGTTCAAATTCTATATTTTTTTCTAAAAATTAAATACTTTTAACTCTTAATAAGTGAAAAATAGACATGTAAGAGTTTTAGAAAATATGACTGTTCATTGGTTCTCAAACACAGTGAACAAATAGGATGTTCACTGCTCCATAGAGAAGTGAGAAAAGTAGAATGTAAAAAATCTCTCTTAAAGCTAAATATAATGGTAAAATTCATTTATTTGACATTGTGTTCTCCTTAAAATTTTATGTTATTAAAATATTTTTTCTATGAAATGTTGCTTATGTACTGGATTTTTAAAAAGTGTTTTTATTTCGGAAAAAAAAAAAAGGCAAACTCATCGATTTCCTTAAATTCTTTTTTTTAAATTGGTTTTTGAAGTCTCAAAGTCTAAGAACCGGGAATTAGTGAACATTTATGTAAGCCTTCTATAATCCAGGCTCTGTTTTAAGAGCTTTACAAACATTAATTCATTTAATTCTTAACAGCAGCTTTATGAGGTGAGTACTGATTATACCAAATTTATAGGTAAGGAAACAGAGAAACAGAAGGGTTAAGTAACCTGCCCAAAGCCACCTAGCTAACAAATGGTGAACCTAGGTCTAGAATCCAGGATTCTAAAGCTACTCTCTTCCTGTCCTTCCTTCCATTGAACTAGAAATCTCAACCCAGTATTTAAATATGTGGACGGCATTTTGGCAGTATCTACCAAAAGGTTCAAAAATATGTCTGTAGTTTGACCCAACATTTTTAGGAATTTATTCTAGGGGAACAAAGAATTGTGCCAAAATATATGTACAAGGGTATGATATATTTTTTAAGATTTTATTTATTCACTTGAGAGAGAGAGAGTGAGTGAGCAGAAGCAGGGGAGGCGGGGTGAGAAGCAGAGGGAGAGGGAGGAGCAGACCCCCTGCTGAGCAGGGAGCCCATGTGGGGCTCCATCTCAGGACTCTGGGATCTTGACCTGAGCAGAAGGGAGATGCTTAACCAACTGAGCCACCCAGGTGCCCCTGTACAAGGGTATTAATTACAGTATTATTTTTATTGGAGAAAAATAGAACTAACCAAATGCCCCACATACAGGAGATTGTTTTAAATAATAGAACAGCTGTGCAAAAGAATACTAGTAAGTAATTTTTAATTGATGTTGGTGTTTAAACTGTGTCTCACAAAATCCCAGGGTTCATCTGATCTGCATTAGGGCCCTGCAGATTTCTTATATGAATTCCATAAATTCTTACGGAGATTGATGTATGGTTGTCTCATCATCCCAGATTGAATTTTTTTTTGTGTTTGTAAAACATGTTCTCATAGATTTAAGATGAGTAGATACTTTAAATTTGAATAGTAGTCCATCTCTATGGGTTGACTGATGCCTTTTTTTTTTTTTAATTTTTTTAACGAGAATACAATGCAGACTAATCCAATTTTCAACATCAGCTCTCTAGTTATGGTGTGGTAATGAGTGTCCCCATTAGGGTTTTCTGGCTGGCCAAACTTGTCATCCTGTCCTCAATATATTTTTTCTACTAAACATAACCAGACTTTGCTTTGCTAAACTAGCCTGTAATCAGCAGAATTCCTGAGAGGGAAGTTCTTCCCTGTTATATTTTATTCAACTTTATGTAAAGAGCTTCTCTGATCTAATCAACTAGAATTCTTCCTTGAAACCACTGAAAGAGATAAGTGTAATTAGTGACTGATGTGGACAACATAGATAGCTCTTTTTTTTTTTTTTTTTTCAGTTAAAAACTCTTGAAAACAAGACTGTATCATGGTGTAAAGGAAGAGGCATTTGTTCTAACAGAATTGTGAATTTGCTTTAGCTGTTCCCTGTGGGATGCTGGCAAGTTATTTTATCTTTCTAAGCATTAGATTTTTTGTCAGTAAAATGGAAATTATTATCTTTCAGTTTGTTATGTGGATTACATAAGATACATTTGAGCACTCAACAAATGTTGACGTAAAAGGAGTATGGCTAATTTAGATATGGGAGTCAGGGAAAGTTCCGTCAATTTAATTTTTTCCCTGTACCCATCACCTCGAATACTGGAGGTAATTTCAGACATCTCCAGTAATAGAGGGATAGATTAGACTTTTAATTTTGAAATGTTTCCTACTTTTTACCCTCAGAAAATCTCTATTTTCTATATAGAAATGGAACTATATATAGTTCCATCTATTTAGAATTTAACAGCTTATATTAAAGATAATATTATACCCACTCTTTGCTGTGTAATCGTGCAAAGTTCTCTAGCCAAAAGCAATAAATTTCACTCTGGCAAGATCAAAGACTATTCAGATAGTATGAATATAAAATACTGCACTACTTTTTAAACTTATGGTCCATTTGGGGTGCCTGGGTGGCTCAATCGTTAAGCATCTGCCTTCGGCTCAGGTCATGATCCCAGGGTCCTGGGATCGAGCCCCACATCAGGCTCCCTGCTTGGTGGGAAACCTGCTTCTCCCTCTCCCACTCCCCCTACTTGTGTTTCCTCTTTCATTGTGTCTCTCTCTCTGTCTAATAAATAAATAAAATCTTAAAAACAAAAACAAAAATGAAACAAAACAAAAAATCCTTATGGTCCATTTATACAAAGTCTCATTGCACCCCTTCTTGGTCTTTTGGCTAAGATCAAGTGTAGTATGCTCATGGCCATAGGAGAAGCATCTCAGTTATTTTCTGGGGTGCCAGTAGTTTTATGGAATTGTCTTTCCATTCTCTCTCTCTGTCTCTGTCTCTCTCTCATGTTTTCCTTGACCTTCCCTGTCTGAGTTGGGTATCCCTCTGATAGGCATCCATAGTCTGAATTCTAAAAGTAATCTGGAGTGCATTTTTCTGTCAGTATGTATGGGTCTTCCCTAACAGCTTACGAATTTGTATTGGGCAAGAGCTCTGAGTGTTCCTGCCAAACCCTCACTCCCTGGCCCCCAACACCCACAGTTGTGCCGCTGCTATCAACCCTGGGGGCCTGTGCAAATCCCATCATGCCTCTCTCCCATTATGTCAGCCCTCGTCCCCAGGTCTTTTCTCATACTTTGGACTCTGATCTCCACATGGCCTTGTGTGCCCCCTTTCCTGGCCCTATGTCTCAGCCTTCCTCAACTTCTGGAAACCCTTCCACAGTGACTTCACAGCATCCCCTCTCTACCTCACTTCTTGAATATTGTCTTCAACTTCTTGCTATAGGGGTGACCTGGCTCTCCCAAAGACACTGGTTCCTTTGCTGATGGTGGCTGTTTTCTCTCTCAAACTCCTCCTATCACGAGCCCACAAGCAGGGCGGGTACTGCAGGCTGAATGTTTGTGTCTCCCCCCAAATTCATATGTTGAAAACAAACCCCCAATGTAATGTTATTAGGAAGTGGGGCCTGTGGGAGGTGATTAGGTCATGAGAGTAAAGCCCTTATGAATGAGATTAGTATCCTTATAAAAGAGAACCTAGAGAGCTCCTTTGCCCTTTCTGCCTTTAAAGGACACAGGAGAAGATAGCCGTCTCTCCTGGAGAGGAGGAAGCTAGTTCTCACCCGACACAGAATCTGCCAGTGCCTTGGTCTTGGACTTCCAGTGAGAAATAAATGTTGTTTATAAGCCACCTAGTCAATGGTAGTTTTGCTATAGCAGCCTGAATGGACTAAGATGGGGTTATCCTTATTACTGCTTCCAGAACATTCCCTCCACCCCTCAGTGCTCCTAACCAACTCTGACTCTCAAGTCATCAGACCAAGTCTTCTGTTGCCTCCTTCTTCTAACATACACACTTGTTTCTTAAGATTTTAGCTCCAGATCCCTCTTTTCTTCACTAAATCTGCCATACTTCTGGATGATTGTTTTATCCTCATAGATTATGTGTTCTTTATCTGGTCTTGGCTTTCTTTAGATTCCCCTCCTCCAATGACCTTGCCCCACCCCACCTCATGTACTCAGTCCCATAGTCAGTCCTTGGACTTAGTCATTATTCATGAGTGTAACCTGTCCCTAATCTCCATCTCGAGTGCTAGCTATTATTGTTACTATTACTATTTTTACAGAATGTGTTGAATTGGCTTGCTCGTAGTTTGGATCACCACAGGCAAATGAGTTCCATTCTTTCAGCCCCATTTGCTCTGTTCAGGGGCTATGGTGTGGATGAATTGAGAGCAAGTATTGGTGATAGGATAGCTGGGGAGAGAAGCAAGAGGAGCTGAATAATGAAGGTATTAAAGGCTTTGAATTAAGCCATGAAGAAAGAGGTAAAGCTTAGGGACAGGAGAGGAGAGAACAATATTCTATTCTGGAAGAAAAGGATAGCTAACCTGCATGTCGGGAGCTGAGATATTGACTAAGAAACAGTAAGCAGATTATAAACTAGAGGTTCTCAGGACTAGCAAGGGTAGAATAGAGAGATTGGAGGCAGCCCAGGGGACACAGGGAGAAGAAAATGTTCCAGAGCACACAGTAGGGGCTGAATAAATATTTGTTGAATAAATGAATAAATTATATGACTCCAGGCAGAGGGTTTTGTTGTTTTCTCATCCTGTTTTGGGCCCAAGAGTGCAAGGATATCACATTTTAGGCAGGTATGGAGAGTGGGGAAGGCTGATGCTGTTGCTAGTATATTTCTTGTGCAAAGATGACTCCTTGTGACTCCTTGTGACTCCTTATCTGGGCAGATAGATTAGAAAACGTTTCCCCTTTTTTAGGTTCTAATCAGCTTTGTGTCAGCCATGTATGTTTTGGATCTCTGCACCCCTATCTTTGGGGATAGGTTGGGGCAGGTGGTTAACATAATAATGTGGTAAGGTTCTAAAGTCCATTCTTGAATTATCCCCCAACCCCTACCCTAGCTCAGTAGTCTTTATACTCTTTGAACCTGGGTTCCTGCAATCTCTGAAGCCAGAAATTCTCTTAACATTTCTGCCGTGGCCTCCCTTTCTAGTCAGTTGAGAACAAGGTCTAGTTCAAAATGAAGAGTTGGATGACTGAGGGTGTAAGGGATTTATTTCTCTTTTTGTTGGGGTTAAAAAAAAAAAGGAAAATGATATGGATTTATGGTGGGACTCCTGTTTATGTGTCAGACAATATCGATACTTCCCTCATTTTCAGGATTCACAACCATCTTCCCAGGCAAATATGAATTACATTATTCTTATGGCTGTCCGAAGAGAATCTGCAACGTGGGCCAGGTGCGGAGTGAGGAGTAGAATGAAGATTGATTCAAGGTATTCCACTGTGCCTCATGTTTGTTGTATTTCCTTCTGGTGAAATACACCACTAGCTGTTAACTTGCTGGAGTTAGGCATTGTTTTATTTTATTTTTTTCATCTTTGTGTCTTTCCCAGAGTTTAGCACCATCTCTGACAGTAAGAAAATGTTGAATAAAGGGCAGTGGGGTTGAATTGAATGTGCATGAGCAAAGGTTGCTGACTACCAGCCTTCCCCCTCTGTGTGCTGACATTTTCACCCTAGACATCAGTCATCATAAGGCTGTCTTCATAATTCACCTCTTCCACCTTCCCCTCTGAAGGAAACACTTCTCATTATGGGAATCTGCCTGGTCCAATGAGCTGCAGTAATTTGATGCCTGAAGAGATCTGGAAACATTCTTTTCCAAGTGGCTCCTATGCTTACTAGGGGCTAACTGTTTCCCTTACGGTCTCCATTTGCTCTTATTTGGTTGTTGTATTTGGAAGTGTATCCAAGGATTCTTAAGAAAGGTCTATGTGGAATTTTTTTTTGAACCCAATACAATACTATGCTGGCCTTCGCTCAGGTCATGATCCTAGGATCCTGGGATCGAGTGCCATGTCAGGCTCCCTGCTCAGTGAGGAATCTGCTTCTCCTTCTCCTGCTCCTCCCCCAACTTATGTTCTCTCTCTCTCTCACATAAATAAAAAAAAAATTAAAAAAAAAAGAATTTTGAAATATATAATGAACAATTAATTGCTTTTTTCCCCACCCCCTGCTTGTGTGCTCCCAATTAATTGCTTTTAAACTTGAGTTGAATGATACAATTTTCAACAAACTTTCATTTAAAAAAATTTTTACATTAAAAAATTTGGAAGTATGGTTGACATATAATATTATATTAGTTTCAGGTGTACAACATAGTGATTCAACAATTATCTCTTCTTTATCCATTCATCTATCAATGGCTTGCTTCTTTATCTTGAATATTCTTGATAATGCTGCAGTAAACATAGGGGTATATAAATCTTTTCAAATTAGTGTTTTTATTCTTTTTGGATAAACACCCAAGAGTGGAATTACTAGATAATATGGTAGTTCCATTTTTAATTTTTCGAGGAACCTCCATATTGTTTTCCATAGTGGCTCTACCAATTTATATTCCTACCTACAGTGTGCAAGGATTGCCTTTTATCCACATCCTCACCAAGACTTGATATTTCTCAACAGACTTTTATTTTTTCATTAGACCAGAGGGTAGGGTAGAGGGAGGGGAGAATCTCAAGCAGGCTCCATGCCCAGCACAGAGCCTGACTTGGGGTTCATTCTCAAATCTGAGCTGAAATCAAGAGTTGGAGTCTTAACCTCAGTCAGTCGCCACTCTCAACAAACTTTTAAATCCACTCCCTGATATTAACTTTCTTTTGTTTTTCAAACTTGCCCAAGCCATAGAATTAGTAAATGGCAAGGCTGGAATTGGAAGTCTTACAAGGTTTGGTTTGAATTGTTATCTGTTGCTGTCAGGGTGGCCCAGATTCTTAGCTTCTATAATAAAAATAAAAGTAAAAAAACCCTTAATTTTGACTACCAGATTCTAGGCACTGTTCTAAGAGGCACTTTTCTAATCTATAAGTTAGGATAATAGTGTTGTCTTAAAGATGACATGTGGGCATTTGTGTAACATCTGTTGGACGAGGGCTGGATATTATAAGTGCTCCATAATGTTAGTCATTGTGATTGTCATTATCAATAATTTTGTCTGCCAAGAAATACGACCAGCCACAAAAATGCTGCCCTTTCCATTTCCATTTAAATGGTACTGTTCTGGGGTGCCCAGCTGGCTCAGTCAGGGTAAGTGTCAGTCTTGATCTTGGGATTGTAAATTCGAGCCTCACGTTGTTGGGTGTAGAGATTGCTTAGAAATAAAATCTTAAAAAAAAAAAAGGTACTATTCTGAAGAATGTTTGTAAACATGTCGCAAATGCTCTTTTTTTTTTTTTTTTTGGTGGGCAGCAAAGCAAGGTTTATTGCGGGATAGCAGTGAGAGTACAAAGCTCCTGAAGAAGGAGGGGACCCGAGAGGGTTGGTGTTGGAGCTTCTAAGTCTAGGGGTTTTTATGGGCTTGTTGACAGGCTGCTGAACCCTCCCTGCACCTGTCATCCAATCAGGTTTTTATCACCTGTCTATCACATGGGAAAGGGTAGAGGGCTCCTTTCAGGGTGGTGTCAAATCCTTTTAAGGGTGGTTTCATCTTACGGTGAGGCGCCCCTTGTCCCTGACTGCTTGCCTTCCAACTATCCTCCGTCATTCCCCCCTCTGAAGACGTAACCCTAATTGTCATTAGGGAAAAGGGCGATGACAGATGGTGGCCACTTCCTGTTGGTCAGGGGGTTTGGATCGAGCAGCAGCCAGGGTTCCTCTTGTGCTGAGCTATCAAGGGGTTCCTTGTAGATGTCTGGTTTGACCTTCATGGGAGGCTCCATCTGAACCATCATTTGGAGTTTGATGACCTTTATTCTGGAAGATATAAAGTGGGTTAGGGCATTTAGAAGGCAAGGCCCAAAGCACAATGCAAGATCAAGTACAGCCAGGGGTCTGGCCAGAGGTAGAGGATGTCTTAGTGAACTCTGCACATACTATGAGGAGAGGGCAGGCAAAAGGAATGCAGTAAGGGTTATGATTTTGATGGGATATAGGGATCTATGTCCTTCAAGACTAGTTTGAGTCCTCTCCGGGTTCACAGAGGGATTTTGGTTGCTTGTTGTTAGGCGCCATTGGGGACCAGGATTTGACTCTGGAATGGTGGATTTAGGCTTCAGATTCAGCCAGTTTGCTGTTGGAGTGGCTAAAATCACTGTATGTGGGCCTTCCCAGACTGGCTCTAAACTAGCACTTGCTCTCCAGGGCAAAATGGGAGAGGTTGGTATTTTGGGGCTGGGAGTTGGGAAGCTCCTTGCAAGAGGGATGAAGTGATTCCAAAACTTTGAATGCTCCCTCTGTTATCACTCTGAAGGGACTGGGGGAGTTCAATCCAAGGGATCTACCAGTGCCTCTATCACTTCTGAGGCTTTTTTGGTTTTACGGGGGAAGGTCTCAACTCAGTGCATGAAAGTATCTACCGAAACCAGGAGGTACCTATACCCATGCATTTTAGACGTGGGTGAAGTCCATTTGCCAATCTTCCCCAGGATAACTTCCTACTTGCTGTATGCCTCTGGGGTTTGGTAAATGAGAGAACCGCATATTCTTCACGTTTTTCCTGTCCCAGAGTTAGTTTCATAACTTCAGGAATCAAGAGAGCAGGCAGCCATCGCTGCCCCTAAGGCATGCTGGCCAGACGCAAGCCACCAGACCCAGCTCTTTGCTTAAATATCCCACTGGCTCTTGAGCTGCCCACCTCTCCCCACCCCCGCCCCCGTTGGGTGGCCCAAGGCCATTCCCTGTCATGTCCCTCACATAGACTTACTTAAAGCTGGGGCACTGAGCAAGGCCCTCTTGAGATTTTTAAAAGCTTTTTCTGACTCTGGATCCCACATTAATTGATGGGTACCGGCTGTGTGGGTGTCCTTGATCAGCCGATAGAGGGGGTGTGCTATTTTTCCATATCCTGGTATCCATGAGTGACAGTGTCCTGTTCTACCCCAAAACCCTTTCAGACGAGGGGAAGTTGTGGGATCCTTCAGGTGTATGGGGATGTAATCTTTTTTCCTAAAGATGTTTACCTTTTTGTTTTATTTTAGAATAATTTCAGATTTACAGAAAAGTTACAAGATGGTACAGAGAGTTCCTCTCTATCCCTTACGTGCATCTCACATTACTGCGGTAACTTTATCACTCCCAAGAAGCTAGCATTGGTACATTACTATTAATTAAACCCCAGACTTTTTTCATATTTCCCTAATGTGTCCTTTTTCTGTTGCAAGATCCAATACAGGGTACCACAATGCATTTGGCAAATGCTCTCTTCTGCCCTAAGCAGTCCCTTCTTCTCTTCGCCTGAACTGTGCTCTGCTCCAAAGGAATGCCACAAGGAAGCTCCTGACATTCTCCAGTTCTGACATTTGCAGCTTTCTGCCCTTCACTTTTCTGACCAAGCCCTTACACTCTGACAGATCCGTAGGACTGATCTGAGACGGTGTACTTCCTGGTTGAATGACCTAACTTAGATCCCCAGTAATAATTACTACAGAACCTGGCATGTGGTGATTCTTCCTCAAAAAATGTTAATTACAGCTTTTGTTTAAATCACTGTGCTCTCCTCTTCAGGTCGTAAACCGGCCTAGCTCCTGATTCTGTCCAAACTTTTTGAATCCTCTATGTTATCTCAAATGATACTCAATTTACTAGATGAGTTTGCTGACTCAGAGGCTGGTTAATTGCTAGAGAAGTTTAAATGCTTCTTTTTAAATGATTTGCGACTTTCCTTCCCTTATAGAAAATTTTGGGAAGTAATAGGACAACAAGAAAGAATCTGGTATTTCAGACTTCTTCCAAGTCCTCTCCCACCCTCTATTTTGGTCTTTCTTATTCCTAGAACTCCCACCATACTGCCTGCAAATAGGGGAGGGCCCACCCACCCATCTGCTGTGAACAGGGAGGGAACAGACCTGGCAGCTGTGGTCTAGGATAAGAGATTTGAGTATTCGAATCATTTTCTGTGGGATGTGCTTAGGTCACATGGTCTAATCAGAAAATTTCATGCAATCTGACATTTCCCATCAGAGTTGCTTAGAAACCTAAGGAAGGCTCTGGCTCTGAATGGCAGGACAGTAATAAATTAGGCAGTCCCAGGTCCAGCCATCTGCTTTAAGTAAATTAAGAGCATAACCCATATGGGATTTATCTAAAATAGCAATTCTTATTTTTTCCCCTCTTCTCATTTTTATTCCTCTTTATCTGGGCTCTGCTAATCAGTTTAAGTTTGTATAGAACAGCCCAGCTGTCTTTATCCTGTGCTTGATGCTATCTTCCACCCCTCCCCTCCCCTCTCAGGTGGCCAGCCTAAGTCTCCAACCCATGAATGAGGACTCTTGAATGGCTGGTGATCTCGACATTCTCAGAACTGCCTGCCTGGAGGCCAGGGTACTTTAGCTGTGCCTCTGCAAGGCCACCCTTTACCCTCTCATCCTTCCTGATTTACCACCTTCCTCTGGTTCCTCTCCACCTCGGCTCCCCTGACCCCTCCAACCAGTGTCCCCTCCAACCAGTGTCCCCTCATCTAGCCTGTCACCGTTTTCATTGTCACTCTTTGCCCACCAGTCTTTTTTATACACTATCTCATCATGCCACTGCCTCGCTCAAAAACCTGCATTGCTTACAGGATAAGCCAAATGTTTCTACTGTAAATTCCTCATCAAGCTCCAACCTGCCTTGGAACCTCATCTTCTTCTTACTGGCTTTTACCTTCACTTCACGTAGTCTGTTCTTGCCACTTTTTCCAGAGCACACCAGCTTTGTCCAACCTCATTTATTTTAGTATTTTAAGGTTAGAGCCTGCCTCATATCTTTGCTTAACTGTTTGGTGCTTCTTACTCAGTTGTAAGCTCCTGGAAAGCAGTCTTCCACATTTTTTTTGTCCCCCACCCCATGCTTATCACAATTCTGGACACCTGGAAGTGGTCAGTAAACACTGAACTAATTAATCAATTAATGAACTGCTTTGTCATGGTTGGGCTTCTAGTGGGCGAGACAAGATAGATGGCGAGGTGGTGACAACTGCTATGATAAGAATTAAGTAGAGGAGGAAGTGGGGGGTGCGGTGGAGATGTAAATAGGATAGTAAAGAAAGACTCCCAGGGGAAGAACACTTGGGGCAAGACATCATAGTGGTGGATCTGAATTCCGTAAGGCAAACATTTAGTCATTAAAAAAAAAGTCCTTTCCAGGTCACAGCACAATAATATCCACGTTCAATGAATGTGATTGGAATGACATCTATCGTGGTGTCACTGAAGACCCAGAATATGATTCAGACGATAGTTTGAAGTACAAGTTATGTTGTACCAAAGGGGGATAAAGCCACCCATTTCAATCCCCAACTAATACTGGACACAATACAGGAAAAAGAAAGAAAGAAAGAAATAGCTTTGTGACACAGAATTTGTTTAGATACGGTTAAACAAAGTTGGAAAACAGTCAAGACAATCCTTAAGAGAAAATTAAATGGAACGCAATACTGAAGATTAGATGTCTCCCTCGAGTCTTTGTGGAGGACCACAGCAACTGAGCTGGAGCTTGACCCGGGGGGGCCAGCACAGAGATGGTCCAGGGATGCCGGGGAAGGGAGGCTGTCAGGGGTGTGAGAGGATTTCTGGGTCCAAAGACCATCAGAGAGGGTCATTTCTGCAGCAGGTGGGAAGCAGTTACCATATGCAGACTGCCAGAGTGCTCTCAGAGGTCTGATTGGGTTTCCATGGGAAGAATCACTTCATTCTGGAAAGTTCATCAACATTGGATGACAGCAGCAACCTTAAAAAGTTTATTCTCTTTCACCTATTAATTTCACGGAAATCTAGCCTAAAGAAATCTTCAGAGATGGAAATATAGGGTTATGTACTGGATGTTCAGGTCAGCATTATCCACACAATAGTATTTGTGCATTCATAAAAAAATGCTTTATACACCCACCATACTGAGCAAAATTTTTAAAAGCAAAATTCCGTACTACATATTAGTATTGTTCTAAATGTGTAAAAATAAAATATTTACTTATTTGCCAAACATTATTAGCACATAGATGTTTCAGACTCATAGGTGCCAAAGAGAGGAATTTATATATGTATGTTCATAGAAAAAAGACTGGAAAGAAATACTCCCAAATATCAACAATGGTTCTAAGTGATTGTTTTACTGTAATTTTGACTTTATTCTCTGTATTTCCTCTAATTTCCCTATTTTCTTCAGGGTGTATGTATTTCCTTTCGATTGGAAAAAAACGAACATGATTATAAATACTGGGGCACAATTTGGGGGTTCCCAAGTGAATAAAATTCATCAAGATGCTCTTTCCTTTTGTGAATTGGAGGTGCAAAGCGACCTACAGTAGGTTGCATTTCTCTGCAGGCAGCTCACTAAATGCCAGCAGAGCCCTCCCCTCCCCCCACCGGCATCTAAATGGTTCTCTTTTGTGGAAAAAGCCTGCATAAACCAGCGGAGCAGGTTTGCGGCAGTGAGGCGCAGCGAGCAGGGCAGATTTGAATCTGGGCTTAGCACACTTGCAGTTGGTCAAACGGCCCGCTTGAGTGGCCTCACCTATGCCCATCTGGAGGACAGTCTGTGGTTCTCAGTCAAAGGAGGACATGGAATCTGACCCCCCCCCCCGCCCCCCCGCCAGGGTGGAAACAAAGCAATGCAGGGAAAAAAGATGTTTTTGTGCCAAGAAAGGTTTCTAGGCAACAACTCATTTAACTACTTCGATGTCTCTAATCATTCAGCATTGCTGACCTTTAGAACCTGTCTGATAAGCTCATCAGATTTCCGCAATGAAAGAGCTGACATATGCAGATGAGACAGATCAACGTTTGGCTCCTGCCTTACTTTCCAGCCTCAGAGGCCGTCCCTTTGTTTTTTGTCCTACCAAAAGATTGTCTCAGTGTCCTCTGACTTTGCCATCTTCAGGCTCTGCCCATACTGGTCTCTTTGCCTGGATTCCCTTTTCTGGACCTGACGGTCTCTTCAAGATTTAATTCAAGTTTCACTTCCTTTGGGGGCTGTTCTCTTGCACCACCATCCCTAACTCCTCCCCACCCCCCATCCATCCATCCAGCTATTCTCAGATGCCTCCTATGAACTAGCACTGAGACAGATGTGGCCATTGTTGTTGTAGAGGTTATAACCTAAAAGGAGGACAGTATTGAACAAATATAGCTTTATTTTTCTCCATATTTATAAATGACTTGAGATTCAATTATATATGTTTTTGTTTATCATCTACCTCTGATATTAGACTGTAATAACCTCTAGAAAGGCAAGGGCTTTATTTTGTTTGCCACTGGGCCTAAATAAGTTCCTGTCACTTTGTAGGTACTTGATTAATATCTGATAACTGAGTAAATTAGAATTGTGTATGGTTACATTTAAAACAACTAAGGCTGTGAATTTCTGGTGTGTTTAGAAAGATGCATTACAACCACTCCCCTTCAGGCGTCTTTCAAATGATAAATGATTAAATACTAAAACCCAATATGGCGTGATGTGGAGACAATGATTTATACCTCACTCCTGACCTCAAGTCAGAATGTCTGAGAGATTCGGTCAAGTTGACACCATAGTATTTTGTGATAGAAACTTGATGATTGCTTTGCAGTTTTTGATTAATTTTGTGATTCTCCTGATAATTTCAGGGAAAGGCTTGTTGGAGCCTGATCATGTGATAAAAAATATAGGCCACACAATAGAAGGTATTTGGTCAGCAAGGAACAGCCATGATGGTAGTCAGCCTGTGTGGGAAGGGGCATTCTTCATCGCATTGTCTGCCATGCATTATAATTCTGTTTAGTTGACAAAACCAAATCAAAACAAAAAACAGATGACCCTTCTCATACTGCCCAATCTCGCTTCCCCTGCCACCCGCCTTCCCAGCTGGGGGCCTGAGTTGGGCTTTGGTGTGCTGGGAGCTTGGGCTGTTGGGGGGAAGGAGCAGGTGTCCCTGAGGGGATGTTCTCCGAGGTTGTAGTGGCGGTAGGGAGACTGAGAGCCCCTAACCCTGAGGAAACCAAAACTTGACCAAGACAGCCCGAAAATTCAGGCAAGGTTGTAATCCATGGAGACTGAGCTAGAGAGACACAGAGAGAAACAGAGAGAGAGGGAGTCATGAGGTGGGGCCTCGGGCTGCTGAACCAAGACACTGCAAACCGGGAGGCTTGAACCACAGAGGTGTGTTATCTTCTAGTTCTGGAGTCCAGAAGTGTGAAATCAGGTGTCATCAGGGATAGTTCCATGTGAGGGTGTCACAGAGAATCAGTTCCATGGCTCTCTTCTAGCTTCTGGTTCCTCAGGTGTTCCTTGGGCTTCCAGGGGGCATTCTCCCGGGGTCCTCATAATGTCTTCTCTGTGTGTCCAAATTTGCCATTTTTATAAGGACACCAGTAAAATTGGATTAGGGCCCACCCTAATGACCTCATTTTGACTTGATTATCTGTAGGGATCCTATTTCTAAATAAGGTCAAATTCGTAGGAGTCTGGTATCTTTTGGGGGAACAGAATTCAAACCCACAATAGAGGGAGAATGAGAGAGAGAAAAGTGGAGGGGGGGAGGGTAACATGGAGAGTTTCTAGAGGAGCTGGAACATAGCATCGTGTTAACACAGGCTTCTTATGGACCCTAGGCAGCCTCAGCCAGCTTTGGAGGAGGGCAGGGTTGCTGCTTAGCTTGGACCCATACCAACAACGAAACTGAAAAAAATCCCCTTAAAGTGGCTGGAGCTTCTTAGAAAGAAACACATTACATAGCCACAATACTGCTTTAGTTCTGGGAAAGAAAAAAATTGATGTCAAATCTGGGGCAAATCATCAGCGGTAATTTGGTGGCTTGGGAAGTATATTGATTGATAGTGGGTTACATACCACTGCTGTAGTCCTAGTTGTGTGACCTTGCTTCACCTTGCAGGGCCTCGGTGTCCTCATCTGTAAAATGAGGCCAGGGAGCTCGGACTCCCAGGGTGTTCGTGACCATTACATGAGATTAGGTATGAAAAGCCAACTGCTCTCAGAAGGCACTCAACCAAAGTCTGTTCCCCATTTCCCTTTCTTTTTCTTTTTAAGAAAGATTTATTTATTTATTTGAGAGAGAGAGAGCAGGGGGAGGGGCAGAGGAAGAGGAAGAGAGAGAGAGAGAGAGAGAATCTCAAGCAGACTCCCTGCTGAGCCTGGAACCCGATGAGGGACTCTTACCTCATGACCCTGAGATCATGACCTGAGCTGAAACCAAGAGTCTGATGATCTGCCAACTGAGCCACCCAGGTGCCCCCCTCCCCGCCATTGTCCTTTACTGAAAAGATCCAGGGAAAGCTTCTGTTTAAGAAGCTAATTTCTTGTTTTCATTACAAAACCCTTTTACAAAGATAGGATGGCAGACATCTAAATAACCTTATAGTTGGTTAGATTCACTGCCCTATTCAGGGTGTTAGAGAAAATGATAAGCTTGAAATGTGGCTAGAACCATCCTATATTACTCTAATCATCAGGGTAGGAGGCCAGGAGGCTGGGATTGTAGGGGCCCTCCTGGTCAGTTACTATTTTCAGATGTAGCCTTGGAATAATCCAACATATAGAAGAAAATCTCTGCCAGGTCCATAGCCCAGAAATCAGTAAACTGAAAAATCTCTGTCCAAATTTACAATCATAAAGAATATGCCTACAAACCTTAAAATCTTAAATATAATTCATGACATACGATGTACATTCGTCTAGTTTCGTAGGCTTCAAAACTACTGATTTCTCTCATCATGGGTCAGACGATTCAAGATTTACTTCATCTTTTTTTTTTTTTTTTTCACAAACTGTTTCCATAAAGTATTATCCACATTCCCTAATCCTGAAGGTAGGATCTTGGTAAATTTTTCTCTCCCCAAGCTTTTAGAGTTTACCAACTCATACCTAATCTGACAATATTTTTAATGATAGATTTTATCAAC
The DNA here is from genome assembly GCA_028534135.1 of Potos flavus. NCBI lineage: Eukaryota > Metazoa > Chordata > Mammalia > Carnivora > Procyonidae > Potos > Potos flavus. Next base: position 23,393,257 of record CM052897.1, read on the forward strand.
TTTTCCCAATACATTCAACCTAACTTTTATGAAAATAACTCTTGTTTTGCATTCCTATTTCATCAGCAATATTGAATTATTATTTTTTTGAAAAGATTTTAATTTATTTTGAGAGAAAGTTAGAGAGAGAGAGAGCATGAGCAGAGGGGAGGGGCAAAGGGAGAGGGAGAAGCAGAGTCTCCAGTGAGTAGGGAGCCCGATGCGGGACTTAATCCCAGGATCCTGGGATCATGATCTGAGCCAAAGGCAGACGCTTAACTCACTGAGCCACCCAGGCGCCCAGCAATATTGAGTTAAATCACGAAACTATAATAGCAAATACAATAGATATTAAAGGGAGCAAGAAGAGGTCCACTGAGTCTTGAGAAGCAAACAGCTGAGCTGGAGGGAGCAGAAGCCTTCAGACAAATGGAGGCCCTTCCAACTGTACCCATTAAATACGCTGTGAAAAGTCAGTGTATTTTAGAGAGGAAACTACAACCTACATTAATCCGATGAATTTGTTAAACAAAGATGGGTTGAAGTGTTTCACTGCATGAGCTAATAATGGGAACCATAATGGTTTAACTGTTGATAGATTTCTATATCTCTCTAATAAGATTTTGCTGTAAATTAGGACCACTACCATTATTCTAACAACAGATTACAGATGTTAGAATAATCATAATCACTCTTCAGGATGCTATCATTATATGTATAATGGGTGTTATTTTTCTATCGAAGCATCTCTCATGTTATTCTTAACTCAACATATGTGTTCAACAATCTAACAAACATTTATGAAGTGCTCTTATTCCTGCCATGTTGGGACAAAGTATGGTCCTTGCTTAAGGTATGCTGCTTGCTCTTGGGGAACTTATAGTCTGGTAAGGTGGCTGGGTCAGTAAACCGGCAGTTACCAAGCAGCTGGGTAGCACGAGGGATAAGCAAGCCAAGAGAGCAACAGTCCACATTGCACACTGCTCCTCTGCACATTAGTGGAAGTCAGAGGGGAGGTGTGGGTACGGTGATTAACAAGCATCTGTAGGGCACTTGCAGGGTACCAAGCTCTGCCTTAGGCAGCAGGGTTACAAAGATGAGTAATTCACAGTCCTGTACTGGAGAAATCCTTCAAGTAACTATAGTACCCTGTGGTGAGTGTGGTCTTTTGAGTGGGCACTGGGTCTTCAGTGAGCATCAGGGAGAGGCGGGCAGGGGAAGCTTCCTGCAGGAGGCAAAGCTCCTCTAGGCTGGAAGTGCCCTGAGGGCAGGGCCTGACTTGTCTTGTGCTTTGCTTTTGCTGCCCCCCTCCCCAAGTCCTGGGACAGTGCCTTGTTCTCACTGTGCGCTCAATCAGCTTTATAATGAGTGAGTGAACTACAGGATGAGCAGGAGTTAACAGGGGCCAGGCCCTGTATGAGATGCTGGGAATGCAAAGATGAGTGAGACGCAGCCTTTGCCCCGATGTAGAAGATTATAATGAGGTCTCATTTCTAGCTGCATCCTGATGACATACTAGACAATGTAAATGAAACCATTTGCAAACATGGGCATGCCTTTCTAACAAATGGTGCTTCACACTGGCTACAGCAAACACTTGACAAACATACTCTCCTGAGCTTATTCCATGGAAGACAATGGATGATAGAGGGAACAGGAGACTGATCAAGGCCAGCTCCAGCCCTGGTATTAAAAAAGGCATCATTCAGAACAGCTTGAATCATGGTTGTGTCAGGAAACCATCGTACTCAACCCTAGAGTGTGGGTAATACAGCTGGCAGTAGGCCACTGGGTATAGCAAGCAGTTTCATCTGAGGATCCCCCGAGTGCTTTTTCAGATATTGACTACCCTTTGAAAGTTTCCTTGGCACTACCCCCACCTCTAGCTGGGAGAGCAGCGGCAAGTAGTAATTCTCATAACTGCATCAAATACTGTCAAAGTTTGGAGCTGCTGACTGGTGATTTGCTCCAGGTGACCAGAGATTTTAAGATGGTCTCTAGGAACAAAGGAGTTTGAATGAGGTCCCTCAGTTTGTTACTGTTACTACTGCCTCTGTTCTAACTCTACTCAAACCCTTGATTCCTAAACCACCAAACGCAGCTGAAGTTGGTAGAGAGGCTAGTAGATCAGGGGACATCCGACAAGATAGAGGAGGTGTGGCTGTGTGATTAATGGCAATTAAATATGCCTAAGTGCCAAATCAGCAAGACAGAAAACCCCACATCTGTGTAACTTTTCTCTAACATTCCGAAACAGCAAGCTGGGATGGAGGGAGGCAAGGACTTTATCTCAGAGCACTGCAGCAAGTAAGGGGCAGAAGTACTCCACTCCTTGAGTAATCAGCAAGTCGGATTGTGTATCTGTCCCAGAAAGAGAAAGGCCATCCCCTTTTCTAAGTTGGGCATCTTCACATCTTTGCCATTTCTTCTTAAGAATGTGCCTCATTTTTCCTCCCCAGATAACAACCCCTTCCAAGTTCTCATTGCCGTATTTATTCTTGAGAACGCACACATCAGACGCAAGCAGAATTACAGTTCTAATATCCTATTCATGCTCTCCACATGCCCTCAACCCTGCCCAGTCGGAGGGTCACATTCCATTTCAGAAATAGTATCAAAGAGAAGTCACTTTGGGGGTAGAGAGCAGGAGCATAACTAGACGTTGGGGACCTCTGAGCAATGACGAATGCCCCAGACAGCCTTCTCTTTGTCCATTGTTAACTGATAATGAATAGATCTCCAGCCCCCTGATTTCTACTTCTGGAGAAAGAGGAAGGAGACAATGGACAGAGAAAGTTACTTTCAGCCTGCCTCTGCCTTGAGTTATTGCCTTCCCCCCTCCAGCTTCTTGAGGTATAATTGACAAATTAAATATAAGATGGTTAAAGTGCTCATTGTGATGATTTGACATATGTATATATTTGTGAAAGGATTCCTCTTATTTAGTTAATAAGCACATCTATCTCCTCCTATATTTATCTTTTCTCCCGCCCTTTTTTTGTGAGAATGTTCTGAGTTATTTCCCTTTTCCTCCAGAAGTCACCAAGTCTAGTCAAGAATTTTTAGCAAGTTGGAACCTCTAAGAGATCAGAGGTTTTGGCTCTGCTGAGTGTTCTAAGAAACGTTTCAACGGTTTGTATTAGGATCGTACCCTTCAGTTCTGTATCTTTATTCTAGTTCTGTCTCAGGCCCCAGGCAGCCATGTGCAGCTGTGGGCATGTTGACATACAGGTTTTAGTTTCCTCATCTGTAAGATGAGGGTGTTCTCTGGGTCATACACTTCTGTAAAGTATGTATTTTGCTGTATAATGTTTTTGTTTTTTGCTTTTTGTTTGTTTTACAAAATTTGACTTAGTGTCAGTCATTTACAAACTGCTATGGAAAATAGTATGAATAGATGAATGGATAAAGAATTGTGGTATATACATAACACAGAATATTATTCAGTCTTAAAGCGGAAGGAAATTCTGACCCGTGCTACAGTCTGGATGAACTTAGAGGATATCCTGTTAAGTGAAATAAACTAGTTGCAAAATGAAAATACCGTATGATTCCACACATATGAGATACCTAGAGTTGTCAAATTCATAGAAACAGAGAGTAGAATGGTGGATGCCAGGGGCTGGGGGAAATGGGAAATGGTGAATTGTTTCATGAGTACAGAGTTTCAGTTTTATGAGATGAAAAAACTTTTGGACACTGGTTGCACAACATGAATGTACTCAACACTACTGAACACTTAACAATGCTTAAGACAGTAAATTTTATATTATGCATATTTTACGACAATTTAAAAAATTTAGAGATAACTCATGAAAATCTGAATGGTCATCTTTTTGGGGGGAAAATAACAAGATTAGGCACGTTGGGTCTTAGATACCAGTTGGCAGCAGCCAGCTTGAGCTGAGCATTTTGCTCTGCTCTTCAGATGAGCCTCTTTTTTGCTATTTTCCTTAGGCTCCAACATGCTATCTTCTTTCAATTAAATAATCTGGCCACTTTGGGTTTGCCACCCAAAGATTAAAGATTAAAACTATCTCTATGGTCCTTTCTAGCAGTAATATCTATGATTCTAGAATCTCAGTCATTATGAACAGTCTATAAGTAAACAAGGTCAGTGAAAGTGTAGGCAAAGTGACATTAGACTTAACCTCCTTGGCATCTCTTTTCTCAGGTCCCTGGGAAGTTAACACCCACGTTCATAATGGGTGTAAAAACAATTGGCTGGTAACAGTGGTTTAGTTGCTCCCTGACCTTTGGATAACCCCAGTCCGTGGCTGGGGTTTATGCTGTGAGCCTGGGCCTCTAGGATTACTCAGGGTATTGTGGCTTGCTGATACCCTGATACCCTGATCCAGGAGAGACTATTGTCACCAAGGTATACGAAATCCTTAAATGTTACAAAATGGTTGACCCTAATAAATAGAATAAGAAAATTACAAGAGAAATAACCGAGACAACTAGAAGATTTGCTTCCAGAAAAAGAAGATGATTTAAAATTGTCTGAGGGAAGTGAAGAAAAAATAGATCTGTTCCTTAAACTGCCCTCCTAGTTCAGTATCAGTATGCTGTGTATACTGTGTGTGACATCATGATATACAACTCTACTTTTGATCTTGAAGAACTTGATTATTGGAAGTCTGGAGTCAAGTAATTTCGAAGGTTCCCCCCATTCCTTTATGTGGAGAGAAATGAGATCAGCTCAGCTAAGATATCAGAGGGTTCTGCTTTATGAAGATTAACCCTGTCTTGGTCCCTCATTCATTCATTCATTCACTCACTCACTTATATGTTCATTCCTTCGTTTATTCTACCAATATTTATTTAGCATCTACTACTGCCAGTCCCTGGCTAATAGCAAGACAGTTAACATTCCTGTCCTTACGGAATTTAGGTAGTGGGGGAAGACAGACAACTACATAACAGCTTGTTGATGTCTGATCAATAATTTCCTAGAGGATATTATTTGGTATCCTTTTCCCGCCCAATATTTATAAGGCACTTCGGTAGATGCAATGGAGTCAGCTTAGTGGACAGGTCAGGCATTGAACCATTGAACAAGAAAAATAACAGAGAGTTTTGTAGTTTTTATTAGTTCTGACTGCAAAGGATCTGGGAAGTTGTTACAGAAGTGGTATTGATATCTGGCCTTGGAGGATGTCTATGTTCTTAGTAGGCAGAGGCTGGGAGATTTATTGCAGGCTGAAGGCAGAGCAGAGCCAGAGGCAGGAAGTATGGAATGGTAAGAATGTTTGTGGAGAGCGAGACTTTCAGTGCAGTTGGTTGAGCTATCGTTCTTCCAGGAACCTGAATATTGTACGGAAATATAGCTGTAAAGAGAGTCATTCCTAAGGTTAGCCCCTGTTACCACAGTGCCTGGAAACCTCCCTAAGAAGAGGCTGCCACAGGCTTCAGATTAACTCTAAAAA